>CM077093.1:79497886-80697886 GCA_039513925.1 Platanthera zijinensis | reverse complement strand
GTACTAGCCGTCTAACTGGCTACAACCAGAACCTGAGACATTCAAAAAAAACACCTCAACAAGTAAAAAAAATAAACAAAGGAAGTGGAGCGTTAGGTTCATAAGCAATAAAAGAAGGGGGTTTACCAACCCTGCAACAAAAAGCTATCAGTAGAAGAAATGGCATGACAGTAAGAAGAAATACTGTCAAAAGAGAAGTAAAAAGTACACCAAGTGTGAACATAAATAGCAACAAGCTCTGATTAATACCCACAGCAGCACCAAGGCAAACATATGCCAAAAGAAATAGCCATAAGAAAGTGAAAGTGGAAAGTTGTTGACCTAAATCACCTAGATGGGGGTGAATAGGTTAATCGTGCATTTGTTTGCGGAATAAAAATTTAGAGATCTAGCGCACGCAATCAAGCAATCACAGAAGGACACAAAATATTTATAGTGGTTCCCCATCCTTGGGTACGACCACTTTACATCACCGTTCTAGCAAATCATTAGATCCGGCTACTCCACTGTCTCGGATTGCAAACCAATCCTACGCCTCGGAACAACGTTCCTACAAACTCAATCCACAAGGTATCTACACTCAGAAGATAAAACTTCCTACCACTCGGAAATAAATCTCCTATAAAGAAATTTGTTTGAATAAAAGTTACAAACAAAAATATCTCAGATCTGGATCTTGGTCTTCGTCTTCTTTGTTGAGAACTTTAGGCTTGATAAGGAAAGGTAGAAGAAGGCTGGACTGTTTTCCATGAAAATGAGATCTGAAATCACCACGATCAACGAGAAATCAAAAAGTCATTGAAGCACGATCGGATCGGATGATTGTTCTTGATCTTGGATCGATCTAGGTAGCAGTGCTTGAGAGAACGTCGATCCAAAGCTTTCTTCCAGAAAACGCTAATGGCGGCGGTGGTCGGACGATTGAGAGATTAGGTTTTCAGGAATTCTTTCTTAACAAGGACGGACGAGATTATCGTATTTTCTCTTTAATAACTTGTGTAATTAGTCAAATCTGAAAGGACCTATTTATAGGCGATCTCCAACGGTCATAATCATAATTAAGGATGACACGTGGACCAATCAGAAAAGATTAATTCAAAATCTTCGTCAAAACTGGACTTAGAGAATTTTCAGGAATAATGAAGTACTTAGTTCTCGAGAGGTCGAAATAGTTCTCGAGAACTATGTACTGACCTTTCGAAAACTATGGCAGGATCTCGATCACTGAACTTCTGGAAATGGCCTTGGACTTCTCGAGAACTTGGAATTATAGTTCTCGATGACTATGCTGACTTTTCAAGAACTAAAACACTTCTCGAAAACTGATATAGGACATCTCGAGAACTTAACAGAACTTTTCGAGAGCTTAAAGGAAACTTCTCGAAAACTTGGTTAGCACTTCTCGAGAACTTAGTTAGAACTTTTTGAGAACTTTACTTAGAGTCAATTGCTAAAGAAAATTATGAACTGAGAACTTCTCGAGAACTTTGTTAAGCAGTTCTCGAGAACTCTATCGACTTCTCGAGAGCTTCTAGTCTAGTTCTCGAGAACTTAGCTAGAGTCCAATTCCTGAAGAGAAGGGCAGAACTTTTCGATAGATAAAAAGTACTTCTCGAGAACTTCTATAGTAGTTCTCGAGAACTTTGTCAACCTCTCGAAAATTTCTACTTAGAGGAATTCTAGCTGTCCTGACTTCTCGAGAAGTAAAGTCTGAGCCTCTCGAGAACTATGTACTACTTCTCGAGAACTTTGAAGGAACTTCTCGAGAGATGGACTTAGAAAAATTCTTTTAAGAATTCCATGTAAGATCTCCTTTTGGTCTTGTCTCCATCTTGTGTTCCAAAGTTTGAATATGAAGTGTATCCCAATTGAGAGGTTACACATGAGTCAACACTTTGGATCACCCAGTGAGGGATTACACTCAGTGGTCCTGTGTTCCTGACCCACTATAGACTGACATTGGTCTACACTTTGAACTGAGAATCTACAAACACACAACTAGAATACACATGTCAAATACACCTTAATTCATCTTAGTGCAAAGGGTGACTTCATGCAAATCTGTGTTATTGTGGAGACAATACCCAACAATCTCCCCCTATTTGTAGAAGTCAGATCCCTTTATAAGATGAATTATTATAACAAAAATAGAGCAAGAATAATGGAAAGTAAAAGCAGTAAAACACAGAAATAAAATTATAGCTTACAATTAGGCAAAACTAGGAAATTGTATATATATCAAAAATCTTTTAGAGTTTTAATCAACATTCATTTCATAGTTCTTAACACCATAATAATCAAGAATCATTTCTAGTCTCGTGTTGCTTGTTCAGCTTAGCTTGTTGTCTCCTCTTGTAGCTGAATGGTTTGGGATAGTACCTTGGAGGCTTTGGAAGAGCTTTGGGATTGTTTTTACCATATTCTCTGTCATATAGTTTCCTTTTAGTCATAGACTTCTCATATAATTCCCATTCTATATAGCTGTAGTGCAGGCTCCTTTCCTCTTTCATATCCATTACAAGTTTTAATGTATCAAGAATTAAAGATTTTGATGTAGGGCTCCATACTTCTGCAAACTCTTGGGCTTTTCTCTTCTCTGCTCCAGGTAGAGGAACTGATCTACTGGCAGAAGGTCCCTTCCCATACTTCCTTTTCTTTGGGATATGAATTTATGGAAGATCTTCAGGTATTACATCATCCCAAACATGAAAGTATGAAGCTGGAGGAGGTTCCTGATCTTCAGGCCTAGGAAAGAAGGTTGGATACTGAGGTTGAGGCATTTGGGGTTGAGCCACTTAACTAGAAGTGCCTTCAGCAAGAGGATTGAGGTGGTGAGGAATCACATTTGGATCTGCTTGAAAGTCTGGGAATATCAGATTATGCATCCATACTGCTGTATCATAAGTGTGGAATTTTACAGACTTAATATGTTCAAGAACACCTTTATTGATCTCAGTAACTTTGGCAGTCCACAAAGTTTTTGCTTCATCATTAAGCTTTTCAACTTGTTATTTGATAATATCCTCCCCCTTTCTGACTTCTACAGTTAGTTTGGCTATGGCATCCTCCTTAAAGGTGCCAACCTCATTGCATACCTTCACAACATTTTCCTCTGCTCTTTTGTCCAGTTTAATCTGATTGTTTACAAGAGAAACTGACTGGTCCATAACTTGTCCAATACTTGTGATAGTATGATCTAGAGCCTTTCCTCCTATTCTGAATAGTTCTTTAAGCTGATCAGTGTTTACCTGAATTTCTGTGAAGCCTCTGCTCATCTCTTGTTCCAAGGAAGTGACTTGCTTAGTAATGTCCTTAAGAGATCCATCAAAATGTTTCCTTTGTTTAGAGAGCATTTCTTCGATCTTGGAAAGAATATCTGCATTCACCATCACAGTAGCAGCAGCAGTAGTAGTAGTAGTAGCTTGAGGAATGGAAGAAATTTGAGCTGGGGGGCATCTGATAAGGTGGGGGAGGCAAAAGCATGGGTAGGAGAAGCTGGAGGTGGAGGGGCTTGCCATGGAGGCAGTTCTTCTAAAACAACAGAGCTCTTGGCTCTTAAAGTGCGAGAGACTGGATCACCCTCCTAATCAATGAATGTTGGAAGGTTGAAGTCTAGATTCCTGAGAGGTTGTTCTACCTCCTCAGGTGCTGGCCCATCCTCTCCAGATAGCAGAATGGTTTCTGGAGGAGTATATACGTGTACAGGGGATTGTGGAGGAGAAGGAGTACCTTTAGGTTAAGAGTGGGGGATTGGAGAATCTTTTGGTAGATCAGTAGTGACATCCTTGGGATGAGGAGGAAGTGGGTCTTCAGTTGAGAGTTCCTCAATCATTCTGACTATTGCTTCATCTGTATCTTTAAGTACCTCTTAAGCTGGTAGTTTTGAGTGGGTAGATATTGGAGAAGCTTCCCTGGGGCTCTCTGGTGGAGTAGGTATCCTTAGGACTGAGGTAGAAGGTGCAAGCTCCCCCTCTGTTACTGCACCAAATGGTTCAACAACATGATGTTGAGGTGGAGATGGAGTCCTGACCTCTGAGACAGTAGCATCAACTTCCTTCGCTAGCTGTCTAGGGTTCTTCAACTTGAGTTCCCATCTTTGGATTGAGGTGACAGATATTTTCTTCAGATGATGGACTTGTGTACCTTTGGAGATTTTGAAAGTTACTGGATCAATCTCACTCAACAGCAATGAGATTAT
Organism: Platanthera zijinensis; assembly: GCA_039513925.1. Lineage (NCBI taxonomy): Eukaryota > Viridiplantae > Streptophyta > Magnoliopsida > Asparagales > Orchidaceae > Platanthera > Platanthera zijinensis. The sequence goes on along the minus strand of CM077093.1, from coordinate 80,693,688 downwards.
CCTTGCAAACTTTGGTTCATTAATGCTATCCCTTATCATTTCAAAGATCATCATTCAGAACTGAAAACTCTTCCTGCAGATTACAGCTGTCATAACTCCAAACAAATCGTGTGAGAGGAAACATACAGAACCTGTGATGCACCATAGGATTTTCCCAATGATATCAGCGAGGAGTTTGCCCATATCATTTAGCAAATTTCTCCTTAGAGAGTTGTATTCCTCTGGAAGTCCACAGAAGGAGTAGGCTCTGTCATAATCCTCTGGAGTGAGATCATCTTCCTCATCCACAATAGGTAATTTCAGAAGTTGAGAAACTTTATGCTTGTCAAGCTTTATCTTAATTCCCTTGACCTTAGTCTTCAAAATCTTCCCATTCCTCCTTATCTTGGCATTTTTGAAGAACTCCTCTACCTCTGGAAATACTACCTTCACTGGCTCTGTTAGAACGAACATGAGACCTGCTGTCTCGAGAAGTATCAGCAAATTCTTGAAGTCGTCGGACATGTCGGCCATGCCTGCAACCACGAGTTCACTCCCGATCCCTATCTTAGAACTGCAAGCCATTTAGGATGAAGAAGACGACGAACTGAGCGGAGAGACATCGGCAGAGACGGAGGTTTCGGTTGGCAGAAGATGAAGAGGTGCGGGAGAAATTTTGAAATGATGGTTGATTTCCGATTATAAAGGGATTTAGATATATATAGTATCCTAATTAAGTTAATTATAAGTCTAATTAGCCGTAAATTTGGGCAGAAACCATGAAGTTTACGAAATTACAGAGTTGAGAAATTTCGGCGGAAGGTCGGTCCACCTCTCGAGAAGTAGGGTTAACTTTTTGAGAAGTGGCCGAGAGGTTTTCGAGAAGTTTCGAAAGTTTTCGAGAACTAGGGTCCAGCGTTTTCGAGACGGAAAGTGACTTTTCGAAGACTGGCCTCCAGAGTTCTCGAAGGACTGATGGACTTCTCGAGAACTAGTTCTCGAGAACTTACAGTGAATTTTTCGAGAAATTAAAGGACTTTTCGAGAACTTAAGACACTTTTCGAGAGCAATTTTCTGCCTCTCGAAAGGTTGACTTAGTTTTTCGAGAAGTGACTTCAACTTTTCGAGAAATTTAAGTGAGTTTTCGAGAACTCCCGTCTACTTAGTAAAATCTGACCTTTAAGGTGAATCCTTGATTCTTAAGCCTTTGAGCTGACTACTTTGGCTTAATCCTCCTTGTTCAGTAACCCAAGTTCAGTTTTGAAGAAATTGAACTTGGTCTCGTTCAGCGGCTTGGTGAAGATATTTGCAACCTGCCGGTCTGTAGGCATGAAAGTGAGGGTAAGATCTATCTCAACTCTAGAGGGGGGGTGAATAGAGTATTTTAAAATAGTTTTTCACAGTTGAAATAAACAGCATATATAAAGTTCAATTTATGATATAGTGTAGCGTGCTAGTAAGAAGTTAAAAACCAAGAAGTAAAGAGCACAGCACACAGCAAACAAATCACACAAACAAACCAGAAGACACAAGGAAATATAGTGGTTCCCCAAAAACCTGGGTACATCCACTCTTCTACCACCCTTGGTAGGAATCCACTCAGGATGAGTTGATCAGGTGTCCTGACACCAATGAGCTTTTGACAAGGTGCTCAAAAACCAAAACTGGATTTTTTGATAAGGTCTCTTGCCACCACTGAGTTTTGACAAGGCTCTCAGAACCAGACAAAACTTTTGAAGGGAGTTCAAAAACCCTTTACAGCAGGAAAAAGAAAAAGGTAAAGAGGTGAGATTGTCTTCTCTGTTCTCAAATCAAATGAGAGAAGACTAGTGGATCTTTTGTTGTCAAAGCTCCCCCTGAGATGTTGAATGAATCAGGAATGGAAGCTTTGCTCTAGGGTGATAGGTCTTCAGATCTTTAGATCTCCAGCAAAGAATTGATTCAGCAAAGAGGCTGAAAGATGAGGTGTCTGGAGTTCTTTGAGATAAAGCTTTGATCACTTTTCTGTAAGCAAGTGAATGGTTATCTTTTTCAACTTAATTCTTCTAGTTCTTCTATATCAGTGTGTCTCTTGATTCTATTGTATATTGACTCTGGATTAATTCTCTCTGAAATTAGTGATGGAGAAGACGATCTTTTTCTTTGAATATAATTCTTCCAAGATAGCCGTTATCAGACATTAAATGCCTTCCATAAATGATTTGTCTTATAGAGGAAAGTCCAATGAAACATTCCTGAATAATTCCTTTGAAACTTGTTCCAGAATAAATGAAAACGGCTGGCAAATCTTCTTGAAATTAAATGCTGAGAGAATTCAAAAACATTCCAAAGACTGGCAGCATTTGAATCCTTAAGAACGTCGATCTCTCAAAATAAACGTCGATCTGAGCTCCATGATCGTCTACCAGAGCTCAGAGAAGGAATATATCATTCTGACAGAAAACGTCGATCTGAGCTCGAAGATCGTCGACCTGAGCTCAGAGATATTGAAGATAAGTAGTAGACAGAAAACTTCGATCTGAGATCGACTATCTAAGTTCTTGGTCTGGCAGAAATAGTCGATCTGATTAAGACAGAAATCGTCGACCTGAAGCAAACAGAGATCGTCGACCTAAACTTTCCCAGAAATAGTCGACCCAAACACAGCCAGAGATCGTCGACCAAAGCTCGACGATCGTCGGACTGAAGCTCGACGATAGTCGACCGAAGCCAGCAACAAGCAGAAGGCTGAGGACATAAGTAGTCGACCAGAGCTCGACGATCGTCGACCTCAGCTCGACGATAGTCGACCGTCGTTCGACTATTTTTATCTCTTTACTTAGCTTGAAATCCTGAGCTTGAATGGTTCTTGGGGGCAGCTTCAAACCTAAGTTCTAAGCCCTAGACTCATTCTAATGTTGACCTTTACACTATACAACTAGGTCAACCTGGCTTCCTAAGAGACATAGTGATCCTTGCCCAAATTAGTAATAGGGTGTTCCAACAATCTCCCCCTATTTGGGTTAGGATTACTATTTATAGACAGAAATAGGAAATAAATAAGCATACATCAACACAAAAGCTAAATCAATACTGCAGAGGAGATATATAGCAGCAATGCAGATCATAGATAAAAAGACAGCAAATATCCAAGGGAGAATGATGTTCAGCTTACACAGATCACTTCTTTTCAGTTCCCTTTTTAAACACAATTTCTCTGTTAGGATTCTGACTTTCTTTCTTTGACCTTCTGTCATCCTCTGCACCTAGAGAAGTTTGAGATTTGGGTCTTGGAACAACAGCCTCAGGGTGCAGCTTCATATAGTCTTCTGGATTAAAGAATTTCCTTGATGCATATCTCTCTAGTTCTTTCTTTCTCTGTTCTGATAAAGTAGTTATGTTGGAAGTATCCTTGCCTTGTTCTCTGGCCTTTTTCATTTGATCAAGGGCAGCCAATTCTTTCATTCTAGCTGTCCAGGACACAGGGTTGTTCTCAGGATCCTCAAAAGGAACAGGAGGTTCATATCTGTTGAAGATTTCAGAATCAGGAGGGGTCCTGGAAACAATTGAGTCTTTCAGCCTGTAAGGGAAAGGACCTGAAGAAGAGTAAGAGTGGCCTTGTCCTTCCCTTGAATGAAGTCTGTGCCCTCTCTGGCTTCCTCTATATTGATCTCTTCTGGATTGATATCCCCTTTGATGCTGTCCCCTTTGATAGGATTTCTGATAGGACTGAGAAGTACTGTGTCTGGAAACTGGAGCTTGAGGGGCTGAGCCTGATCCAGAATCTGGAGGAGGAGGAGGAGGAGGAGGCTGATATTGAGAAGATCCTTTTTCATACTTGTCTAGCTTCCTTTTCTTCTTCATAGCCTTTAATTGATTCTTGGAGTACTGCATCCAAGGCTCAGATAAGGGGCAGTCATGCAAAATATAGTAGGGAATATCATGGGAGTCCTTTGCTTGAGCTGGGGAAATAGACATCATTGCTTTGCTTCTAGCTTTCCTTTTCTTGGCAATAGTGCTAGCAGAATCATCAGAATCTGTCCTGTACTGATCACTTTCAGAACTCTGAGGTTGATCATACAGATCATCAATTCTTCTGATATACTCTTCTTGAGCTTTAAGCTTTGCAGAAACAGCAGGAGCAGGAGGAGAGGGAGCAGCAGTAGAGCAAACAGAAGCAGCAGCATAAGCATCAACAAGCATATCAGAGTCAACAGCAATATCAGCAGAAAAATCTACAACAGTAGTAGCAGCATCATCAACAAGAGGCACAATGGCCTTAGTAACAGCATCAGATATGGACAAAACAACATCCACAGCCTTCCAAGAATTTATATATGCTTCAATATGGCTGGGATTACAGACAGAAATAGGCACAATGGCCTTAGACAGATCTTCAGTGTGAGGAACTGGCAGAAATCTGAAGTATCCAGCATTAAACTTGGAGAGCAGGCTCTGGAGGTTCATTGCAAAAACTACTTCATATGGCATCTCCCCCTGTCTTGGTTCAGAGATAAGTGAATCAAGGCACCCAGAAGATGAAGTTGCCTGAGAGGAGATGAAAGATGATAGCTTGGAAGACAGCTCCTTGGCATGGGTCAGGAGTGGAGCCAGAGAGGTCTCTAGTAATGAGGTTAGCTTTGGAGCTAACAGCTCATATAACCTGTCAGCCAGGGCTGAGAGATCTACATGCTCAAGAGGGGCTTGAGCAGAGGTAGGATAGAAGGTTGTTGAAGGGATGTTGGCTGGAGCTGGTGGCATGGGGAAAGAGGAGATAGGAGGTAAGGGAATGGATGGTTCTGATATAGGAAAGGAGGAGATTGAGTGAAGTGAGGTGGAGATAGAAGGGGTAAGAGAAGGAGTGAAGATGGGTTGAGAAAAAATGTCTTCCATCATTTGTTGGAATGAGGAGGTAGAGGGAGGCTCAGGAGGAGAGGAAGGATGAGAATCATCCATGAAGGATTCATCTAAAAGAGAATATGATGGAGTGGTAAAGGATGGGTAAGAGAAGAGAGGAAGGAATACCTCAGAGGTAGATGCTGGAGGGGATGAAACTGGTGAAGGGATGGTAATTGGGGAAGATATGGCTATGGTAGAGATTGGAGGTGAGGATGAAATGGCTGGGGTAGAGATAGCTGAAGGAGAAGGAGGAGCAGGCAACCCTTCTGCTGGTGCAGAGACCAGGGGTGGAGTGACTAAGACAGTCCTTGTGCCTGAAGCAGTAGTCGATGCAACAGCTCTGGAGGGATTGATGATCTGCCTGTCCCATTTGCCAAAAAGGGCACAGGAGAGCCTCTTGGATGCATTAATGAACATCCCAGAAGAGGTCAGCAACTCAGGGCATCTGAAATGCAGATAGACCCCTAGAATTCTCCCAAAGCTGACAGCAGTCTTATTCATCTTTTTCTTAATCAGATTGATGAAAATTGATCCCCAGTTCAGGTGTTTCTTATCCAGCAGAGCTCCCATCAGACAAAACTGATATCTTGATATTGTATCATGGGCAGAGTGCTTGGCCAGCAGCACTTTCCCGACTACATCAGCCAAAAACTGAAATTCCAAGGACAGATTCTTCTTCAGCAGTTTATTAGGATTCACAGCATTGTGACCCATCCGATCAAGCATGGAATCATATTCTTCTCCAGATAATTCGATAGAGTCTTCTCCAGTACTGAGATGAAACACTTCAGTTAAGAGAGCCGGGGACAGTTGTACCTGGGTCCCTTTTATGAAGCCGATGACAGAATTCTCATTCTCATCTGTCGCAGAATAGCACCATTCTTTTATTTCATCTGAAGCAATTTTCATTCTGGTAGACATTATTTCCAACAGCTGCTGATCTCTGAACAAACTGAGAATGTCCTTGAAGCGTTGATCGCTTCCATCAAACGAGCTTATATCGATATCAAAACCGGTATCAAACTTCATCTTCGAAAGGGCAGCAACAGTTGAAGCCATTTGTACCTGCAAAGATTGAACAAACGCGACCAAGTGTAGAAGGTTTGGAGGGAAAAATAATTTGCAGAGAGTATGAAGGCGTAAACGACGAGCGGCGGCCAAGAAATGATTTTATATTAGGGTTCGACGCGAAAAAGGAAAATCGTGGAGCTCAGTTCGAAGAAGCGTCGAACTCAACTCGACGATTTGGGCTGCAGAAGGAATTTGAAGAGACGCCAATAGCGTCGAACTCCGTTCGACGTTATTGAGAGCGTCGAGCTCCGCTCGACGACCAAGGAGAAGACAGAAGGAAAGCCTAGATCCAACGGCGGCGCTGAACTCAGATCGACGTCTCAAGAACCGTCGATCTCCGGTCGACAATTTTGTGGGAAATCGTCGATCTCCGTTCGACGTTTTCTGGGAAAACGTCGAGCTCAGTTCAGGGACAGAAACTATCCTACAGACACAAAAAGAAAGAAATTTTTAGCCTAGTCTTGGTCTGTTTTAGCTTTACAAAATCTTGTAATTTAATTTAGGCTTCCTCCATCTAACATGCCTAACTGATTTAGGAAGAAACTGTGTTTCTTTTCATCCAAGGGTTTGGTGAAAATATCTCCCCTTTGCAAATCAGTAGGAATATATTGAAGTTCAATTTTATTTTTCTCTACATTATCTCTTAGAAAGTGATGCCTAATTTCTATGTGTTTTGTCCTACTATAGAGGACTGGATTTTGTGCTATAGAGATAGCACTAGTATTATCACAGAAAATTTTAGACTTCTCTAAGTTGTAGCCATAGTCTAAGAGCTGATTCTGTATCCACAATATTTGTGAACAGCAACTGCCTGCAGCCATATACTCAGCTTCAGCAGTTGAGGTTGACACAGATGTTTGCTTCTTACAAAACCAGGAGACAAGTCTGTCACCAAGGAACTGACATGTTCCACTGGTGCTTTTCCTGTCTATTCTGCATCCAGCATAATCAGCATCTGAAAATCCAGTTAAGTCAAATGCTGAATCATTTGGATACCAGAGACCTAGATTTGGACAACTTTTCACATACCTAAGAATCCTCTTAACTAAGATTAAGTGTGACTCTCTAGGGCTAACTTGGAATCTAGCACAAATACATGTAGCAAACATTATATCAAGCCTACTAGCTGTAAGGTACAATAAAGAGCCAAGTATTGCTCTATATGTTGTCTGATCAACAGGTGTCCCATGTTCATCAGCATCTATTACAGCATTTGAGGGCATGGGTGTTTTCATACATGATGCATCAGACATACCAAATTTCTTAACCAATTCTTTTGCATACTTGGTTTGAGAAATAAATATGCCTTCAGCATGTTGCTTGACTTGCAGTCCTAAGAAGAAGGACAGCTCACCCATGCTACTTATTTCAAATTTAGAATGCATAAGCTTGGAAAACTTTTTGCACAATTTTGAATCAGTAGAACCAAAAATAATGTCATCTACATAAATTTGCACTAGTAGGGTATGGGACTTATGGGTTCTAATAAAAAGAGTTTGGTCTACTCTCCCCCTAACAAAATCATTTTCCAGAAGAAAGCATGCTAGGGTCTCATACCATGCTCTAGGAGCTTGCTTGAGACCATATAATGCTTTATGCAATTTGTAAACATAATCAGGGTGAGTTGGAGAGATAAAACTTGGAGGTTGTCTAACATAGACTTCCTCTTTGATGTCCCCATTGAGAAATGCACTCTTTACATCCATTTGGTACACTTTGAAACCTTTGTGAGCAGCATAGGCTAGGAATATTCTGATGGCTTCTAACCTTGCAACTGGTGCAAAGGTCTGATCATAGTCTATTCCTTCTTGTTGAGAGTATCCTTGAGCAACTAGCCTTGCCTTGTTTTTGACTATGACTCCTTGATCATCCAGCTTGTTCCTGAATACCCACTTTGTTCCAATAATGGGATGATCCTTTGGCTTAGGCACTAGTTCCCAAACCTTGTTCCTTTCAAATTGATGCAACTCCTCTTGCATTGCAATGATCCAGTGTGGATCTTGCTCTGCATCTTGAATGGATTGAGGCTCAATTTGAGATAGGAAGCAAGTGTGCATCAGGTTCTGGTTGACCTGATTTCTAGTTTGCACACCAGCTGAGATCTCTCCAATTACTTGGGTGATTGGATGATCTCTTGTTGTTACTAAATCAACAGGGAGTGTTGATTGTTCACCAGCCTGTGTTGTTGTCTCCTCTAGTGGAGCAGCAACTGGCTCTTCAGGATGATTTTCTTCAAGATGTTGAACTTCTTCTTCATCATCACTGCTCTCATTCTTTTCAGCAACTTGCAATTTGATCAAGTCTTCAGCTAGAGAATGTGCCTGCAAAGGTTCTATGGTAGAAGCATTCTTCTCCTTGAAAGACATGTTAGCTTCATCAAAAATAATATGAACAGATTCTTCAATTTTACAGGAAGATTTATTATAAACCCTATAGGCCTTGCTGATCATGGAGTATCCCAGAAACACTCCTTCATCAGCTTTAGCTTGGAATTTTGCTAGATATTTCTTGTCATTATTATGAATAAAATAAGTGCAACCAAAAACTTTAAAATAGCCTATTTTAGGTTTCTTCCCTTTGAGCAATTCATAGGGAGTCTTGCCCTTCAGCTTGTGTATCAGGCTTCTGTTCAACACATAGTTGGAGGTGTTCACTGCCTCAGCCCAAAAGGATAGAGGTAGGTGAGCATCTGCCAATAATGTAGTTGCAGATTCAATGAGTGTTCTATTTTTCCTTTCAGCTACCCCATTTTGTTGAGGAGTTCTAGGAGCTGAGAAAGTGTGCCTGATCCCTTCACTTTGACAGAACTCTTACATGAGAAGAGAATCAAACTCTGTCCCATGATCACTTCTGATCAGGGCAATGTGAGTGTTGAACTCAATCTGAATGCATTTGAGAAAATCTGTCAAACACTTGAAGTTATCAGACTTCTTCCTCAGAAAGAATACCCAAGTGAATCTTGAGAAGTCATCTACAATCACTAAAGTATAGGATTTCCCTCCTAGGCTTTGTACAGATATAGGTCCAAACAGATCCATGTGCAATAGGTACAAAATCCTAGGTGAATCACTCTTATTAATTGATTTAAAACTACTTTTAGTTTGCTTACCTAATTGACAAGCCTTGCAAGGTCCTTCCTTCTTGTAGGGACCAGAAGGTAGTCCTCTAACAAGGTTGTCTTTAGATAGCCTAGCAATGGTTCTCAGGTTAATATGCCCTAGTCTCTTATGCCATAAAATATTAGATTTTGAAATGGAATTGAACAGGAAAATATCTATTATAGGTGAATGAAAATCCACTAAGTAAATGTTACCTCTTCTGTTACCTGTCAACACAGTTTTGTTGTCCTCTGACTTGACCTTGCATATGGCTTTGTTGAATGTCACTTGATATCCTTCATCACACAGTTGACTGATACTTATTAAGTTGTGCTTGAGTCCTTCAACATATGCCACCTTCTTGAATGTGACTGAGCCAATTTGGACTGCACCATATCCTTTTGTAGTTCTAAAGCTTGAGTCTCCAAAAATTACTTTGGGTCCAAGCTTGGCTTTGAAGGAAGTGAAGTTGTCCTTATCCCCTGTCATGTGCTTTGAGCACCCACTATCCAGATACCATTGATGGTTTGATGCTGGATAGGTCTTCACCTGCACAAAACCAGCTTATTTGTTTTTGACCCAGTTAACCTTGGGCCTAGGTTGATATCCCTTAAATTCTGAAACAAAAGACATCCCAGGTTGATCCTTATAACCTTCAGGATGGTATCTCCTAGGAGGTACTATCCATTCAGTATAGGGATTAAAGCCTTGGGATGTGGGACTTCTAGGATTGAATCTAGATGTGCCATTGAGGGAATGTTCACAGTCCTGATTTCTGTTCGACGATCGTCGAACTGAGGTCGACGATCTTGGGTTAGATCGTCGATCTCTGTTCGAAGATCGATTATGCTGAAGTTCAGGGTTTGGATATCGTCGAGCTGAGGTCGACGATCTGTAGTTAGATCGTCGAGCTCTGTTCGACGATCGTCGAGCTCTGCTCGACGCCATCTGTTGAACTGAATTTTTCTCTGACAGATCTGCATTCTTCCTGGGTACCTCTATTACTCCCTTTCCTTTGTCAGAGACAAACTTGATTGGAGTTGTCAATATTATAGGTTGGCTGGATGAGGCACCCATGCCCAGTGTGCTATTAAATCTAGAGTTCACTGTGCTTGTGATGTCGATCAGTCTGATACTTCTCCCATTTAGGGATTCTTCAAACTTTTTGGCCTTTGATAGTTCACTTTTCAGTGAAGCTATCTCCTCCCTACAGCATTCTAACTCCTCAGAGAGTTTGAGGTTCTTTGAGTTTAGGACACTATGCTCAAATAATTGATTCCTGAGAGAGATTATCTCCTTCTCAGATTTTAATAGATCTAGGCACAGTGTCTTAAATTCATCTTTGAAGTCCTCAGAATTAAAATCAAAAGAGTTGATTACCTGATCTTCATCTGGTTGAGTTTCTGAATCTGATTCTGATTCTTCATCAGAGTTTTGTTGTGAGGCATTGATAGCCATCATGCAAAATTCTTTTTCATCTTCATCATCCTCATCATCACTGGAACTGGATAAGGCTTCAGATTCCTCTTCAGTCTCACTCCATGTCTCAGCAACAAAGCCCTTCCTTGTATTTTTGTTCATGCTGGAGGAGGCTTTGTCTGAGCTATTCTTCTTGTAATCCTTTTCTTTTCTTCTTTCTCTTCTTTCCTTCTTGTCCTTATTCTTGTTTTCTGGACAGTCAGGCACAATGTGGCCTGGTTTCCTGCAACCAAAGCATATAATTTCTTTATTGCTGTTTGATTTATCATACCTTGGTTTATCATTTGTATGGTCTCTTTCTAAAGTCTTTTCTGGCCATCTTGTAGAATCTTTTGGCCAGTAGACTTATGAGCTCATCATTTCCTGTAGCTTTATTTTCAGGCTCTTCTTCTGCAGCTTTGAAGGCTATGGTCTTTTCTTTCCTTGTGGCTGGAGAAGTAGCATTTTGTTCTTCTTCTCTATTTTTAATGAGCAGCTCATAGGATTTGAGCTTGCCCAGGAGAGCTTCAGTGGTGATCTCATTTAGACTTCTGGCATCTTTGATTGGCCAGATTCTTGAATCCCAAGTGCTGGGGAAGAACATCAGGATTTTGTCATTCAGCTCAGTCAGTGAGATTTCTTTGTCTAGGGTTTTTAACTCATTGACAATTAGACTTAGTCTATTGTACATGTCAGCCACTGATTCAGCTTCTCCCTTTTTGAAGTTCTCATATTGGCTTATCAGATGAGATCTTCTATCTTTCCTTTCATCAGCAGATCCTGAGATAATTTCAGAGAGCTTGTCCCAAATTCCTTTGGCTGAGTTGCAGTCAGCTACTTTCTGAAATATCTCATCAGACATTGTCTGAGCCAAGATGTTCATGGCCTTTGCATCTGCAGTTTTCCATTTCTTTATGTCTGCATCTGTTCCAGAAGGAGGTGGAACAGCACTTGTACTTGAGCTTGCTGGTGGAGTTGGACAGACTATCAAGACAGAATTAAAAATATCCTCATCAATAGAATTCATGTATAATCAAATCCTTGCCTTCCAGAGTGCAAACTTGGAAAGGTTGCACACTGGTGGTCTGGTGCTTGCATAATCTTTGTTCTGTGCCATGTCTTTAAATAAATAGATAGATGTGTAGAAAATAATCCTCTTAAGAGATTGATCTTATCAAGGATCTTTTGGTTCAGGTGTTAGCCTGTATGAGCAACCAACCTCCCTCTGATACCAATTGAAAGTGAGGGTAAGATCTATCTCAACTCTAGAGGGGGGGTGAATAGAGTATTTTAAAATAATTTTTCACAGTTGAAATAAACAGCACATATAAAGTTCAATTTATGATATAGTGTAGCGTGCTAGTAAGAAGTTAAAAACCTAGAAGTAAAGAGCACAACACACAGCAAACAAATCACACAAACAAACCAGAAGACACAAGGAAATATAGTGGTTCCCCAAAAACCTGGGTACATCCACTCTTCTACCACCCTTGGTAGGAATCCACTCAGGATGATTTGATCAGGTGTCCTGACACCAATGAGCTTTTGACAAGGTGCTCAAAAACCAAAACAGGATTTTTTTGATAAGATGTCTTGCCACCACTGAGTTTTGACAAGGCTCTCAGAACCAGACAAAACTTTTGAAGGGAGTTCAAAAACCCTTTACAGCAGGAAAAAGAAAAAGGTAAAGAGGTGAGATTGTCTTCTCTGTTCTCAAATCAAATAAGAGAAGACTAGTGGATCTTTTGTTGTCAAAGCTCCCCCGGAGATGTTGAATGAATCAGGAATGGAAGCTTTGCTCTAGGTTGATAGGTCTTCAGATCTTTAGATCTCCAGCAAAGAATTGATTCAGCAAAGAGGCTGAAAGATGAGGTGTCTGGAGTTCTTTGAGATGAAGCTTTGATCACTTTTCTGTAAGCAAGTGAATGGTTATCTTTTTCAACTTAATTCTTCTTGTTCTTCTATATCAGTGTGTCTCTTGATTCTATTGTATATTGACTCTGGATTAATTCTCTCTGAAAGTAGTGATGGAGAAGACGATCTTTTTCTCTGAATATAATTCTTCCAAGATAGCCGTTATCAGACATTAAATGCCTTTAATAAATGATTTGTCTTCTAGAGGAAAGTCCAATGAAACATTCCTGAATAATTCCTTTGAAACTTGTTCCAGAATAAATGAAAACGGCTGGCAAATCTTCTTGAAATTAAATGCTGAGAGAATTCAAAAACATTCCAAAGACTGGCAGCATTTGAATCCTTAAGAACGTCGATCTCTCAAAATAAACGTCGATCTGAGCTCCACGATCGTCGACCAGAGCTCAGAGAAGGAATATATCATTCTGACAGAAAACGTCGATCTGAGCTCGAAGATCGTCGACCTGAGCTCAGAGATATTGAAGATAAGCAGTAGACAGAAAACTACGATCTGAGATCGACTATCTAAGTTCTTGGTCTGGCAGAAATAGTCGATCTGATTAAGACAGAAATCGTCGACCTGAAGCAAACAGAGATCGTCGACCTAAACTTTCCCAGAAATAGTCGACCCAAGCACAGCCAGAGATCGTCGACCAAAGCTCGACGATCGTCGGACTGAAGCTCGACGATAGTCGACCGAAGCCAGCAACAAGCAAAAGGCTGAGGACATAAGTAGTCGACCAGAGCTCGACGATCGTCGACCTCAGCTCGACGATAGTCGACCGTCGTTCGACTATTTTTATCTCTTTACTTAGCTTGAAATCCTGAGCTTGAATGGTCCTTGGGGGCAGCTTCAAACCTAAGTTCTAAGCCCTAGACTCATTCTAATGTTGACCTTTACACTATACAACTAGGTCAACCTGGCTTCCTAAGAGACATAGTGATCCTTGCCCAAATTAGTAATAGGGTGTTCCAACAAGGCACATACCTCAGATCTACATCCCCTTGCTCCACATGCTCCCGGATGAAGTGGTATCGCAGATCGATGTGTTTAGTCCGGCTGTGTGAGATGGGTTGTTTGCGATTGCGATGGCGCTGGAGGAGTCACAGAACAAGAGAATATCCTTCATCTTCATGTTGTAATCCTCCAGTTGGTGCTTCAGCCAAAGCAACTGTGCACAACAACTACCAGCAGAAATGTATTCTGACTCGGCCGTTGAGATTGCGACACAGTTTTTCTTCTTGCTGCTCCATGAAATGAGTCTTCTTTCTAGGAACTGACACGTCCCTGATGTACTTTTCCTATCATCTTTGCTTCCTGCAAAGTCAGCATCTGAAAAACCAATTAGTTCACTATCATTGCTTCTTGGGTACATAAACCAAGATTTGGTGTACCTTTAAGGTATCTCAAGATCCGCTTTGCAGCAGCATAATGAGATTCCTTACAGTTCACCTGGAATCTAGTACACACACATGTGGAGAACATTATATCTGGTCTACTAGCAGAAAGGTAGAGCAAGGATCCAACTATGCTTCTATACTTGGTTTCATCGAAAGGTTTCCCTTTCTCATCCTTGTCAAGAGACATAGCTGAGGCCATTGGAGTCCTCATAGAGGTTGCACTCTCCATTCCGAATTTCTTAAGTAACTCCTTGGTGAACTTGGTCTAATCGATGAAGATCCCATCTTTAGATTGTTTCACCTGAAGTCCTAAGAAATACTTCAGCTCTCCCATACTGCTCATTTCGAACTTCCCTTGCATAAGTTTGGAAAACTTTTTGCAGAGGTTGACGTCAGTAGAGCCAAATATGATGTCATCGACATAGATTTGCACTAGCAAAATCATGCCTTTAATTTCCCTGAGAAATAATGTCTTGTCTATCTTTCCCCTTATGAATTTATTCTCGAGGAGAAAGCTACACAATGTTTCGTACCAAGCCCGAGGGGCTTGTTTCAAGCCGTACAGTGCCTTCGATAATAAATAAACATAATCGGGATGGTTAGGATCAACGAAACCTGGGGGCTGTTCCACATAAACTTCTTCATTAATGTTACCATTCAGGAAGGCGGACTTCACGTCCATTTGGTAGACGGTGAAGCCCTTCAGTGAAGCGCATGCTAGAAACAGTATGATGGCCTCCAGCCTTGCCACTAGAGTGTAGGTCTAGTCAAAATCAATCCCTTCTTCTTGACGATATCCTTTAGCAACGAGTCTATCCTATTCATTTATGATCGTCCCATCCTCGTCCATCTTGTTCCTATAGACCCATTTTGTTCCGATGACGTTTTGGGTCTGGGAACAAGTGTCCACACCTTGCAGCGCTTGAACTGATTCAGTTCTTCTTCCATGGCTAAGATCCATGATACGTCTACGCTTGCTTCTTCAAACTTCTTTGGTTAAACCTGCGAGAGGAAGCTTAGATAAAGATTATCGTTAGTTGTACCTCGACAAGTTCTGACACCGACTCAGGAGTCTCCTATGATTTGGTCCATAGGATGATCCTTTAGGTGTCTGATCTCAGGATCTCTGCTATCTGGAAGTTCTTCAGCCATTTGTGTTACTTCATCATCTTGGACAATCTCCTCATCTTGATAAGCTGCCTCTTCAATGGGGTTTGGAGAGGTGATCTAGATGAACTGTTCATTTCTATCTTTGGTGGGTTCATCCAAGTTGATTTCCTTAATTCTTGTACCTGCAGCTTCAACACGCACACTAGACGATTCGCTTTGCAGCAAGCTCGTCTCATCAAATACAACATGTATCGATTCTTTAACGACTAGGGTTTTTCTATTAAAAATCCTATATGCCTTACTATGGCTGCTATATCCTACAAAAATACCTTCAAAACTCTTCTCACTAAACTTGGTAGTATGATACTTGCCATTTTTAAGCACGAAGCATTTACAGCCAAAAATTCTAAAATATGAAACTGTTGGTTTCCTTACTTTTAGAAGTTCATAAGGTGTCTTATCATGGTTCTTGTTTATGAGGGCTCGGTTTTGCACGTGGCATGCAGTATTGACCGCTTCAGCCCAGAAGTACTCTGGTAGTGAAGCATCACTTAACATGGTCCTGCAGGCCTCTATGAGTGTTCTGTTCCTTCTCTCGGCTACTCCATTTTGCTGTGGAGTACGGGGAGAGGAAAACTAATGAAAGATACCTAGGCTTTCACAGAATTCTGTCATGGCTCTAGATTTGAACTCTGTTCCATTGTCACTTCTGATTTTGACTACGGAACAGTTGTATTCTTTCTTGATTTGCCTGAAAAAATTTGTAAAGATATCGAAGGTATCTGACTTGTGTTTCAGAAAGAACACCCACGCAAAACACGAGTAGTCATCAACAATAACCAACGTATAATCCTTACCTCCTAAGCTTCTAACTTGCAGTGGACCGAACAAGTCCATATATAGCAGGTGTAAACACCTGTTAGAGTTTTTGCCTATAGTGCTTTTGAAGGTAGCCCTTTTTTGCTTGTCTTTTACGCATGCATGACAAAGTCTCTCTTTGACATGCTTGACATTCGGGGCATCACACACTAAGTTCAGGGAGAATAATTTATTAATAGTTTTAAAATTAATATGTGCTAGTCTCTTTTGCCATTGGTCAATAAGAGACGCACTATCTTTAGCCAAAAGACACACTGGTGTGGAAGAATCTATACAAATAAAATTTAAGCAAAACACATTCCTGCTTCGAGTGCCTGATAGAATTGTTTCTATATTGTCAACAGATTTTATCAAGCACTTGTCAGCGTGGAATTCAACTACATATCCTTTGTCGCATAGTTGGCTTATGCTGATGAGATTGTGTTCCAATCCTTCAACATAGGCTACATCGAAAAAGGATACGCTACAGTTAGTAATAATACCGTAGCCTTTGGTAATTCCTCGGTCTGAACCTCTAAAGATGAACTTTGGTCTGCTCAACACCGGTGAAAAATTCTGGAGTAGGCTCCTCGTCCCGGTCATATGGCGAGAGCATCCACTGTCCAAGTACCAGATTGGCATTTTGGTGGTCTTTGGACATACCTGCAATCATAATTACTTTGCCTTAGGAACCCAAACATATTTGGGTCCTTGGTCTCGGGTTAGATTGCTCCCCCTATGAGTATTAGACTCATGAGTGGTCATTCTCATGTTACAAACTTGAGGAGTAGCAAGCTTCCTGATATTAAACGAACAATCAATGGCAAAATGACCAGTTCTGCCACAGCACCAACAGTCGAACCTGTTGTATCTTTGCCTTGGATACTCCTGCTTGATCATCTGAGGTGATGGTCTTGCAGGAATGACATTCTTGGAGTAAGACGCTTCATGGTGATGGCAATCACATGATTTCTTCTCCTTTGGAGGCCTTTCAACAATAGGTTTTACTTTTGGTGGTTTCTGGAAGTTGTGACAATGAACATAGGGACCATAGCCCTGAAGAATCACTTCTTCATAAGGTTCCTTAAAGGCACTCTCACCAAAGTTCCGAGGGCGAGTCCATCCTTGGTACCGAGACTTAGGCTCTGCATGCGTAGGCCTGGTCAAGTGACCATAGGATGAGTCTAGATCAAACTTGTTTGATGGGAAGATTTCTTTCTTGAACACAGTCTGATCTAGAGGGGCTTTCCCTTTCTCTTTGTCCAAGGACTTCTTGGCGGCCTTATTCTTCCTTTGATTATTGTTCCTCCTAGAAGATTTACTAGGAGCGGTAACATGGCCTAGTCCAGCTCCTTGGGCCTTAGCTGAGAATTCAGCAACGAGTGGAAGAACTGTTTTAGGCTTAGAGAAACTTTCAACTAGTTTCTTCTAAGCCTCGAGTTGTTTTTACAACTACTTTATGATTTCTTCTTTAAGATCGAGGTACTTGAGAGCCTGATTGTATTCCTCAATAGCAAGATTGAAGTTCTCCGGAAGAGTGTTAGTCTTAGCGACTTCTTCTCTCAGGCTGCTCTCAGAAGCCTTTAGAGACTTAATCTCTTTGGCCTGAGTTTTCACAACTCGACGACACTTGTCGTAAGTTATGATTAACTCCTTGTACTAGGCCATAAGTTAAGACTCATCGTCAGAAGAGCTGTCCTCATGTTCATGTTTAGAACTTTAAGATTCAGAGAGAGGATTTTTATAATTTACCTCCCCAGTAAACTGGGGCTCTTGTTCATCATCTGATTGGGCCATGAGGCCAAAGTAGGCTTCCTCTTCTTCACCTGACTCAGATGAGTGGGAGTCACTGAGAGTTTTCCCCTTCTTAGCCACCAGGCTCTTCTCAGTTCTCTTCTTATGGTATGAGGATTTGTTTTCCTCTCTTCTTCCACCTTCCTTCTTTTTGTGGGGGCAGTCAACTATGACGTGACCTGGCTTGTTGCAACAGTAGCAAACGGTGTCAGTAGAAATCTATTTGTTCTGTTTAGAATTATACATGTCATGGCTACCCGAGCATTTCTTTCTTTGATCATTGTCGTGTCGTGATCTTCGGTATGAGGCATCCTTGCCTCTCCATTGCTTCTTCTTGTTCAAGAATTTCTTTAACTGCCGTGAAAGTAGTGAGAATTCTCCATCAGATAGTTCTGATCTTGAGGAGCTTGGCTCGGAGCTTTCTTCTTCACTGACTTCTTGAGCTGGTACTGGTTGGGTAGCTTTTCCCTTCCTTGAACTGTCAGTCTTTAATGCAGTAGGCTTCGCTTTCAACGAGAAGCAACTTTTCTCTTCTTCAGCTTTCCTGGAGTTTATTTGCAGTTCATAGGACATCAGCTTCCCAAACATATTTTGTGGATCTGTCTCTGCTAGTCTCCCAAACTCCCGAATGGCACAGACTTTGTTGTCCCATTCCTTAGTGAGAGATCTCAGAAATTTATCGTTCAGCTCTCCATTTATGAAGACTCTGCCATACACTCTTAGGCCATTCACGATCTTGAAGAAATTTTCAAAGGTGTCAGCAATGGTCTCCTTTGGTCCTTGTCTGAAGGCTTCATATTTCTGGTTCAGAAGGGACCTTCTATCATCCCTCACTTCTTCAGTGCCTTCCATAAGAGTAACTAGAGATTGCCATATCTCTTTAGCCGATTGGCAGTGAATCAGGTTTTGCAACATTGAGTCATCGACTGCACTTGCTATAATGTTTTTAGCCTTTTTGTCCAAAGAGACAAGTGCAATCTCGTCCTTGTCCAGATCCATCAATTTCTTGGGAACCTTTTTGGTTGGATCTATGGTGGAGACGGTCATAGGAACATAGGGACCTTCTTCAACAATCATGAAGATCCGGGGGTCCACAACTTCCATGAAGAATTTAATTCTTTCTTTCCACATGGGAAAATTGTTCTTTGTGCACAGGGGAAGCTTGGCGAAATCTTTGACTTTGTCCATTGCTAGATTGAGTAACAACATTCAGAAACAGGAACTTGATCAAGGTGTTAACCTTTTTAACGATCAACCTCCCTCTGATACCAATTGAAAGTGGAAATTTGTTGACCTAAATCACTTAGAGGGGGTGAATAGGTGAATCGTGTGTTTATTTGCAGAATAAAAATTTAGAGATCTAGTGCACGCAATCAAGCAATCACAGAAGGACACAAAAGATTTAAGGTGGTTCCCCGTCCTTGGGTACGTCCACTTTACCTAACCGTTCTAGCAAATCAGTAGATCCGGCTACTCCACTATCTCGGATTGCAAACCAATCCTACGCCTCGAAACAACGTTCCTACAAACTCAATCAACAATGGATCTACACTCGGAAGATAAAACTTCCTACCACTCGGAGATAAATCTCCTACAAAGAAAGTTGTTTGAATAAAAGTTACAAACAAAAATATCTCAGATCTGAATCTTGGTCTTCGTCTTCTTCGTTGAGAACTTTAGGCTTGATCAGGAAAGGTAGAAGAAGGCTGGACTGTTTTCCAAGAAACTGAGATCTGAAATCACCACGATAAACGAGAAAACCACAAGTCGTTGAAGCATGATCAGATCGGATGATTGTTCTTGATCTTGGATCGATCTAGGTAGCAGCGCTTGAGAGAACGTCGATCCAAAGCTTTCTTCCAAAAAACGCTAATGGCGGCGGCGGCCGGACGATCGAGAGGTTAGGTTTTCAGGAATTCTTTCTTAACAAGGACGGACGAGATTATCGTATTTTCTCTATAATAACTTGTGTAATAAGTAAAATCTGAAAGGACCTATTTATAGGCGATCTCCAACGGTCATAATCATAATTAAGGATGACACGTGGACCAATCAGAAAAGATTAATTCGAAATCTCCGTCAAAACTGGACTTTGAGAATTTTCAGTAATAATGAAGTACTTAGTTCTCGAGAGGTCGAAATAGTTCTCGAGAACTATGTACTGACCTTTCGAAAACTATGGCAGGATCTCGATCACTGAACTTCTAGAAATGGCCTTGGATTTCTCGAGAACTTGGAATTATAGTTCTCGAGAACTATGCTGACTTTTTGAGAACTAAAACACTTCTCGAAAACTGATATATGACTTCTCGAGAACTTAACAGAACTTTTCGAGAGCTTATAGAAAACTTCTCGAAAACTTGGTTAGCACTTCTCGAGAACTTAGTCAGAACTTTTCGAGAACTTTACTTAGAGTCAATTGCTAAAGAAAAATTCTGAACTGAGAACTTCTCGAGAACTTTATTAAGCAGTTCTCGAGAACTCTATCGAATTCTCGAGAGCTTCTAGTCTTGTTCTCGAGAACTTAGCTAGAGTCCAATTCCTGAAGAGAAGGGCAGAACTTTTCGAGAGCTAAGAAGTACTTCTCGAGAACTTCTATAGTAGTTCTCGAGAACTTTGTCAACCTCTCGAAAATTTCTACTTAGAGGAATTCTAGCTGTCCTGACTTCTCGATAAGTAAAGTCTGATTTTCTCAAGAACTATGTACTACTTCTCGAGAACTTTGAAGGAACTTCTCGAGAGTTGGAGTTAGAAAAATTCTTTTAAGAATTCCATGTAAGATCTCCTTCTGGTCTTGTCTCCATCTTATGTTCTAAAGTTTTAATATGAAGTGTATCCCAATTGAGAGGCTACACATGAGTCAACACTTTGGATCACCCAGTGAGGGATTACATTGAGTGGTCCTGTGTTCCTGACCCACTGTAGACTGACATTGGTCTACCGTTAGAACTGAGAATCTGCAAACACACAACTGGAATACACATGTCAAATACACCTTAATTCATCTTAGTGCAAAGGGTGACTTCATGCAAATCTGGGTTATTTTGGAGACAATACCCAACAAGGAAAGGGACTAACAGTCCTAATCTTTGTGAATTACTAGCCGTGGTGAAAACCTTGGGTCGGAGTGGGCGGCAGAGCCCTCACCAACAACCAGACCCAAAAACACTCCACGGTGAAAAGAACCAGTGGTAACTACAGGGTCCACACACCAAACCATACCATCCCAACATGGCCTAGGTAGTGGTGGCCACAGCTCAGCACAAACAATTCACCCCTTACAGAGCCCACAAAACCACACCACCTACCATAATCCACGAGTCGGCATTCAAAAACTAGCCAAACACAAAACACCCCCTCCCCCCTTCTAAGGGAAAAAACCATACTAACAATCCTAAGGAAACACACCAAACCCAAGGCAAAAGCGTCGAGTCCACTCGACGCAGTGTTGAATTAGCTACACTCACACAACGCCAAACCTGACACGGCATTGAGTGAGCTTCACTCACTCAGCGTTGAATGCTAGCCAGGAACGGCGTCGAGTCCACTCGACGTGGCATTGAGTGAGCTCCACTCACTCAATGCCAAAAGACTTTGCCGCAAAACTTTCGCTGGTTGACGGCGTCGAGTGAGCACAACTTACTCAACGCTGTCAATGCTTTTCTACTTAGCCGCAGAAACTAGCCTCGGCATTGAGTGAGTTCACCACACTCAATGCCAAACCTGACCGCCAAGGCGTTGAGTGAGGTCCACCAACTCAACGCTTTGGACTTAGAGCAAAAATAGGCTTTGGCGTTGAGTGAGTCCACCACACTCAATGCCGAAACATCCACGGCGTTGAGTGAGGCCAACTCACTCAACGCCAAATGTCTTAGCCACTGGGAAAATCTGTGGCGTTGAGTGAGTCCACCTCACTCAACGCCAAACAGCCATGGAGTTGAGTGAGGTCCACTCACTCAATGCCAAAACACTTAGCTAAAAAAACGACCATGGCGTTGAGTGAGGGCACCACACTCAACGCCAAAAGCCTAAAAGTCTAGGCGTTGAGTGAGGTACACTCACTCAATGCTTTTGACTTAGCCTAAAAACCACTCGACGCCAGCAACCCGAGAGCTCTAACTGGCCTAAAAAAATTCTCCTAATACATCCACCCAGCTACAGCAGCTATCAGACTTTGACTACAAACCCTACCTCCAACTACTGACCTGGACTTAACCCTACCTCCAGTTATTGACCTGGACAACCCACAACAACAAGTAGAGTGAAAACCTAAATCTGAACAAGGTTAAAATCAAGCCTGAAGCAATCCTAGCTTCTAAGATAAGAACAACTAAGCTACAGTTATACAAAAGAAATAAAACAACACACAGAAAAAGGGAACAAGCTTTACAAGGGCAAAGGGGTCCACTTGCCTTTACCTCCAGGAAACAGCAGTTAACTACCAAGCTTGGCACCGGCGGCATGATCGGCCACCTAAGAGAAATTCTTGAGCTTTTAGAGGGAAGAAGAGCAAACCCGAAAAACCTAGCTCCTAAAGACAACCCGAGAACAAGGGATACTTACCTAGGGAGGAAGATCTGGAGGAGAGCAAATCGAATCTTGTATCACACGAGAAAACCGAGCTGAAATCCTCCAGAAATCACCGGCTAAAGCTTCAGGGCCTCTGCCTCCCGCTCCTTCCGCAAGAAGCTAGCTGACTTTTTTTTTGGGAAGATGAAACCAGCTAACTATTTTATAATATCTCCAGCCACTAAGCAAATATAATAATATCATAATGGAGAAGCTCGGCCACAAAGCTGATAGAATATTATATAATCTTGGAAAACTCCCCCACTCAGCTAGATAGCTAAATACACTAATCCTAAAGCTTGGCACGCTCGACCACTAGCAGCAAAGGAAGGTCTAATACATATAATATATATATATATATATATCATAACAATATTATATAAACATATATATATATACACTTATATATCTATAACAACATATACTTATATAATACATGAACTTATATGCCAGCATAGCTACTTATATAAACTTAGCTATCCACACCCAAGCCAAAATCCAAACATATATATATATATATATATATATATATATATATTTTTGCTAAGCAACTTAGTCAAAGCACAAGCTACGAAAACAACGGCGAAGTTGAAAACAACATCCGACAATCAAAACTCGGGCTAACACCTCCCGAAGCCAAAGCACAAGCATTCCCTTAGAGGCTCAGCCGAGTCACCAAAACAGACTCCAGCTAGCTGGAGAATCTTGCAAACACGCTATAAATAGGCCACTCAAGGAACCTAAAGAGCTAAGACCACGCTCTAACAACGGCAAAGGCCGACAACGTGTCATCATAACGCCAAACAACGATCAAACAAAACACAGAAAAATCGGGGGCGTTACAGCAGACCATGCGTGTTGAATTTCCCGAACTGTTTGTCTAAACTTGTATAACATTTTGTGTTTTATGTTGTACAGAACATAAAATGTTGTAACAATTTTTTGTTGAAGAGTTTCCTGAGTACTGTATACAAATTTCGAGACGAAATTTCTTGTAAGGTTGGGAGGACTGTAATGCCCCAAATCTCATTTATGAGTAGGCTGTGTAGGCTGAGCAACACAACCTAGGACACGGGCATGTCCAAATCCGTGTCCTGCTCTACTTGAGGCAACACGGTCAGGGACACGGGCGTGTCCAAGGCCGTGTCCTGCACTATGTACTCGAGTGTAGCACAGGGCGTTCTCGAGTGTGGCACAGGGTGGTGTCGAGTGTGGCATACAGCCTGTGACATATGCGTGTCTAGGGTCGTGTCCTACTATGAGCTCGACGAAATGCACTCGATGATCCTCGAGAGGCAAGACTTATTGGGCACAAGTCCTGTGATATAGGCATGTTAAGGGTCGTGTCCTTCTCTGTGTTTGTCCAGGTCTGTGAGGGCTGATGAACACGGGCTAGACACGGCCGTGTCCGAAGCCATTTCTGGCACACAACTTATGATACGGGCGTGTCACAGGGTCGTGTCCTGGTTGGGTCAAGTCAGTTTCTTTGCCTCTTAAGGCACACATCCTGTGACACAGGCATGTCATAAGACATGTTCGGCCCAAGAAATTGAGTTTCAGGGTGATTCGTGGCTGTTTATTCCCTTCAAATAGGAACCAACGGTTCAGAACTCTCCCTGTTATTATAAGGCCAGGAGTTGAAGGAAAAACTCTAATTTATCAAAGGATTTTCTCTTTCTAAAGAGTTAGAGAGTGGAGAGAGCAAATAAGGAGGAAGAGGAGGAATCTTGCCACCGGTAGAGCTTTAGAGCCCCGAATCGCGAGCCGAGTCTAGATCCATGGAGGCAAGGCCGTTGCGGTGCTTTTCATCCGGCTAGTTTTCCATGGCTCCAAAGAGATTGTCAAGTTTAACGATCTTCCTTCTTGGACATGTGAAGTCCTTCTTTGGCATGTGCATGTATTTCCCCTACCAAAAGGTGGATTAATGAGGGATTTCCCTTGGGGTTATTTTTGTAATCCCCAACTAGTCTTGCATATAGATCCGGAAATGTGTAGTACGAAATAGGCATGCTGTGTGAAGCCCATCAAGATAGGTTGTTCTGGATTGGTGATGTTTCATTTTGCACACCGGAGAAGACTCCGTGTATAAACATGTATGTTGTGGAGTCAATGGGTTGTGCCTGTGAAGGGCAGTAACAGGAAGTACTGGAGTGGAATTCCAGGAAAATACTCTTGCAAGTTACGTGTTGTATGCTATGTTTGGGTTGAGTTTGGGTGTAGAAAGAGAGCTTTTGCTGAACCCGCCAAGAGAGCTCCCCTTTTGGATTGTGAAGCAAGTCCTTGGTGGACAGCGTGGCTATTATGAGCTGCGAGCTCTAACAAGGCTTAGTTCTGAATAGGAAAGGTGAAGCCGACCCTCGTCTGCCGATTGGCTATGAGTACTGCGGTATTCGGCAATGGTATGGCGACTTGATTAATGGGTAATGATGGAGCTGTACCTGTATTATATCGACTTGACAAGAGAGCATCAAGCAATTGGGATTTTGTCGGTGCATAATTAGAGTCTTAGGCCTCTGCGCCATTAAGACTAAATGCTCAAATTTCTATTCGGTTTCGGAGCTTGAACAGTGGTGGGACCCTGGTTTGTCGGTACACCAAGAATGTGCCCTGAGTGCACGGAGCGTCGGGCCGTGTGGCCGATGTTTGTGATGTATTGATTGTGCGTGAGTGTACATTGAGTGATATATTTGCTTGTGAAATGTTATGCCTGCAGGGATGGAATACCACTGCCCCGGGAAAGGGGTAGGGTCGTTATAAATTGGCCAGCTGAATGCGGACCATTTCCTTGTTTGCCACCATCATGGTAGGCTGTCCTTGTGCAGGGGCTGGAGAACCGAGCGGAAAATAGGGGGTTGAAGCCCCTGCTGCTGCTACTGATGATGAGTCCAATTTATATAGGGTTTTTCGGGCTCATCTAGGATAGTTTTCATGCTCGTGCACTGCATTTCAACTGGATTTTGATTATATGTGCATCGTTCGGTCTTTATCCATTTCGTGCACTATTTTGGCCCAAGGGTGTGCAATTGCACATTCTTTTGTTGGGGGTATGCACCTGGTGCTCCCCATGGCTCTTCTTGTGGTTTTGTTTTGCTCAATGTTACTGGGAGCTTGTACTCTAGTTGGTTTTATTATTGCGCAGGTAGACGGGACGTCCAGGATTTGATTTCCAGTTTCTGTGTAAAACGTGCGGTCTTGCGAATTTCTTCTCGCACGATTTCAGTGAAATCGTGTGTTTTATACAGCACTTCTGGGGACTTCTATTTCTACCCATGTGAGAAGGAATTGCACGGCCTTCACCTTTCGCTAAGCATTCCAGTGCCCTGTGGCTAATTGTGTGTTTTGTTCACGCACGGGCGGCATCGCCCGTGTGCGAGTAAAACGAACGGTTCCCCTGTTTTACCCTGCTTTCTGCGCTCTGTGTTTACCTGTGTGATTTCCTTCATGCACGGGTAGAATCGCTCGTGTGTGATTAAAACGCACGGGTCAACACTTCTTCTTCCTCAAGCATAATCTCCGCATGAATATCGCACGGTTCACGCACGGTCGAGCGCCTGACCGTGCGTGACCAATTTTCTGATCGTTTTCTATTTAAGCGCAGATTTCAGCCATTTTGGGACAGGTTCGTTTCCAGCCATCCCCTACGCATTTTTAGGGAGAAATTCATTGTTCTACCAAGGAGAGGAGATTCAGGCAAGCATTCAACACCAAATCCGAGCCGGAGCTTCCTCTCGGCCTCCTCCTTCATCCTCGAGCTTCAAGAAGGGATTTTATCTATCTTTCTCCACCAAGCTAAGAGAAGTTTGTTCCATATTCAACCGGCTCGTGATACGAAGAAGACGGGTTCATTGGGAGTGAGTTATAGCCTCCTCTCCCCGGACATAGTTGAGGACCGAGCTAGGACGCGGATTGACAACCCGACAAATCCTATCGTGAATCCTCGACAATACTTCTGATTCGGTCGATTTTGCACACTTTTCTTCTCTTGTTTTCGATAGTTTAGTTGAACTCTTTGTATTAGATGAAGAAATCTTATATTTGTTAAACGTTTGTATGTAATCATGTCTATGTGATTGTATGTGTTCGTTATTTTCTTGAGGTGCGCCCTTATTTTCCATCCTCCATCCATCCGTTCTTGTCGCACTAGCAATTGCTAGTGGCGTGCGCAGCAAAGAGGTGCTTACGACCCTCATATTCCGGTTTTCTTTTGGTTCTTATACTTTCCTACTCGTCCATCCTCCTAGCGATTCGGTGCATAGCGGCCCGTGTAGTCTTCCATCCCACCTGGCAAAGCGACGCATAACGATATTTTATAGGAGTAGTTTGTAGTGTTTAATTTTCTTTTTCCGCAAATATCAAAACCCCCATAGTTAACTCCGACCTAAGGACTTCAATCTCAAGTCCTCCTCGATATTAACTCCGCCCTTACTGTGTTCCTTGAAGAGATCGATACTTGGGAAAGCCACCCATTTTATATTACTTGTGCGACTGGTACACTTGCCGTTCAAACGCATGAAGTTTTTGGCGCCGTTGCCGGGGAACACAGTCGTGTGAGTTTTTGGAGAGGAAGATATTAGATTCAAGTCCTTTTCCATTTATGCATATCATTTTCTTTTTTTTCTTTAGTTGTTAGAATTTTTATTTTGCTTATTCCTGTTTTTTGCCCTTTTTTTATTTCTTTTTTTTAGATAGCAGATCTTTGCTATTTTCATTTTTTTTGCTGTGTAGCACTTTTTGGTAAATACTTTTGTTCGCAATGTATTCTGTTGCTGAGTACAGTCTACTTGACGCTTTGCGCCGAAGCATCGATGTCATGGCTGCTTTGAATGCCAAGCATTGTATTAGATGTGTGTTATGTCAAGGTATAGGCCACATGGTGAAGGATTTCCCTCACTTGTGCGAGCCTTCTCCCTCTGTGGGCGGGCCTGCAGCAACCTCCCGTTCACAGAAGACTGCTGTAGATAGGCCTACAAGGGTGTTTCCTGGCCCATACACTGACATCGTGCCCCTTGCTCGCTCTTTGCCCGTTGAGATTACCGAAGAATCTCTCGCCGCATACAGATCTTTAATGGGACCCTCGGTTCCTTTTTACGAGCTTCCCTTGAGTGATAACGATCACTCTGGGGTTAGCTTGCGAGAATTGGATCTGGAACTCGTGGATGCTCCTGAATGGGATGATGAGATTGTTCCGGTCATCGACGCGGTAGAGTCTGCGAATGATTTTGCGATGGGTACTGCTCATTCTATGCCTTATTTTGAGAGCAGCCTTGCCCCTGCGCTGTTTTTGCCAGAGTTTGCTACTCTATTTTTGAGTGAGTCAGATGATGATTTGGTATTTGTGGATGATTCGGTGCCCGAGGTTGTGCCGAAGTGGGATGATGATTCCTCTATCTCCAATCGGGAATGTGGATCTTCGCAACACTTTTATGCACCCTGGATGGATGAGGAATATTCCCTTTCTAATGCAGAGTTTTGCACCTCCTTATTGGATGAGGATGTTCCTCTTACCACTGTGGACCTCAAGTTATCAGATTCCCCCCGATACAACTCGTATGATACCGACGATGATCTAGTCTTCGATCTCGCTGAGAGTGAAGCCGAAGTCACTCTCCCATTTTCTAATTATTTTAGTTCTTCATCTCTTTTATTACTTGATCCCCCTTCTTTATCTGAGCATGTGTTTGATGAGTCTCCACGGGTATGTTGGGATGATGATGAGCCTGGTGTTCATGCTGTTGTCATCGCTTCCTACACATCTGTGGTTGATGACACCTTGCCAGGAAAGGATTTGTTTTGTGATAAGATGAGCGAGGGCCAGTGCTCCTCCTCTTCTTATTTCCTTCTTCCTCTACTTGAGATTTTCAGGTATTATTACTTTGGTAGAGTGGTAACTATTTTATCTCAGTATCGATACCCGTTACAGCAACGGACACTGGAATAGTTACCTGTGCACTTTTTTGTCATAGGCCCATTAGCTAGAAATATATAGAATTTAATAAGTCGTGCTGGGAGGACAATAACCCCAGTAGATATCTTTCATTTTTTGCATTTTTATTTTTTCATGTCGAGATTAGTTTTAGTATTTCTTTGTAGTTTGTATATTTTCTTTTGTTTTTGCGGAGCTCACCCCAGCAGGTATTCTTGACAACTTCGTATTGGCAGGGTTGTGATTCTTCGTATGGCGGGCCTGCTTCTATTTTTCAAGCGTCTTCCAGTATGCTCACAAGCTAAGCATTGGGCAACCTCTTCCCTTGTCTCAATTTGATTTAAATTTCAATATCATATGTTGTGTTGATTAGTTTAAGTTTGGGGGAGAGCAGTTTTGTTACATTTCTCACGTGCATAATTCTTGTGCATACTAGAAGCTTTTATATTTTTATTTTGATTAGTCCATTGTCTTGCACACCACTGCACCCACATGAGCGCATGCTTAGCTGTTAGCGTGCTGCGAGTTAAACTCATTTCTTTTGTTTGATGTGGAAAATTTTTGTACTGGCATAGGATTGTGAGACGGAGTAAAATGTTGACTCCTGTAGTGCTTCTAGTTGAGTGCTCTCGTCTCGTGTAGAAATTGGAGTAGAATTAATTTTTCTGTATGCTTATAGTTTTATATTTTTCTATTTGCGTAAAGATTTTTTTATTCTACTCAAAAGTTGGTGAATTCAGTGTGAATCAAACGGTAGTGTAGGGATGTGTGTAGTCGTCACTAGACTCGTATTGCACTAGTCGGGATGAAGGATCATCTTTCTCTATGGCTAAGAACTTTCCCCAAGTTACTATCGAATCTTTGGTGCTTGGTTAGTCTAGTGTGAGTGTGATGTAGGCCATCATTTTGGCCCGGTTGAGCTTTGTACCATTCCTAACATCCTATACTCGCTAAGCCCCGTTGTGCCTACCCATTCTTTTGATTCAGCTCCACCACTATTTCACCAAAGCCTCATAGTCGATCCTAATCGCAGACCCAAGTCGAGCTTTAGTGTTTTTATTATCATTTTGGGGTGTTGATGTGGTGATATTACATATGAATATGTGGATGTGCTCCAAAGCTTCTATTTTCTAAAACTGTTAAAAGAAAAAAATGTTTTGAAAAAAAAAATATCTGTGAAAAAGAAAAGTGAAAAGAAAAAGTTTGATTGAAATTCCTATTGGAGATGTGATAGTATTTGGAGTAGGTGGTGCACACACTCATATGTTAAAAGTTATGTCTGGAGGTGTAGTGTACCAGCATATATTGTGGTTGGCGGTTGGATTCATTCTGTTTATGATAGCTCATTTGGGTTAGGTGCATAGCCTCCATGTTAATCTTTGTTTACCTTGCCGTAATCCAAGCCTCGTGTATATCTTTAAGTCCTACAGATTCACGCTTGAGTCAAACTAGTGTTGTGGAGAGAGTGTGAACGGGCAAGCGTATGGTCCCCGACATTGGTGGATTCCTTTGGAGGTGATCCTGAGCCCCGATCTTTGGCGAAGCTCACCTTAGTGGCCTGCGTACTTTATTCCTTCATGTGACCAGAAGATTCACCGTGATTCCATTTTTGAGTAGTAATAAAATTTTGATACGTATTGTGAAAAGTATAAACTATTTTGTATACTTAAAAATTTCTTCTATTATATTTTTGTGCGAGCGAGCATGAGACTTCGCATGGTACTCTGTATTTCAATTTCTATGTTAGCTAGATTATTTTCCTTATCTGCATAGATTGTGTTTTCTCGGGACGCGCAAACAGGTAAGTCTTGGGGTGTGATGAGTCCGATTTATATAGGGTTTTTCGGGCTCATCTGGGCTAGTGTTCACGCTTGTGCACTACATTTCAACCGGATTTTGGTTATATTTGCATCGTTCGGTCTTTGACCATTTCGCGCACTATTTTGGCCCATGGGTGTGCAATTGCACATTCTTTTGTTGGGGGTATGCACCTGGTGCTCCCCATGGCTCTTTTTGTGGTTTTGTTTTGCTTTGTGTTACTGGGAGCTTTTACTCCAGTTGGTTTTATTGCTGTGTAGGTAGTTGGGATGTCCGGGATTTGATTTCCAGTTTCTGTGTAAAACGCACGGTCGTGCTAATTTCTTCTCGAACGGTTTAAGTGCCATCGTGCGTTTTATACAGCACTTTTGGGGACTTCTGTTTCTACCCGTGCGATTTATTCTTGCACGGTTTCGGCCAAACTGCGTGAGAAGGAATCACACGGCCTGCACCATTTTCTAAGCTTTCCAGTGCTCTGTGGTTAATCGTGCGTTTTGTTCATGTACGGGTGGCATCGCCCATGCCCGAGTAAAACGCATGGTTCCCCTATTTTACCCTGTTTTCTGCGCTCTGTGTTTACCCATGCGTTTTCCTTCACGCACGGGCGGAATAGCCCGTGTGCGAGTAAAATGCATGGGTCAACTCTTCTTCTTCCTAAAGCATAATCTGCGCGCAAATATCGCACGGTTAACGCACGGTCGTGCGCCAGACCGTGCGTGACCAATTTTCTGATCTTTTTCTATTTAAGGGCAGATTTCTGCCATTTTGGGACAGCTTCGTTACCTTTCATCCCCTCCGCATTTTTAGGGATAAACCCGCCGTTCCACCAAGGAGAGGAGAATCGGGCAACCATTCAATGCCAAATCCGATCCGGAGCTTCCTCTCGGCCTCCTCTTTCATCCTCGAGCTTCAAGAAGGGATTTTATCTAGCTTTCTCCACCAAGCTAGGATAAGTTTGTGCCTTCTTCCACCGGCTCGTGACACGAAGAAGATGGGTTCATTGGGAGTGAGTTACAGCATCCTCTACCCCGGACGTAGTTGAGTACCGAGCTAGGATGTGGATTGTCAACCCAACGAATCCTACCGTGAATCCTCGGCAGGACTTCGGATCCGGTCGATTTCGTACATTTTTCTTCTCTTGTCATTGAAAGTTTATTTGAACTCTGTATTAGATGAAGTTATCTTACATTTGTTAAACATTTGTATGTAATCATGTCTATGTGATTGTATGTGTTCGTTATTTGCTTGAGGTGTGCCCTTATTTTCCATCCACCATCCATTCGTTCTTGCCGCACTAGCAATTGCTAGTAACGTGCGCAGCGAAGAGGTGCTTACAACCCTCGTATTTCTCTGTTATTTTTGTTCTTACGCTTGCCTACTCGTCCATCCGCCTATTGATTCAGTTCATAGCGGCCCGTATAGTCTTCCATCCCGCCTAGCGAAGCGATGCATAGCGGTATTGCATAGGAGTACTTTGTAGTGTTTTATTTTATTTTTTCGCAAATATCAAAACCCCCATAGTTAACTCTGACCTAAGAACTTCAATCTCAAGTCCTCCTCGATATAAACTCCCCCCTTACTGTGTTCCTTGAGTAGATCGATACTTGGGAAAGCCACCAATTTTATATTACTTGTGTGACCGGTACACTTGCCGTTCAAACGCATCAGATGCATGACCACGAGGGTTGAGTGAAGAACTTTATTATGTTCATGTGTGGCCGGCCTATGCGCCGATGTTTGTAATCCACACTTTTGAAGCTTAACTATAAGGCCTTAAGGTCAAACCTTTGTGTATTTTTTGTACATTCCTTTGGGGTTATATATAAATGTGGTTTTTTATATATATAGTGGACATTCGTGGATATTGAGTTCAATATCAACTTTAAAAAGCTTCCGCTAGCATGTTTTGAGTTAGGATGCAAATATGTTTTGGTATTAACCTGTAACCTCGCCGCCTGTTTATGGCGTATGGTGTGGGGCCCCTGCCAGACCTTCTATTATATGTTATTTAACGGATGGGGTCGTTACATCCAGAATCCTTAGCTTTTCTATTGGACAAATAAAAGATAATTTTTAAAGCCCCCCATGGTCTGTCACCTCCCAAAACACATTTCCATCGTATCATCCTAAAGGATCCAACTTTGTATTCCAACTCTAAATCATATAGATATCCATATATGCAAAAGACAAATTGAAAAATTTATTAAAGAAAAGCTAGATGCTAGTATTATACGCCACAGTAAGAGCTTTTTCTCTTCCCCCATTATTCTAGTTAATTATATAGACATGTCATGGAGGATGTGCATCGACTATAGTAAGTTAAATCAGATCACGGTGAATGCCAACTTTCCCATCCCAATTGTTGAAGAGCTACTAGATAAATTGCAAGGCTCAACCATCTATTCCAAACTTGACTTATGTGTTGGCTATCATCAAGTGACCATCTATTCAAAACTTGACTTGTTGAAGAGCTACTTGATAAATTGCAAGGCTCAATAACTCATTCCCACTTGTTCAATTCATTTTAGTATTTTTGATGATATTTTGAAATATAGCTCTACTTGGGAACGCCATCTTAAACACCTAGAACAAACCTTCAAAATACTGGTGAAAGAACAACTCTATGTTATGAAGAGCAAGTGTCAATTTGGGGTCTCCAAAATTTACTATCCTAACCATATAATCTCAGCCGAAGGTGTGTCAGCTGACCCCTAGAAATTGGACGATAAGATTCTTGGCCTGCCACCACCACCCAAAACTCCAGAAGCAGTGGCGGGGATTCTCGGGACTCACAAGCTATTATAGAAGATTCATTCAAGGGTGTGGATGCATTGCCAAACCCCTCACTGACCTGAAGAAGAACCAATTCAAGTGGACTTTGTGTATTCCAACAACTCAAAATATCCATGAACTCCCCATCTGTATCAGCTCTACCCAATTTCCAGAAACATTTTGTTCTAAAGATAGATGTTTCCATCTAGGGAGTAGGAGTTGTGATGGTGCAAGATGGTTACCCTATATCCTTCTTTGGCAAAAATTTAGAAAAGAAGCACCTGGCACTATCTGCTTATGAGGAGGAGCTCCTAGCCATTGTATTGGTAGTACAAAAATGGAGGCATTATTTTATTGGAAATCACTTTGTGATTCACAATGATCAGTAAAGTTTAAATTCTTGAATGACCAACAACATGCAACTCCATTGCAACTGAAGTTTATGGCCAAATTGTTTTGTATGATTAATCTATTAAGATTTGTGACAACTTTTGATCTGGGAAAACATTACTGACTAGGAATTAGGTTTTAAGTATTGTTTGAGTTGCTAGAAAAGTATTCATAAGCTATTCAAATTTGGTCAAGATTATGTTTTGATGCAGCGATTATGTTCCATGTCATCTGCCATGGAAAATTTCAAATGTATATATATATATAACAATTATTTTGTGTTATAAAAAAATTATAAGTTAAAAATCATTGGAGATGATTTGGTTTCATTTTCTCATTTGCAGAGGATGATACAAGCATTCCCGTAGATATCCAGGTGCTAATTTTGCTTGGATTTCATGAAAATATATATGATCGCGACTAGCATTTCTCATGTAAGGATTCCTGGTGGTATATATACTAAATAACTTCCTTTTATGATTTTGATTTTGGAATCAATTGCACTATTTCATGAGAGTTTTAACATATTTGTTGATATTTTATCTTACAATGATGTGCTTATGTAGGTTTGGTTACCTATTCTTGCCAGCTAACAGATGTCTTGAATTTTTTATTCTTAAATCTTAACAAACAACTTATTTCATTATATAACATTTCATCTTTTTTTAACGTGTGTACACGTAAGGCAAAGCTAGGGCTGTTTTTCAATTCAATTTCAAGCCTACCTAGCACTTGCTAAAAAATCAGATCAAAATAATTTTGAGATTGATTTGATTCCAATTTTGAGCTAGGTGGGCTACTAGGCTGTTTCAATTGCCCCCTCTCAAAAGATAGGGCATAATGGCTACAAAGGATCCATATAGCTGACCCCACTATAGTGGGATAAAGGCTTGAGTGTTGTTGTTGTTTTATGTTAATATAATTATTATATTGTGTAGCAAGATGTGCGGTCAGTATCCTTGCAATATTACATTGAAATAGTATATTCCCCAAGAAATCACTGTAAACAATAATCAGTCATACTTAAGATAATAATAATTGATTAAAGAATTCGCAAGCTCCTCTTTCTTTCAATTATGTTAGACTAGAAAATAAATTATTGTAAAAGAAGAGACATACCAAGTAAAGATCCACATAATCCAGCTGTAAATCTTTCAAAGTTAAATCAATTTCTTCTGTTGCATCTTCTAGAGCATTGCTATCACACTTGTAAAATCATTGTCAGTTTTGTAAAGATGTAGAATAGAATCGAATGGTGGATACTTGAGTTGAAAAAACACTATCCAAAAATAATGAAATAGTTTCCACATGAACTTTCTAATTTTAATCCAAATATGCAATTGTGAAGAAAATGATCAAAAAATAATCGAAAATCTGGAAGAGTGCAGAAGTATAAGAGCAAAACCTGCATCTGACTACAACGCATCCCCGCAGTTTCTTCACGAAGCTCTCGAAGAACCTAAAATTTTGAAGACAATGGATCGACAATGAAGACTAACAGAACAAAGAAACAACGAGAGGAAGAAGATGAGCAGTACTGGAGGCTCGCAGACATTGGCGAAGCCGAGGACGTACTGCCTCACAAATTTTCCCTCCATCGTGATTTCCACTTGCCTCGCCATTTCTGCACCAGGCGGTAGAAATGCGTATGAAAGTCGAAGTGAAGTGCGGGTTGCGGAGGCATAAGTGAAGCAAGTGTAAAAGATTTGGGGATTACCCTGTAGAAAAGCAGGTGCATCGTGGTTGTGGAAAAATGCTGGTGGAAGGTTGAGATCGATGGTCGCGAGATGTTGATCGGAGAGGAGATGTGGAGGCTGTGGCGTGGAGTA
Organism: Platanthera zijinensis; assembly: GCA_039513925.1. Lineage (NCBI taxonomy): Eukaryota > Viridiplantae > Streptophyta > Magnoliopsida > Asparagales > Orchidaceae > Platanthera > Platanthera zijinensis. The sequence goes on along the minus strand of CM077093.1, from coordinate 80,658,826 downwards.
CCAAGAGAGAATGGCTGCGGCATGGATTCGCGAGTGGGAATGGCTGATGCGTGGTGTCGCGAGGGGAGGGTGGCGTAAAGTGATGTGTTGGGTTGAGATCGAGATGAAAGAGCTAGAGGGTAAATAAACGCGCGGGTTTTTGGCCATGAATATTATTTTTCGATGCTAATACATCTGTATTATCCATACTATTTATAACCCTGGCTATAAAAGAATTATTAACCATTGTTTTTGCAATCGTTGCTAATATCAGTGTATTAGCCACAATATTTAGTCCCTGCCAAAAAAAGTGTAGCCAATACTCACTTTTCTAGTAGGGAGAGGTGAGGAGCAACTAAAGCTATACTAAGTTTAACATACCTGAAAGTCTTTAGTGTCGACTAAATCCACCTATGGGGGGGAATAGGTGTCATGCAGTCTTTTGCGGAATTAAATTTACATGCACAAATTAAAAAACACAGCACAGAAAACACACAAAGAATTATAGTGGTTCCCCAATTTGGGTACGTAAACTTTCCTCCCTTCGACCTATCTCCCACAAAAGGACGACTCGGTCACTTCTCCAAACGGATTGAAATCCAATCCTCACACTACGGAAGGAACCCTTCCAACAAAGGAGTCACAACTCTACCACCACGGGTTGTACCAAACCCTTACAACTAGGAATTAAAATTCCTTTACAACAAACAAAAATTGAATGTAAAAGAAAATACAAATAAAGCTTTTGTAGATTCTGATGTCCTTCGTTCGTTGAAGATTTCTTGAAAGTTACGAAGAGTCCACAATCGGATTTCTCTCTTGGAGAGGATCTTTTCAAGATCGGCGGCGGCAAGTGATTGAGGCGGAGATACTTTGTAGATCCAAACTTCTTAATGAAGCAAGCAAGGTCTACTAACGATCTCAGTCGGATCAATCGTCTCCACCGATTCATATTGGAGAACTAGTCTCGTTCAACGAATCGTGAGACAAGAGATCTCAAGAGAGATGTGTGAGACGCTCGGCTCTCCTCGGTACTGTCTTCGGAAGATCCAAGAAGATCGGAGATTAGAGGCGACGATGAACTGCGAGCGGCGACAAGCGATTGGCGGTTTTCGCGATCAGCTAGGGCACGGCGTCAGCTACTTTTGATTTTGCGTGAATGACTTTCTGTAGAAGTTCAAAATACACGTATATATATACCCTTATCCAACCCTAAATACTATTGCGGGGCCCACAAGGATAAACCCTAGCCTCGGCCGAAACAGTGCACGGCAAGTTTGTCCGGTCCAGCAGACGAGGAAATTTGCCTAAGGCAAAATCGGCGGGAATCGTTGGTGATTCCCGTCGATGTCGGCGGGAATCACTCACGATTCCCGTCGATTCTTCCTTGACTGAATTCCTATTGGAAAACTGTCAGCCGGAATCAGTCGGCGGGAAGTGCTTACTGATTCTCGTCGAATCGGCGGGAATCACTATTGATTCCCGTCGAAGTCGGCGGGACTCACAAGTGACTCCCGTCGAAGTCAGCGGGAATGACTTTGTGATTCCCGTTGATTTTTACTTAGAAGATTTTTCTCTTCCTTCCTTTGAAGACTTGGTCTTTTACCCATCTTTGCTCCTTCTGCTCTTGATCTACCTTAACCCTATACTTGAAAATAAGTACACTCCAATAGAGAGAGCACACGTGAGTCAACACACTGATCTACTCAACGAGGGATTACGTGAAGCAGACCCGTGTATATTGACCCAATGCACCCTAACATTGGTGTGTACTTAGCATGGAATAGCTGCAAGCACAACTTGATAGAAGATTGTCAAATACATTATCAATTCAACTTAGCTTGGCTAGAGTCTTCTTCAAATCCAGGTAATTGTGGATACAATACCCAACAATCTCCCCCTATTTGAAGAAGCCAAAATCCTACTAGCTAAGATGAATTACACCAACCAAAAAGATATATATAAAAGTATGCGAGGCAAGAAATCAGAATAATAAAATTTCACGCATTCAAAACAAAAATTGAATCAATATATGATCAGATATATAAATATCCAAAGTGTTGTTCATTTATAATTACAAGAATAGACGTACACGCATATTGAAAATAAAAGGTTTATATTTCAAGTCTATCCCTCCTTTGCCTTAGCATCTCTTAGTTGTTTAGCGAGGAACTTCTTGCTTTGCCTTTCAAAATATTCCGTTGGCTTCGGGTAGTACCGGGGGGGAGGAGCTTTGTTCTCCACTGTGTTTGACATGAAGAATATGTTTCTTTTAGCCTCATATTCTTTGTGCATTTCCAACTCATACTTACTATATACTTCATTTCTATTAATCTCTCCCCGCTATTGTAGCATGAATGTATCCAGTAGTATGCTCCTAGACACAGGACTCCATCGTTCATTCTTAACTTCACTTTCCTTCCTTCTTAATTTCCTCTCTGCTGGAGTTTCTTTAGAAGTTCCTTCTTGAAGCTTTCTTTTCCCTTTCACAATCGCTTCTTGATCAAACATTGCACTTTGAGCAGCTTTGGCAGCGGCTTTAGCAGCCTTTATGGCATCAGCTTCACTTAAGAGAAATTCCTCAGCAATAGCAACCTCATCAGCAGTAGTAGTAACATCATCAGTAGGATTAACAAGAACATGTATACCTGAAGCTTGCTGATCTAGCCAATGACAACTTTCAAATACATATTCGTTTGATTACTTGAAGTTGTCGATCATGATTTGCTCTTACCCTGCCATCTTAGTTGCATATTCCTTCTCCCCCTTTTTGGCTTCTAGGGCAATTGAGTTTGCATAAGAATGCAGTGACTCATCTATGTGCTTTACATTCTGAGTAAAATTGGCCAGCAGGGTTTTCTGATTCGTGTTGAGGGTGACCATGTTAGCATCAAACAATTTGATGTTGTTGGCCACAACATGAGCATTTTGATTTACCACTGCCAGGTCAGCTGTATTTTTCTTTAGGCCTTGCATCAGAAGATTGACGGAAGTGCCGGCCTCAGCATACTTAGCTTCAAATCTTTGTTCCATCTTATCCAGCTTGTGATTTATCTCCACAATATTTTTTAGCATCAGATCCTCTGATTGCTTAATTCGTTTAAGTACTCGGTTGTGAGATCGTTTAAAGGAGATCTTCAGTTCATCTACTATACCTTGAATGATATTTACAGTGTGATTGGCCAGGCTAGGTCCAAACAGATGATCCTGATGTATAGCCTGGTCGTGCTCAGGGGGGATAGGACTCTGTGAGTCAGGATTCTCCTCTTCAGATTCACTTGTGGAGCTCGATAAATTTACAGTCTCCTGTGGAGGGATAGAGGCAGCATCTGCTAAGTTTCAATATATACTCATCACCCCCTTTAGCATAGTATCAAGTTGTTCCGGAGGCCGGGAGGTCTCCCCCTCAACTGTTGCGCCAGATAAATCAGGAACCTTTACTTGAATCTGTTCCTCAGAAGGGAGGTCAACATCAATCTCCCTCATGGCCGTATCATTCCAGCTTGCTCAGCAACAAGATCCTAAGTTACTTGCTGCTCAGGGGAATCCACATCATTCTCACTAGCAGCAACATTCTCCACATCATCCTCTACTTCCTCCTCATTAGTCTGATGAGTAGCGAGGGTTTCCACTATATCCTTAGCGATGAGGGTAATATTAGTAACAGCGTCTACTTGTTTTGAGACTGAGGCTTCCATCCTGATGGCAGTTGAAGGACTGGGTAATGACTCCCCCTGAGTTCCTACATTCAGCAGATCAGGAACTTCAATGGGCTCATCCGAAGGATTTGTGAACTCTGGTGCTCTGTCTTCTTCATCAACACGTGTTCTAGACGCACCCCCTTGGACAATTCTTCTTTCCCACCTATCAAAGACGTTGGATTCCATCATCTTTAGGTAGTGAAGGGGAACTCTCTTAGTCATATCAAATCTATCTCCATCCATCTGATTCAGGTAGAGACTGATGATTCTCCTGAAGTTAGGAGTACGTAGGGTATCTTTTATTTTCTCAAATAACATGGCCCCCCAGTTCAATTTCTTTTTGCACACTATGGCTATCAGGATCTTAAACATGTCCACTGAGATGTGATTATTGGAGCCAGGCTTACAGATTAGAACCTTTGCTATGATATCTGAGAGAAGCTTTCCTTCTTCGTTCATGTCCTTGCGTTTAATAGCCCTGGTCCCTCGAGCCAATCCACAAAAAAGCAATGTCCTCGTATAATCATCTTCATCTAGATAGTCCTCTTGTTTGAAGCTGGAAAGCTAGAGATGATGTGACAGTTTTGCAGCCGTCATCTTTATCCTTAAGCCTGCAATCTTACTCTTTATCAAAGTGTCCTCGTGACGCAGCTTGGAGTTGGCGAAAAACACAAGAACTTCTTTATCGAGAACCTTGCGCGAGTGCTCGAGAATGAAGGAGAGCCAGGCTTATTCCAGCATCAAGATTATGTTTCTGAATTCTTCTGAAGCATGGGCAAAGCCTGTCCTAACCAATTCACTTCTAGTGAGGAGCCCGACTGTTCTTCAAGGAGCCATTATGAACCTAAGCGAGTTAAACCCAAGGAGTTAACTCTATCTAAAACTAGAATTTTTAGGAACTTAACTTGGAGGGATGATCCTTGAAAGTGGAATTTCAAGGAAGCTACTGAAGTTACCTTTCACTCAGAGGGTGCACGGAAGGAGACGCGTAGCAGGTGGTGAGCGGAGAGTAGCCCTAGGCCGATGAGAGTCGGGGCTGAAGGGCTGGCGGTGGATCGGCGAGACACTCGCATCGAGCTGATGCCGATGACGGGAACGTAGAGTCGACAGGAGACGACTGCAGGCTACAATCGACGGGAACGACGGAAGGTAGACTCGAAGGTTGCGGAAGTCGACGAACGATGACTGGGGAGCGACGGGAGGCAGACTTTCTGCAGGGAAGCTGAAGGGATTCCGCAGGGATGCTGATTTCCGCAGGGTCGACGGGAAACGGCGAGGTTTCTGGTAGTTTCTGCAGGAAGCTGAAGGGTCGACGGGAATGCGAAGGGTTTCCGCTACTTATGCCCTTCTGCAATTACAGTTAATTTGTAATGATCGGATGACAGGGGGTCGACAGGAATTTTGCTGATGTACACAAATGATTTCCGCTAATTTCAGCTACCTTATTGTGACAAGGTCAACGGGTTAGACCTAGGGTCGATGGGAATTCCTGCTACACTTCCGTAATTATGCAATGACCTAGGGACTGCTGAAGTAATTTTTGAATACTTAACATCGTCAGGTGAAGTTCATTTCCATTTTCCTCTAAACAATGGATTACAAATTTCCATGTCATGATTACTAAGTTGAGTTAGATGGATGTTTTAACACTAACATTGGCCACTGGCTTTTTATAAGAGGGTACAAAATGTAGTACTTGTAGTTGCATTTTTTTGTACACGTCCCTTTATTGGACCAAGTGACAACCATGTTTATGATTTATCAAGGTTTTGAAAAGATCTCATTTTCCCAAATGGGGATCATATGGTTATTTGCTTGCGTGTCCTTACATATTAGTTGAGTATATATATATATATATATATATATATATATATATATGTGTGTGTGTGTGTGATGCGATTCAATTTTGAAATTGTATTTGCGTACCTGGGATTATTAGGATGATCATTAGGATCCACGATTCGAAGTACGCGGGATGTCATGTCATGAAGGACTCCGTAATAAGCATTATATCTGTTGGGGCTGCGGTCCGGAATCGCCCCCGCACTGCGGTGCTATGCGGTAATGGCTTAACTGGATGCCCCGTGGATCCGCCCGAGGACCTTTGATATAAAGATTAGTTGCGTCGTCCTCCATCAGTCCGGACTTTTGGTGCGAGTGGTTGCGCTAAGTCCTCTCAAGTGGTATCAGAGGGAGGTTGCGGGTTCGAAACCCCGGGGTCGTTTTCGGGGGGGATTGTTGGGGCTGCGGTCCGGAATCGCCCCCGTGCTACGGTGCTATGCGGTAATGGCTTAACTGGCTGCCCCGTGGATCCGCCCGAGGACCTTTGATATAAAGATTATTTGCACCGTCCTCCATCAGTCCGGTCTTTTGGTGCGAGTGGTTGCACTAAGTCCTCTCAATATCTTTTCCCATATTCCTTGTTCCAGTGCAAGCCTGGAACATCTCTTGTCTAGGTCCCATCATGTTCATGGGTACCTAGACTATCCTACAAAAAATGGAATTACCTTACCTTCGGAACCCAATAGGTATTTGGTCCTAGATTCTTGTCAGTATAAAATACAGTATGCCTTCCCATAGGATTTCTGACAGGAAGGCTGTCTCTTGCAAAAGGATGTAGACATACCCTTGCCCTTGGCATAGAAGGATTGTGCCAACAATCTATGGCAAAGTGACCCATTTTGCCACAGCACCAACACTCATGAATATTGTACCTCCTTTTCTGACCAGGTCTATTAACGGAGTTAGTCATGACCCTAGGTCTGAAAGAGGCAAAGCTGGAACTGCTCTCAGATTTACCCTTTCCACCGAGACTCGAGGGGGGGTCTGATGGTGAACATGTGGTGAGTATCATGAGGCCTGGGGTATGGTGCTTTCTTTTAAGCCAGCACACATCTGGGGGGCCCAGTGATGCTTGCTACATGTTTGCCAACTCCCTTTTCCTTTGTCCTAGGGTGTGAAGAAGTTCTGGGAGAGCTGGTTGCAGCAATGTCATGAAGTGAGGGGGATGAGGCCGTAAATACAAACGGTTCATGATGAGCCATGTGTATTTTCTCATGGGTAGCCATAACAGCACTTGCACTATGGGTGTTTCCACATGAGGGTCGATCATTCTTGCAGTGACCATAGTAGTTCTTATAGTCATACCTGAAGGAATGATGAGTGCTCCTCCTACTCGGTGTGGGGGTCTGTAAATAGTTTTCCCATTTCACCATGATTTTATAATTCGCGAGATCCATCTGTTTTCTCCCTTTCTCTTAATAGCATCAATCTTGGAAAAATTAGATATTATCCTCTTCTCGGTCTCTAGATGAAACTCTAGATCCGAGATTTTTGAGTCCTTAACCTTGATGGATTCCAATTGGAGGTCCATCATGGTCCTCAGCTGAGCAATTTCCCTAGCTTGTTCCTCAACAAGCAAGTTGCTCTTCTGAAGGGCTCTATGAAGGGAATCAAGAGTTTCAATCTTTTGATTGAAGCTGTCAATTTCCCTTGCATCAAAAGATGGACAAACCTCTGAACTTCTCCTGTCTTCAGGAGATACAAGAGGAAAGGAGAAAGAAGAGGAAGATACCTGATCCTGATTGTGCTGATCAGGGTTATAGTTATGGTCTGCAGAGACTGATGTTTCAGCTTCATCACAACTGCATTCCTCAATCTCTTCTTCAGTATCAGATAGAGACACGGGAGCCCTGATATTGAGAGGTTGTTCTTGACTTAGATCTTCAGAGACGAGGAACCCCACATATGCTTCATCATCTTGCTGGCATTCAGTCCCGGCAGCCTTCGTTCCCTCCATGAGGTCAGAGATAGTTTGCCACACGGACTTTGCAGTCTTACACTTATCCAATCTCGTAAGAGATGATCCAGACCAAATATCAGAAATGATCTGTTGAACAAGCTTTTCCAAGTTAAATAGTGAGAGCTCAGTTTCAGACATCTCTGCGGGACTCTTGAGGATATCGAGATCTTTTCCAGAACCCGAAGCCTTCATGGGAATGAAAGGACCCTCTTCAACAATGAATAAAGCTCGAGGGTCAATGGCTTCCAGATGAAACTGAACTCTCATTTTCCAAATGGGATAATATTCTTTGGTGCAGGCATGCAGTCTCAGGGGAGAGACATCAGTGTATAGCTCCATGCTTGAGTCTTGTTTTCTTCTTGACAATAGATACAGGATCTTACTAAAGGTGTTAACCTTATTGATGAGTAACCTCCCTCTGATACCACTTGAAAGTCTCTAGTGTCGACTAAATCCACCTATGGGGGGGAATAGGTATCGTACAGTCTTTTACGAAGTTAAATTTACCTGCACAAATTAACAAACACAGCAAAGAAAACACACAAAGAATTATAGTGGTTCCCCGATTTGGGTACGTCCACTTTCCCCCCTTCTACCTATCTCCCACCAAGGGATGACTCAGTCACTTCTCCAAACGGATTGAAATCCAATCCTCACATTACGGAAGGAACCCTTCCAACAAAGGAGTCACAACTCCACCACCACGGGTTGCACCCAACCCTTACAACTAGGAATTAAAATTCCTTTATAACAAACCAAAATTGAATATGTCCTAGGAAGGCCACCTCCTTCAACCAGAACTGGCATTTGCTAAAATTTGCATGCAGGTGGTGCTCCCGTAGTCTCTCTAGAGTCGGCGTCAAATATCGTGTGCGCTCCTCCTCCGTCCTCGAGTAGATGAGGATGTCGTCAATAAACACGATGACAAACACATCCAGATAAGCCTCGAACACCCGGTTCATGAGACCTCATGAACTCCGACGATGCATTCGTGAGCCCTAAGGGCATCACCGTAAACTCGAACAATCCATATATGCTACTAAAGGCAGTCTTTGGAATGTCCTCCTCCTGAATCCGCAGTTGATAGTAGCCCGACCTCAAATCCAGTTTCGAAAAGAAATGCGCCCCCTCCAGCTGATCAAACAACTTATCTATCCTTGGCAGAGGATAGGTATTTCGGACTTTCAGTCTGTTCAGTGCGCAGTAGTCGATGCACAATCTCAGTGTTCCATCCTTCTTCTTGACGAATAACACTGGGGCTCCCCATAGTGAAGAGCTCGGCCGGACAAATCCGGCTTCCACTAGTTCCTGCAGCTGGCTTCGAAACTCTGTCAACTCCTTTGAGGCCATCTAGTAAGGGGCTCTAGATTCCGGCTTAGCCCCCGACATAAGCTGTATCAGGAAATCCTGCTCTCGGTGTGGGGGTAGTCTTGGTAACTTCTCTGGGAATATGTCAACAAATTCCCGCACTACAAGGATACCAGAGATGGAATCCTTGGCCTCGGCCATTTCAAACAGCACTTCATAGACTTCCTCCCCCGGCATGTGTGCCTTGATGGCCTGTACGGATGATAACAGAAGAGGGGAAATAGGTCTAATACCTTCGATGACGACGTAGGAATTCCCATGCCTCACGGTGATCCTCTTTGATAGGCAGTCGATCTAGGCATGGTTCCAATACAACCATATCATGCCCAGGATCAGATCATAAGCTGGCATCCTTAGGATCGTTGCTGGTGCTTCGAATGCCTTTCCCCTGATCTCTGCCTCCATGTTGTAGTGGGCGGAGGTGAATAGCTCTGATCCGTCAGGTAGCCGTATCCTCATCATCATGCCTGTGAATCGCTCCACGCCTTCCAGCCCTTCCACGAAGGCTTCCGACACAAATGAGTGTGAAGCACCCATATCGAATAGCGTATAAGCGGGTTTGCCGCTGATGAAGACTATGCCTGGGTAAGTAACATATCTTAGAAGTCTAGTTATGGTTTTCTTTCCTAATTTATCAATTCTATATCCATAAATCTAATTTCTTAGGAAAGAGAGAACTTAAAATTAACTGGCGTACTTGTGATCACTTGTTCCGAATTCTGATGTTGAGTCAGATCCAGTGTATACACTTGCTCCCTCTCCTCCCAAGGGCATCGTATCACAGTCAGCATCTCATACATGATATCCAGCCACTCCTCCGTCCGAAGAGTCGACTCTGTCCCCAAGTAAGACAGAGGAGAGAGCCCTCGGAAGATACTCAACCAATTGGCCCCCAGGTTTTGCTGCGGAGCCAGAACCTGCTGAGCCCTAAAAGACTCCAGTATAGCTGTCAGAGTCTGCCCCACCTCCGCCTGTAGGAACGGAGTGAGGAACAGGGGAGGTGGTGAAACATTCGGAGTCTGTTGGACTCTGCCCTGTGGTGTAGGCAGTGTTGGGGGCTGCGTATTAAAAGTCATTCGTAAGTAATCGACTCAAACCTAATTAAAGGTGGACAATTTACATGGGATCCCCCATATAGGCATACCACAGCTTTCGCTGATTAGTTTGTCCCCAAACCAAACTCGTGCGGGAATGACCCAGGGTTTGTGGAATGCTACTTTTCTGATCGAGGTTTCCTCTTAAACCACTTATAATACCCCATTTTATTTCTTTTTAAACCACCGGGGTCTTAGGCCCAGAACTGCCATTTTACGGTGACACCTTCACACCCGGGAAGGTCGCCACCACAAAAAGCTGATCCTGCTGGCTTATTCGATCACAATGGTAGCAAATATTAAAAGGCAAGTCTACAAACATCATATATATAGTAAATAATCTCCACGAAAGGAGTATCCATAGATATAATAAATGTACAGAAAACATGGGCTCATGCCTAGTACATCAAAATCCTCACTACATATCTCTCATAGCGGAAGCAAAACTAAATAACTACTAGCGATCGGGACTCATAGTCTCAGCTGTCTGAACTCTGGTACTAGACTATCCCATCTCCAAGCGTGCCGACCTCCGGGGCTGCTCCTCCATGCTGGGCTCCACGGTCCCCTGAAATGATGTGGTTCGAAAATCGTTAGTCTAAAAGACTAAGTCCTATCATCCCCCGCCCCTTTCCCCATGGCTCCTAGGCACCGAGCGGGGAGGAGGAAAGGAAAGGTAATGAAGGTGGAGAATAACAAAGTATTAGGTGAAGGCGGAACTAGTCTAGCAGTTCTATAAGTATATGCGACAGTAATAAAAGTAAGAAAGATTGAACAAGAAATAAGTAACCTTAACTTATATGAAAGCATATAAGCCAAGGGATCTTTTGCAAGGCTCCCATCGTATAAAGAGTCCCATACAAATTTATACGATAGGGTGTCGGTGTTCTAGCAAGCATATATATATCTACAGAGTAATAACCTTAACTTATAAGCATGCTCACATGAGCTTATAAACCAAGGGGTCGTTTTGCAGGGCCTATTGTATAAAGCGTCCCATACCACTTTATACACTAGGTATCAGGGTTATATGCAATGGTTATGCTATGACATGCAATTATTCCATGATGTGAACATGCAAGTGAAACTCACCCACTCGACTCTGTGTACACAGACCTTTAGTTCCACCTTTCTGGAGCCGAACCTCCCAGGATACCTCTATAGTGGAAAACGGAAGCGGTGGGTTGGGCCTCGCCCACCTCTAAACCGATAACTGTACTACCCGTCAGACATATCGTACGCCTCAATGCTATTGCACTAAGTGGAGCTCCTGCGTACCCTTGCCGGCCAGCGCACCGGACTTTACCTGACCAAGTGCTAAACCACACTTGCTGAGTCAACGTATTGGCGTCGGTGCATCGACCCTCCAATACTGAAGACCCACAACCTTATACTTATGCAAATACAAACTTATGTAATAGCTACCGAGCCAAGGCTCCCCGGACCATCCCGTCCGTCAAAATCAACAACAGAGACAAAGCTCGCAAGGCAAACCTGCCCAACACCAAATCCACCGATCCTACTGCCTGAGTGAGCCAACCTAACATCCCGAGACATCAAGGTGAGTGATAGTGAATCCCTAGTTATTCTAGTTACTCTTGCAATTAAGATTTTCCTACAGTTTAGTTTAGCCCAGGACTGCCCCTAGCATACCCCGTGAAGGGCTCTCAAAGGGCACTAGGAACTACGATGGCCTGAAGCCCAAAGCTCCCTTTTGCAAGGAACTTATTATTATTGGTTGTTACCCAACTCTCAATCCCTTTAATGTTGTATTGGATTTAACCCTAGTGTATTTTGACTCTTTCTCTCTCTCCACGGGAAAACGATATTTCGTCGACCCCGAGCACCTCCTAACACTAGTCAAACCTCCCACTCCTCATCACAAGTCCCGATGATGAACTCATTTCACTTACTAGATAAATACACTAACATCCCAACTCTCTGGGTTCATTTTGCACCATACCATGATTTCTGCAGTTTTACTAAACGCAGACCATCCTAAGCTATATGATGTATACAATGGGAGGTACTTCAAATTATCATCCAAATTCACTATAATATTTATTGAAGGTCTACCATGACATGATTAGCCTAAATCCAGATTTACATAATATTCCTAATTTAATAAACAATTTATTTAATTTTTCTAAGTAATCCAAAAACCCAAGTTTAAACATGAAGTACCCATTTCAGGCATGCAAATACTCCACAAAGTTTATGATAAATACAAGATGACTATTTAACAGAAAATCCAAAGTATCCCAATTTTTCAGTAAGTTTTAACCTCTAAACCTAATTTTAAAACAGAATTTACATTAATCATTTTAAGGAAGCAAGTACTGCCAAAATACATCCAAAAATTCTGAGAAAATCCAAGCATGTATATAATGATGAGTAAATAGTCTAGGTCAAGTTTCATAGTTTTCTAGTGGACAAAAAACTCTAAACTTAATTTTTAACAATAATCCAAATTGGTAAGTTTTTGCACTAAGTACAGAAATTATTCATCTAAAAATTATAATAAAATTTTCATAAGAGCATGTTGACCTAGAATCACTACTTATCAAGTTTCACAATTTTTCAACAAGTTTAGAGCTTTGAATTCATTATTGAACATATTTGTATTTTAAAAGCTTGTGAACAAGGTACTGAGAATACACATCTAAAAATTATATTAAAATTCAAGAAGATGTATATTGACCTATAACACTCTCTGCCCAATTTTCATAACATCCTATCAAGCAGTGTGATCATAATAATTAGAAGATTATCAAGGGCAATTCCATGTACTATAAAGGAGGTATTAAATGCATTGTTCCAAAATTACAAATAAAATCACCAAAGGGCATTATTGACCCTATGACTATACTACCCAAGTTTCATGGCTTTTGATTAAGTTTTGGTGACCTATCTTGCATGTGTATGGGTTGTGCCCTAAGCTAGGGTTAGGGTTTTGAAGGGTCTACCTATCTCCAAATCCTCTAAGATATTTACCAGAGGACTTTATCTACCTTAGTATCCTCCCTACCAAATTCAAGTCCATACAAGGGCACTTGACCACATGCCCTTCTCAAACACCAAATGTCCAAACATAGGGTTTGAACTTGGTTCCTAAGGCAATTCAATCCCAAACAACCCCATAACCCATATGAGGGTGTTATATGTAATGCCAAACCAGTGGCCCAAATCCCAACCTCTATTGAGGGGATTTGGCCACTCAAACCACAAAGTGCACTTTTTACTTAAATACCCTTATTATGGTAAGGCTAGGGTTTGAAAAAATTCAATCCAAATCATCTCCAATGAGATGAAATTTTATCCAGATCCTTATGATGATCCTAAGGACCTCTCACGAAAATTTGGGAGGTTTTGTAGTTCATTTGGTCCCTTAATTAATTTATCCTATGGTATTTAAATAATTTCAAAAACTATAGAAAAATTTTCCCCAAAAATTCTAGTTTTTGGGAAGGACCTAGATATAGGTTAGGGTGACTCCCTATCCATAATTCAAGTCATTTGGACAAGGGATAAAGTGGGGGCACACATTTTAATCTCTGCCTTGCCCTAGGTATAGACCCTACCAAAATGGGTGCCCTGGTCAAACAACTTAACAAAAATGGTTGAAATTAATTTTAAAATAAAGTAGACCAATGGGGTTACAAATTATATGTTGACCACTTTTTATGATTTAGCCTCTATATATTTTTAAAATAATTTACAAGATAACTGAAATGGTGTGACAGATTCATTAAAATGAAATAAACATAATCCTATAGTTTGAACAGTAACCGCAAGTATCTTGACGCAGCATTAGACGACATCCCATCATCGTCCCTGTGATCCAACGACCAGGATTTATTCCTCCTGGGCCAACTTTACGCCTTTGCCACAGGCCTCCCGGCCACCTCCCTGGCCGGCCATCGCCACCTCCGTCGAGGTGGTGGCTATCGCCAAGCAACGGCACAGCCGCCGGAGGGGCAGATTCTTGCGATCTCGATAAGTTAATTTTTACAAAAAAAACAGGAGAAAACCTCTCCCGATAGAGCTCAATTGAGCCTGATTCATGGCCCTAAACATTCCTATGATCTACCCACAGGAAAAGAGATAGGGGAGGACCTTGTTTGCGGCCTGTGAGCGGGTGGTTTGCTTCCTGGCCATCTCCGGCCACCGATTTGGGCTTCTCTGCAACTTCTACACCAACTCCATTGAAACAGAAATGTAATCGAGGGAAAATATTGCCCTTGCCCTGTTGAAGGTTTCTAATGAAGGAATTGGAGATAGGTTGCTTGTAACTCCCCAATTCATCAAGGCATCATTAATGGCCATAAGGGTGAAATTTCGGTTTCACCCAAATTGAGGGGCTGAGCCACCCCACTTGCCGCCTATCTCCTAAAAACTTCTCCCCTGCCTCCAAGGAGTTAAATCCCCATAAAAGGGAGGGGTTATGGAGCCTCCATGGCCATGATGGCCATTAAGCTATTACTTTCTCTCTCCTCCAATTTAGGGTAACTTCCACTCTCTCTCCTAGTCACCACATTATGAACTTGGTGGGCCCAAAATGTGTCTCTCCACCTCCTAGACCAATAGTCCACACTAGTTTGGGCTTAGCCCACTTGGATTGGGCTTGAGCTAGCCATTTAGGCTAATTTGACCACTTTTGACCCATGTGATTACTTTGGTCAACTTAGCCACTAGGGTTGACCCCAATGGGTCCTTGGTGACCCATGGACCTCACTTAAGGTTTAGGAACACTTAGATAGGGTAGGTTGGGCATCTTGGAGGTCACCTTCCCCTTAGTTAGGGCACTTTGACCTTTTTAGGGCTAAGGTTGACTTGGGTCAACTTAGCCTCTTTGGTTGACTCCAATGGGTCCTAGGTGACCCTATGGACTACCCAAGGTGTTAAGGGTATTGTGGTAGGGTTATGGGGTCAAGTTGAAGCCCTAAAGTCATACCTTAGGTCTGATGTTTAGGAAGTTATATAAGCAGACCAAGGTGATTTCCACCTTGGGCCTTGCCCACTTGATCTAGAGCTTCTAGTGGTTTTGTCATGAATTAGTCATGACAAAACAAATACCTAGGGGTCTAGTTATTTGAGGGATGTTACAAGGAAAGTACTTGGCTTAGAATAGCTAGCCACTATTCTTTTCTCCTTCTTAAGCTTATCTTCTAGCTCCCTGATGAGACAGTTCTTGTGCCTTTTGGATGAAACCTGAATGTCCAAGAGGGACTTCAGTTGGCTAATTTCCCAAGCTTTCTAGTCCAGCAGATTTGTTGTTACAGTCTTCTGGGCAACTTTAAGCTTAAGAGATGAGATCTCTTTAGCTTGCTTGTTAGATAACTTCTTGACCTTCTTGAAGGCATTCAGAAGTTCTCCATACTTATCAATCAGTTGATTGACATCTCCTTCATATCCAAAATCTTCTTCACCACAGGGTGAAGAGGCTTCTGAGCAAGGACTAGTCTCAAACTCAGATAGATAAGCAGAGTCAAGTGATAGATGTACCTTGCTCTGACCAGGCTGATCTTGGTTGCTTTCCTCATCAGTCATTTCCATCAGCCTTATATAGCTGTGGACAGTTCTAACTCACTGTCTGACAGTGTTAGAGGGGCTTTAATTCTAATCCTCCCTAGAAGATTAACTTCTCCTACTGCAATAGCTTCATCTGTAATAGTAGCAGAAACTAGCCCAATATAGGCTTCCTCTTCTTCAGACTCAGAAGATGATGAGTCTGTCCAACTCTTTTCCTTCTTGGCCATGAAGTACTTTTCCTTCTTTCCTTTGTGTTGGTGCTGCTTCTTCTCCTCAATCACCTTCCTCTTCTCTGGGCAGTTAGCTATCACATGCCCAGGCTTGCTGCAGCAGTAGCAAATTACTTTAGAGGAGTTATATTTATTATGTTTTGAACCATACCAGTCAGTCTTGGACTGGTTCTTTCTGCGATGGGTGGAATTGGAAGGCCTTTTCTTCTAATGCTTCTTCTTTATTAACCTCTGGAGTTGTCTAGAAAAGGCTGCAAAATCTTCATCAGATATGCTGTTGTCTGATGCCTCTGAGTCAGAGTTGTCTGACTCAGCTGGTTTCTTTGGTGGAGAAGGAATCCTTTCCTTGCCTTTCCTTGAGCTTTCAGCATTGAAGGCTAAGGATTTTATTTGGCCAGTGATTTTTTGGAGGCATCTTCCTCCTTCCTGGCAGCCAGCTGCATCTCATAGGAGAGCAGCTTCCAAAATAATATTTGGGGAGGAGTGTCAACAAGCTTGGTCATCTCTATTATGGCACAGATCTTAGTATCTCAGTCTCTTGTGAGAGATCTGAGAAACTTGTCATTAATTTAATAATTATTGAAGACCCTTCCATAGGTCTTCAACTCATTTATGATCCTGAAGAATCTTTCATAATAGATAGTTATTTCTTATTTAGGATTTTCCTGAAAGCTTCATACTCTTGGTTGAGCAGAGACCTCCTATCATCTCTTACCTAATCAGTACCCTCCATGTAGACCATAAGGGTGTCCTATATCTCCTTGGAGGTTTGTTAGTGAACCATATTAAGGAAGGTTGAGTCATATGCAGCACTGGCTATGATGTTCTGTGTTCTCTTATCAAGACCAGCTAGTATGACGTCGTCTTTGGTCATTTTAGACAGTGTCTTTGGTTTCTAGATGTTGACATCCAGAATAGAGACCTCCATGAATAGCCTTACCCTCTCCTTCCATATTCCAAACTGCTCTTTTCTGTAGATGGGGAGTTTCATTTAACTCAGCTCTCTCTGGCTCTCTCCTGAGCCCAAGACCACTTAGCAGCAGCTACCTTGGAGGATCACTCAGATTATTAAATCCTTTTTGAGCAACCTCCCTCTGATACCACTTGAAAGTATTTAATTTCAAGGTAGCTAGCAACCTAGAGGGGGGTGAATAGGTATGATTAGGTCTTTTGAGAGTCTTTTTAAATAACTTGATTGTTTCTTTAGGCTTTCATCTTATAAAGATCTAGAGCTTGTCCTTAGCACCTGCAATTAAGAAAATAAAAGCAAACACAGAAAAGCACACAAGTATTTTATAGTGGTTCCCAAAAATTATGGGTACATCCACTCTCCTCCCACCTTGCTAACTTCCTGTTAGTCAAGGAACTTCTCCAAACCAATGCTCTAAGGATCTAACACCTCAGATCTCTTAGGATCTCTCAGTCTCCTCCAAGACTTACACCTCAGCCACAAAGGCCTACACTCAGTGATATAAGGATCACCTACCTCAGGCACTTAAGCCCTACCACTCAGGATATAAAGGATAACCCTACCTCAGAGCAAGCTTTCTCTTACAACTCAGAGAGATACACTCTCCTATAGTTTAAGCAAAACTTCCCTACTTCTTAGTAAGTAAAACTCACCTACCTCAGAGAGATACACTCTCCTACAGCTCAGGAAAATTTGCCCTACCTCATACCCCAAAGGTCCTACAGCTCAGATCCAGAAGGATCCTATAAAGAGAAATAGTTTAATTAACTTTGACATAGAGAAATTTTTGTGTCAACTACTTGAGCAAAAAGCTTTCTGCTCCAACTCTCCTCATAGCAGGGAAAGCATTTGCTAGAGGAACTCAGAAGAAAACTTCTGAACTTGCTGCTGAAGGCTAAAGATCTTTTGATCTTGAGTCTTCAAAAAGCCCACTAAAGCTGCCAAAAGATGAAGGCTCTTCTTTTTTCAGAACAGATTCTGAATCTGCTATGGAAGATGAAGACTTGCACAGCTAACTGAACTTTTCTTGCTGGAGAGCTTCAAGCTTTTTCACATGCAGTAATGGAGAAGAAGATGAAGATGGCGGCTCTCCTTTTTGAATATTTTATAAGTTGTAAATATACCTATTTTATAGTATTTTTATTAAGTCATTTTAGTTTATTTTTGTCTTTTTTAGTTATTTTTCATTAATAATTTGCTTCTTTTTGTAAATTTTATTTCTAAATTAGTTTATTTTGATTTCTGAAATTTTCCAGAAAAAAGTCAAAAAAAAACTTGACACGCCCGTGTCAATGTTCGACACGCTCGTGTCGCCACCTCGACGATCTGTCTTCATAGACCCCAGCTCAAAGTTCTGCCTTCATCAACCCGAGCAGGACACGCCCGTGTCCGAAGACTCGACACGGCCGTGTCACTCACTTGACGCTTCTAGCTCGACACTCGCCATTCTGCCTTCATCAACCCGATAAGGGCACGCCCGTGTGCCAAAATCCAACATGCCCGTGTTTAAACCAATCGTTGCCGACATCAAGTTGCAAGGTGTTCCGACATGCCCGTATCGCGCCTCCCGACACGCCCGTGTCGGACACGTGTCCCATCCCGCTCCTTCCAAAAAATTGCCAGCTGACCAGATTTTGACTTCTCCAACACAACAGCCATGACACGCCCGTATCACACAACCCGACACGCCCGTGTCACACCAAAATTTTTTTCTATAAATTCAAATTTTCTTTATGAACTCTTGTTCCACTTTTTGGGCCATTTTGCTTAGGGTAGGTGCTGCCTTGGTGGTTTCCATGCTTTGTAAGGGAATTTTCTCCCCCTCTCCTAGTTGTTTTAGCTTCCTTGTAATCACTTTTAGCTTAATAAAATGTGTAGATTTTCTCTCTTTGTATTGTATGGAGATCCATTTATGTGCCCAACTCTAAGGGATTTTTATTGTTCGTTCTTATTTCGTGTTTTTTATGTTTTTCAAAACCTTTATAGTTTAGGACTTTAATTAAGTTTCTAGCCATCGTAATAGCAATATTATTTTCATGCACCGTACTTGTTTAGGTTTAGTTTATTATTTTTACTTTGTTTTCATTCCTATGGGTTTAAAAAAATATTTTTAAAGGTGGTTTTTAATTTTCTTTAACTTAGTCTCTTTAGGATCGTAATACTTTTCACTCTCTTTTAATTTTATTTCCACTTCTTATGCGTTTCTATAAAGTTATAAGAATGAAAATGTTATCCTTTTTTTTGGCTAACTTTGTTTTTTACTTTAATTTTCAAAACTTTTCGCTCTTTTATTTTTTTATTTTCCTTTTTTATGCATTTCTACCACATTCTAGCGATAGAAATGTAGCTATTTTTATTTTTGGAGCACTTAGCTTTTCTCCAATTTCTGTAGAGTGTGTGAGTTTTTAATTCAAGTAAAGTGTGTGTGTGTGTGTGTGTGTGTGTTTAATTTCAAGTAGAGTGTGTGAGTGTATGAGATAGCTTTTTTATTTTTCATTTCCCGCCTGCTCGTTTGAATAGGACTCGAAATTTTCTGCTTTCATTTCTCGCCTATTCGATTGAGTAGGACTTGTCATTTTATCGCTTTCATTTCCCGCCTACTCGTTTGAGTAGGACTCGCACTTTACTGTTTTCATTTTAAGCTTTCATTTACTTCTTTCATTACTGCTTTCATTTTCCGCCTACTCGTTTGAGTAGGACTTGCATTTCAATTATGTATTTTCTTTTCAATAGCCATCCCCATTCCGATGAATGGCTAACCGCTCTTAGCCCTCAGTATCGAAGAGCATTAGGACAGATAAAATAGCTTTAAATAATTAAAGGTCTCATTTTTCGCTTTAATTAAAGCACTTAAGATTTGCCCCGGGTTAACGACGCGTAGGACCATATATCGATGTGTGGGCTCTATTTCCGTTGTCCATACGCTAGCTTGTCGAGAAGCCGTGCATATTGACCAATCACCCTTGGGTAAATAGAGTTGTGTGCATACCCTCCAGAGAGGAGAAGTGTAACTCTACCGGATTGGGCTCCCCACCCAATAGCGGGGTTCTTAGCGTAATGCGGGCATTAAGAGGAATCCTTCGTCGGAATAACGTTCGGTCGAATAGTCTTAATGTTCAGGTGAGCGATATTTCTAGAGATAAGTGAGCTCATTCTTTTGGAGCCTCCACGGCCAAGTCTGCCCTTTAATTAATTTGAAATTTAGGATCCATAGTTATTAAAAGTCATTTTCGTTCAAATTTCTTGGGTGTCGTTGCGTTATTTATTTATCGGCATTTTCACTTTTATTTTTCTGCATTTATATATATATATATATATATTTCCGCCATTTATTAAAAATCAAACGACAAAAATATCATCGGTAAAATAATAGTTCCTTCAGGGAAAGAGTAGAAATAGTCAAATCGACCCCGAGAACAATACGACCCTGATATTCCCCACCGGAATATCCTGTACTACACGCAATTGGTGCACTTGCCTCCTTTCGTTCAAAACGAAATATCGACCGTGAGCTCCGCCCTCTTATATCCTACTAGTTAAATAAAAACCCTTCTCTCAACTTTTTAATAAAAACAATTCAAGGCGCTCGCGACGCGCATCAAATTTTTGGCGCCGTATCCAGGGACACATCAAGTTTTTGGTGCCATTGTCGGGGATGCATCAAGTTTTTGGCACCGTTACCGGGGAGAATTTTTGTTTTGCTATTTTGAATTCTTGAAAACTATTACTTTTACCTTATATTTATATTTATATATAAAAAAAATGGCCAACCACAAAATTTTATATATAAAAATAATGATAATAATATTAATCATAATAATAACTACTTAAAATGTAAAAAATCTAAAAAAAACTAAAAAATAGAAAATCTAAGAAAAAAATCTATAAAATCAAAAATCCCAAAGAAAAAAATCTTAAAAACTTAAAAAATTTAAGAAAAAAACTAAAAAAACCTACCAAAACACCAACTAAAAAAATAAAAAAAAACTACTTAAAAACACAAAAATAATTCTTTATTAGAAATGTGTATATGTTTTGTTTAACTTATTTATTTTAACTTTTTTCTTTTCACTTTTTTTCATTTCTTTTCGCCACGCTTCACACTATTATGAGCGATAGGGGAGCGCATTCCTATTACACTCAATTAGCTAAGATGTTTGCTAATTGAGTCACACACGCACTTGCCACCCCATACCACCCGCAAACTTCTAGCTGAGTTTATCTTTTTCCATTTTTCTGTTTTATTTTTGCTTTTGGTTATTTATAATACAGGGTTTCTTAACGGGCCTCCCCGAACGCATTTCAGGGAAGTTTAGTCCCCCCCCTGTCTCTTTTTTGTACATACCTGCATATTTTATATATATCGTTCCTCATACTTATATTGCAACATTGGGGATAATATTGGATTTAAGTATGTGTGTGTTTTCATATATTGCCCTTTTATTTTTTGCACCCAATCAAAAATACCAAAAATTTGCAAAAATTTAAAATGTCAAAAAAAATTTCAGGTTTTTTATAATCAAAAACTCAAAAAATATTAAAAAAAATCCAAAATTTTTTTACTTTCTAATTATTTTTTGAAAATATTCCTTTTTCTCTTCTTTTTCCCTCTTTTTTTAATAAATAACTCCTCTTTCTTTCCCCTTTCTTGTAAATAACTTAAAAAAATCAATCAAAAAAATAAAAAAAATTGAAAATCCAAAAAAAGAGAATAACTCTAAAAATCCAAAAAAGATAATAATCAAAATCACAAAAAAAGATAAATAAACCCTAAAATCCCAAAAAAAATGTTTATTAAGAAACAAATAAAATCGAATATACCATCTCTTAACCCTTTTTGCTTTCCAAAAATCTAGTTTTGAGTTAATTTATAAGCGAATTTTTCTTATTCTTTATTTATTATTCGTTTATTAATTAAAGTTTGATAGATTTAAGTGTCTGGGGTTTAGTTTTAAAGAATTTTTTATGTATTTTTCTTATAATAGGGAACCTGTTTTTCACCACCACTTCTAATTTTCATGAATAGAAGCACGTCTTTTATGTTAGAAAATAATAATTTTAGATTTCCATTATTTCTACTTCATGTTTTTAGAAATATAGGAACGTTCATTTTAAAAAGGTTGCTCTCAAATCTTTTTTATGAAAACCTTGTTTTCATTTTGAAAACCCATCTCCCATTTTTTTCATGCCTTACTTGGCATGATTGACCCTATTTTATCCCTAAAATATCCTATGTCAATGCGAATAAGATTTCGTTCCGTAAATATAGGCACCCAATATTTAAAAAGAGTATATGCTACGGAGTAAGAGGATAAAATTCTTTACTCCTATACATATACATTGGGTTATTTATTATTTATGAAGTTGAAAAGAAAAAAAAATATTAGGAAAATAAGATTTCATTTTCCTAATTATTCAAAAAAAATATATGTAGAGGTTTGAGAAAAAATTACCTCGCCTCTAAATCTAAGCCCTCTTCATAAACCACCAAACCACTTAGCATATTTCAATGATTTTAGAAATAATTTAAAATTTTTTGAGAGCATAATTTTTAAATTGAATTTTTTCTTTAAATTCTTTTAAGCTAAAGTTTTTTTTATATAATTTCAATCTATCCTTGTTAAACTAACAAAAATAAATTTTTGCTTTCTATTTGTTTTATCCAGAAGTCTTTTTGAAATTCTTCCTCTATTTATAATATTTTCATAATTTAGGATTTAACTCTAGTACCCTGGATGTTTATTTTAATCTCTCTTTTAATTAATTCAAGAGGTAGCTAAACTTAGGATTTCTTTCATTCCTTATAAGTTTATCTCCAACTTTTGCTCTGGAATAGCAAAAGCTTAAGTTTGGAGGTATTTGATAAGTTGTAAATATACCTATTTTATTGTATTTATATTAAGTCATTTTAGTTTATTTTTGTCAGTTTTAGTTATTTTTCATTAATAATTTGCTTCTTTTTGTGAATTTTATTTCTTACTTAGTTTATTATGATTTCTGAAATTTTCCAGAAAAAAGTCAAAAAATAACTTGATATGCCTGTGTCAATGTTCGACACGCCCATGTCGCCCCCTCAACGATCTGCCTTCGTCGACCCAAGCTCAAAGTTTTTCCTTCATCAACCCGAGCAGGACACGCCCGTGTCTGAAGACTCGAAATGGCGTGTCACTCACTCGATGCTTCCAGCTCGACACTCGCCGTTCTGCCTTCATCAACCCGAGAAGGACACACCCATGTGCCAAAATCCAACACACCCGTGTTAAAACCAGCCGCTGCCGACATTAAGTTGCTAGGTGTTCTGACATGCCTGTGTCACACCTCCCGACAAGCCCGTGTCGGACACGTGTCTCATCCCACTTCTTCCAGAAAATTGCTAGCTTACCAGATTTTTACTTCTCCAACACAATAACCATGACATGACCGTGTCACATAACCCGGCACGCCCATATCACACCAACAATTTTGTCTATAAATTCAAATTTTCTGTATGAACTCTTGTTCCACTTTTTGGGCCATTTTGCTTAGGGTAGGTGCTACCTTGGTGGTTTCCATGCTTTGTAAGGGAATTTTCTCCCCCTCTCCTAGTTGTTTTAGCTTTCTTGTAATCACTTTTAGCTTAATAAAATGTGTAGATTTTCTCTCTTTGTATTGTATGGAGATCCATTTATGTGCCCTACTCTAAGGGATATTTATTATTCGTACTTATTTCGTGTTTTTTATGTTTTTCAAAACCTTTATAGTTTAGGACTTTAATCAAGTTTCTAGCCGTCGTAATAGCAATATAATTTTCATGCACCGTACTTTTTTAGGTTTAGTTTATTATTTTTACTTTGTTTTCATTCCTATGGGTTTAAAAAAATATTTTAAAAGGTGGTTTTTAATTTTCTTTTAACTTAGCCTCTTTAGGATCGTAAAACTTTTCGCTCTCTTTTAATTTTATTTCCACTTCTTATGCGTTTCTATAAAGTTATAAGAATGAAAATGTTATCCTTTTTTTTGGCTAACTTTGTTTTTTACTTTAATTTTCCAAACTTTTCGCTCTTTTAATTTTTATTTTCCCTTTTTATGCATTTCTACCACATTCTAGCGGTAGAAATGTAGCTATTTTAATTTTTGGAGCACTTAGCTTTTTTTCAAATTTCTATAGAGTGTGTGAGTTTTTAATTCAAGTAGAGTGTGTGTGTGTGTGTGTGTGTTTAATTTCAAGTAGAGTGTGTGAGTGTATGAGATAGCTTTTTTAGTTTTTATTTCCCGCCTGCTCGTTTAAATAGGACTCGAAATTTTCTTCTTTCATTTCCCGCCTACTTGATTGAGTAGGACTTGTCATTTTATCGCTTTCATTTCCCGCCTACTCGTTTGAGTAGGACACGCACTTTACTGCTTTAATTTTCAGCTTTCATTTACTTCTTTCATTACTACTTTAATTTCCTGCCTACTCGTTTGAGTAGGACTTGCATTTCAATTATGTATTTTATTTCAATAGCCATCCCCATTCCGATGAATAGCTAACCGCTCTTAGCCCTCAGTATCGAAGAGCATTAGGACAGATAAAATAGCTTTAAATAATTAAAGGTCTCATTTTCCGCTCTAATTAAAGCACTTAAGATTTGCCTCGGGTTAACGACGCGTAGGACCACATATCGATGTGTGGGTTCTATTTTTGTTGTCCATACGCTAGCTTGTCGAGAGGCCGTGCATATGGACCGATCACCCTTGGGTAAATAGAGTTGTGTGCATACCCTCCAGAGAGGAGAAGTGTAACTCTACCGGATTGGGCTCCCCACCCAATAGCGGGGTTCTTAGCGTAATGCGGGCATTAAGAGGAATCCTTCGTCGGAATAACGTTCGGTCGAATAGTATTAATTTTTAGGTGAGCGATATTTCTAGAGATAAGTGAGCTCATTCTTTTGGAGCCTCCACGGCCAAGTCTGCCCTTTAATTAATTTGAAATTTAGGATCTCTAGTTATTAAAAGTCATTTTCGTTCAAATTTCTTGGGTTTCGTTGCGTTATTTCTTTATCGGCATTTTCCCTTTTATTTTTCTGCATTTATATATATATATTTCCGCCATTTATTAAAAATCAAACGACAAAAATATCATCGGTAAAATAATAGTTCCTTCAGGAAAAGAGTAGAAATAGTCAAACCAACCCCGAGAACAATACGACCCCGATATTCCCCACCGGAATATCCTATACTACACGCAATTGGTGCACTTGCCTCCTTTCGTTCAAAACGAAATATCGCCCGCGAGCTCCGCCCTCTTATATCCTACTAGTTAAATAAAAACCCTTCTCTCAACTTTTTAATAAAAACAATTCAAAGCACTCGTGACGCGCATCAAATTTTTGGTGTCGTTGCCAGGGACACATCAAGTTTTTGGTGCCATTGTCGAGGATGAATCAAGTTTTTGGCGCCGTTACCGGGGAGAATTTTCGTTTTGCTATTTTGTATTCTTGAAAACTATTACTTTTACCTTATATTTATATTTATATATAGAAAATGGCCACCCAAAAAATTTTATATATATAAATAATGATAATAATATTAATCATAATAATAACTACTTAAAATATAAAAAATCTAAAAATCTATAAAAACTAAAAAATAGAAAATCTAAGAAAAAAATCTATAAAATCAAAAATCTGAAAGAAAAAAAACTTAAAAACTTAAAAAAAATTAAGAAAAAAACTAAAAAAACCTACCAAAACACCAACTAAAAAAATAAAAAAACTACTTAAAAACACAAAAATAATTCTTTATTAGAAATGTGTATATGTTTTGTTTAACTTATTTATTTTAACTTGTTTTCTTTTCACTTTTTTTCATTTCTTTTCGCCACGCTTCACGCTATTATGAGCGATAGGGGAGCGCATTCCTATTACACTCAATTAGCTAAGATGTTAGCTAATTGAGTCACACACGCACTTGCCACCCCATACCACCCGCAAACTTCTAGCCGAGTTTATCTTTTTCCATTTTTCTATTTTATTTTTGCTTTTTGTTATTAATAATACAGGGTTTCTTATCGGGCCTCCCCGAACTCATTTCAGGGAAGTTTCGTCCACCCTGTCTCTTTTTTGTGCATACCTGCATATTTTATATATATCATTCCTCATACTTATATTGCAACATTGGGGATAATGTTGGATTTAAGTATGTGTGTGTTTTCTTATATTGCTCTTTTATTTTTTGCACCCAATCAAAAATACCAAAAATTTGCAAAAAAAAAATGTCAAAAAAAATTTCATGTTTTTTATAATCAAAAACTCAAAAAATATAAAACGAAAATTCCAAAAAATTTTTACTTTCTAATTATTTTTTGTAAATATTCCTTTTTCTCTTCTTTTTCCCTCTTTTTTTTATAAATAACTCCTCTTTCTATCCCCTTTCTTGTAAATAACTTAAAAAAATCAATAAAAAATATTAAAAAAAAATTGAAAATCCAAAAAAAGAGAATAACTCTAAAAATCCAAAAAAGATAATAATCAAAATCATAAAAAAAGATAAAAAACCCTAAAATCCCAAAAAAAAATGTTTATTAAGAAATTAATAAAATTGAATATACCATCTCTTAACCCTTTTTGCTTTCCAAAAATCTAGTTTTGAGTTAATTTATAAGCGAATTTTACTTATTCTTTATTTATTATTCGTTTATTAATTAAAGTTTGATAGATTAAAGTGTCTGGGGTTAAGTTTTAAAGAATTTTTTATGTATTTTTCTTATAACAGGGAGCCTGTTTTTCACCACCACTTCTAATTTTCATGAATAGAAGCACGTCTTTTATGTTAGAAAATAGCAATTATAGATTTCCATTATTTCTACTTCATGTTTTTAGAAATATAGGAACGTTCATTTTAAAAAGGTTGCTCTCATATCTTTTTTATTAAAACCTTGTTTTCTTTTTGAAAACCCATCTCCCATTTTTTTCATGCCTTACTTGGCATGATTGCACCTATTTTATCCCTAAAAGATCCTATGTCAATGTGAATAAGATTTCGTTCTGTAAATATAGGCACCCAATATTTAAAAAGGGTATATGTTACGGATTAAGAGGATAAAATTCTTTACTCCTATACATATACATTGGGTTATTTATTATTTATGAAGTTGTAAAGAAAGAAAAAAATGTTAGGAAAATAAGATTTCATTTTCCTAATTATTCAAAAAATATATATGTAGAGGTTCGAGAAAAAATTACCTCGCCTCTAAATCCAAGCCCTCTTCATAAACCACCAAACCACTTAGCATATTTCAATGATTTTAGAAATAATTTAAAATTTTTTAAGAGCATAATTTTTTAATTGAATTTTTTCTTTAAATTCTTTTAAGCTAAAGTTTTTTTTATATAATTTCAATCTATCCTTGTTAAACTAACAAAAATAAATTTGTGTTTTCTATTTGTTTTATCCAGAAGTCTTTTTGAAACTCTTCCTCTATTTATAATATTTTTCATAATTTAGGATTTAACTCTAGTACCCTGGATGTTTATTTTAATCTCTCTTTTAATTAATTCAAGAGGTAGATAAACTTAGGATTTCTTTCATTCCTTATAAGTTTATCTCCAACTTTTGCTCTGGAATAGCAAAAGCTTAAGTATTGAGGTATTTGATAAGTTGTAAATATACCTATTTTATTGTATTTTTATTAAGTAATTTTAGTTTATTTTTGTCAGTTTTAGTTATTTTTCATTAATAATTTGCTTCTTTTTGTGAATTTTATTTCTAACTTAGTTTATTATGATTTCTGAAATTTTCCAGAAAAAAGTCAAAAAATAACCTGATACGCCCGTGTCAATGTTCAACACGCCCATGTCGCCCCCTCGACGATCTGCCTTCGTCGACCCAGGCTCAAAGTTTTTCCTTCATCAACCCGAGCAGGACACGCCCGTGTCTGAAGACTCGAAATGGCGTGTCACTCACTCGATGCTTCCAGCTCGACACTCGCCGTTCTGCCTTCATCAACCCGAGAAGGACACACCCATGTGCCAAAATCCAACACGCCCGTGTTAAAACCAGCCGTTGCCGACATTAAGTTGCTAGGTGTTCCGACATGCCTGTGTCACACCTCCCGACACGCCCGTGTTGGACACGTGTCTCGTCCCACTCCTTCCAGAAAATCGCTAGCTGACCAGATTTTTACTTCTCCAACACAACAACCATGACATGACCGTGTCACATAACCCGACACACCCGTGTCACACTAAAAATTTTGTCTATAAATTCAAATTTTCTATATGAACTCTTGTTCAACCTTTTGGGCCATTTTGTTTAGGGTAGGTGCTACCTTGGTGGTTTCCATGCTTTGTAAGGGAATTTTCTCCCCCTCTCCTAATTTGTTTTAGCTTTCTTGTAATCACTTTTAGCTTAATAAAATGTGTAGATTTTCTCTCTTTGTATTGTATGGAGATCCATTTATGTGCCCTACTCTAAGTGATTTTTATTGTTCTTTCTTATTTCGTGTTTTTTATGTTTTTCAAAACCTTTATAGCTTAGGACTTTAATCAAGTTTCTAGCCATCGTAATCGCAATATTATTTTCATGCACCATACATGTTTAGGTTTAGTTTATTATTTTTACTTTGTTTTCAATCCTCTGGGTTTATAAAAATGTTTTAAAAGATGGTTTTTAATTTTCTTTAACTTAGCCTCTTTAGGATCGTAAAACTTTTCGTTCTCTTTTAGTTTTATTTCCACTTTTTATGCGTTTCAATAAAGTTATAAGAATGAAAATGTTATCCTTTTTATTTTTCGCTAACTTTGTTTTTTATTTTAATTTTACAAACTTTTTTAACGTTTAATTTTTATTTTCCCTTGTTATGCATTTCTACCACATTCTAGTGGTAGAAATGTAGTAGTTTTAATTTTTGGAGCACTAAGCTTTTTTCCAATTTCCGTAGAGTGTGTGAGTTTTTAATTCAAGTAGAGTGTGCGCGTGTGTTTAATTTCAAGTAGAGTGTGTGAGTGTATGAGATAGCTTTTTCAGTTTTCATTTCCCACCTACTTGTTTGAGTAGGACTCGCAATTTTCTGCTTTCATTTCTCGCCTACTCATTTGAGTAGGACTTGTCATTTTATCGCTTTCATTTCCCACCTACTCGTTTGAGTAGGACTCGCACTTTAATGTTTTTATTTTCAGCTTTCATTTACTGCTTTCTTTACTGCTTTAATTTCTCGCCTACTCGTTTGAGTAGGACTTGCATTTCAATTATGTATTTTCTTTTCAATAGTTGTCCCCATTCTGATGAGTGGCTAACTGCTCTTATCCCTCAGTAACGAAGAGAATTGGGACAAATAAAATAGCTTTAAATAATTAAAGGTCTCATTTTTTCCTTTAATTAAAGTACTTAAGGTTTACACCGAGTTAACGACGCGTAGGACCCCATATCGATGTGTGGGCTCAAATTCTGTTATCCATATGCTAGTTAGCCGAGAGGTCATGCGTATGGACCGATCACCCATGGGTAAATAGAGTTGCGTGCATACCCTCGAGAGAGGAGAAGTGTAACTCTACCGGATTGGGTTCCCCACCCAATAGCGGGGTACTTAGCGTAATGCGGGCATTAAGAGGAATCCTTCGTCGGACTAACGTTCGGTCGAATAGTCTTATTATTCAGGTGAGCGATATTCATAGAGATAAGTGAGCTCATTCTTTTGGAGCCTCCACGGCCAAGTCTGCCCTTTAATTAATTTGAAATTTAGGATCTCTAGTTATTAAAAGTCGTTTTCGTTCAAATTTCTTCGATGCCAAGCATTATTTCTTCATCGGTATTTTCCGCTTTCATTTTCTTCATTATATATATATATCCTCCATTAATTAAATAACACGACAAAAATATCTTCAGTAAAATAATTGTCCATTCAGGGAAAGAGTAGAAATATTCAACCTGGCCCCGAGAACAATACGACCCTGATATTCCCCACCGGAATATCCTTTACTGCACACAATATATGCACTTACCTCCTTTCGTGCAAAACGAAATATCGTCCGCGAGCTCCGCCCTCTTATATCCTACTAGTTAAATAAAAAGCCTTCTCACATCTTTTTAATAAAAAATTAAGGCGATGGCGGTGCGCATCAATAATGTATGCCCTAAAAGTTATATTTATCCTGGCCCTATTGTAACGCCCCGATTTTTCTGTGATTATTTTAATCCTCGTTTGGCATTACGTTGACGCATTTTCTTGTCTTGTGCCATCTATGGAGTGTGTTCTTAACTCCTTAGAACTGGGTGCCCTATTTTTTAGCCTGTTGGAAGGACCTCCCTAGCAAGCCGAGTCGTTTTGGGTGACCCGGTGTGGCCTCTCGGGGATGCTTGTTTTTTGGCTTCGGAAGGGTATAACTCGAGTACTGTTCGTCGAAAGTTAATTTCGAATTCATCGTTGTGTTCGTAGCGTGGATATTTAGCTACGGTGCGAATTTTGTCGAATTCCGAAGTAGTTCGGTTTTCGTGTCGTTTTGGGTGTGCCATTAGTAAAATCTAATTAGAAACCCTTTTAAATTAAGTGAACCGGTGGCTTGGGAGGCAGTTAGGCTGAACCATCATGGCTAAGCTTATATAAAAGCCTTTATTAGAATCAGCGGCCCATTCTTCTTCTTCCCAAAACCGCTGCTCCTGTTCGCGGAAAACAGAGGAAAAACGCCGGACCTGCTTCTCCTTCGGACGGCGATTCCGGGAGTGTTCGTGGACGGATTTCGATTCCGAAAGCGGCGTTGTCTTACTCTCGCTCAGATCTTCATTTTGACAGTAAGATATTTGATTTTCGTGGAGTTTTAGGAGACTTGGATTTCCGGTTCTTGTGCTTTTCCGCCATTAAAGTGCGGGTTTGCTTGTTAGGTGCTCCTCCTTCTAGTGCAGAACGAAGAGGAGGGAAGGCCGACCAAGCTTCTCTGGAAATCGAGGCAAGTGGTATTCTTGCCCTTTCCATTGTTGTTCTTTTGATATTCTAGAATGTTTCCCGGTTAGCCCTAGGGTAGAAACCAAGCATATTCTCTTTTACCTTGCTGAATTTAGGGCTTAGATTCGCCTATGAGCCCCCTCCTTGTGCTGTTTTGCTCAACCCGATGGTTGTTATAACCTTTTAGACTCCATATTTGTAGTTCTAGTCTGGTTCTTTTGCGGGTGGGGACGAGAGAGAGAGTGAGGAGGTTGTTGTGGTAGGGCTCTGGTTAGAACCAGTCTTGGTAGACTCTCGGGTTTTGGTTTTGAGTGTGGTGCACACACTCAAAGCCAAAAGCCGCCCGGACTTGGCGTTGAGTGTGGTGGACACACTCAAAGCCATAGTTTGGTTTGTTCTTTGCGGCTGAGTGGTGGGGCGATTGAGTGAGAATTTTCGTCTAAGTCAAAATCAACGGGAATCACCAAGTGATTCCCGCCGATTTCGACGTGATTCCCACCGATCAGCGAGAATCATCCTTGATTCCCACCGATTCGGCGAGAATCATCCTTGATTCCCGCCGATTAGGCGAGAATCATCCTTGATTCCTGCTGATTCGGCGAGAATCATCCTTGATTCCCTGCCGATCGTCGAGAATCATTCTGGATTCTCGCCGATTCGGCGAGAATCATCCTGCATTCCCGCCGATTCGGCGAGAATCCGTCGGCATTCCCGCTGACCTCCTCTTGTTGGAGTTGGCTTAGGGTTTTCCTACGGGAATGAACTTTAGCGTAGAGTTAGTTGACCTCACTAAACTCCAAAGTTGCTTTGGCGTTGAGGGAGGTGGGCTCACTCAACGCCACTGTTGGGTTTTGTGGTTTTAGCTGAAGGCATTGAGGGAGTGGACCTCACTCAATGCCATAGCTATTTTGGCGTTGAGTGAGGTTAGCTCACTCAACGCTGCTGCCTCTTTTGCTGAAGGCGTTGAGGGAGTGGACCTCACACAGCGTGATGGCTGTTTTAGAATTGAGTGAGGATAGCTCACTACACGCCAGAGCTATTCTTGCGGAGGGCGTTGAGCGAGTGATTCTCACTCAACGCCATGGCTGTTCTGGTGCTGAGTGAGGCTAACTAACTCAACGCCAAGCTCTGGTTAGGCGTTAAGTGGGTCCCACTCAACGCTAAGTTGTGTTGAGTAACTTCAACACTGTTTCCCTTACCTCGATTTTCGTTCCCGAGTGAATTCCTTGATTATATTTGTAGTTTCCTTGTCGGCCATGTTTTTCTTTTCTAATGGCCAAATCGTGGGTCGTGGTTAGTAGTGGTGGTTTGAAGGTCTTCATGGGGGAGGTGTTTTGTAATTTAGCCAAGGCCACTCTTATTCTTCTATCTTACTCCAGGTATGGGCTGGGCAAGGGGGTGGAAGGTCCCTTGTGCTTTCACATGTAGACCATTAGCTTGTTGGCTTGGAAATGGTGGTTGGGGGACTGAGTTTGCCTCCAACCCGGATCCATGCTGTATGTTTTTGCTACTACCATCTCCCGCAGCTTAGGGTGTTAGAAGTTTCTTCCTTGGTAGATTGCAGTACTTTGGGCTCTTGGTAGCCTAGTAGACCCTGCAGGATGTAGTTTCTGGGCAGGGTTGGTGTTGTTCCCTCGCACGTAGTGCTTTCCTTATTGTCTTGCCTTGGGCAGTTGTGACTTTTACTGCTGTGTGTTTTCCTCTTTTATTTATTCCCTGGTTGGCACTTCCATGCACTTTTTCCTTGTTTTGCTTGCTGAGGTATTCTTTCTTCTTTTGAATGCCTCAGGTTCTGAGCAGTAGCCAATTTGGTGGCTAGGTTGCGGTGGTGTTGGTGGTGGTCTCTTAGACTTTGGTGATCCTGTTGCTTTGTTAGTGAGGTAGTTTTTTCTGTACTTTTCTTACAGACATACATATTTTCCTATGGGTTCGTGTTAGGTTGTTGGCGCCCACTGGTAGTTTTTACCTTTGTACTAGATATATTACTTTTGCTGCTACCATTTTCTGGAGATAGTCTACTTGCTCTGGGGAGGATTTATGCTAGGTTGCTAGTTATTTTAAAACTACGATTTTTATTATTAGAAGTACATCGCATGAACAGCATGTTTTATAAAAGTAAATCACTATTTTCCAAACAACGTATAAAGATCGTTTCCTTATATATAATATAAATTAAATATAGAGTCTTGCATTGCATAAGTGGTCCTCTTAGGGCTCTTATGCACTCCTTAGGAAGTCAAACCTGAATAAAGTATTTTTCCACAGCACATAAGTATAGTTTTTAACTGTGGACTAGGTGATCCACCGAGCCGAGGGATACGGCCTCTAAAGTATAACTGATTTTCTAATCATTAAACTTATAAATTTCTTTCATAAAGTGTAGTAGTTGGTTTTGCCTGAGCGTCAGCAGTTATCCCCTGCTTGACGTGGCTTCATGATACGCGTTTTCTCATACTCTAATAATTCTTTAATTCAGAGAAAATACGGGTTGTTACAGTTGGTATCAGAGGGAGGTTGCCTGACGGGTTAGTCGGGTAACCTTCCCTTTTGATTGCATTAGTAGTTCAGCATCATGTCATTCACACACCAATATGTCATCATCACGTCTTGGCAGAAGCACGAACATTACACTTATAGCATAACATGAAGTATACGGGGCATATTATGTAGTATATGATGCATAATATGTGTTCGTATATGGAACCACCATAGGCGCAACATGTGAGGGTTATGTAGTATGGGATTATAACCTCACCACATGGCTGCAACTAGCACGTTTTCTTTTTCGTTGCATGCGAATGTTATGTAGTATGGGATGCATAACATTTTCATTTGTATGCCGCTCATAACATGCATTAGGGACTTTTTAGAATGCATAGCACAAACATGCATAGCATAACATGGCATAAGCACAACGTGCCAAGCTAATGACTAGCTGGATGACATATGTACACACATAAGTTTTCGAGTTAAAAATAATATAAAGTCATGCATTCCCGATCTAGGCACAAGAATTAGTATGGTGGTGGTTAACCATCCTAGGTTAGGGCATAACATCAATTTTTGTAAAAATATAAACTCCCAGAGCAAGTTTAGCAGCTTTAAGTCCATATCTATATATGTATTGTCTGTACTTGTAGTTGGGTCTAGTCGTTGTACTAGGATCTAACTAATGTTGCCATGACTTTAGGATGGCGAGACGTCCTTCAACTAGATCAACTCCCCTGTCTAAGGGTGAGTCATCTGGAGCTCAGAATGATGGGGTAATCGAAAGCTTGCGGCAGAGTAGCGATTCCTTGAGCAGGCAGTTGGTGGAGGTGCGAGCCCATATTAAGTCTTTGGTAGAAGTTGTGGCAGGTCAGACTCAGGGAGTGCAAGGCCTTGTAGGGGGATTGCTGTTCCTCCCCCCTCCTGCACCCTTAAGACCTCCAGTGGTGGTTCCAGCGGATATGGCCTTCATCTCGCAGTTTCAGAGGCTGAGCCCTCCCACTTATGACAGGAAGGCAGATTTCATGGTGATAGACGACTGGTTGATCTCCATGAAGGAGATGTTCTCGTACTCAGGGATTGTAGACGATCAGAGGGTGATGATAGCCGCCTATCAGCTTAAAGTTTTGGCTAAGAGTTGGTGGCTGAGAGAGAAGGAGAGCTTGGTAGCTGGATGCTCTTGGGAAGTGTTCAAGGATATGTTGTCGAGGAAGTTCTTACCCTCGGTCGAGCGTGACCGCCTCATGAACGACTTCCTCCATCTGAAGCAAAGGCAGCTCACAGTGGGTGAGTATGAGATAGAGTTCAGCAAGCTGAGCCGTTTTTCCCCAGGATTGGTCAGCATTGAGGCTGATCGAGTTAAGCGATTTCTCGGTGGTTTGAGGAGTGAGGTGCAGCAGTTGGCCAGTGCTTATTGGTCAGAGACTTATGCAGGAGTAGTGGAGGCTGCTCTGAAGGTGGAGGCTATTGAGACCGCGAAGAGCAGAGGACAGCAAAGTAGGAAGGATAAGAGGAAGTCTGTGGAGGAAAAGAAACCCAAGGTACCCGGTACGGTTCCGGGAAAGAGGAGCAAAGTGGGGTGCAGTTTCTGTGGCCGGTCAGGCCACCCCGTCGAGAGATGTTTCAAGAGAGCAGTAGCTCAGAGGAAGGAGAGGGTTCATGCGATTCAGGGTGCTCCGAGGAGAGATGTCTCCTATTCTGTTTGCTAACGACCCGGGCATGATGCTGCCCAGTGCTGGTCCAAGGATAAGGTCTATTTTCAGTGTGGGCTGAAGGGACACATCAAGTCTAGGTGTCCTCATGTTCAGCCTGCTCTTCCTGCAGTTCCTCTTCAGGCATTACCTCCACCTCAGCGTGTGGATAAGGGAAAGGGAAAGCTAAACGTGATCTCTTCCGAGGAGGCTGAAGCTTCGACTCAGGTCATCTCAGGTTAGTTGTATTTCCATCCTGAATATTTTGTTCTTGTCTTACTAGAATGTTTATAGTATTATTGTGGTAGTTCCTTAGTTATATATGTTCTTATAGGGAAGTTTAAGGTGAAGAACCGATGGGCGCGTGTTCTGTTTGACTCCGGCGCTACCTACTCATTCGTGGCTAGAGCCTTTGTAGAGCGACATCGGTTGACTTTAGATCGAGTTCGGGATACCTTTCTTGTCAAGTTCCCCTCTGGTGAATCTGTGCGGT
The DNA here is from genome assembly GCA_039513925.1 of Platanthera zijinensis. NCBI lineage: Eukaryota > Viridiplantae > Streptophyta > Magnoliopsida > Asparagales > Orchidaceae > Platanthera > Platanthera zijinensis. The sequence goes on along the minus strand of CM077093.1, from coordinate 80,623,582 downwards.
CGGATTTGGGCGTGTTGGATTGCCCTGTTTTGTTGGGGGGCTTCCTTGCGAAGGCAGACCTGAAGATGATTGATCTGGAGGACTTTGATGTTATTTTGGGCATGGACTGGCTGTCTAGGTATGATGCAGTCATTCAGTGCAAAGGGAAGTGCTTGGACTTCATCAGGGACGACGGTCAGCCCGAAAGCGTGTATGCAAATCTGAGCCAGGATTCTCCTGTCATCTCTGCGGTATGTGCTCGGAAGCTTTTTCTTTCGGATTGTTTTGTTTGTTTGGTCTCGGAGGTTGGGACCGCTATTAGTGTACCGCGCTTAGAGGAGATTCCTGTTGTTCGTGACTTCGCTGATGTTTTTCCTGATGACCTTCCTGGTCTTCCTCCCGAGCGGGATGTTGAGTTTGTGATCGATTTGGAGCCGGGTACGCGTCCTATTGCTAAGGCGTCGTACCGGATGGCCCATCGGGAGCTAGAGGAGTTGCGAGTTCAGTTAAATGAGTTATTGGAGAAAGGGTTTATCAGGCAGAGTTTGTCGCCTTGGGGTGCTCCTGTTCAATTTGTGAAGAAGAATGAGGGGTCAATGCGGCTTTGCATCAACTATAGGGAGCTGAACAAAGTCACAATTAATAATAGGTACCCTCTGCCGAGGATCGATGATTTATTTGACCAGTTGCGCGGTAGCACGGTCTTCTCCAAGATTGACCTTCATTCAGGCTATCATCAGCTTAGGATTCGTGAGGCATTCCACGGACTGCGTTTAGATCAAGGCATGGACATTTTGGGTTCTTAGTGATGTCGTTTTGATTGACCAATGCTCCATCAGCGTTCATGGATATGATGAACCGGGTGTTCAAGGATTTCCTAGATAAGTTCGTTGTCGTCTTCATCGATGATGTGCTGGTTTACTCTCGCAGTGCTGAGGAGCATGAGCAGCATCTGCGCTTGGTTCTATCAGAGTTGAGTAACCATAAGTTATTCGCCAAGTTGAGCAAGTGCGAATTTTGGTTGCCTCAGGTCTCGTTTCTGGGCCACGTGGTGAATAAGGATGGGATCTCGGTGGACCCGGAAAAGATCGCAGCAGTGATGGATTGGAGTAGGCCGGGAACGCCCAAGGAGATCAGGAGATTCCTAGGTTTGGCCGACTACTATAGGAGGTTTGTGGAGGGTTTTTCTACCCTAGCTGCACCTTTGACAAAGCTGACTCAGAAGAATGTGTCTTTTGTTTGGAGTGAGAAATACGAAGAAGCCTTCCTGGAGTTAAAGAGGAGATTGTGCACTGCTATCGTTCTGACCCTGCCTACTGAGGGTGTGGATTATGATGTATACGTAGATGCTTCGCATGTAGGTCTGGGATGCGTATTCATGCAGGTTGGTAAGGTGATTGCCTATGGGTCAAGGCAACTGAAGACTCGTGAGAAGATTTATCCTACGCATGACCTCGAGTTCGCAGCGGTTATTTATGCGTTGAAGGTGTGGAGACGCCTACTTTATGGGGCTCAGTGCAAGATCTTCACCGACCATAAGAGCCTGAAGTACGTGTTCACGCAGAAGGAGTTAAATCTGCGCCAGCGTCGGTGGCTAGAGTATGTGGCCGATTAAGATGTAAAGATCCAGTATCATCCAGGCAAGGCCAATATGGTGGCCGACGCCCTGAGTCGGAAGACGGGGAAAATCTTTAATCTCTCCGCCGACCATTTAGTGGAAGAGTTCCTCCTTATGGATATATCAGTGGGATGTTGTGGCCTGCAGAGTAGTTTGTTAGTGGCGGAGCCGTCTTGGATTTCTTTGACCAGACTTCACCAAAAGGACGGCCTGGATCTTCTACACTTATTCTTTAGGACTGAGAGAGGAGAGTTTCCGGATTATTCCATCGATGATGCGGGAACTTTGAAGTACCGCGGTAGATTTTGCATCCCCGCGGTTGGGGACATTAGGGGTATGGTTTGTAGAGAGGCTCATGGATCCAGCGTTGCCTACCATCCAGGATCTACGAAGATGTATCGTGACTTAAAGCAAATTGTCTGGTGGTATGGCATGAAATGAGATATAGCCCGATTTGTTGCGGAGTGCCACACTTGAAAGCGGGTGAAGGCCGATCATGGAAGGCCTGGTGGCAAGTTGACTCTGTTAGAGATCCCGACTTGGAAGTGGGAAAGTATATCTATGGATTTCATCACGGGTTTACCGCGATCCCTGAGGGGATTTGATTCTGTTTTGGTCATAGTGGATAGACTGACAAAGTGTGCTCACTTCGTGCCATATAATATTGATTACCCTATGAAGAAGATAGCAGAGTTGTACTTGAATGAAGTCATCCGACTGCACGGTGTGCCGGTTAGCATCATTTCTGATCGAGACTCTCGCTTTACTTCTCGTTTTTGGCAGAGTCTGCAGGAGGGTTTGGGTACGGATCTGAGGTATTCTACCGTGTACCACCCACAGACTAATGGGCAGACGGAGCGGGTGAATCAGATAGTTGAGGATATGATCCGATGCTACATTTTAGACCATGGTGGAGCGTGGGATGAGCGGCTGCGACTTATAGAATTTGCTTACAACAATAGTTATCAGGAAAGCTTGCAGATGGCTCCGTTCGAAGCCTTGTATGGGAGGCACTGCAGAACTCCATTGTTTTGGGCTGAGGCAGGTGAGAGGCAATTGTTGGGTCCTGATGTGCTCGAGGAAATGGAAGTCGTAGTAAAGCTTGTTCGAGAGAAGCTTCGTATAGCTCAGGAGAGGTACGAGAAGAACGCCAATCGGCGTAGGTCTGCCTTAGAGTTTTCTGTAGGGGACCTTGTATTTCTTAAGGTTTTCCTGATAGTGGGAGTAAAGAGGTTTTGTAAGAATCGGAAATTGGACCCGAGGTATGTGGGCCCATTTAAGATTTTAGAGCGGATTGGCGTGTCAGCTTACAGGTTGGATTTGCTAGCAAACTTCCCAGGTGTTCATAATGTTTTCCATGTTAGCCAATTACGGAAGTGCGTGTGCAGCAGTGGGCAAGTCTTGGATGTTGTGCCCCATTTGGAGCCCAACCTCTCTTTTGTTGAAGTGTCGGTCCGTATTTTGGATACTCAGGAACGGGTGCTGCGAAAGAAGTCTATTCCGATGGTGAAAGTTCTTTGGAGGACTCAGGATTTGGAGAGCGCGACTTGGGAGTTAGAGTCGGCTATGAGGGAGGCTTACCCTCAGCTGTTTCCCTGATTAGTTTGGTTTGTTTTTCTTCTTGTAATGTTTGGATTATTACTTTCCTTCTATAGTAGAAGTGTTGGGCGTAAAGTTTCGGGACAAAACTTTCTTTTAGGGGGAGTGACTGTAACGCCCCTGATTTTTCTGCGATTATTTTAATCCTCATTTGGCGTTACGTCGACGCATTTTCTTTGCTTGTTCCATCTGTGGAGTGTGGTCTTAACCCCTTAGAACTGGGTGCCCTATTTTTTAGCCTGTTGGCAAGACCTCCCTAGCAAGCCGAGTCATTTTGGGTGACCTGGTGTGGCCTCTCGTGGAATGCTTGTGTTTTTTCTTTGGAAGGGTATAACTTGAGTTCTGTTCGTCGAAAGTTAATTTCGACTTCGCCGTTGTGTTCGTAGCGTGGATATTTAGCTACGGTGTGAATTTCGTCGAATTCCGAGGTAGTTCGGTTTTCGTGTCGTTTTGGGTGTGCCATTAGTAAAATCTAATTAGAAACCCTTTTAAATTAAGTGAACCGGTGGCTTGGGAGGCAGTTAGGATGAACCGTCATGGCTAATCTTATATAAAAGCCTTTATTAGAATAAGCGGCTTCCCGAAACCGCTGCTCCTGTTCGCGGAAAACAGAGGAAAAACGCCGGACCTACTTCTCCTTCGGACGGCGATTCCGGGAGTGTTCGTGGACGGATTTCGATTCCGAAAGCGGCGTTGTCTTACTCTCGCTCAGATCTTCATTTTGACGGTAAGATATTTGATTTTCGTGGAGTTTTAGGAGACTTGGATTTCCGGTTCTTGTGCTTTTCCGCCATTAAAGTGCGGGTTTGCTTGTTAGGTGCTCCTCCTTCTAGTGCAGAACGAAGAGGAGGGAAGGCCGACCAAGCTTCGCTGGAAATCGAGGCAAGTGTTATTCTTGCCCTTTCCATTGTTGTTATTTTGATATTCTAGAATGTTTCCCGGTTAGCCCTAGGGTAGAAACCAAGCATATTCTCTTTTACCTTGCTGAATTTAGGGCTTAGATTCGCCTATGAGCCCCCTCCTTGTGCTGTTTTGCTCAACCCGATAGTTGTTATAACCATTTAGACTCCAGATTTGTAGTTCTAGTTGGGTGCTTTTGCGGGTGGAGCCGAGAGAGAGAGTGAGGGAGGTTGTTGTGGTAGGGCTCTGGTTAGAACCAGTCTTGGTAGACTCTCGGGTTTTGGTGTTGAGTGTGGTGCAAACACTCAAAGCCAAAAGCCGCCCGGACTTGGCATTGAGTGTGGTGGACACACTCAAAGCCATAGTTCGGTTTGTTCTTTGCGGCTGAGTGGTGGGGCGATTGAGTGATAATTTTCGTCTAAGTCAAAATTGACGGGAATCCCCGCCGATTTCGACGTGATTCCCACCGATCGGCGAGAATCATCCTTGATTCCCGCTGATTCGGCGAGAATAATCCTTGATTCCCGCCGATTCGGAGAGAATCATCCTTCATTCCCGCCGATTCGGCGAGAATAATCCTTGATTCCTCCGATCGTCGAGGATCATTCTGGATTCTCACCGATTCGGCGAGAATCATCCTGCATTCCCGCCGATTCGGCGAGAATCTGTCAGCATTCCCGCTGACCTCCTCTTGTTGGCGTTGGCTTAGGGTTTTCCTGCGGGAATGAACTTTGGCCTAGAGTGAGTTGACCTCACTCAACGCCAAAGCTGCTTTGGCATTGAGGGAGGTGGACTCACTCAACGCCACTGTTGGGTTTTGTGGTTTTGGCTGAAGGTGTTGAGGGAGTGGACCTCACTCAACGCCATAACCGTTTTGGCGTTGAGTGAGGTTAGCTCACTCAACGCAGCTGCCTCTTTTGCTGAAGGCGTTGAGGGAGTGGACCTCACTCAGCTCCATGGCTGTTTTGGCGTTGAGTGAGGATAGCTTACTCAACGCCAGAGCTGTTCTTGTGGAGGGCGTTGAGCGAGTGATTCTCACTCAACTCCATGGCTGTTCTGGCGCTGAGTGAGGCTAACTCACACAACGCCAAGCTCTGGTTAGGTGTTGAGTGGGTCCCACTCAACGCCAAGCCGTGTTGAGTAACTTCAACACTATTTCCCTTACCTCGATTTTCGTTCCCGAGTGAATTCCTTGATTATATTTGTAGTTTCCTTGTCGGCCATATTTTTTTCCTAATGGCCGAATCGTGGGTCGTGGTTAGTAGTGGTGGTTTGAAGCTCTTCATTGGGGAGGTGTTGTGTAATTTAGCCAAGGCAACTCTTATTCTTCTATCTTGCTCCAGGTACGGGCTGGGCAAGGGGGTGGAAGGTCCCTTGTGCTTTCACATATAGACCCTTGAGCTTGTTGGCTTGGAAATGGTGGTTGGGGGACTGAGTTTGCCTCCAACCCGGATCCATGTTGTATGTTTTTGCTACTACCATCTCCCACAGCTTAGGGTGTTAGAAGTTTCTTCCTTGGTAGATTGCAGCACTTTGGGCTCTTGGTAGCCTAGTAGACCCTACAGGATGTAGTTTCTGGGCAGGGTTGGTGCTGTTCCCTCGCACGTAGTGCTTTACTTATTGTCTTGCCTTGGGCAGTTGTGACTTTTACTGATGTGTGTTTTCCTCTTTTATTTATTCCCTGGTTGGCACTTCCATGGAGTTTTTTCTTGTTTTGCTTGCTGAGGTATTCTTTCTTCTTTTGAATGCCTTAGGTTCTGAGCAGTAGCCTGTTTGGTGGCTAGGTTACGGTGGTGTTTCTGGTGGTCTCTTGGACTTTGGAGATCCTATTGCTTTGTTAGTGAGGTAGTTTTTTCTGTACTTTTCTTACAGACATACATATTTGCCTGTGGGTTCGTGTCAGGTTGTTGGCGCTCACTGGTAGTTTTTACCTTTGTACTAGATATATTACTTTTGCTGCTACCATTTTCTGGAGATAGTCTACTTGCTCTGGGGAGGATTTATCCTAGGTTGCTAGTTATTTTAAAACTACGATTATTATTATTAGAAGTACATCGCATGAACAGCATGTTTTATAAAAGTAAATCACTATTTTCCAAACAATGTATAAAGATCGTTTCCTTATATATAATATAAATTAAATGTAGAGTCTTGCATGGCATAAATGGTCCTCTTAGGGCTCTTATGCACTCCTTTGGAAGTCAAACCTGAATAAAGTATTTTTCCGCAGCGCATAAGTATAGTTTTTAACTGTGGACTAGGTGATCCACCGAGCCAAGGGATACAGCCTCTAAAGTATAACTGATTTTCTAATCATTAAACTTATAAATTTCTTTCATAAAGTGTAGTAGTTGGTTTTGCCTGAGCGTTAGCAGTTATCCTCTGCTTGACGTGGCATCATGACGCGCGTTTTCTCATACTTTGATAATTCTTTAATTCGGAGAAAATGCGGGTTGTGACACCTATCTCTTCTTTTTGTAGTTCGCCAATCAACGAGTCTTAAGATCGGTGGGCCCTACCTACAGCTTCACGGCAAGTTTTTTCATGTAGTGTAGCTTGCCCGTGTTTGATTTCACCTGAGTTGACTTTGTCGATTTTGCTGACGTCAGCACCTGTTGACTTAGCCAAAATCGAGCATCAGAGAATAGGCGTTGAGTGAGTAAGCATCACTCAACGTCAAAACACTTAGACAGATTCACTGTCTCTTTGCGTTGAGTGAGTCACCTTCACTCAACACCAAACTACTTAGAATATTAATTCTGATTCTAAGCGTTGAGTGATTTAGCTCCACTTAACGTCAATCTTGCTTCATCTGCTTTCAGCTATTTGGCGTTGAGTGAGTAAGCATCACTCAACGCCAAACCCCTTAGATAAAATTCTGTCTACAATAAGCGTTGACAGCGTTGAGTCAATAACCTCAACTCAATGCATTTTGCCTTAACCAAATTTCTGCTTATTCAGTAATATAAGCGTTGAGAGCATTGAGTGAACACGCCTGACTTAACGCTTTCTGCCTTAGCCAATTTTTTGTATTTAGTATCATCTTGTTGAGTGAGTTAACTTCACTCAACCCTGTGGACTTAGCCATAATTTAGCTCATTCCAACTTCAGGCTTTTACTTCTTTAGCCTATCTCACAGCCTTTTGCATTATGGCATTGAGTGAGTTGACTTCACTCAATGCTTGTGGACTTGGTCATTTTCTCATCTTATCACTGCCTTGGCTTTGACTAAATAGGCTTCACTCAGTGCTATAAGCCATCTGGCGTTGAGTGACTAATCTTCACTTAATGCATGTGGACTTAGACATTTTTCTGCCATCCCACACATTAGGTAAGTGTTTACCTGACATAGCCACTTAGGCTACCTGACCTATCATAGTCATCTACAGACATGTCTATATCATTGATAATATTGACTTCGCTCAAATCCAGGACATTGTGGGCAATGGACCCAACAGCTTGGACAAATCCTTGGATTCCTCTACAGCAGCAACCACATGATCAAATCTCAGTGGGAGTGACCTTAGGACTTTCTGCACTGTCCTGATCTCATCTACCTCCTCGCCATTTAACTTCATCTCGTTGCTCACCTTCAAAACTCTATGGAAATACTCCTCAATGTACTCTTGGTCCTTCATATGAAGCGACTAAAACTCGCCTCACAACACCTGCAACTTCATCTATTTAACTCTGCCTCCTCCTTGGTATGAGTTTTGAAGTATCTCCCATAAAGCATGGCTATTAGATGCTCCAATAACCTTCTCCACAACTCCATTCTCCATGATATGATAGATGTGGTGGTGTAGTTTTGATGTTTTTAATTGTCTACCTAAATCACCAAGAGGGGGGTGAATAGGTGAGGTCTGCGTTTTTTGCGGAATAAAAAATTGAGCGAGCGTAGCACAAAAAACAAGCACACACAACACAGAGTACACCAGATATATAGTGGTTCCCCAATCTTGGGTACTTCCACTCTCCACCTCATCGATCTAGAAACACACTAGACTCGGTTACTTAACTATTTCCTCAGATTAAAAACCATTCCTACACCTCGAAGCAATGCCCCTACAACTCGATCCACAAAAATGGAAATACACTCGGAAGAAAAACTTCCTACAAACTCGAAGACAAAATATCCTATAAGAATAAAATGATTTACAAATAAGTACACAAACTTGTCTTCACAGATCTGGCAAAGACTCGGCTTCTTCCTTCTTGAAAATTGAAAAACCCTTTCAGAAGAGTTGTGGAAGAAATCTGAGTATGCTTGGATCTGAGAACTTAGAATCACAACGATCAAGAAAGAGATGTGCGGCGGTAGAGAAGGCTTGAACTGTTGATTCTTCTTGTCTGAATCATTTGGATCGAGAAGATCGGAGTCGATGAAGATGATGATCAGCGAAGCGGTTCTTCCCGATTTAGAATGAATAAAATACGATTCAGAAACTTTTCTCTCCCTCTGTTATTCTTCCTTAGGGTTAGTCAAATGCGATTAGACCTTTCATAGGAATCAACCAACGGTCATAATCATAAATGACTTAGACACGTAGACCAATAATTAAGGAAATTATTTTGAAAACGCGTCCCGTCACTTAACGAAATTTCATAGAAAAAGAACTTCAGTTCTCGAGTGAAGAGAAGACTACTCGAAAACAATGTCTGGTTCTTGAGAAAGCAACTACAAGGTTCTCGAGAAACAACACTTAAGGAAATTTCAGAAAAAACAACTTCATTACTCGAGTGGAATGTGGATTACTCGAGTACTCAATTTGTTTCTTGAGAAATGGATGTAAGCTTCTCGAGTATAAGAGTTAGAGAAAATCCTGAAACTATTTCTGGCTACTCGAGTAATAGAACTTGACTTCTCGAGAAGTAGATGGACTTCTCGAGTACAGGTACTTCACTACTCGAGTAAGAGTTATGCTTCTCGAGTACTTGACTTCTGTCACTCGAGACAAAGTATTGAACTAATCGAGTAAAAGATTTTTTCTACTCGAGTACTAGACTTAGAAGAATTCTGAGCTAGAAATCTCTGTTTACTCGAGAACAAGGAGAGATCAACTCGAGTAATAGAATTAGCTTCTCGAGAACTAAGTTCTGTCTTCTCGAGAACTATTTCCCTTACTCGAAATCTAGACTTATCTCACTCGAGTACTCACTCAAAATCTACTCAAGTACTCATGTCCTTCTCGAGTAAAGCACTTAGAAAATTTTAGCTTCCTGAAAAATTTTTCTTTCTTCAATGAAATCAGCAACAAGTCTTTCTCCTAAAAGTATAGTGCTTGGAAATGAAGTGTATCCCAATAGAGAGGCTACACATGAGTCAACACCATGGATCACATAATGAGGGATTACATTATGTTGTCCTGTGTTTGATGACTCATTGTAGATTGACATTGGTCTACACTTGGCAAAAAAGTCCTGCAAAAACAACTCAAACAAGACATCAAATACACCTTAATTCATCTTAGTTTAAGGGTGACTTCATACAAATCTAGGTTATTGTGGATACAATACCCAACAATCTCTCCCTACTTGTAGAAATCAGAATCCTCTACACTAAGGTGAATTACATCAAGATAACCAAACAAGATGACTAGATAGCACAGTGATAAAGAGAATACTAAGCTAAGAATTAAGACAAAAATAGATCATCAAAATTAATGATTTATATACATATAATTGTCCATGAATTCCATTTCCACACAATCTCAAACACAATCTAAATCTTTTGTCATTCCTTGGCTTGAGGTTGTTGCTGTTGTCTTTCTTTCTTTTCTTGCTATCTTATTTGGTAGCTGAATGGTTTTGGATTATACTTTGGTGGTCTTGGAGGAGAATATGGGTTAATATTCCTTCCATACTCTCTATCATAGATTCTTCTTTTAGTAATAGATTTCTCATACAAGTCCCACTCATGGGAGCTGTAATAATCATGTCTATTCTCATAATAGTCCATAACTAATTTGAGAGTATCAAGGATTAAGTACTTAGATGTAGGGCTCCAAATCTCTGCAAATTCTTGAGCTTTCCTCTTTTCTTCTTCTGGGTTTGGAATGGACTTTCTAGCAGAAGCTCTGTCACCATACTTTCTTTGTTTAGGAATATGTGCTTCTTGTGGTTCTTGAGGAAGATCAGTTTCCCAAACCTGAGCATAGGTTTCTGGAGGGGGATCTTCTGATCCTTCAGGCCTTGGTGAGAATATTGGTTGTTGAGCAGACTATTAAACTGGCTGATGCTGAGCAAGAGGGTTCAGATAATGAGGAATTAGATTTGGATCTGCTGGAATGTCAAGGAATATCTGATTATGCATCCATACTGCTGTATCATAAGTGTGAACCTTTAAACCATCTATTTGAGTTTGCACATTAGCATGAATTTCCTTTAACTTTGCTTCCCAGAGAGTGTTCATGTTGGCATCTCATTTTTCCAAGTATTCTTTGACTAAACTCGCCCCCTTTCTGACTTCTATAGATAGGGTTTCTATAGCAGCCTCTTTAAACTTACCCACCTCTTCACAAGCCTTGAAGTTAAGCTCATTGGCTTTCTTTTCTAAATGGATCTGATTATTTGCAAGAGTTACTGATTAGTCCATGACCTAACAAATGCTGGTGATGGTGTGGTCAAGAGCTTTCTCACCTATTTTGAAAAGGTATTTTAGCTCATCAGTATTATGCTGGATTTCAGCAAAACCTTTGCTCATTTCCTTTTCTAGAGTAGTAACTTTTTCTGTAACAGCCTTTAGAGAATCATCAAAGTATTTTCTCTATTGTAAGAGCATTAACTCTATCTTACCCAAAATATCATTTGCAGCAGGAGAAGGACATGGATTTTAGTATGAGGAACTGGAGGAGTAGCAGTCCATGGAATAATTTCTTCAATAACCACTGAACTCTGAGCCCTTGTAGTGTGAATAATAATATCACATTCCTCGCCAATAATGGTGGGGAGAGTGAAATTCAAGCTCTTTAGAGGAGCTTCAGCTGGTTCTGGGGATTCTCCTTTCACATCAGAAATAAAAATTGTTTCTTCTTCTTCTATATCAGCAGTAGGTGACTGGTGAATATGGGATTCTAGTTCAGTATGATGTTGTTCTGGTGATGGAGTTGGAGTTAGTTCTAGAGATGGTTCTGGTTGGAAGGGAGAAAGAGTGTAACACCCCTATCCGTCGCATGGTATATAGCAGTAGGTCCAGCCGGGGCCCGTCGTCATATACTATAGATAGACCAAAGGGTTACAAAATAAAACCATTCTTCCAATCACAAATGTCCTACACAAAGCAACTAGCGGAAGCTTTTAAGTAGTTAAAAGAACCCAATAACATATAGCATATATCATGAATGTCCACTAACCAAAAAAGGAAAGAAGTATCAAAATACACAAAAGTACTTGGCCTTATGGCCCTACAAATGTTCACTTAACAACATAGTGTTTTACAGACATCGACTCGTAGGTCGGCCATACATGATAGAAATAAATTAACATTTCGCTTTTGCCTTCGAGGACCAGCACAGTAGCTTGGGCTTCAACCCGCTATTTGGTACTTGGTTCCATAGCACCTGCAAGCAACATTCCACTGTACGGTGGCAAACAAAGCAACGGTCAGCTAAAGCTGACCAAATTATAATGACCCCACCCCTTATTCGAAACGGCAGTGCTCCTTCCCTGCATTACATTTGTCCATCCAAAAATCCTAGTGAAAGTACAACCTAGCACACTTCACCACAGGTTGAGGCTCGTACGACCGCCCATCCCGTGCACTCAGGGCACATTGACGGTGTACCAAACTTCCTGGATGCCACCTCCGTTCAGAGGTCCTTGACTTGACGGTTACTTTGAGCATTTCAGTCTTTACGGCCCCCGGCCTGAGACTCTCGTTATGCCACCGATGAGAGCCAATTTCTGCTACTCTCATGTCATAGTCTACATAACGGAGGTACAGCTCCACCATTTCTCATTGCTCGAGTCGCCCTACCGTCTCCGAATACCGTAGTACTCATGGCCAAACCTGCAGGGTACGGGTCGGTTCTGCATTTCCTGTTCGACTCTTTGGCCTAAAAATACTGAACCCTATGGGCTCACCGCTTTCCCAAGCAAGGCCCTCAAGGTCACCTGGAGACAGGCCTAACAACTACATAGCTTTCTTGAATCCATTACCGACGGTAATCCTACAATCGTACGGTAGGGGATAGACTGTCATTTCTTCCCCCGAATCTCATATCAACCACATCAACACCCAGTTATGTACGAGGTTGGCCCCCCATACCACCAAGTTGGCAGAAATGCGTTTCCGCCCAGTTTTCCAGGTGCACCTTGGAGTTAATCCTAAGGCTCCCTATTGCAATCTACCGTGTAGAAAAACCCGAAAAACAACACAGCTCGGAGTCTTCTCCGACAATCCATGCAAAATGCAACATCACCGATCCATACAAACACGTCCGGGTAGGCTTCACACACAATGACTATGCCCGTACATTGATTCCGGACTCTATATGCAATACAAGGGGGACTATTCACATCTACCCCAAGGAACACGGCGCACTCACCACACACTCGCAGGAGCGGGTTTCCCATGCAAAAAGGAATACACATGTACAAATTAAGAATCGTTACCCTTGAAGTCTGCTTTGGCGCCATGAAAACTAGCCGGAAGAAAGGCTTCGCAAGGGAATTCTCTCCACGGATCTGGTCTCGGTTCTCAATCTGGTGCTCCGATGCTCCGTCGGCGGCCAGATTCCTCCCTTCCTTCTTCCTTGCTCTCTTCTCTCTATAACTTCTTAGAAAGAGAGAATTTAAGAGGAAAATGAGGGATTAATCCTCTATTCCCGAACTTAACACGGCAGGACCTCATCTGGGCGATCATATCGTATTTAAAGAAAATGAACGGCTCAGATTAGCCTAAAATTTCTTAATCTTGGGCCGAACACGGGTTGGGACATGCCCGTGTCCCAGGCAGTGTGCCTCGATCCAGCCATGATTAAAGCACAGAAAAGAACACGGGTTGGGACATGCTCATGTCCCAACCTGACACGCCCGTGTCAGGTCCTCGACATGCCTGTGACCATGGATCGTGTCGCAAATAACCGCCATACCAACCTTAATGTCCCATAGTGGACACGGGTGGCTACACGCCCGTGGAAGACTTAACATGCCTGTGTCAACTAGTACACGCCCGTGTTCTGGGCCGTATCCCTCAGTCGACACAGGACCAAACTTTCCCGAGAAGAATATGGCCATGTGACACGCTCGTGTCCCATGCTGTGTGCCTGATACGCCCTGGGATACGCCCGTGTCCCAGGCCGTGGTCGACAACTCAACGCTTGTCGACCTCAACTCGACGACCCGAGCATGACACGGCTATGTGACACGCCCATGTCACAGGCTGTGTTCACCCTACCATGATCCGAACTTGGTTCAAACACTGCTAGTTTCACTTTTGAGTTTCGGGGCGTTACAAATCTCCCCCCTTAAAGAATTTCGTCCGTGAAATTATGCAAAGGTACACAAAACTATTTAAATATTACATGAGTGGAATAATTCGGGTTATTCTTCCAACATAATCCGCTCGCGTTCCAAAGAAAGCTCCTCATGTCCACAGTTATCCCAATGGACCTTAACCATTCAGATTTTCTTGGAGCGGAGCCGTTTGACTTCAAAGTCCTCCATGTGAACTGGCTTGACCTTTGACGTCAACCCATTAACAATCGGCACTTGATCAAGCGTGACGACCTGGGAAGGATCTTGTACCACTTTCCGCAAAACCCATACGTGGAATACATCGTGTAGCCCACTCAACTCCACCGACAACTTCAACCGGTACGCTGCTTCACTACTCCGCTCAAGGAACTCAAACGGCCCTAGGTACCTCTGACTCAGCCTCTTCAGGCGTCGAACTCGCGAGACACCATTGAACGGCTTGATTTTCAAATACACCCATTCACCAACACTGAACTCTACATTCCTATGCTTGGTATTATAGTACTTTGCCTGCCTCTCCTGAGCGATCTTTAACAGTTCCTCAATCGTATGTGAAATTGAAATGGCGTCTTCCACTGCCTGACGTTTGTATAACTTTGAATTGCCAGTCTCCAACCAAGATAATGGCGTGCGACACCTTCTCCCATAGAGGGCCTCGAAAGGCGCTATTCCAATACTCGCTTGATAACTGTTATTGTATGCAAACTCTACCATATACAGGTGATCTTTCCACTGTTTTCCTAAATCATAGATGCACATACGGAGCATGTCCTCCATCATCCTGTTGACCCTTTCGGTCTGACCATCCATCTGCGGATGAAAGGCTGTGTTGAAGCTCAGCTTAGTTCCCAACAATTTATACACCAGCCTCTAGTCATTGGACGTGAAGCGTTCATCTCACTCGCTTATAATACTGCGGGGTGCACCATACAACCAAACAATGTTGTATCCATGTAGTGTTTGTCTAACTTTTCCACCGGATCATCCTTTTTCAGTCTTGGCTACCAGAACAACTTCTACAAACCTCTAAAAATTTTGTGCTCCCCGGGTGAATTGAGTACTTGGTATAATGAGCCTCAAAAATGAATTCCTACCAAAGACTCTCCACACTTGGGACGCATAGACGACTATCCTTCAACAACAGTCTGTCTTCAACAACATAATGGGAATATGACCTATCAAAAGCATCATCCATGATTAGCTTGTCCACGCAACTGATCTCCAATGCCTCCAAATCTTGGCCAAAATGTATGTCGAAGGTGTAGTCCCTCAGGAACTCCATCCACCTACGCTGCCACAAGTTTAAGTCCTTTTGATCTAATAAGTACTTCAGGCTCTTGTGATCGATTTAGATATCGAACTTCACACCGAATAGGTAGTGACTTTACAACTTCAAGGTGAATATCACGGCCGCTAACTCTAAGTCATGGATCGGATAAATCCTCTAGCGTACCTCCAGCTAACGCGAGCTATATTTTATTACACTCCCATACTAGAGCAGAACACAACACAAGCCACTGCCCTAAGCATCGCTGTAAATCTCAAATCCTTCGGTCCTACTCGGTGAACATGGAATAGTTGCTGAGGTCAACCGACTTTTCAGCTCTTCGAAAGCTTTCGCGCACTCCAGCAACCACACAAACTTTTGATCTATCTTCATCAAAGTCGTGAGGGGTAATGTTATCCGTTAGAGGTTTTTTATGAAGCGTCTGAACTAGCCGGCCAGTCCTATAACTTCGGACTTTTCGCCAACATAGATAACACAAGCAACTCACGTATCGCAAATATCTTTGACAGGTCCATCACGATACTTTCTCCACTCAAGACGTGACCAAGAAACGCTACTGACGGTAACCAAAGCTCGCACTTGGAGAACTTGGCATACAGCCAATTTCTCCTCAACGACTCCAATACTGAATCTAGATGCTTGGAAAGATCACCCTCATACTGAAAGTATACCAGTATGTCGTAGATAAAGGTTATCACGAACTGGTTCAGGTACTCACTAAACGCCCTATACCTCAAATCCATAAACACGGACGACGCATTTGTCAGCACAAGCAGCATAACTATGAACTCATAATGCTCATATCATGTGTTGAATGCCGTTTTGGGAATATCATTCCCTTAACGACAAATAATAGTATCCGGATTTCAGATTCAACTTGAGTACACACTTGACCCATTGAGTTGATCGAACAAATAATCACTTCTTGGGATTGGATACTTATTCTTTTCCCATTAACTTAATCAACTTCTAGTTACAATTATAGAGTTGTAAGCTTCCATCCTCTTTTTAACCAGAGGACCGGTGTGCTCCAAGACAGTAAACTTGGATGCATATAACCCTGTTCCACCAGCTCTTGAAGTAATACTTCAGTTCCGACATCTCACAACCTATAGCTAGTACCCAACAGACCACCTTACGTTTGAAATTGATGTACGCACGCTGCTCCGAGAGCCAATCATACCAAAGATTACGTCGAATTCTACAAACAGTAGTAGCGACGCTTGCAAGTCAAACTCCTGACTCCCTATCTGTAACTTCAAACGATAGAGTCTATTCGCGTGTATAGAGCACCTGTTAGGCAGCCGTACTCTCGATTTGTCTCTTGCCATCAAAGAAGGAACTCGGATGCACAATACACATCCTTCGGAAAAAAAGGAATGGGAAGTTCCCATGACGAACAGTGTTTTTGTCGGACACTCAGAAAATAAATACAAATCCTATCACAACCAAATATAGGCTAACATGCGTAAGGCAACAAGTATCTAAAGCTTACACACCAAAAATTAAACCATACCTGTCACCAAGTAAGCATGTTCCATGACCTTCTGATGGCCAAAGTTGTATACTCTAGGTTGGGATGGAGCATACTAAGAGGAAGTTTCCTCCAACCCCGTGCCCTTCTCCTCGTAGGTTGCTCTAGGCTTCATTTCGGACTTCAGACGTCCGCTCCGACACTCTCGGGCAAAGTGTCCCAACTTTCCACAGCAAAAGCATGTGTCTGGGTCTCGGCCAATAGTTGTTCCAGACACACCAAAATAAGGAACTAGTCCCGACCTCCTTGCCTTCTTACACCATCTACGAAAACTGAACTTCGAGGTGGGTAGCGCCTTGAACTCTGTCTTATCACCACTGGAGTCTTTCTTCTCTAGGACTCCCTTCATAGCTTTCTCTATCCCCTGATCGTCTTTACATCAATCTCGGGCAAAGTGACCAAACCTTCCACATTTATAAAAATGATATGGAATTTGACTAGTAGATACGTCAGGCCTTACTTTACTCCTCTTTCGGTGTATAGACTTTGCGGGATCTAGGGAGTTTGGTAAGCTGTACACTAACGTCTGGTTGATTCTGGCCAGATCTATTTCCAATGCTCTAGCCGACTCCACTAACGCTCGGAACCCAAGTAGCTTTGGTCCTACGAGTAGCAGTCATAATTCATCGCGCAGACCGTTGTAGAATCTATTAGCTATAGTCTGCTCGTTCTCCAAATCAAACCCTGGGTAGCGCCTTATGATAAGAAACGCCTGCAAATACTCCTCAACTGAGTGCGTACCCTGCACTAAAAGCATGTTCAACTACTAATCCAAAGGTATTATACATGCTAGTTGTTCCATCACACCACTCGGTGTTGAAGTCACCCCAGGGATAGGGGGCTGCACTTGCCCTCCAAGTTGTGCTTTAGTCACAGCGAACACCACTTCAACTATCCTTCTTATGGTTTCAACTGAAAGAAAGGTCTCAGGCATGCTGTTAAGTGCGCTACTCTCCGTGGAGTGCTAACCTTGTGACTGCCCCGCACCACTCGTAGTCCCCTATATAGCATAACAATCGATTAGGCGACATACAAATTGATAAAAGCAATCATTGGAACACTCAGGTTCCTCAAAAACAAGTGTATTTTCATTCCTAAGTGGACATTGATGGGTTCTTTTTATGTTATAACGATGACGCACATACATGTGCTCACCACCCCTTAAAAGAGTTCGCCCACAAATTCCAATAAGCAAGACCGGAATCGGTAGTCTGATACCAAATTGTAACACCCCTATCCATCGCATGGTATATAGCAGTAGGTCCGGCCGGGGCCAATGCCATATACTACAGACAGACCGAAAGGTTACAGAATGAAACCATTCTTTCAATCACAAACATCCTACATAAAGCAACTAGCGGAAGCTTTTAAGTAGTTGAAAGAATCCAATAACATATAGCATATATCATGAATGTCCACTAACCACAAAAGGAAAGAAGTATCAAAATACACAAAAGTACTTGGCCTTATGGCCTTATAAATGTTCACTTAACAACATAGTGTTTTATAGACATCGGCTCGTAGGCCGGCCACACATGATAGAAATAAATTAACAGTTCACTTTGGCCTTCGAGGGCCAGCATAGCAGCTTGGGCTATAGCCCGCTATTTGGTACTTGGTTTCGCAGCACCTGCAAGCAACATTCCACCGTACGGTGGAAAACAAAGAACCGGTCAGCTAAAGCTGACCAAATTATAACGACCCCGCCCCATATTCGGGATGATGGTGCTCCTTCCCTGCATTACATTATGATAGTTTTACTTTCAAGATTACCTAGACACCTAGAGGGGGGGTGAATAGGTTCTTATTTTCTTTTCAAACTTAAGGCAGAATAATTAAGTAATTAAAGACTATTTTTATGAGTTATGCAGCTACTTTAGCAATCACAATCACACAATCTAAAACTACACATCACAAATTGCAACAAGTATTTATAGTGGTTCCCTAAGATCTGGGTACATCCACTTTCCCCCTTCGCCTATCTAGCAGTGTGCTAGATTCAGCCAAACTCCCTTCCTTAACTCAGATCCTCAGATCTTACAGCTCAGAATCCAAAATGGATTCCTACAACTCAGAGTGATACCACACTCCTACAGCTCAGGCAATTCAGCCCTACCTCAATCTTTATCCAAGACCTACCACTCAGAGATTATCTCTCCTACACTCAGCCTTTATAACATAGGCTTACAACTCAGATCTATAAAAATAGATCCTACAGAATTTAGAAAAGAGTTTTATAGAATCTTGCCCTTGTTGAGAGAGAAAGGACAAGACAACACCTGATCAGCTGAAGGATGAAATCAACTGAATCTTAGCTTTCTTCAAAGCTTCTTGAATCTGAACTAGCTGAGTTGATTTCCAAACAGCTTCTTGAGAAACCTGTAACAGCTTCCTTCTTGATCTTCAAATGGCTGGATCCCTCTCTATCCAATCCCTTTGAAAATTCTTCAGAATTCTAGGACGAATTCTCCTTAGACTGATCCTGAGAGGTTGAACCCTTCAGAATGTCTTCTTAGATCTTCTGATGAAGATCTTCTTCAGTGCCTTGCACTTTCTTGATTTGATTCCTTAATCATTTTTTATGTATGTTGCTTCTCAATGAAAAACCTCTTCTTCTTTTTTATTCTACTTCTGAATCTGTCTATTTATAGACCTTCTTTTTGATGACCGGCTGATCAGGTTTCTAACTGTCTTCTGACAAGTCTGACAGCTTCAGTTAACATATTATAACCCACAGCTGTCAAGTCTTCAAACAGATCTTGTGCCATTGTCTTGGACAGCAAAGTGTCGAGACTGTCTGTCAGAAAGTGTCGATACAATCTGTCTATATGTGTCGACACAAGTAACTTCGGTGTCGACACTGCCTCTGGTGAAGTCGACGAGTTTGCCTTTAAGTCGACTCAGCTTCTGCATACTACAAATTGAGAATGAGTCGACACTGAGTATTTATGTTGACTCAAACACTTCATCATACTTCAGCAAATGACTTGGTCCAGACTTGGCAATGTGTCGACACAAGTCCTGTGCGTCGACACAGTTGATGTAGATTCAGAACATAGTATGTGTCGACACTGCCTTCAGGTGTCGGCACAGCTTTTGTCAACTCTGTCTATATGTGTCGACTTAGTCTTCCGGTGTCGACACAAGTATTTTCCACTCTGCCTCTGTGTGTCGACACAGCCTCCTGGTGTCGACACAGTTGATGTCGACTCATTATCTCTATGTCGACACAGCCTTCTTCAAGTGTCGACACAATCTTCCTGAAGTGTCGACACATCTTCTTCTGGTGTCGATACATGGACTTAGAAATTTTTCCATACTTTTAACCTGCACACATTCAACTTAAACAACATCAAATACACCTTGATGTATATCATTATGCTAAGTTAGGCTTCTTCAAATCAGGTACACATTTTCCAATGTACCCAACAATCTCACCCTATTTGGAGAAGTCATAACCCATATTAGCTAATGATATACACCACTTATGATAATAATAAACAAAATGATGATGATGTATATAAGCTTAATATTGCAGGAAATATTAACAATCAAAACACTTGCACAGATTCATCACAGAGATAAAAGCATATACACAAAAATTAATTAAAGAGCAAGCTTTTGTGTATTATGTCAAAATGATTGTTTACAAAATGTTTAACACTGAATGTTTCACATTACACATTTTTTAAACTAAGACTAAGACATCTCTAGACTAAGACAGATCAGGCTCCTTTATAACAATCCCTCTTCCAGGTTGTACTTGTGCCTGCACAGAAGGTTCAGTTTCTTCCATGGGCATTTTGCCTTTAAGATCAGCCTTCTCCTGAGCCTCAGCCTTCAATCTCTGTTTCTCAAAGTAGTGATATGGCTTGGGAAAGTATTTGCTAGGCTCCACAGTATCAGGAGGTAGCTTTCCCATCTTAGCTTTCCTTCTATACTAAACAATAGCCTCTTGTCTGGCTTCCTTCTTCTGCCATTCTTGTTCATTGTACCACTTGCCCCTTTCATGGACTTGATCTTTTGCAGCTTCCCAGGTAGTTAGTATGATGTTTCTAGAGGTAGGGCTCCACTGTTCAAAATCAGGTTTTAGTTCAGCTTGCTCCCTAAACCTCTTCTTTGACAGTTGAGCCTCTTGTTGAGCCTTGATTGCAGCTTCAGGCATGTCGACTTTTCCAAGTATAATATTTGAAACCTCCTCAGGAGGACTATACATAGTTTGCACCATCTGATGAATCAAGTCAAAATCTGCAGGGGGTATATGAACTGAGCAACCTCTGGTTGGTTGCCTTCAAGTAGATCTTTTGGCTATACTCCTGACTCTGCCATATTATCATCATCAAAAAGGGGTGGATATCCCAATGTGGCTCTGACACTGTTAGTGACCCACTTGGCATGTTCTGAGCCAGCAGAAATAAGTACCCTCTCCCCCTTTAGGACTTCTCTTGCTATATGATCTCTGAGATCTTCCTTCTGAAACCTGATCTGACCATCTAGATAATTAATGCCATCTTTGAAGAAGGGTTTCAACTTGTTAAGTTTTGCAGTCATTTCCTTCTGGGAAGTGGTTATGGCTGACTGAACTGAGTCTAAAGCAGTTTGGAATTTAGTGTCATATGCTAGCATTTCAGTTGCCCTAGCTTCAGTCAATTTAGACAAGGTTGTTTCAAATTGAGCAAGAATATCTGTGTTGGCAGTTGTCAGATTGTCATTTAGCCGTGTCTGATTTTCAAGAATGTATCCTTGATTAATAGATTGAGCATCTATTTCTTTCTTCATTTCCCCTTGTTGTTGGGCCAGATATACAACAGCATGTGCCCCTTTTGTAAAACAATCAGTCATGTCTCTTTTGTGTTGATTGACTTCAAATCTTATAGACTTTATATCTTGAGCCAGATCAAACTGAAGATTTTTATGACTCTCATCAACATATTTCTCCAAGGCTAATCTCTGATTATCTAGCTTCACCTGCAAATCTACCATGAACTTGTTGTAATTAAAATCTGATGGAGATTGGTGAGTTGAAGTCTGTAGAGCCTGCTTGTAGCTATGGCTTCTTCTTTTGAATACCATGAGCTTCCTTTTCTTTGCCACTCTGGCTTCTGCAGACTCAGATTCTGAAGAGCTTTCAATCTGAACTCTTTTAGGAGGTGAAGAAGGAATATCTGTCTCAGTGACATGTTGATCTTTGTCAACACTTACTTGCTCCCCCTCAATTTCGAGCTCCTTCTTGTTGGGTATTGTATCCACAATTACCTGGATTTGAGGAAGCCACCTGTCTAGCTAAGATGAATTCACAATGTATTTGATGAACTATTTTTTAGTTGTGCTTGCAGTTATTCCATGCTAAGTACACACCAACGTCAGGGTGCAGTGGGTCAATATACACGGGTCTGTGCAACGTAATCCCTCGTTGAGCAGATCAGTGTGTTGGCCTACGTGTACTCTCTCTATTGGGGTGTACTTAATTTCAAGTACAGGGCTATGATAAAGCAAGAGCAGACAAGGAGCAAGGATGGGCCAAAGACCTGCTCACGGGTGGAAAGACGAGAATTCGTCTAAGTATAATTCGTCGAGAATCACTAAGTGATTCTCGCCGATTCGTCGAGAATCACTTGTGATTCTCGACGAGTCGACGAGAATCACTTGTGATTCTCGACGAGTCGACGAGAATCACTAGTTGATTCTTGCCGGGTTGGGCCGGCTGTCTCAACGCAATCAGAAAAATCATCTAAGGCAGAATCGTCGAGAATCACCAAGTGATTCTCGCCGATTCGTTGAGAATGACTTTGCATTCTCGACGAGTCGGCGAGAATCCAAGGTGATTCCCACCGATTCTCCCCGGCCTCTATAACCTGTGTGGCCAGAATTCTCTAAGTAGAATTCGGCGAGAATCGTAAGTGATTCTCGCCGATTCGTCGAGAATCACTCACGATTCTCGCCGAATTTGACTTGGGAATTTTTCCGAGTCTGCCTGGACCGGTCCACGTTATCATCGGGATTTTGAACCGGACTTTGGTCTTACCGCTGGTGGAGCCCATAACGGTCATCTCTTGACCTAGTGTATAAATACTCTGTATTTGTGAACAGTAAAAAGACGGATCACAGCAAAACGAAAAACAAGCAGCCGTCAAGCCCTAGATCGGAAGCGAGCTCGGCCGACCCGCTCCGCCTCTCGCTAGTTGCTCGCCACCGTTGATCGAGGTTTTCGTTACCTCTCCCGGTGACAGAAGCCTAGTCGGGCTCAGCGTCTCACGCGTCTATCCAGAGATCTTTTGTCTCTTGATTTGTGATCGGGAAACCTTTCCCATCCGAATCGATCGAGACGATTGATCCTAGTGTGACCGTTGGAAGACCTTGCCGATTTTGCTAAGAAGATTGGATCTACATAGCATCACCGCCTCTATTGTTGAAGCCGTCGATCTAGAGAAGATTCTCTCTAAGTGAGATCTAGGTTGTGGACTCTTCGTTGACCTCAAGAACACGTCGTCGAACGAAGAGGGACGCCTTGGTCTTCATACGTTGTTTGTATTTCTTACAAGCTATTTTCATTTCTTTGTAAAGGACCGTTTGGTCTCTAGTTGTAGTGTTGTGTGCAACACGTGTTGTGGGAGTGTTGACTCCTACGTGTGGAAGGGTTCCTTCTGTTAGTGCAAGGATTGGATTTCAATCCGGTTGGTGAAGTGACCGAGTCATCCCAGGTTGGGAGATAGGTCGAGGGGGGAAAGTGGACGTACCCAACTCGGGGAACCACTATAAATTGCTTGCGTACTTGTTGTGCTGTGTTGGTTTGATTTCTTGTGCAGGTACAATTTTAATTCCGCATATATGCTGCAAAGACACCTATTCCCCCTAGGTGTAAGTAGTTGACAATAAGTGGACTTTCAAGTGGTATCAGAGGGAGTTTACTCAGCAATAAGGTTAACACCTTGAGTAAGATCCTGCCTCCTGTGTCAACTAGAAGACGAGACTCAAGCATGGAGCTGGAATTTGATGTTCCTCCTCTGAGACTCCCTGCGTGCACAACAGAGTATTATCCTATCTGGAAGATGAGAGTTATGTTTCATCTGGAGGCCATCGACCCTCGGGTGTCAATCATCTTGGAAGAGGGTCCCTTCATCCCATGAAGGCTTCTGAGTCTGGAGAGGATATCCTTATCCCTAAGAGTCCCGAAGAGATGTTTGAGACCGAGCTCTCACTGTACAACTTGGACAAGTTAATACGTCAGATCATCACTGACGTCTGGTCTGGTGTATCTCGTTCAAGAGTGGACAAGTGTAGGACGGCCAAGTCCATGTGGCAAACCATCTCAGACCTCATGGAGGGATCAGAGAAAGCTAGTACCGGTTGTCAGCAAGAGGATGAAGCCTATGTAGGAGTCCTTATTTCTGAAGATGAAGGGCATGATCAATATGTCAATATCAGGGCTCCTGTGTCCTTGTCAGAGACTGAAGAAGAAGCTGAGGAAAGCAGTTCTGATGAAGCTAACTCAACAGTCTCTGCCAATCTGGATGGTAACCATGAACAACAAAGTCTGAAGCAGGTAACTTCTTCCTCATGCCCCTCTCCTCTTGAAGTTCCTGAAGACAGGAATAGCTTTGAGAGTAGTCCTTCCAATGATGCAAGGGATACACATAGCTTCAATCAAAAGATTGATAATCGTGATTCCCTCGAGAGTGCCGTTCAGACGAGCAACTTACTTGTTGAGGAACAAGCTAAGGAGATTGCTCAGCTGAAGATCTTGATGAATCTCCAATTGGAATCCATCAAAGTAAAGGACTCTCAGATCTCGGATCTAGAAAGTCGTCTAGAGACCGAGAAGAGGATAGTTTCAAATTTTTCCAAGATTGATGCTATCAAGAGAAAAGCAGAAAATGGGTGGATCTCCCAAATTATTAAGTCATGGAGAAATGGGGAAACGGTGTTCAGACCCCCCACCTCGAGTAGGAAGGACACTCATCATGCCTTCAGGTATGACCATAGGAATAACCATGGTCACTGCAAGAATGATCAGTCCTCTTGTGGAAGCACTCAAAATGCAAGGGCTGTCATGGCCACCCAGAAGAGAATACCTCCGGGTTCCACCAAGCCCTTTGTATTCTCGGCCACAGCCCCTACTCGTCATGAATCTGCCAGCATCAGCTCACAATGCGCATCTCACATCCCTAGGACTCTTGAAAGGGGGGATAGAAATCATGTTGTTAGGACTCATGAGGTCCTTGGAAGGGGCTGACTGAAAAGAAGGCACCACCTCCCAGGCCTCATGACACCTGCCATATGCATTCTTTCCACCCTTCCAATAGTCACGGTGGAAGAGACAATTCTGTGAGCATATCTGGCTCAGTTCCGTTTAGACCTAGAACAATGACTACCTCTGTCATCCGTTTAGGTCACAAACGGCGATACAACATTCATGAGTGTTGGTGTTGTGGCAAAGTGGGTCATTTTGCCATAGATTGTTGGCACAACTATTCTGTATCAATGGCAAGGGGACTTCCACATCCTCGAGGCAATGTTAGTCTTCCCACCAGGATTCCTGAGGGAAGGCAGTCCAGTTATTATGCTAACAGGAACCTAGGACCCAATACATATTGGGCTCCTAAGGAAAGGTAATATTCTTTGGTGCAGGGTAGTCTAGACTTCCGTGTCATGATGGGAGCTAGACAGAAGATGTTCCAAGATTGGTCTGGAACAAGTATCTGGAACGAAAGAAGTACTATCAACAATGGGATACTCCAATTGAACACCTGGTATGCTCTAATCAGAAGGGCTGAATGATGAATCTTACAATTCCAGGTATTATTGATCAGCCTAAATATTTGAGTCATATTATGTCGACATTTACATATATATATATATATATATATATATACATATACACATCTATGTATGTTGTTCTAAGGACAGATCAAAACTGTAAAAATAACCCTTAGATACATTATTAAAGGTGTGTCAGTAAATTCTCTGATAGATTGGAGAAGGCACATCAATAGGCATACATTACAAGCTGAAAATTAAAGCTGACACGTCATTAGGAGTCACTGAGAATGACAACTAACATCAAGAATATTGTGTTTATCGATCTCGACATAATCTATGAAATCTGCGAGCCAATGTTAGTGAGTTAGGAATCACAGAGTTGATGTGCCTCCTAAGCTGTGTGGTATGTTAATCCACACTTGGATTAAGAAATGATCTTTTCGAACTCTTTCCAACCCGTGACAAATACATAAAATTGATTTCTGCAATCCTCATCGAACCAAAGCTCTTATATAAACCCGGTTATAACGTACAATATAAATCCCGCCGACCCTGATATAAATCCCGCCGACTTCTCATCTTCCACTTCACGCGTTCATTCCGCCAATCCCGTCGACCTTTTGCATTCCAGTTTCTCGCCGAGACACAGTCCCAGCTACGAAGGAAACCCTTCGATCCTCTCAGCGAACTCCTTCGTCGACCTCGTGGTGACCTAACGACTCTCCCAAAGACTCCCTCGCGCCGCCGGGGACACGCCCACGCTCAGCTTCGGATCGGCTCGCCGCAACTCTAATAACGCATCGTAGTGCCGGAACATTCACTGCATCTCCTCACAAGGTAATCCCCTTCTTATCCCTAACCGTGACTTAAGCTTAGTATAGATTGTATCCTCAACCTCATAGTTTCGAAGATCCTTAGACTTGGAAATTGATATTCCCCTTCTTCCTAGTTTGCTATGGCTCCAAGGACCACCGCCGGGCTGGTCACTGGCTCTGAGTTAGTTCGAACCGGGTTCTCACATGCCTCGGATGAGTTCAGAAACATCATCATCATGCTGGAGGAGGCTGGACTCACGTTTGTACTGGAGCACCCCTGCAAAATTCTGGATAAAGAAGTGATGGAGTTCTTCGCAACCGCCAAACTTCGGAATGAAGACTCTATCATCAAGAGTAAGGTTGCAGGTGCAAGGATCAAGATGTCTGCCAGGAAACTGACTCAATGCTTGCAGCTTTCCAGTTCTGAGCACGAGGATTATCTGGAGGAACATGATAGAGCCAGGACCCTATTATTATGTGGGCTAGCTAGGGGCACCAGATCGATAAAGAGAAAAGAAATGAATGAGGAGTGGAAACTCTTGTCCGACATCATTGGGAAAGTACTGATATGCAAACCAGGCTCACACGACCATATCTCAGCCGACATGTTCAAGATTCTTGTGGTGATAGTCTGCCGAAAGAGATTCAACTGGGGGCCATGCTTTTTGAGAAGATTAAGGACACCCTCAGATCTCCAAGCTTTGGACGAATCATCAGCCTATTTCTCAATCAGTTGAACGGAGATAGGTTTGACATGAGCAAAGGAGTTCCTTTGCATTATTTGAATAAAATGGACTCCAGCGTCTTTGACAGATGGGAGCGACTCATAGGGTAAGCTGCAGTGGTAGTTGAACAAGAAGAATCTCCTGCCGAGGACAACAGAACTTCAGCAGATTTCGTGGCAACCCCCAGTGAAGTTCCTAATGCCCTGATTACAGGAACTGAGGGGGAGTTTGTACTCCATTCTGCAAACATCTTATCAGATATTTATCAGATAGCAAAAGATGCTGTGGAATCTGTGCAAGCAGACAGTGAGGAGGAAGTGGCAGATGTGGAAGAGGAAGAGGACGGTGAGGGAGATATAAATTGCCTGGGCGATGAGGTGGCTGATGAAGATGAGGTGGATGCAGTAGAAGAAGACATGCATAATTCTGCAGATCAGGCTGAGCACATGGAGACTGAGGTGGAGGAAGAAGTGCTTGAGCGGGAGAAAGTGGTGGACTCTCAGGAGGCTGCTGAGGTTCCATTTGAGGAACAAGCTCCTAGGCGGTCAGATGCAAGGATGGAGGGGGAGCAATCCTTTGTTCCCCCTGTGGACTATATGCTGCTCTCCAGCTCTCCCAGTACTTCTGCGGGGGAGCCTGACCAGGGTCAGCCTGCAGCTCCTCCACTACAAAAAAGCATAGCAAATCTCACTGTCAACTTTGTCCAAGGTATGCTTGATGAGCTCAAGGATACGGTTGTGAAATCGCACAACAAAGTGCTACAGAGACTGCGGGAGTCTGAGGATCTCATGCTGAAGAATGTGGTTCAGATCAACCACAAACTGGATTTGATGGAAAAGAAATTTGATGAGAAATACACAGCGGCAGGCACAGTAGTATCTCTTCTCATGCAAGGACTGAAGAAGAATACTGACGATCTGGCTGTCGTCAATAAAAATGCACATATTGTGGCGGACAGCATACAAAAATTTGATACCAACATGGTGCTCCTCAATAAAAATCAACAAGACCTGCTGACTGAGTTTTCTAAATCTCTGAAGCACATTGATGAGTCCCTGCACTCCTATGCAAACTCCATTGCAATTGAAGCCAAAAAGGGGGAGAAAGAATATACTGCTAAGATGGAAGGGCTTCAGCACATCATCATCGAAAATTTTGACCAGTCTAATGTATATGTGTATGACAGTTGCCAGTGGTTGCTCAACCAAGCATTAGGCAACAATACAACCAATATTCCTGAGGATAATCCTGTTCACGAGACTATTAAGAACAATACTGTGGATTACGAAGGAGCAAGTGCAGAAGTTGTTCCGTTAAGCGAAGCTGAGTCGAAGAAAGCTGCTGAAAGGGCTGAACGAAGAACCTGGTTTGATCAAGATGCCTTAGCCAAAGCCAAAGGCAAAAGGCAAATCAAAGAAGGAACTTCAAAGGAAACACCACCTGAAAAGAGGATCAGATTGACGGAGGAGGATGTGAGAAATGAAAAATGGAGTCCTGTATCAAAGAATATCATCTTGGACACATTTTTATTACAGCAGAAGGGGCACATAAATCGAAGTGAGGTATATAGCCAATACGAATGGGAGCGGCACAAAGAATTTGAAGCCAAACGCAACATATTCTTCAGAAATAACACAGTGGAAGATAAAGCCCCTCCTCCCAGATATCATCCGAAGCCCAAGGAATATTTCGAAAGACAGAGCAAGAAATTCCTGGCTCAGAAGCTTAAGAATGATCTTGCTAAGGAAAAATAGGCTTAGGATCTTTTCTGCCTCTTATTGCACATCAATGTTTCCCTATTATCTTACGAACAAGTATTATGAATATATATATATATATATATATATATGATGTCATGTTTTGACTCAAGTATTGTTATGTTTGTTCTCGTCTACTTAAAATTTTAATCATTCTCTGGATGGTGGTATTCATCTTAGCTAGTAGGATTTTGGCTTCGTCAAATAGGGGGAGATTGTTGGGTATTGTATCCATAATTACCTGGATTTGAGGAAGCCACCTGTCTAGCTAAGATGAATTCACAATGTATTTGATGAACTATTTTTTAGTTGTGCTTGTAGTTATTCCATGCTAAGTACACACCAATGTCAGGGTGTAGTGGGTCAATATGCACGGGTCTGTGCAACGTAATCCCTCATTGTGCAGATCAGTGTGTTGGCCTACGTGTACTCTATTTATTGGGGTGTACTTAATTTCAAGTACAGGGCTATGATAAAGCAAGAGCAGACAAGGAGCAAGGATGGGCCAAAGACCTGCTCACGGGTGGAAAGACGAGAATTCGTCTAAGTATAATTCGTCGAGAATCACTAAGTGATTCTCGCCGATTCGTCGAGAATCACTTGTGATTCTCGACAAGTCGACGAGAATCACTAGTTGATTCTTGCCGGGTTGGGCCGGCTGTCTCGATGCAATCAGAAAAATCATCTAAGGCAGAATCGTCGAGAATCACCAAGTGATTCTCGCCGATTCGTTGAGAATGACTTTGCATTCTCGACGAGTCGGCGAGAATCCAAGGTGATTCCCACCGATTCTCCCCGGCCTCTATAACCTGTGTGGCCAGAATTCTCTAAGTAGAATTCGGCGAGAATCGTAAGTGATTCTCGCCGATTCGTCGAGAATCACTCACGATTCTCGCCGAATTTGACTTGGGCATTTTTCCGAGTCTGCCTGGACCGGTCCACGTTATCATCGGGATTTTGAACCGGACTTTGGTCTTATCGCTGGTGGAGCCCACAACGGTCATCTCTTGACCTAGTGTATAAATACTCTGTATTTGTGAACAATAAAAAGACGGATCACAGCAAAACGAAAAACAAGCAGCCGTCAAGCCCTAGATCGGAAGCGAGCTCGGCCGACCCGCTCCGCCTCTCGCTAGTTGCTCGCCACCGTTGATCGAGGTTTTTGTTACCTCTCCCGGCGATAGAAGCCTAGTCGGGCTCAGCGTCTCACGCGTCTATCCAGAGATCTTTTGTCTCTTGATTTGTGATCGAGAAACCTTTCCCATCCGAATCGATCGAGACGATTGATCCTAGTATGACCGTTGGAAGACCTTGCCGATTTTGCTAAGAAGATTGGATCTACATAGCATCACCGCCTCTATTGTTGAATCCGTCGATCTAGAGATGATTCTCTCCAAGTGAGATCTAGGTTGTGGACTCTTCGTTGACCTCAAGAACACGTCGTCGAACGAAGAGGGACGCCTTGGTCTTCATACGTTGTTTGTATTTCTTACAAGCTATTTTCATTTCTTTGTAAAGGACCATTTGGTCTCTAGTTGTAGTGTTGTGTGCAACACGTGTTGTGGGAGTGTTGACTCCTACGTGTGGAAGGGTTCCTTTCATTAGTGCAAGGATTGGATTTCAATCCGGTTGGTGAAGTGACCGAGTCATCCCAGGTTGGGAGATAGGTCGAGGGGGGAAAGTGGACGTACCCAACTCGGGGAACCACTATAAATTGCTTGCGTACTTGTTGTGCTGTGTTGGTTTGATTTCTTGTGCAGGTACAATTTTAATTCCGCATATACGCTGCAAAGACACCTATTCCCCCCTAGGTGTAAGTAGTTGACAATAAGTGGACTTTCACTTCTCAATTTCTTGCTCCTCATCAATTCTATCAGTAGCAATTTCAACATCAGGAAACAACTCATCAAGAGTGAATTC
Source organism: Platanthera zijinensis (assembly GCA_039513925.1). Taxonomy (NCBI): domain Eukaryota; kingdom Viridiplantae; phylum Streptophyta; class Magnoliopsida; order Asparagales; family Orchidaceae; genus Platanthera; species Platanthera zijinensis. Next base: position 80,593,210 of record CM077093.1, on the reverse strand, counting down.
CTTTTGTGCCAGAGCAGAAGATGAGTCATCTAGGCCAGTAGTGTGCAACTCTTTTGATAAATCTATTTGTTCTTCCTCTTGCACTTGTTCAGAAATCTGCTCCCCCTGCACCTGTTCAGTGTTAGGAATGTCCTGGGCAGAAGAATAAACTTGCTCCCCCTGCACCTGTGTAGGTAAAGATTCATCCTGGACTTGAGTAGACTCAGGCTGGTCTTCAGCCTGCTCTCTCACTTGATCTCCTGGAAGTTGTTCAGTATTTTGATCATGACCTAGGGATTTCTCTAGTGTGTCCTGCCTGTCCACATCAGGCAACTCTTTGGACAGAACTCTATCCCATCTTGAGAATAATCTCATGTCCATTTTTCTCATGTGATTGATCTTAGTCCCAGGAATTTGTTGCATGACCTCTGGGATGAGTCCAGCCAGATATAGACTTAAATTCCTAGCCAGATTTGGCTTCTTAAGTCCTTCCTTGATTTTATCAAACACAACTGCTGACCAGTCTGTGTTAACCCTGAAGATGATCCTTGTCATGAGGTTAAACATTAAGGCCAAAATCCTATCATGGCCACCAGGTTTACTCAAGATCACCTTCCCAACCACTTCAGATAGAAATTTGCCTTATGGATTCATTCCTTTTCTATTGATAGCTGTTCCAATTTTAATGGTTGGATCCAATCCACACCATTGAAGAGCCTCCCTTGTCTTAGAGGCTGGGACCTCTTCTACATTCTCAATGCTTGGTAATTGAAGAATCTTTCTTAAACTCCGTAGAGTAAGTTTCACCTTGGTTCCATTAACTGTGGATTTGATCTTGAGTCCAGAAGAATCCACTGATGCTGAAGTGTAAAATTCAAGTACCTCCTTCTTCCAGATTTTGGTGGGTTCAGAAACCAGATATTCCAATCCATTATCAGCAAGATAAGATATCACTTGTTTTATTTCAGGCGTGGCATTGTCGAACGCAGCCCTAACCAGCTCATATCCCTCATTGACGTTATCCTCAACCTTTGGCGCCATTGGAAAGATGAGAAAACAGGAGAGAAGAGAAGAGAGAGAATGTCGACACAGGGTTTTAGTCTCGAAAACCTTGTGAGCGTGTCGACAGAATACGTTCTTGACCTATTTATACTCTCTAATGAAAGAAGGTCAAAAGGCGGGCAAAAACAGACAAATGTGTCGACACAGATGAAAAGTGTCGACACAAACTTTTACTGTCTCGACATCAATGTTGACTATTGTGCGTCGACACCAATTGAGGATATGTCGACACAAGAAAGACAGTAGAGCATCAGAAATTCTGTGTCGACTCTTAGTACAAGTGTCGACACAAAATCTATAAGTGTCGACATCATTATTCTGGTGAAGTCGACACTACATTTCTGGATTAGTCGACTATTTGACCCTTAAGTGTCGATAAAAATTCTCTGTGTCGACACAAATTCTCTGACAAGTCGACAAAACTATACTGAGTCGACACTTTATCACTGAAAGTGTCGACATCATTTTTCTTAGTCAATTTCTGTTTGTTGACATACTAATCAATGGTCAGCATACCTAATTCAATTTTAAATTTATTGAATTTTGTTTCATCCAGTGGCTTAGTAAATACATCTGCAATTTGATAATCTATTTTAACAAATTCCAATGAGATATCTTCTCTTTCTACATGCTCTCTAAGAAAATGGTATTTTATTTCTATATGCTTAGTTCTACTATGAGCAACAGGATTGTTAGCAATAGAAATAGCACTCTTAGAATCACACAATAAAGGTGTTCTACTTACTTGAGTACCATAGTCCTTTAACTGATGTTGAATCCACAATAGCTGTGCATAGCAATTTCCAGCAGCAACATATTCAGACTCAACTATGGATATTGCCACACTGGTCTGCTTCTTACTGCTCCATGATATCAGTCTTCCTCCCAAAAATTGGCAAGTACCTGTAGTACTCTTTCTATCCTCTCTACAGCCTGCAAAATCTGCATCTGAATAACCTATTAGTTGAAAATCTCTATTCCTAGGGTACCAAAGGCCTAGATTTGGTGTGCCCTTTACATATCTCAAAAGTCTTTTAACAGCAGTGTAATGAGATTCTTTAGGGCATGCCTGGTACCTAGCACAGACACATGTAGCATACATAATATCTGGTCTACTAGCTGTGAGGTATAATAGAGAACCAACTATTCCTCTATACAAAGACTCATCTACAGGCTTACCTGTATCATCTTTACATATAGGAATATTTATTCCCATAGGAGTTTTCATGGTAGAGGAAGATTCCATACCATATTTCTTTATCAACTCTTTGGTGAACTTAGAATGAGATATGGACAAGCCATCATCAGTCTGTCTTACTTGGAGTCCCAAGAAGAACTTAAGTTCCCTCATACTACTTATTTCAAACTTCCCTTGCATAAGTTTGACAAACTTCTTGCAATGGTTGTTCTCTGTAGACCCAAAAATTATGTCATCCACATAGATTTGGACTAAGATTATCTTGCCTTTAGACTCCCTAAGGAATAGAGTCTTGTCTATTTTACCTCTTGAGAATTTGTTCTCAATAAGGAATGTAGACAGGGTGTCATACCAAGCCCTTGGGGCTTGCTTTAACCCATATAAAGCTTTCCTAAGTCTAAAAACATAATCAGGTTTAAGAGAGTCTACAAAACCTGATGGCTATTCCATATAGACTTCTTTTTTTAAATCTCCATTCAGAAATGCTGATTTCACATCCATTTGGTATACCTTGAATCCTAGGTATGCAGCATAGGCAAGAAACATCCTGATTGCCTCCAGTCTTGCTACTGGGGCAAATGTCTGATCAAAATCTATTCCCTCTTCCTGCATATATCCTTTAGCAACCAGTCTTGCTTTGTTCTTTATTATTACTCCACTCTCATCCAACTTGTTCCTAAATATCCACTTTGTTCCAATGATGTTGTGGTCTTTTGGTTTAGGAACAAGTTCCCAGACTTTGCACCTTTTGAATTGATTAAGCTCCTCTTGCATAGCATTAATCCAATGTTGGTCTTGGATGGCTTCTTCAAATTTCTTAGGCTCCAATTGAGATAGGAAACTTGAGTGCAGGACTGTGCTCAGATTTCTGCTTCTAGTCAGCACTCCTTGACTTGGATCACCTATTATTTGATTTGCTGGATGGTCTTTAAGATGTCTGATAGCAGGAGGTAGATTTCCTTCTGGTTGATTTGTTCCAGTCCTTTCATTATGCTGCACTTCCTGGGAGTCATCAGCTTCTATAGAATCATGTACTCCCCCTGGACTATAGTCAATATTTTCCATCTGTTCATTTGCTGTTGTACCTTCTGCAATGGAGAGCTTGTCCATCCTTTTGCTTATACCTGTTGGACTGTATGAACTACAAGGCAACTCACAGTTGATTAATCTTGATTCATCAAACACAACATGTACTGATTCATCTATAACTTGAGTAGTCAAGTTGAAGACTCTATAGGCCTTACTATTTATGTTGTACCCAACAAATATCCCTTCTTGGGATTTGGCAGCAAACTTAGTTAGATATGACTTGCCATTGTTAAGTATATAGCACTTGCAACCAAAGATCCTAAAGTAGGATAGATTTGGTTTTCTACCTTTCATAATTTCATAGGGAGTCTTTTTGTGGCACTTGGTGATAGAAGCCCTATTGATCACATGACATGCAGTGTTTACTGCCTCAGCCCAGAAATATTCTGGGAGAGAGGTGTCACTCAATAGAGTTCTGCCAGCTTCAATTAATGTTCTATTCTTTCTTTCAGCAATGTCATTTTGCTGTGGTGTTCTAGGTGAGGAGAACTCTTGGAAAATCCCAAAGTCCTCACATAATTTTGTCATGCTTTCAGATTGAAACTCAATACCATGGTCACTTCTAATTTTGACCACTGTACTATTCAGTTCATTCTGAATTTGCTTTACCAAACTAAGTAATACACTTTGGGTTTCTGATTTCTGTCTCAGAAAGAACACCCATGTAAATCTAGAATAGTCATCTACCACCACAAAAGTATAGACTTTCCTACCTAGACTATGAACTGGCATAGGACCAAAAAGATCCATATGTAAGAGGTATAAGCACCTCACAGAATCCTTGTTTTCAAGACTATGAAAGGAGGATTTAGTCTGCTTGCCCTTTTGACAGGCTAAACATATCCCTTCCTTTATACACTTAACTTGAGGACCATTCCTCACTAACTCTTTGCTGAAAGTTGGCCAATTGTCTTGTAGTTAAGATGAGCCAACCTCTTGTGCCACTTGACACAATGAGATGCATTATCATCAGCTACAAGACAGATGAGAGAAGCCTTGTTCTCACATACAAAATTAAGACAATAAACATTTCTCTTTCTATACCCAATCAATATGATCTTTTGATCACTTGACCTTTTGATATGACATCCATCCTTAACAAATGAAATGTCATATCCAAGATCACTCAGCTGACTTATGCTAATCAGATTATGTTTCAAACCTTTTACATAAGCCACTTGGGTGATGGTAATTTGGTTTGAAGAAATGTTACCAAACCCTTTGATGATTCCTCTTTCAGATCCACCAAAGATTACTTTAGGTCCATCTTTGACAGATGTGTACTCCTTCAGCAGCCCCTTTGTTCCAGTTATGTGGCTGGAACATCCACTATCCAAGTACCATATAGGGGCATGGCAACTTGGACTTTCCTGCAATACAGAATTACTTTCCCTTAGAACCCAAGTAAGTCTTGGGTCCTTGGTTTAGGTTAGCACCATTCATATTAAGACTACCAGCAGCTCTTCTAACTGGTAGACTATTGTTCTTCCTTACATTTGTGTTATGCCAGCAGTCTAAGGCAAAATGGCCTCTCTTGCCACAACACCAACACTCAAACTTGTTGTATCTAGGTCTTGATACACCCTTGACAGAAGAATTTCTGTCCAGTGCTGGTGCTGCTGCAGCTTCACCCATAGATTTCTTATAACCATGGGGTTTATGAACATGGGTAGACCTATTGGCATTTGCACCCTTGTTTATCTGAACATTAGTCTTAATATGACCATGAATATTCTCAAGATCATATTTATTAGAAGGCACTTGCACCTTTCTAAACTTAACTAGGACTGAAAGGTTTAGAGGCTGGACAGGAGCTTTGCCTTTTCTTTTGAATTGGGCAGCCCTGGGGTTACCTTTGAAGCCTAATCCTACCTTACCCTTTTGAGCCACAAACTCATCTATTAAAGGTAAGACAGATTTTGGCTTCGAGTAACTAGCCACTAGATCTTTCTCTATTCTTAGTCTGGCCTCCAGACTCTTAATTTGATCATTGTTATATTTGATTGTGCCCATCTGAATATAGGTTATATTTTTCAGTTTGGCAATCTCATTTAACTTTTGATCCATTACTTTTTCAAACTCAGTTGCAGCCACCTTAAGATTAGCAATTTCCTGAGCCTGAACTTTGACTAGATTCTTGCTTTTCTTAAGAGCCTGTAATAAGACCCTATATTCATCCATCAACTGATGAATATCACCTTCAGATTCAGATCCATTCACATCACTTGATGTAGATGAATCTGACTCTGAACTAGTACTAAAATCAGAAGAACTAGAAACCTTTTGTACCTTACTAGGACCAGGATGATCCTGGCATTGGTTATCTTCCAACTTAGCCATCAGACCCATGCATTCCTTGTCTTCTAGATCATGAATGGAATCCATCAGTTGCAGAAATTCCTCTTCTTCATTGGCTACATACAATCCTATATATGCTTCTGCTTCAGATTCTGACTCTGATGAGGACTGATCTGAGAGACTCTTATCCTTCTTTTGCAATAAAAGATTTCTCCTTCTTGCCCTTGTGTTGAGTCCTTTTTCTGTCTACTGATTCCTTTCTCTTTTCTGGACATTCAGCTACCATATGTCCAGTCTTATTGCAGCAATAACAAACAATCTTAGAAGTTATGGCTTTGCTAGGCTTAGTTCTGTTTCTCTCATTTCTTGAGGATTTTCTCTTCTGATAGTACTCATCTACTGGCTGTGATGTGGAGGGCCTGGACTTCCACTGCTTCTTTTTCAAGAACTTTTGAAACTGTCTTGTAAAGACAACAAAGTCAGTATTTGATTCACTGCTCCCTGATTTCTGACTTTTTGAATTTTCTGTTATCTCTTCTGTAGCTTCCTTGAGAGGAGATGAAGACATCCTCCCTTTCTTTCTAGTGGCTTCAACTTTGAAAGCCATAGATCTATGCTCACCTTTTGAACTTCTTTCTTCCTCCTTTCTAGCCATCAATTGCATTTCATATGAAAGCAATTTTCCAAACAAGGTTGGAGGAGAAATATCAGCTAACTTTGCCACTTCTCTAATGACACATACTTTGGTATCCCAATCATTTGTTAAAGATCTGAGAAACTTGTCATTCAGCTCATATGTATTGAAGACTCTTCCATAGGACATCAGTTCATTCACAATCCTATAGAATTTCTTATAACACTCAGTTATGCTATCAGACTTTCCTTGTCTGAAGCTCTCATATTCTTGGTTGAGCATTGATTTTGTCTTGTCTTACTTCTTCAGATCCTTCCATATTGACAATCAAGGTGTCCCACATCTCTTTGGAAGTCTTACAATGTATCAGATTTTGGAAGGTGGAATCATCTATTACACTTACTATGATGTTTTGAGCTCTCTTGTCCATAGTGGCTAGGATGATTTCCTCCTTTGTCATTTCTGAAAAATCCTTAGGAGTTTCCTCATTTGCATCTAACACAGAAGTCTTCATTGGAATGTATGGACCTTCTTTCACTATGATATAGATTCTTGGGTCTGAGGCCTCCATAAACAGCCTAACCCTTTCCTTCCAAATTCCAAAGATTTCTTTTCTGTAGATGGGAAGCTTCATAGATCCCAACTCCTTGTGATTCTCACCAGAACCCATTTTCTTGATTCTTGATTCTGCCTTTAGATCTAACTCAGACTGTTAAGTCTTACTTTGAGTAACCTCCCTCTGATACCAATTGATAGTTTTACTTTCAAGATTACCTAGACACCTAGAGGGGGGGTGAATAGGTTCTTATTTTCTTTTCAAACTTAAGGAAGAATGATTAAGTAATTAAAGACTATTTTCTATGAGTTCTGCAGCTACTTTAGCAATCACAATCACACAATCTAAAACTACACATCACAGATTGCAACAAGTATTTATAGTGGTTCCCCAAGATCTGGGTACATCCACTTTCCCCCTTCGCCTATCTAGCAGTGTGCTAGATTCAGCCAAACTCCCTTCCTTAACTCAGATCTTACAGCTCAGAATCCAAAATGGATTCCTACAACTCAGAGTGATACCACACTCCTACAGCTCAGGCAATTCAGCCCTACCTCAGTCTTTATCCAAGACCTACCAATCAGAGATTATCTCTCCTACACTCAGCCTTTATAACATTGGCTTACAACTCAGATCTATAAAAATAGATCCTACAGAATTTAGAAAAGAGTTTTATAGAATCTTGCCCTTGTTGAGAGAGAAAGGACAAGTCAGCATCTGATCAGCTGAAGGATAAAATCAACTGAATCTTAGCTTTCTTCAAAGCTTCTTGAATCTGAACTAGCTGAGTTGATTTCCAAATAGCTTCTTGAGAAACCTGTAACAGCTTCCTTCTTGATCTTCAAACGGCTGGATCCCTCTCTATCCAATCCCTTTGAAAATTCTTCAGAATTCTAGGACGAATTCTCCTTAGACTGATCCTGAGAGATTGAACCCTTCAGAATGTCTTCTTAGATCTTCTGATGAAGATCTTCTTCAGTGCCTTGCACTTTCTTGATTTGATTCCTTAATCAGTTTTTATGTATGTTGCTTCTCAATGAAAAACCTCTTCTTTTTTTTATTCTACTTCTGAATCTGTCTCTTTATAGACCTTCTTTTTGATGACCGGCTGATCAGGTTTCTAACTGTCTTCTGACAAGTCTGACAGCTTCAGTTAGCCTGTTGTAACCCACAGCTATCAAGTCTTCAAACAGATCTTGTGTCTTTGTCTTGGACAGCAAAGTGTCGAGACTGTCTGTCAGAAAGTGTCGAGACCATCTGTCTATATGTGTCGACACAAGTAACTTCGGTGTCGACACTGCCTCTGGTGAAGTCGACATGTTTGCCTTTAAGTCGACTCAGCTTCTACATACTACAACTTGAGAATGAGTCGACACTGAGTATTTGTGTTGACTCAAACACTTCATCATACTTCAACAAATGACTTGGTCCAGACTTGGTAATGTGTCGACACAAGTCCTATGTGTCGACACAGTTGATGTAGATTCAGAACATAGTATGTGTCGACACTGCCTTCAGGTGTCGACACAGCTTTTGTCAACTCTGCCTATATGTATCGACTCAGTCTTCTGGTGTCGGCACAAGTATTGTCGACACTGCCTCTGTGTGTCGACACAGCCTCCTGGTGTCGACACAGTTGATGTCGACTCATTATCTCTGTGTCGACACAGCCTTCTTCAAGTGTCGACACAATCTTCCTGAAGTGTCGACACATCTTCTTCTGGTGTCGACACATGGACTTAGAAATTTTTCCGTACTTTTAACCTGCACACATTCAAATTAAACAACATCAAATACACCTTGATGTATATCATTATGCTAAGTTAGGCTTCTTCAAATCAGGTACACATTTTCCAATGTACCCAACACATTAGTCCATCCAAAAATCCTAATGAAAGTTCAACCTAGCACACTTCACCACAGGTAGAGGCTCGTACGACCGCCGACCCCATGCACTCATGGCACATTGACGGTGTACCAGACTTCCTTGATGCCACCTCCGTTCAGAGGTCCTTGACTTGACGGTTAATTTGAGCATTTCAATCTTTAAGGCCCCGGGCCTGAGACTCCCATTATGCCACCGACGAGAGCCAATTTTCGCTACTCTCATGTCATAGTATACATAATGTAGGTACAGCTCCACAATATCCCGTTGCTCAATTCGCCCTACCGTCTCCGAATATCATAGTACTCATGGCCAAACCTGTAGGGTGCGGGTTGGTTTTTCCTTTCTTGTTCGGCTCTTTGGCCTAATAATACTGAACCCCATGGGCTCACCGCTTTCCAAAGAAATGCCCTCCAGGTCACCTTAAGACAGGCCTCACAACTACATAGCTTTCTTGAAGCTATTGTCGGCGGTAATCCTACCGTCGCACGGTAGGAGACAGACTGTCATTTCTTCCCCCGAATCTCATATCAACCACATCAACACCTAGTTATGTACAAGGTTGGCCCCCCAGACCACCAAGTTGGTAGAAATGCGTTTCCGCCCAGTTTTCTGAGTGCACCTTGGAGTTAATCCCCAAGGCTCCCTGTTGCAATCTACCGTGTAGAAAAACCTGAAAAACAACAAAGTTTGGAGTCTTCTCCGACAATCCATGCATAATGCAACATCACCGATCCAGACAAACACGTCCGGGATGGCTTCACACACAATGCTTATGCCCGTACTTCGATTCTGGACTCTACATGCAACACAAGGGGGATTATTCACATCTACCTCAAGGAACACGGCGCACTCACCGCACACTCGTGGGAGCGGGTTTCCTATGCAGAAAGGAAGACACATGTCCAAGTTGAGAATCGTTACCCTTGAAGTCCGCTTTGGCGCCATGAAAACTAGCTGGACGGAAGGCTTCGCTAAGGAATTCTCTCCACGGATCTGGTCCCGGTTCTCAATCTGGTTCTCCGATGCTTCGCCGGCGGCAGGATTCCTCCCTTCCTTCTTCTTTGCTCTCTTCTCTCTCTAACTTCTTAGAAAGAGAGAATTTAAGAGGAAATAAGGGATTAATCCTCTATTCCCGAACTTAACATGGCAGGACCTAATCTGGGCCGTTAGATCATATTTAAAGAAAATGAACGGCTCAGATTAGCCTAAAATTTCTTAATCCTAGTCCAAACACGGCCTTGCACACGGCCGTGTGTCAGGCCGTGTGCCTCGATCCAGCCACGATTATCGAGCACAAAAAAGAACACGGTTTAGGACACGCCTATGTCTCAACCTGACACGCCCGTGTCGGGTCCTCGACATGCCCATGACCATGGGCCGTGTCGTAAATAACCGCCACGCCAACCGTCATGTCCCATAGTGGACACGGGTAGCAACACGCCCTTGGCAGACTTGACAGGCGTGTGTCAACCAGTACACGCATGTGTTCCGGGCCGTGTTCCTCAGTCGACACATAACCAAACTTTCCCGAGAAGAACACGGCCATGTGACACACCCGTGTCCCATGCCGTGTGTTTGACACGCCCTGAAACACGCCCGTGTCCCAGGCCGTGTTCGAGCACTCAACGCTTGTCGACCTCAACTCGATGACCCGAGCTTGACATGGTCATGTGGCACGCCCGTGTCGCAGGTCATGTTCACCCTACCAAGATCTGAACTTGGTTCAAACATCGCCCATTTCACTTTTGAGTTTCGGGGCGTTACAAAGAGGCTCTTTAAAAGACAGTTCTTCTATCAACTTATTAATATCTTCTATAGTAGAAAGGATATTCCCTTGCACTTGGGCATCTGAGATTGCCTCTTCAGGGGTGGCTGGGTGGAGAGCAATAGGAGGAGGAGGGGTAGGGATTCTTTCTTCTTGAACTGAAGGAGCCGGCTCCCCCTAAGTAGTTGCACCAAATGTGCCAACTACTTGAGTTACAGGAGGAGATGGAGTCCTGTCCTCAACTTTTGGATGGTATTGAGCCTTGGCAGCTTGAGCTGGATTCTTCAGTTTAAGTTCCCATCTTTGAATGGAAGAAATAGAAACCTTCTTCATGTGGTGAAGAGTTGTGAACTTGGATAAATCAAAAGCTTCTGGTTTGAACTCATGCAGGAGAAGAGAAATAATCCTAGCATAGTTAGGTGCTTGAATGCTTTATATTACCTTGTCATGAATCATCATACCAAACTGAAATTTCTTCCTGCAGATAATGGTTGTCATCATATAAAAGAGATCGGCACTGATGAAGCTTATAGAGGTTGTCTTGTATAGAAGTACTTTGCCCAGAATATCACTAGAAGTTTTCCCTTTACATTGAGGTTAGGTCAACGAATGTTGTTGATAACAACAGAAATTCCACAGAAGTTATAGGCTCTTTCATAGTCCTCGACAGATATGTCATCTTCTTCTTCAATCACTGGAAGTCGGAGAAGATTGGAAACAACTTACTTGGAAAGCTTAATCTTGATTCCTCGAACTCTTGACTTGAGAATTTTACCATTTCTTCTGACCTTTGCATTCTGAAAGAATTCTTCGACTTCTGAAAAAAGAATCTTACATGGTTGTTGTAGAACAAATGTCAAGACGACTGTATCCAGAAGAAGAAGAAGATTCTGAAAATCTTCTGAAATCTCTGCAATTCCGGTCGAGACGAGTTCACTTCCAATCCCTATATTCGAAGTCGGTGCCATTGATCCAGAGAATATGAAACTTGACTGCGGGAAGAGAGACAGCGACAAGCTCTGTGACGGCGGCGGAAGTCGAACGGTCTTCTTCTTTCTTTTTGAGAAAGGGGTTTTGAGATCGAGTAAAATGGAAATTCCAGATTTTTCTATTTATATGAGCGCTAATTTGTGATGATTAAGGAATTAAATAACAAGACATACCTGAGAATATGGCGGCATAAATATCTGGGTGCAAATATCAAAATTTGAACGTGAAGCCGAAAAAGAAAAAATTCCTTCTGATTTCTCGAGTGGACAAGCATTACTCGAGTGGAAAAACTATAGTACTCGAGTAATATCTGGAACTTCTCGAGAGGTATCTTATTACTCGAGTGGTATTTCTCGAGAGGTATACTTAGTTCTCGAGTAGTCCAAATAAGTGCTCGAGTAGTGATAGGTCTTACTCGAGAAATGAAGTCTGGACTTAGGAAATTCTTATTTTTTTGATGTTGTGAGTCATCCTTCTTTATTCTTATTTGTTGAGCATGCCAAGTTCTATTTTGAAGAACGAGAACTTGGCCTCGTCCAGCGGCTTCGTGAAAATGTCTGCAATCTGCCTATCAGTTGGGACATACTGGAGGTTGATGTCTCCCTGCTCCACATGCTCCCGGATGAAGTGATACCTCAGCTATATGTGCTTTGTCAAGCTATGAGAGACTGGGTTGTTGGCAATTGCAATTGCACTGGAAGAGTCGCAAAACATTGGAATATTTTTGAACTTCATGTTGTAATCTTCAAACTGGTTCTTTATCCATAGCAATTGTGCACAACAACTGCCTGCAGAGATATACTCTGACTCGGCTGTTGAAATTGCAACATAGTTCTGCTTCTTGCTACTCCAAGATATGAGTCTTCTTCCTAGGAATTGACAAGTCTTGGAAGTGCTCTTCTTATCATCTTTACTTCCTGCAAAATATGCATTTGATAAACTAATTAGTTCACTATCATTACTTCTTGGGAACCATAAGCCAAGATTTTGTGTACCTTTAAGGTATCTCAAAATCCGCTTTGCATTAGCGTAGTGAGATTCCTTATAGTTCACTTGAAATCTAGCACATACACATGTTGAAAATATTATGTCTGGTCTACATGCAGTAAGGTAGAGAAAGGATCCAATTAAGCTTCTGTACTTGGGTTCATCAAAAGGTTTCCCTTTCTCATCCTTATCGAGAGACATAGTTGAACTCATTGGAGTCCTCATAGAGGTTGTGTTCTCCATTCTGAATTTCTTAATTAACTCCTTGGTGAACTTCGTCTGCGAGATAAAAATTCCATCTTCAGATTGTTTCACCTGAAGTCCTAAGAAATACTTCAGCTCTCCCATACTTCTCATTTCAAACTTCCCTAGCTTGCATAAGTTTTGAAAAATTCTTGCAGAGGTTGTCATAAGTAGAGCCAAAAATAATATAATCGACATAGATTTGCACTAACAAGATCTTACCTTTTATTTCCCTAAGAAATAATGTCTTATCTATCTTTCCCCTTGTGAACTTGTTCTCAAAAAGAAAGCTAGACAACGTCTCATACCATGCTCGAGGAGCTTATTTCAAACCATATAATGCTTTAGATAACAGATCAACATGATCAGGAAAGTTAGAATCAACAAAACCTGGAGGTTGTTCCACATAAACTTCTTCCTTTATGTCGCCATTAAGGAAGGCCGACTTCACGTCCATCTGATAGACAGTGAAGTCCTTAAGTGAGGCATAGGCTAGGAACAACCTAATTGCCTCCAGTCTTGCCACTTGAGCATACGTCTGGTCAAAGTCGATTCCTTCTTTTTATCGGTATCCTTTGGCGACGAGTCTGGCCTTGTTCTTTATGATTGTTCCATTCTCATCCATCTTGTTCCTATAGACCCACTTGGTTTCGATGACGTTCTAACTTTGGGTCTTGGAACAAGCTTCCATACATGGCAACGCTTGAATTAGTTCAATTCTTCTTTTATTGCCATTATCCAAGATGCGTCTGAGTTTGCTTCCTCAAACTTCTTTGGTTCAACCTGTGAGAGAAAGCTCAAATCTAAATTTTCATTAGTTGTACCTCTACGAGTTCTGACACCGTCCCGAGGATCTCTGATGATTTGATCAATTTGGTGATCCTTCAAGTGTCTGAGCTCTAGGTTCCTTGCATCTGGAGCTTTTTCTATCCCTTGAGTTACTTTATTAACTTGAATAATATCTTCATCATGGTGATCATCTTCTCTAATAGGGGTTGAAGTGGTGATCATGATGAACTCTTGATCTTTTTCCTTAATTTGCTCATCCAAGCTCAATTCCTTCAGTTGTGAACCTGAATCTTCAATGAACACACTAGAGGAACTGCTTTGCAGCAAGCTCGTCTCATAAAATACAATATGAATAGATTCTTCCACAACTAGGGTTTTCTTATTGAAAATCCTATATGCCTTACTATGGCTACTATATCCTACGAAAATACCTTCAAAGCTCTTTTCACAAAATTTAGTAGTGTGATACTTACTATTGTAAATGACGAAGCATTTACTACCAAAGATTCTAAAGTATGAAATGGTCGGTTTCCTGCCCTTCAGAAGCTCGTAAGGTGTCATATTATGGTTTTTGTTTATGAGTGCTTGATTTTGCATGTGGCATGCAGTATTGACGGCTTCATCCCAAAAATATTCCAGTAGTGAGGCATCACTCAACATGGTCCTGCAAGACTCTATGAGTGTTCTATTCCTTCTCTTAGCAACTCCGTTCTATTGAGGAGTAGGAGGAGAGGAAAACTCGTGAAAGATACCAAGACTTTCACAGAATTTTGTCACTGAGGGTCCTGCCCTTCTTGGCTATCAGGCTTCTTTCGGTCTTCTTCTTATTGTAAGAAGTTTTATTTTCCTCTCTTCTTCCACCGTCCTTCTTGTGAGGACAGTCAGCTATTATGTGTCCTGGCTTATTATAACAATAACAAACAATGTTAGTAGAAAAATGTTTTTTTTCTTGCTTAGGGTGATACTTGTCTTGGCTACTTGAGCTCTTCTTATGACGATCACAATCGTGACGTGATCTTCAGATGAGGAATCCTTGCCTTTCCATTGCTTCTTCTTGTTCAAGAATTTCTTGAACTGCCTTGAGAGAAGAGAAAACTCTCTTTCAGATAATTCTGAGCCTGAGGTGCTTGGCTCTGAAGATTCTTCTTCACTTTCTTCTTGTGCTGGGGCAGGAGAAGCAGCCTTAGACTTCCTAGTGGTGTCTTCCTTTAGAGCAACAGACTTCTCCTTGGATGAAGACCTGTTCTTCTCTTTTTCAGCTTTTCTTGAATTTATTTGTAGCTCATATGACATAAGCTTTCCGAAGAGATTTTGCGGGTCTGTCTCTACTATCTTTCCAAATTCCCAGATAGCACAAACCTTGCTATCACATTCCTTAGTTAGGGATCTAAGAAATTTATCATTAAGTTCTCCATTTTTGAAGACCCGGCCATAAACTCTTAAGCCATTTACAATCTTGAAGAAATTCTCAAAGGTATCTGTAATGGAGTCCATGGGATCTTGTCGGAATGCTTCATATTTCTGATTTAGAAATGATCTTCTGTCATCCCTAACTTCATCAGTGCCTTCCATCAAGATGATGAGAGATTGCCACATTTCCTTGGCCGATTGGAAGTGAATCAAATTCTGTAGCATTGAATCATCGACTGTACTTGCGATGATATTTTTAGCTTTCTTGTCTAAAGAGACAAGTGCAATCTCATCTTTGTCAAGATCCATCAGTTTCTTAGGAACTGGCTTTGTTGAGTCAATGGTGGAGGCGGTCATAGGAACATACGATCCTTCTTCCACTATTATGAAAATTCTGGGATCCATGGCTTCCATGAAGAACTTTATCCTTTCTTTCCACATAACAAAGTTGTTCTTTGTGCAAAGAGGAAGCTTTGCAAAATCCTTAACTCTGTCCATGCTTGAATCCTCTAAAGACAACTAGGAGTAGATCTGTTCAAGGTGTTAACCTTTTTGATGAATAACCTGGCTCTGATACCAATTGATGTTTTTAGTTGTCTACCTAAATAACCTATAGGGGGGTGAATAGGTGAGGTCTACGTCTTTTTGCGGAATAAAAAATTGAGCGAGCAAAGCACAGAAAACAATCACACACAACACAGAGTACACCAGATATATAGTGATTCCCAATCTTGGGTACATCCACTCTCCACCTCACCAATCTAGCAACACGTTAGACTTGGCTACTTCACTATTTCCTCGGACTGAAAACCAATCCTACACCTCGGAGCATCGCCCCTACAACTCGATCCAAAAAAAACGGATCTACACTTGGGAGAAAAACTTCCTACAAACTTTGAGACAAAATCTCCTACAAGAATAAAATGATTTACAAATAAGTACATAAACTTGTCTTCACAGATGTGGCAAAGACTAGGCTTCTTCCTTCTTGAAAATTGAAAAGCCCTTTCAGAAGAGTTGAGGAAAAAATCTGAGTATGCTTAGATCTGAGAAATTAGAATCACCACGATTAATAAAGAAATGTGTGGCTGTAGTGAAGGCTTGATCTGTTGATTCTTCTTGTCTGAATCCTTTGGATCAAGAAGATCAGAGTCGATGAAGACGATGAGCAGAGGTGCGGTTCTTCCCAATTTAGAATGAATAAAATACGATTCAGAAACTTTTCTCTATGTTTGTTATTCTTCCTTAGGGTTAGTCAAATGCGATTAGACCTTTTATAGGAATCAACCAACGGTCATAATCATAAATGACTTAGACACGTGGACCAATAATTAAGGAAATTATTTTAAAAATGCGCCCCTTCACTTAACGAAATTTCAGAGAAAAAGAACTTCAGTTCTCGAGTGAAGATAAGACTACTCGAGAACAATGACTGGTTCTCGAGAAAGCAACTACAAGGTTCTCGAGAAATAGCACTTAAGGAAATTTCAGGAAAAACATCTTCATTACTCGAGTGGAATGTGGATTACTCGAGTACTCAATTTGTTTTTCGAGAAATAGATGTAAGCTTCTCGAGTATAAGACTTAGAGAAAATCTTGAAAATAATTCTGGCTACTCAAGTAATATAACTTAACTTCTCGAGAAGTAGATGGACTTCTCGAGTATAGGTACTTCACTACTCGAGTAATAGATATGCTTCTCGAGTACTTGACTTCTGTCACCCGAGACAAAGTATTGAACTACTCGAGTAAAGGATTTTAGATACTCGAGTACTAGACTTAGAAGAATTTTGAGCTAGAAATTTCTGTTTACTCGAGAACAATGAGAGATCTACTCGAGTAATAGAATTAGCTTCTCGAGAACTAAGTTCTGTCTTCTCGAGAACTATTTCACTCACTCGAAATCTAGACTTAGCTCACTCGAGTACTCACTAAAAATCTACTCGAGTACTCATGTCCTTCTCGAGTAAAACACTTAGAAAATTTTAGCTTCCTAAAAATTTTTCTTTCTTCAATGAAATCAGCAACAAGTCTTTCTCCTACAAGTATAGTGCTTGAAAATGAAGTGTATTTCAATATAGAGTCTACACATGAGTCAACACCATGGATCACACAATGAGGGATTACATTGTATGGTCCTGTGTTTGGTGACGTATTGTAGACTGACATTGGTTTACACTTGGCAATTAAGTCCTGCAAATACATAACTCAAACAAAACATCAAATATACCTTAATTCATCTTTGTTTAAGGGTGACTTCATATAAATCTAAGTTTTTGTGGATACAATACCCAACAAGTCTTTTATAAGACTTTATTCATATGTCGTCTTCCAGGCATTAGCCAATGTGCTCTTCCCTCTTCTAACACCACTTCCGGTGGATTTTGAACAATATCCCACACTCCATGCATCCTCAGTGTGTTCTCGACTTCCCATATCCATCTCGCAAAATTTTCTCTCTTCAGTTTGATCGTCAACGGTGATACACCAAGTACCTTATCCACAATCGAGGATCTTTACAGCAGACTGCACAAAGGAACAGGGACGAACCAACGAACCTGCCTCTGATACAACTTTTGTTAACTTAAATCACACTAACAAGACAAGCAAATCATTCCAAGAAACCAGAAATCCCAAACTTGAAAGAAAAACCAAGAAATCGAGAGATCAACGAGATGATAAAACAGATAGATCCAGCACTTGATCACCACCAATGGAGGCGCACTCGCAGCCATATCCAAAATTAAAGAAAAACTTTTAATTCAACTGAAAGATTTAGGGAAGAAAACACAGTACCTCTCAAAACAAGCTACAGGCCAGAAAAACTTCTATCTATATTTTCAGAAACTACAAGACTCTAACAATATACTTGCTGAGTGTTGACTTACCTGCTCAGACAACACCGACCCTGGATACCTAAAAGCAGCAACAAAACAAACTACAACCGGAAAAACAGTTCGACGAAAAAACCGTGAAAAAACGTTCGCCATTCGCCGCTCGTCGAACTCCGGTAAAAGAAAGTCAAACACCGTTCGACGAAAGTTGAACAAAAGCCGGTCGACGAAAGTCGAACTCCGGTCGACGAAAGTCGAACACCGTTCGACGAAAATGGAACAAAATCAGTTCGACAAAAATCGAACAAAATACGTTTGACGAAAGTCGAACACCGTTCGACAAAAAAGCGTTTCGTCGAACCGATAAGTCATTTCGATGGAGAGGTTTTACGTAAGCACACTTACACAACTAATAAAAGATAAAAACTATGAGCTAACTTGGTTGCTGACAGCGGCCGGACATGGCCGCCCCTTGAGGGTGGCATCCCGCAGCCGCGGGGAGGGGCGGTCGGGCATGGCCGCCCCTTGCGAGCAGAACCCCATGGCCGTGGGAGGCGGCCGCAGAAAGGGGCGACAGCATCGCGGCCCCGGTGTGCCTGGCCGGTCATGGGCCGCCCGATGCCGGTGATGGCGGCGCGGGCGGCCGATCGTGGTGGTGGATCGGACGGTGCACGTAGATCATGTGTGGCGATCATGTGTGTGGCGGTCAAATCCATGATCACACAAATTTAGTGGGGGATCGTGGGAAGTAGACTATTCGCTTCCCAAATTCTCTACAAATTTTGGATGGTCTCATCGGGAATAGAAATGGACATGTATTGGATCCCAACAAATTTCCACAATATTTGAAAATAAAAGAGAGTTTGAAAAAATAATAATAATTAATGAAATAATATATCAAATTTTAAAACAATCCAAGGAGTGACATTTTATCTATTTTATAAGATTTATCTTCTCTGTAAACTATCACCATTAAGTTTTAGGCAGCGTTTTGTGCGGCTTATTTGCTCCAGTAAAATTGAATAAAAATGTCATTGTCATATCAAATTCTTATGTGTCAAACAAGTTGTTTTTTGTAATCATAGTAATATTTGTCATATCAAACATATATACATTCTATGACAATGATATTTTTGTCCAATCACACCAGAACAAATAAGTTAGGATAAGTCACGCCAAACACAGCCTTAATCGGTGTCATTTTCAAAAATAATATAAACTGTTTATTGGGATAGTAATAGACAAAGTTTGAATCCCCATTAAAATTCCTCAATATTAGAAAAGAAAAGCGTTAGATTTTTAAAAAATAATAATAAAATAATATGTCAAAGTATAAAACAATCTAATCCCGGCACTAAACTTTTATCCACTTTATAATATTTTTCCTCTCTAAAATTACACCATTACGCCCTATTCAATCTCATTTTCAGAGATAATGCCGTGATGTTAAAATGTTAATAATATTTTCTATGAGGCTTCCAATAAAGCTATTTTTTCTGTGTCTACATGCAGATTATTGTCTTATATTGGTTTTCTATCACTTTCTGGCAAATGATCCCATGTTTTTTTTCCTTGGGGTTTTTTCACAAAAAATGTCTTGCTGTTTTTATTATTAATTCTCTTTTTACAGTTTGTCCGTTTGACTTATTCTTAAGGTAAGATGGTTTGATTGTCTAGATCGGGAGAACGCTAAACCACCCATAACCAGAAGTATTGCTTTTTAAAAAATACTAATAAAACACCTCAGCAAGAATAAGGTAAACTTTTTATTGAGATAGCAATAAACACATAGACTCCCAATAATCCCCAATAAAATTCCACAATTTGACAAAAAAATGAGTTCTATTTCTAAAGGTAATTAATTAATAAAATAATATATCAAAGTGTTATACAATCTAATCCCGACTTTAAACTTTTATTCATTTTATAAGATTTTTGATCTATCTAAAATGTCACTATTTAAGTCCCAATCCATGTCGTTCTCAAAAATAATGATGTGATGTTAAAGCTGAATTATATTTCTATGAGGCGTCCATTAAAAATATTTAATTTCTGTGTCGACAAGTAGATTATTGGCCAAATATACTTATCTTCCATTATTTTCTGGCCAACAGCCAAGAAGTTGATGGGCCCTTATTAATTCATCCAACATCTTAATTACGTGTCCGATTTTCTCCCCCAGTCCCACAAAATTCCAACTTGTTCCAATCAAGAGAGCTTCTTGTTGATGTCTTCCGCTTTTGTTGGCCTTCCTGCCAGGCGGATATTTGGATCCGCGTGGATTTCTCCGCAAATAAATATTTGTTCTACTGTTAGGGTTCATCTCCTTTTTGAAAATTGGAGTTCCTGCACCATTCCGCACCCTAGGGTTTCTCCGCCTCTCCCTCTCTTCCTCCGCCGGAAATCTCGGCGTTTTTTTTCCTGAAATCATTTCACTGCACGCCCCCTGGTCGGAACGAAGAAGATAGTTTCAAATCTTCAAATCATTTCCCAGCACGAGCCTCCCCTGGTCGGAACGAAGAAGGTATCTTTTCTGTCTTTCTGGTTAAAACATAATCTGGAATTTATTAGGGTTTATAGTTTTTCTTGTGTTATGCTTTACTTAGTTCTTGCAATTGCTTCCGGTTTCGTCTTATGGTACTTGCAGTTATTTTTTTTGTTCAGTGTTTGTTTGCAGTTGTTTTTCAAGTGTTTGTTTACAGTTGTTTTTTCGTCCATTGTTTGTTTGCAGTTGTTTTTTCGTTCAGTGTTTGTTTGCAGTCGTATTTTTTAGTCATAGTTGCAGTTGTATTTTGTAAAGCCTTCTGAATTTACCGGTGCAACATGCCCTGAAGAAAATACTTAAGTTGTAGATGTGCACCTAACACATTCACAACAAATATTACTCCCTTCTTGAATACATTGTCTGAACAATCCATTGGAGCATTAAGGGATGCCCGGATACTTCCCTTGTTTCTAATGTCAAGTATTCCACAAACATACCAATAATGTATGTTCTTCTAAGATTATATAAAAGGGATAAGAAAGCCTTTCAGTTGGGATATTATCTTGTCTAGATGTCTGTCAACGAAGTGGCACTTATTTTGGGTCTCCCTAATGCTATCTTCACTTTACTTTTTCAAGATCACCCGTTATGGACATAACCCACGGGAGTTTAACTGAAGAAATTCATTGAACTGTTGATGAGGAGTGGTCTCGTATAGTGGAGGGCAGAAGAGTAACTATGTTGGTTAAATATTTATTAGCTTTGTTTTTTTCGTTGAAGAGTTTGAAGGTCTCTACTTCTATTCCTAACATGTCTTCCTGACCTTGTGAAATACAACTAGTCTCTTGTCATCCATGAATTCCTTCACGTACAGCTTGATCATTTAAGCCGTGTAAGTGTAATTCGAAGTTCGGTAGCAACATTGGGGCCTTGGACGGTTGCGCTACAACATTACTGGTATGAGATGTTCTAACCACCATTGTATTTACTGTATTATGTTAATTCATATTTATGTAACCGTCTTTTATATTTGAAGGTGTGGATGTACAAATATACAAGGCTCCAACATTCGTTGGTCAACTTAGCACGCCCCAGAATATATCATTGGTCTTCAACTCTTTCTTACAATGACAAATTCTGCATTAAAGTACATGAGAACCTATTTATAAAGAATTATGTATATTCCAAATAACATAATATTAGTATGCTCATTTGGTAGTGTTCTTTTTATCATCATCATTGTCTTTTACCATACTATGTAGGTCCACAATAAGTTTATGAATCTTCTTGATGAGGAGAAGGTCCTACTGGGTGAAGAGGATGATTATTCAGACTTTGAAATAATTCTGCCGAAGAAAGAGAAAAGAAAAAAAAAGGTACAGTTTGCATACTTAAATGTGGTTGACGAGAAATTAGGTTACAAGAGTAAGATAAATGAGAAGAGTAGTATGAGGATTAAAGAGAAATGTATGCTGAGGAAGATCAGGGTTGAGATGAAGAAAGGGAGGAGTGAAGAAAAAGCTGGGCACTCGCTCAATCTCAAGGTTGAAGCCGTTCAATCAAATGAGGGTTTGAGAGGCCTAGAAGACCAACTCAAGACATTTATCAAATAATAGGTTGAGGGATTAAAGAACTTTTGCGAGGCATAATTTAAGACCTTACGATGAGAGTGTAAACCAAGTACTTCGTCACCACCACCGCTATCCTAGCCCACTTCTAAATTAGAGTATATACTTGTTTTCAAAACACAATTGTCTTCTTCGGAGGTCATTAGAGTTAGCTTAAGGTTGGTTAAGAAGGTTGTCTGTAGACGAAACTTAAAATTCCTAATACACATCCCAACTATCCTGGGAGATTACTTCTAACAGAAAGAGATAGAGAAAGCATTGATTTTGTCCTCAGCAAATTTGTTGATATGTATTTTTTTGTCTTCTTAAAATTCCTTGTTGTAATTAATGCTAATTAAAAGCCAAAGTTTTTTTCTTATCAGGGGTATGTTGATTTTTGAAAGCGGGAACATATCTATGTTAAGAGGTGACATAGATTAACTTATGGGTCAAGGCTAGGTCATGGATAATCATTTAAATGCCTATTTTGAGGTCCTTGGTGCGAAAAGAAAAAGAGCGCAACAGAAAGTTAAAAGCTATTTTTATGTGTCGCCAAATCATGAAGTATGTTACTAGAGCATCAATCATTTACTTGAGCAATCATTCCAATTTTTATCTCATTGGTCTATTGTGCAGTACTATAAAAGAAACAATGTCAGAAATTATACCACGCTTATTAGCCATATCACCATAGAGGCGGTTCATTCCTCTGATATAGTTCTTGTGCCTTGCCACCTCTCCAGTCAATGGGAATTGTTGGTGTGCTGGTTAAAAGAGGTGTTGGGAGTTTTATGATTCACTTCCAAGCAACCTTCATCGGGTCGGCATACGTGCTAATGTCTGTATACAGATTTTGAATAAAACTTTATTCATTATAAAGTTTTATGTTTGTTGTGGTAAAATGATAATAATGAGCTTCAATTAACTTTAGATTGTCACGTGTATTGCAGCTGAAGGCCTTGCATGACAATGTTCCATAGACATTTCCAGAAGGCTTTGCAAATTGGCCAAAAGTGGATGCAATCGGCTTGCCCAAACAAGGCAATAGATGGGATTGCAGAGTTTTTATTGTGAAGTTCATCGAAGCGATTTCGTCCATGGCAATCCTATTATGGGAAGATCACAAAACATGACAAGACGACATTCCATAATTTTGTGCCAAAATCATGGCAGAGATTTTAAAAACATTTTTAGCAGTATTTCAGAGAAGATTGTTGGAATGGATCCTTCTTATTAGCTTAAATTTAAAAATAATGTCTAATTAGTTTATATTTTTACACTTTTTAATAAAGTGTTGATGAGTGGAAATTATTTGTGCGGTTTATGGACTATTCTGAAAGGTTTACGTGTGGTTTAAAACTCTAGATTATGTTGTAGTATAGAGATCGGGCGGTCTGGCAGTTTGGCAGCTTCCCCCAGCGGCTTGGTAGTTGGGCTGTTGCTGATTGGTGTCTGACAGTCTAGTGGCTTCTCCCAGCGGCTTGGTAGCCGAGCTATTATTGATTGGTGTCTGGGAGGTCTAGCGACTTGTCTATGGAGACTTGAAGATATTGTCGGCATGTCTTCTCCATATTATAGTTGTCGTGCGGTTAGTCTAACCGTGCGGCTTATGCAGCTTGTATAGATGCTTGTTCCTATAATTATTAGTTTCACATTGCTTACTTGTAATTTCTTTTCTCTCCTCCATTCTATAAAAAGGAGTTCATACCTTTGTAATAGATTGAAAGTGAGGATAGATACAACTCTAGAGGGGGGGTGAATAGAGTATTCAAAAATTATGACACCCTACTCAACTCCCTTAGAGTTAATTTGCGGAATGAGTTTATAGATATTTGAAACCCTAGAGCATAACACAAAGTGAAGTGCACAAGAGAAAGCTAACTGTAATTATAGTTGAGCTTTGGTCCTATCACAGTAACAAGCAATCCTAGTTATTTTTAATCACAGCCACAGAGCAATAATTAAATTAAGCAACACAGACGACACAAGAAGATTTATAGTGGTTCCCTCTAAATAGGTAAGTCCACTCTTCTACCACCCTGGTAGGAATCCACTACAGGTTTTTGTTCAGGTGCCCTTCCACCAACTGATCTGCTTCAGGTAGATCAAGTAGACCCTTTGAGCTTTTGATCAGGAGCTCAAAATCCAAAACAGGTTTTTGATCAGGTGCCCTGCCACTAAGGTTCACTTTTGAAGGGAGTAATAACCCTTTATACAGGAGGTAGAGAGAGGGTTAGAAGGTCTTCTCTATTGTTAAAACAATATTAGAGAAGCAAGTGGATTGCACAGAGCTAGAAAGCTCTAAAGAATCAAGGCTCCCCCTAGCTTAGTGATATCCATGAAGAAGTCTTGCTTCAGGGTACAGGAACTCTTCTGAACTTATGATAAAGAGCTGTCTTGAAGTTCTTGAAGGAGCAGCTTGAAGAAGACTCTTGATTTGTAATGGATGTTCTTCTTCAACAGCTTTTCTTCCTTCTTCTTCTTCTTCTTGAGACTCTGAGTGAATGTTCCTGGCAGCAGGATGAACTCAGGATTGAAGAAGAGAGAGTTGAAGAAGGTTGATCTTCTCAGTTGAATGTAACAATATCTGAGAGTTGTATCTCTTGTTGTTTTGAATTTGTATATGAATATCTGTGTCAACCAGACTTGGTGTCTGTGAGTATATTGTTGTCGATTTCTTCTTTCAAAAGAAGCTCTTTATATATGGGCCTTTGTAACGGCTCTAATCTTTGTTTGAACTTTGTCTTCTTCTGAGATCTGCGATCTGGGCTGCAAATAGCACAATACAAAACATATCCTGCAGACAGACATGCTATAAAGGGATAACGCTTTATAAGAAGCTGCAAATCCAATCTGATAAAAGGAGTACTAAAGAAAGTCACATCTGACTAAACTCTTGACGGCCAGATAAGACTTTTGTGTCAAACGGCTATAAAGGACAGCATGGAAGATAAAGCAAAAAGATATTTCAACTAATAAGACAAAAAAACTTTGTCAGATAAAACTTGACTTATGCACAAAGGATGGGGCAAAGATTGCCTTGAGATGTATGCACAAAATCAATGAAATAATCTTTAATAAAATATGCACAATAAATAGGAAATAAATCATAGAAGAGAAGGAGTAAAAAATTACTAAAGGCAGACAGAAGAACGTCGAACGAACCTCGGAGATCGTCGACCGAACCACAGAGATCGTCGACCTATCAGAACAGATAGTCGAACGACACAGATAGTCGAACTATCAGAGCAGATAGTCAAGCTACCAAAAAGATAGTCGATCCATCAAACAGATGGTCGAACTATCAACACAGAGCAGATAGTCGAACTATCAGAGCAGATAGTCGAACTATAAAAACCGAACAGATAGTCGAACTATCAGAGCAGATAGTCGAGCTATCAGATAGTTGAACTATCAAGGCAGATAGTCGAACTATCAAACAAAACAGATAGTCGAACTATCAAACAGATAGTTGTGCAATCAGATAGTTGAACTATCAAGCCAGATAGTCGAACTATCAAGAAATCTGTCTGGTCAAAAGAAGTCGAACGGGGTTCGACGATCGACGAGGCAGATACCACAGATCGTCGAGCTTACAAGAGTTGAACTAACTCAAAGATAGAAGATCTGCTGAGTGACGATAGTCGACCAACTGATAGACGATCCTCGAACAGTTGATAGACGATAGTCGAGTTGCGTTCGACCTTAGTCGAACCAAAAACAACCTAACCAAATCTTCATATGGAAAAGTGACAACTCTATAACTAAAGCAATCTAACCAAACAACTAACCTTTGATCATAGATAAATCTTGGGTCAAGAAACTAATTGAGAAGACTAAACTCAAATCCAAACTAGGGTACCAACAATCTCCCCCTATTTGGGTTAAGTCTCTGAAAACAAAACTACAGGAAATAAATATAACTTAGGAAAAGAAACATCTAAGCAACAAATTGCATTAAATAAATAGTCAAAACAATCTGATAAAAAATAAAACTTAAGCAGCATCAGAATCTGGTTTAGAGACAGAAGAACCAGGAAGAAAAGAAATTTTTCTGAAAGGATCTAGAGCTTCCTTCTTTGATATCTTTAAATCTTGTTCTCCAATGATTTTAGATTCTCCTGCTCTTGGTAATACTGCTTCTGGGTGCTTTTCCATATATTTAGAAGGATCAAAAACCTCAGGTCTAACCTGGAATTTATCTAGCTCCTTCTTTCTGAATTTAGACATAGTAGTTAAGCCTGTAATATCTTTTCCTTCAGCTTTGGTCTGTCTGATTTGAGGTTATCCAACTAGTTCGAGAAATCTGGCCATCCTGAAATCAGGATTTAGCTCTTGGCTTTCATATTCATTTTCACCAGTTGAATCTAAAAGTTTTACAGTTCTGAATTTGTAGAGAGTTCTAGCATACTTGCAACTGGCTCTTTATTTTCTTGAATAATTAGAGAAGGTGGAGGAGCAAACTCTGCATATTTTTTACTTGATTTTTCAGAGTGAATAATCCTTTTTTCCTTTTGAATCAGTTTTCTTTGTTTGAGCTGGCTTTTTGGATGGTATGCTTTTGCTTTCTTTAGGAGAAGATGCTTTCCTCTTGGGTGAAGGAGGAGGAGAAAAGGTTGGCTTCTGATATACTACCTCCTTCACTTGCTCTTTTGTATCATCATCTTGTCTTTGATGTCCAGATTGAGATCTGCCTTGATATCCTTGATTGCTTCCTCTTTGATAAGCCTGGGACGGAGTGAATCTAGCAGAAGGGGCTGATGGATTGGTAGAAATATTTCCAGATGCTC
Organism: Platanthera zijinensis; assembly: GCA_039513925.1. Lineage (NCBI taxonomy): Eukaryota > Viridiplantae > Streptophyta > Magnoliopsida > Asparagales > Orchidaceae > Platanthera > Platanthera zijinensis. The sequence goes on along the minus strand of CM077093.1, from coordinate 80,566,606 downwards.
CTACACTTGGAGGTGGAGGAGGAGGGCCTCTGGGATTCCACTTTGGAGCTGGACTGTCATACCTTTTGCTTTTCTTTTTCTGCTTTTGTTGGTTTTTGGATAGTCCCATCCAATGTTGATATTATTTAGACTTGAGATCTATCCCTTTCAGTATATAATAGGGAACATCATGATCAGGATTAGGAGGAGGAGGAGCAGCAGCTTTCCTTTTTCTTTTTGCTGCTTTCTTCTTCTTAGAACCTTCTGACTCATCAGAATCCTCCTTATCATCGGAATGAGATGATAGAGGTTGATCATAGGGATCAAAAGCCCCTTTATCAGCTTGTTCTTTGGCTTTTAATGCAGCTTTCTCTCTCTCTTCTTCTAAGACATCCTGTGCCAGAAGAGTATCCAAATCTAGTCCTGGGGAGTCATCCCAGACTGTTGATTTTTCTTCTTGTACATCTAAAACTTTCTCTTGATCATCTTGCACAGTTATCTGAGCTGGAGAAGTAGATACAGAATCTTGAACAGCAGGTCCTTGAGCTGGTTCTGGAGCTGGTTCTTGAGCAGCTTGAACTTCTTGAACTAGATCTGAAATCAAATGGACACAAAGGTGTTCTAAATGCTATCAAAACATCCATTCCAGGTATTCACAGGCTATCATGCCAGTTAACATGTCAAGGAATTGAGTAATTGAATTACCTTCAGGATTTTCTTCAGAATTTTCTAACTCCCACAAGTCATCTAGATAGGAGGTAATGACTCCTTCTAGGAATAGAGAAACTAAGGGAGTGGAGGCTTCTTCAAGGCACACTTTGAAGGCAAATTCTGCCTCCATTATGATATCAGATGGCCTCTGAGCTGGTGCTGGTTCTGCAGATGATGTTGTAATGTCAACTGGAACTGCTGTTTCTTTTTGAATTTCATCTTAGGGATTTGCTGGAAGAGTAACAAGGGGCAGTCCTGAGGCATCTTCCTCGAACATCTCCCCCTGCCTGATTTCAGTAGATACTGAAGTCAGGCCCCTAACTGAAGAGGGCTCAGCAGACTTAGAGAGAGCTATGATGGAGGATGACGGGGAAGAGATGGTAGAAACAAGAGGTGCAATTACTTCTTCAATCATGATTTTGATTGAAGGAGTAATTAGCTCCAGGATGTTTACAATGAAAGCTGGGGTTATTTCAAAAGATGTGGAATGGGGAATCACAGTAGATGGAAGATCATCAGGGATGGTGGTCTCCTGATGAGATATGTTGTGAACTGGAGATTGATGGGTGGATGCAGGAAGATCAATATGATCTGAATGAGAAATTGGTGACTGAGGTTGAGTGGGTAGATTCTCAGAAACCAACAGATCAAAACTAGGATGAGAAATCCTAGCAAGATGTGAAGGGAGTGGAGATGCTGGTGGTGATGCATGAAGAATAGTGGAGGAATCAAGTAGAAGAGAGACAGTGGATGTAGATGGTAATGCAGAAGTGGATGGCAATGCAGTAGAAGTGGATGGTAATGCAGAAGTAGAAGTAATGGGAGGAATGGAGGAGCCTTCTTCATGTAGGTGGGGAGTGACTGATACAGTCCTTGTGCTCTCAGATAAAACAGGAGCTACCCCAGCTGGTGAAGGCTTCTGAATGCTCCTTTTCCACTTAACAAATAAGGTGGGATCCATTTTCTTGATGGCATTGATGGAAGTTGCAACTGTTCCCAACAGTTGAGGATATTTTTCTCTTAGGAAAATTCCTATCACCCTTCCAAGGGTTACTTCCTTCTTGCTGTTCTTCTTTCTGATCAAATCAAACAATATCCCTGCCCAATCTATCTCTTTCTTATTGATAATTGCACTCATCAATGCAAACTGCTATCTGGTTATATTGTCATGAGCCGAGTGCTTACCTAACAGCACTTTTCCAACAAGTTCAGCTAAGAACTTTATTCTCAACGGGAAGTTCACTTTCAGCAACTTTGTAGGAATGCCCTCAACATGTCCTAGCTCTATGAGCATTCTTCCGTACTCTTGAACATCTTGGTCATATTCATCTTGTCCATTCAACAATACAAAAATTTCAGTCAGAACGGCAGGAGTCAGGATTACCTCTTCACCGCCTATTGTCCCGGTCATGGATTCGTCGCTGGAAGACGAAGAGTAAACCCACTCTTTGATCTCTGGGATGTTGATCTTGATCCTTGTGGACATTAGCTTTTCCAAACCTTGATCCTTGCAGAGCTGTAGCATCTCTATAATCTTCGCATCGCAAGCGCAGAACGAGTCGAAATCCACGCTGAAACCGGCGTCAAACTTCATCGCTGTCAGGAGAGCTGGAGCAACCGCCATTGATTTGGTTGGAGAGGACGACGAAGATGAAACGGCAGAAGGCACGGGGCAGAGCTCAAGTAGAAAGACGGAATACGAAAAGACGAGCTCTGTCGACTATTAAAAAGACGATCTCTTAACCTAGGTCAACCATCGGTTTTATATTAAAACAACAATCGTCGATCTATTTTAACAGATACTGGAGACGATGATCGAACGGTCGTTCGACGATCGTTTCCTGAAGTAGAGTAGTCGATCAATCGTTCGACTCTTTCTGTCTTCACAAACAAACAAGCCGTCGTCATCCATAGGTCGACGATAGGCTCGACCTGTTCGAATATCGTCGAACATCGTTCGACGATCTTCAAACAGATTTTAACAAAGGCAGAAGTCACACTTAGTCTTTTCAATTAATCATGCCTAGTTGAACCAAAAAGAACAGATGCTTCTGTTCTTCTAAGGGCTTGGTGAAAATATCACCTCTCTGAAGGTCAGTGGATATGAACTCAAGGCTGATCTTGTTCTTTTCCACACAATCTCTCAGGAAATGGTGTCTAATCTCAATGTGCTTGGTTCTAGAGTGGTGCACGGGATTTTGTACAATGGAGATAGCACTGGTACTGTCACACATGATTTTGGTGTTCTTGTGTGTGTACCCATAATCCAAAAGCTGGTTTTGAATCCACAGGATCTGTGAACAATAACTAGCAGCTGCTATATATTCAGCCTCTGCAGCTGAAGTTGAGACAGAAGCCTGTTTTTTACAGAACAAAGAGACCAATCTCTCTCCCAGGAACTGACAAGTTCCTGGAACTGACAAGTTCCTGAGGTACTTTTCCTGTCAACTCTACAACCAGCATAGTCAGAATCAGAGTATCCAATTAACTCAAATTCTTATTAAGCTGGGTACCACAGTCCTAAATTTGTACATCCCTTCAGGTATCTCAAAATTCTCTTGAGAAGAATCAAATGAGATTCCTTGGGGTTGACCTAGAATCTAGCACATTGGCATATGGCAAACATTATATCTGGTCTACTTGCAGTTAAATACAATAGGGAACCAACAATGGCCCTATAGTTTTTCTGATCAACTGGCTTACCCTGATCATCTGAATCTATAAATGCATTAGTAGCCATAGGTGTATGCATTGCTGAAGCATCAGCCATCCCAAACTTCTTTACCAATTCCTTGGCATATTTGGATTGGGAGATGAAGATGCCATCAACATCTTGCTTTACTTGGAGACCAAGAAAGTAAGACATCTCACCCATACTACTCATCTCAAACTTAGAGTGCATCAGGTCAGAGAACTTTTTGCACAATTTGGGATCAGTGGAGCCAAACATAATATCATCCACATAAACTTGAACTAACAGGATGGTGTCCTTGTGATGCTTAACAAAAAGGGTTCTATCAACTACTCCCCTAACAAAGTTGTGCTCTAACAGGAAACTAGCTAGAGTCTCATACTAGGATCTGGGTGCTTGTTTAAGTCCATAAAGAGCTTTTTGAAACTTGTAAACAAATGAGGGTTGAGTTGAAGAGACAAACCCAGGAGGTTGTTCAACAAACACCTCTTCCTTTAGCTCACCATTTAGGAATGCACTCTTGACATCCATCTGAAAGACCTTAAACTTCATATAGACTGCATATGCTAGAAAGATCCTTATTGCCTCTAGCCTTACAACAGGAGCAAAGGTTTGGTCATAGTCTATACCTTCCTCCTGTCTGTAGCCCTGAGCTACAAGCCTAGCTTTGTTCCTTACAATAATTCCATTTGCATCCAACTTGTTTCTAAACACCCACTTGGTGCCTATGATCAGTTGGCCTTTAGGTCTTGGAACCAAAGTCCATACTTTAAATATTTCAAATTTATTAAGCTCCTCTTGCATAGCAATGATCCAGTGGGGATCGAGCCCAGCATCTTTTATGGTGAGGGGCTCAATCTATGAAAGGAAACAAGCATGCATCACATCCTGTCTTAATTGATGTCTTGTTTGCACACCAGCTGATAAGTCACCAATCACTTGAGATGTTGGATGATCTCTAAGTGTGACAAGATCAGCAGGTGGGATGTGATCTTCAACAACAGTTGGGATTAATTCCTCCTGAGGAATAGGATCAACTGTTGCTTGTACAACAACTGCTTCCATAGTGTCTTCATCACTGCCTGAATCAGTGATATGAAGATTTGATAGATTGAGAATCTCTTGAGTGATATCTTTGCATGACTCTGGTACCTGCAATGAGCTTGAGGAAGGAGAAGTTTCCTTCTCCTTGTAAAACATCTTTGACTCATCAAAAGAAACATGCACAGACTCCTCTATTTTTGATGTTGATTTGTTAAAGACCCTATATGCTTTGCTTACTTGGGAATATCCAATAAAAATTCCCATTGAAGCTTTTGCTTCAAACTTTCTAAGGTATTCTTTGTTGTTATTGTGAATATACACTACACAACCAAAGACTCTAAAATAATTAATTTTAGGTTTCTTTTCTTTAAGCAACTCATAAGGAGTTTTACTCATAAGCTTGTGTATAAGACATCTGTTCAAGACATAATTAGCTGTGCTAACAACTTCTGCCCAATAAGAGAGAGGCATGTTAGCAACTACCAATAATGTTCCAGCAGCTTCAATCAGGGTTCTATTCTTCCTTTCCACTACCCCATTTTGTTGGGGAGTTCTAGGAGCAGAGAAGCTATGTTTGATACCTTATTTCTCACAGAATTCTTGCATGAGAAGAGACTAAAACTCAGTACCATGATCACTTCTGATCAAGGCCACATGAGTAGAATACTCAGTCTGCACACATAGCAGAAAGTCTGTAAGAACTTTGAAGTTATCAGCCTTAGTTCTCAAGAAGAACACCCAAGTGAACCTAGAGAAGTTGTCTACAATCACTAAAGTGTAATACTTCCATCCTAGACTCTGTACATTTATTGGGCCAAAAAGGTCCAAATACAATAAATACAGGATTCTAGGTGAATCACTTTTATTTACAGATTTAAAGGAGTTTGTGGTTTGCTTGCCTAATTGATAAGCCTTGCATAGGCTCTCCTTCTTGTAGGGGCAAGAAGGTAAACCTCTAACTAGGTTGTATTTAGATAACCTAGATATGTTCTTGAGATTAACATGGCTAAGCCTCCTATTCCATAAGGTGTTATTATTTGTTACTTCATTAAACAGGCAGATTTCAGATTGGGTTGAATTAAATTCTACTAAATAAACATTACCCTATCTAATACCTACTAACACAACATTACTATTTAAAGTAATATTATAGAGAGTGTTAGTGAAAGATACCTGATATCCTGCATCACATAACTGGCTTACTGAGATAAGGTTGTGCTTCAATCCAAATACATATGTAACCCTTTTGAAAGTTACTGCTCCAATGGTAGTCCTACCATATCCTTCAGTTTGACCACAGCTGGAATCTCCAAAGATCACCTTTGGTCCAAGCTTGGCCTTGTATCTTGACAGATTTTCTTTGTTTCCTGTCATGTGTTTGGAACAGCCACTATCCAAATACCATTTATCTTTAGTAATTGGATAGGTCTTCACCTGCAAATTAAACAGTTAGACATTGTGGACCCAGAAAACCTTGGGTCCATTATTCTTCACATAATGAAAGCTTGAAATAAAAGAATAAGCAGGTTGGGGTTTATATCCTAAGGGATAGGATCTCCTAGGTGGAATGCTCCATGCAGTTGATGGGTCAATAAACCTAGGGTTTCTATTTACATTAGGATTTCTAAGGTTCAGGTGATTATTTTGAAAATCATATTGAGATCGTCGATCATCGTTCGACGATCGATGCTCAGATCGTCGAGCATCGTTTGACCATTGAGCCTGCGATCGTCGAGCATAGTTCGACGATTTTTGTAGTTCCTTAAATTTTTGCTTTCTCTTTTCTCTCTTAGCTTTATTTAAGGCTTTGTTAACTAGATTTACTTGCTCAGTATTCTTTATTCCATCAGCTGAAATAAAGTTTACTGGAGTTGAAAGATGATTTTTAAGAACCAATGGGGGTTCACTTGATGAGGCTCCTAAGCCTAGCTTATTATTGCCTGACCTAGTGTTTGTCATGCTAGTGATCTCTAGCAGCTTAAGGCTTCTACCATTTAGAGATTCTTCTAATCTTTTTGATTTAGCTAGTTCATTTTTAAGAAATTTTATTTCTTCACTGGACTTAATGAGTTCTGCTTCTAACCTAGCATTTTCAATGGAGAGGATTTCAGATTCTGCTATCCTATTTCTAAGCTCCTTAATTTCTTTTTCTGAACTAATTAAATCTAAACAAAGGGATTTAAATTCAGATTTAAATTCAGCAAAAGAAAAATCATAAGAAGATAATACCTGATCTTCTGTAGGCATTTCTTCATCTTCATCAAAACTCTCTGCAACTGAGTGATTGCTGCAGGCATCAATTTCCATAAGGCAGATTTACTTTGCCTTCTTCTCTTCCTCATCTTCACTAGAGCTTGAGGAGGAAGATTCCTCATCTGAATCACTCCAGGTTTCAGCAACAAATCCTTTCTCCTTCTTCTTATTTTTGTAGGTGGAGGACTTGGAGTGCTTCTTCTGATGTTCCTTTTATTTTCTCTTATCATTGTTCTTTTCCTCTGGACACTCTAGTAGAATGTGTCCAGGTTTCCTACAACCATAACAGATAATTTTTTTAGCAGGAGATCTGTCATACCTTGGTTTATCTTCATATCTTGAAGACTTCTTTCTGAAGTCCTTTCTGCCCATCTTGAGAAACCTTTTGGCAAAGAGTGTCATCAGCTCCTCATTGTATTGGCTTCCTTCAGAAGCATCAGCAGCTTTGAGAGCAAGAGTTTGCTCTTTCCTTGTTAGAATTGGAGTCTTGGCTTCAGCCTCAGCTTCCCTGGACTTTAGAACTTGCTCAAAAGATTTGAGCTTGCCAAGGAGGGCTTCAGTTGAGATTTCAGTTGTACTTTTGGCCTCCTTGATGGGCCAGATCCTAAGATCCCATGTGCTGGGGAAGCACATCAGTATCTTATCATTGACCTCTGTCAATGTTATCTCCTTATCAAGGGTTCTCAGCTCATTGATGATTGAGCTGAGCCTGGTGTACATAGCTTCAATTGATTCAGCTTCAGTCTTCTTGAAGTTTTCATATTAGGATATAAGGTTGGACCTCTTGTCCTTCCTCTCATCAGCAGAACCAGCTATAATCTGGTTTAGTGAGTACCACATGGATTTTGCAGAAGTGCAATCAGCCACTTTCTGGAAGGTTTCATCAGACATAGTCTTAGCCAGAATATTCATTGCTTTAGCATCAGCTACTTTTGCTTTCTTGTATACATCATTATAGTCTGGAGGTGGCACTGCACTGAGATTTGTAGATGTTGTAGCAGTGGCTGCAGTAGGAGGTATTGGAGGTCCTGTCAAAATAGAAGAAAAAATATCTTCATCAATAGAATTCATATATAACTTGATTCTTGTCTTCCAGATGCTAAACTTAGCTAAGTTGCAAACTAGAGGTCTGGTGCTAGAATAATCCTTGTACTGGGCTATGAAGTGAATATCTATAAACTTGGTATCTATCAGGATCTTGTGACTCAATTGTTAGCCTGCACAGTCAGTCAACCTCCCTCTGATACCAATTGAAAGTGAGGATAGATACAACTCTAGAGGTGGGGGAGGGGGGGGGGGTGAATAGAGTATTCAAAAATTATGACACCTTACTCAACTCCCTTAGAGTTAATTTGCAGAATGAGTTTATAGATATTTGAAACCCTAGAGCTTAACACAAAGTGAAGTGCACAAGAGAAAGCTAACTATAATTACAGTTGAGCTTTGGTCCTATCACAGCAACTAGCAATCCTAGTTATTTCTAATCACAGCCACAGTGCAATAATTAAATTAAGCAACACAGACGACACAAGAAGAATTATAATGGTTCCCTCTAAATAGGTACGTCCACTCTTCTACCACCATGGTAGGAATCCACTACAGGTTTTTGTTCAGGTGCCCTGCCACCAACTGATCTGCTTCAGGTAGATCAAGTAGACCCTTTGAGCTTTTGATCAGGAGCTCAAAATCAAACACAGGTTTTTGATTAGGTGCCCTGCCACAAGGTTCACTTTTGAAGGGAGTAATAACCCTTTATACAGGAGGTAGAGAGAGGGTTAGAAGGTCTTCTCTATTGTTAAAACAATATTAGAGAAGCAAGTGGATTGCACAGAGCTAGAAAGCTCTAAAGAATCAAGGCTCCCCCTTGCTTAGTGATATCCAGGAAGAAGTCTTGCTTCAGGGTGCAGGAACTCTTCTGAACTTGTGACAGAGAGCTATCTTGAAGTTCTTGAAGGAGCAGCTTGAAGAACACTCTTGATTTGTAATGGATGTTCTTCTTCAACAACTTTTCTTCCTTCTTCTTCTTCTTCTTGAGACTCTGAGTGAATGCTCCTGCCAGCAGGATGAACTCAGGATTGAAGAAGAGAGAGTTGAAGAAGGTTGATCTTCTCAGTTGAATGTAACAATATCTGAGAGCTGTATCTCTTGTTATTTTGAATCTGTATATGAATATCTGTATCAACCAGACTTGGTGTCTGTGAGTATATTGTTGTCGATTTCTTCTTTCAAAAGAAGCTCTTTATATATGGGCCTTTGTAATGGCTCTAATCTTTGTTTGAACTTTGTCTTCTTCTGAGATCTGCGATCTGGGCTACAAATAGCACAATACAAAACATATCCTGCAGACAGACATGCTATAAAGGGATAACGCTTTCTAAGAAGCTGCAAATCCAATCTGATAAAAGGAGTACTAAAGAAAGTCACATCAGACTAAACTCTTTACGGCCAGAGAAGACTTTTGTGTCTAATGGCTATAAAGGACAGTATGGAAGATAAAGCAAAAAGATATTTCAACTAATAAGAAAAAAAAACTTTGTCAGATAAAGCTTGACTTCTGCACAAAGGATGGGGCAAAGATTGCCTTGAGATGTATGCACAAAATCAATGAAATAATCTTTAATAAAATATGCCAAATAAACAGGAAATAAATCATAGAACAGAAGGAGTACAAAATTACTAAAGGCAGACAGAAGAACGTCAAACGACCCTCGGAGATCGTCGACCGAACCATAAAGATCGTCGACCTATATGAACAGATAGTAGAACGACACAGATAGTCGAACTATCAGAGCAGATAGTCGAGCTACCAAAAAGATAGTCGATCCATCAAACAGATGGTCAAACTATCAACACAGAGCAGATAGTCGAACTATCAGAGCAGATAGTCGAACTATCAAAACAGAACAGATAGTCGAACTATCAAAGCAGATAGTCGAGCTATCAGATAGTTGAACTATCAAGGAAGATAGTCGAACTATCAAACAAAACAGATAGTCGAGCTATCAGATAGTTGAACTATCAAGCCAGATAGTCGAGCTATCAAGAAATCTGTCTGGTCAAAAGAAGTCGAGCGGGGTTCGACGATCGACAAGGCAGATACCACAGATCGTCGAGCTTACAAGAGTTGAACTAACTCAAAGTTAGACGATATGCTGACTGACGATAGTCGACCAACTGATAGATGACCGTCGAACAGTTGATAGACGATAGTCGAGCGGCGTTCGACCATAGTCGAACCAAAAACAACTTCACCAAATCTTCATCTGGAAAAGTGACAACTCTACAACTAAAGCAATCTAACCAAACAACTAACCTTTGACCATAGATAAATCTTGGGTCAAGAAACTAATTGAGAAGACTAAACCCAAATCCAAACTAGGGTACCAACATAGATATATTTTTGGATAATAAAAATTTTGTTACTCCAAATTTCTGGTCTACTTTTTTTCTGTTCGCACATGGTACCAGAGGACTCAATCTTTTCAATCTAATTCTGTGAGCTTTCTCTGTCCGCGCGGCTTGATCCTTCTTCTCGCGACCTATCCTTTCGAATTTTCTCTTCCGCCTGTCTGTGCCCTGTTCGCGCGGTTTCTTTCTCTCCATGTCGTTGATCTTTTGTGTAAGTGACCTCTCTGATTCCACTTTCTTCTCGTCATGACTTGTCCTTAAGTCGCCGCGACCTGTTCTTCTTACCGCGACCTGTGCTTAGTCACCACGCACTCCTTTTTTAGCCGCTCTTATTCTTAAGTCGCCGCGACCTGTTCTTAAGTCGTCGCGACCTATTTTTATTGCCGCGGCGAGTTCTTCTTGCCCAACCTATGCTTGGTCGCCGCACCCTCCTTTTCTAGCCTCGACTTGTTCTTCTCGCTGCTCTCTTATATGGAAACCTCCGATATCTCTACCACCACTACTCTCGTTGTCACTCCTCCTCCTACTCCTCCTACTCCTTCGGGCAACCCTAGCACCGTTTCCAAACTCATCGGTCCCAACTACCTGAACTGGAGTGTCTCCTTCACCTTCCTTCTCCGCTCTCAACGCAAACGCCATCATCTCACTGATTTCCCTCCTCCACAAGATTACCCTCTCTTTGATGATTGGGATGCCAGCGACACTCTTGTACGCACATGACTGGCTAACAATCTCTCTGATGAATGCCTTCCCTTCATCCGTCATGATGAAATGGTCAAGGCTACTTGGCTTCACCTTGCCTCTCTCTACTCTAAGGGGGCTCAGACGTCCCACGTCTATAATTTATATGCGGACCTCTTTGCTCGTCCCTCCATGTCTCCTGCTGCTGCTTACCAACAAGTTCAGGCTCTCAGAGCTGAAATTCTCCAGAACCGCCCCTTCTCTGCGAATCTGGCTGAGCAACATAAACACTTCCAGGAGCTTCTGGTTGTGGGCTACCTTCTGTGACTTCCTGAGTCCAATGACATGATCCATCAACAAATCCTTGGCGAGGCGGAGTCTCCCACCCTGGATGCCACTACTGCCCACATAATCGTGGTTACCTCTCTGCTACAACATCCGTTGTTATCCTCCCCTCCTCAACTAGACAACTACGCTCATCATACTCAACAGAGTGGATCTGGTGGCTACAGACACCAATCTAGCGAATGCGGTGCTTCCCTCTTTCTCTGCTTTCACTTTTGTCGTACCGGCCATACGGTTGATCTTTGCTAGAAGAGACATCCTCATCTTCGACCAACTGGCGATGCTTCCACCTCCTCTTTGAAGCAGTCTGCCTCGGGGGTCACATCTTCAGGTAGTTCCCACGTCGCTACTCAAGGTAAATGGTTGATCGACTCTGGTGCTACCAATCACATGATAGGCAATCCTCAGTGTTTTTCTATCTTAGAAAAGCATGATCGGTTGCCCCCCGATTTTTATTGCGGACGGCTCTCCCTCACCGGTCAATGGAATGGGAGTGGTTCAAGTCACTCTGTCTTTTCGCTTGGCGGATACCCTCTACGTGTCCAAGTTCCCTTATAATTTATTATTTATTACTTCTCTGTGCAAGAAACTACAGTGTTCCGTCAGATTCACTCCTACTTCTTGTTCTTTTAAGGATCCGTGCTCCCAACGGATGATTAGTACTAGGTCTAAGAGCGGCATGCTCTACTTCCTCGACAATATTTCCATGATTTCTGCCTTCTCCTCCTCCTCTACTGATCTTCTCCAATAGCATCTTTGTCTTGCTCACGCTCCTCCATGACTTCTTTGTCAACTTATGCCCCACCTTCCTCTGCCGGGTCCTTCTCTCAACTATGACTCATGTCAGCTTGGCAAGCATCACCACTCCTCCTTCCCACCGAAGCAAGGTGGTGGATCTTCCCGACTGATGATCTTGTTCACTCTGATATCTAGGATCCTTATCCTACCCTCACCGTAGGTTGGGGTTGTTCATATTTTGTAACTTTTATTGACGATTTCTCCCACTGTACTTGGGTGTATCTCTTAAAAGATCGCTCTGAATTATTCAATGTATGGACATCTTTTTATTTTATGATTAAGAATCAATTTGATGTCTCTGTTAAAATATTTCACTCTGATAATGTAAAAGAATATCTTAGTCATGAGTTTTCCTCTTTTTGTATGAAATATGGTATTATTTATCAAACTAGCTGTGTTTATACCTCACAGCAAAATGGCATGGCAGAACGCAAAAACCGTCACCTCCTTGATGTCGTGTGCACTCTGCTGACTCAAATGCAGGTTCCTCGCTCCTATTGGGGCTATGTTTTTCTCATCTCCTGCTATCTTATCAATCACATTCCCTCCACCGTTCTCCACGGCAAAACCCACTTCTCCATTCTCTATCCGGGTAAGGATCCATTTCCTCTCCCTCTGCGTGTCTTTGAGTGCACAGCCTTTGTGCACTCTTCCTCAGCCACCCGTTACAAACTCTCACCACGGGCCACCAAATATGTCTTTCTAGGGTACTCTACCACTTAGAAAGGTTATTGTTGCTTTGACCCGGTTGCCCGCAAGATGTTTGTCTCTACGGACATCACCTTCTTTGAAAGTGCATCCTACTTCTCGCACGACTCCTCTTCTCCTCCCGATGTTCCTCCCTCTCATACCACCCCTTATGTCCACTCTACACCTGCCGAGATTCCTCCACCTCCGCCGTCTCCACCATCTCCACCATCTCCTATACTGTGTCCACCTCCCGAGATATCTCACTCCTCTCAGCAACCGTCTCTCTCTACTCTCGGGCCAGCTCTCTCCGCCATGGATGCCCCAAAAACTGAGCAACACACCGACCTGGATCTTCCCATTTCTCTACACAAAGAGGTGCGGACGTGTACACAACACCCACTAGCTGTTTTTGCTTCCTATGATAGTCTAACTCCTTCTCGCAGGGCATTTGACTTGGCTATCTCTACCACTGCAAATCCCCGCACCTACCAAGAAGCTCTTACTATTCCTCATTGGAAGACTACTATGGATGAGGAAATTGCTACCCTCACTAAAAGGGGTATATGGACCCTTGTTCCTCCCCCTTTGGGCACTAATGTGGTTAGCTGTAGCTGGGTATTTGTTGTGAAGTTCCGTCTGGATGCCAGTGTGGATCGATACAAGCCTTGCCTGGTCGCCAAAGGCTTTACTCAGAATTATGGTGTTGATTACTTTTACACCTTCTCTCCTGTTGCTCGTCTCAACACCATTGTGGTTCTTCTCTCTTTGGCTCTCAAAATGAATTGGCCCATTTGCCAGCTGGATGTAAAGAATTCCTTTCTCTATGGTGATCTTCAGGAGGATGTTTATATAGAGCAACCTCCTAGGTATGTTGCTCAGGAGGAGACACGAGTATGCCAGCTGAAGAAGGCAATCTATGACCTAAAGCAAAGCCTTCGGGCTTGGTTTGACAAGTTTAGAGGCATGTTGCGGCCATTAGTTTTATAAGAAGTTCAGCCGATCACTCCTTGTTCATCCACAAAACCTCCTCTAGTATAGTGGTTCATGTTATATATGTGGATGATATTCTTCTAACTGGCGATGACTAGGCTGGGGTAGCTTTAACAAAGAAACACCTCCGTCAACACCTGGTCACGAAGGATATGGGCTCCCCCAAATACTTTTTGGGGATTGAATTCTCTCAAAAGCCCAACTCTTTGGTCCTCTCCCAACGGAAGTGAGCTCTTGATTTACTAAAAGAGGCAGGGTTGATTGGTGCGAAACCTGCCAGATGACCCATGGCTATTAGAGAAGACAAAACTTGGACAGATGACTTGCCTCCTCTGTATGATACTACGAGGTACCAGCGTATGATGGGTAAACTCATTTATCTCACGGTGAGTAGACCCTGTTGGAATCTCTAGTTAAATTTGGGATAGGTTCACTGAGTTAGGATATGACCCAATATGTATAGATCAGGGTCATAGGTGTGTTTTAGAGTCTAGGGCAAGTCCTTAGAGTCAACAGTATAAAGGACCAGCCTCCATCACTTCCAAAGACTCAAGACTTAGAGAAATCAAGATTTAGAGAAAGAGATCTACGTTCGTCGATCTCAGGTCGACGATAGTCGTACTCAGCTCAACTATCTCAGAGATAAACTTCTCTGAACAGATCTCGACGAACTTCATTCTCAGATCGACTAACTCTTCGACACTCAACGCCATAATTCACTCAAAGCCAAGGCAGACTCAGAGACAAAGAACACTCAACGCCATAATTCACTCAAAGCCAAGGCAGACTCAGAGACAAAGAACACTCAATGCCATAATTCACTCAAAGCCAAGGCAGACTCAGAGACAAAGAACACTCAACGCCAAAATGGACTCAACGACATACTTCACTCAAATCCAAAGCAGATCTCAGGTCGACGAAAGCTGTTCTCAGCTCGACGAACATAGAGCACAGATCAAGAATATTTCGTCTAGCAGCAGTCAGCTATTCAGAGTTCGAAGATCTTGTAACTCAGCTCGACGAACAACAATACTTAGCTCGACGAACTATGAACTCAGCTCAACGAATTCTGTCTTAAGGTCGACGATTCCAGACAAAGTTATTTCCTTCCTTATGTTTCGATTTTAGTGCAGTAATTTCTGTGTAATTAATGCTCTAACATCCTCTTAATATTACCGTTAAACAGAGCATTAATTACGGTCTTCATCAGGATTATTGCCTGCCATATTTCCAATGAAACAGTTGGGGAAAGTAATCAATTTCGTATAATTCTCAACGTCAATAGCATTGATTACAGGAGTAATTCAAAATTTCAAATGGTCGTCAAAACAAAGTGTTGGGATTTTGCTGAATAGACAATACACACGACATCAACAATATACAGAGACAAGAAAAATCTCCATCTTCTTCATCTGTCCTCAATCTGATCTCAATCTGCTTCAAGGCTTCAAAGAGAAAAACACACTTATCATTCTAGAAGTCTGCTGTAGAGAAATCATCAAAAGCTGAAGGCCTACACCCTTGAAAAAGGCTTCCACTCCTGAACCATACAAGATCTTAGGGGGAGCTTTGAAAACAACTAAGAATCCACACAGTCTTCTTATTTTGATTTGAGAAAAGAAGACTTACATCACTCTCTCATTCCCACCTCTTTACAGGGTTTTAATTCCCTTCAAAATTATTCTGGTTGCAAGTCTCCTTCCAAAATACTTGAAGTTTGGTTTTTGAGCACCTGATCAAAAGCTCATTGGTGACAGTCACCTGATCAAAACCTGCAGTGGATTCCTACCAAGGGTGGTAGAAGAGTGGATGTACCCAGTTTGGGGAACCACTATAAATTTCTTGTGTTGTCTGGTTGCTCTTTCTTTTCTATTCTTGCTGTAGTTGTGTTAGTTAGATATCCTGTGGTCTTTGATTTAATTTAATATGTGATAGTTAGATATATTTATTAAAGGTAAAGATAGTATACTGTTAGAGAAAATTTTTTTAAATACACACAGACATACTCTATTCACACCCCCCCCCCATCTAGAGTATATCAGATCTAACCCTAACTTTTAATTGATATCAGAGGAGGTTCTTTTGGTTGTACAAGCTAACCCTTGAACCAAAGATCCCAAGTTAGATCTATTCTTTTACATCTTATAGATTTATACAGCATGGCACAGAACAAAGAGTATGCATGCACCAGACCTCCAGTGTGTAACTTTTTCAAGTTCACACTCTGGAAGGCAAGAATCAGACTCTACATGAATTCTATTGATGAGGTTATATTTAATTCTATCTTAACAGGACCACCAGCTCCAGTGGCTTCAACCCCATCAACTTCAACAGACATGAGTGCAGTTCCACCCCCTGGATGGACAGATGCACAGAAAAAGGAAAAGATAGCCAATGCCAGATGTAACACCCCAAAAAGACCCCCAAAAGACTCAAATTAGGTTTGAGGTGCAGGTTAGGTTACACGGCCTGGGACACGGGCGTGTCCCAGGGCGTGTCGGGGGTACACGGCCTGGGACACGGGCGTGTCCCAGGGCATGTCACGCAAATAAAATGCAGTTTGAGTCAGAAGATTACACGGCCTTGAACCAAGCCTTGAACACGGGCGTGTCAGGTTGGACACGGGCGTGTCCAATGCCGTGTGCCTACCCGTGTACTGCTTGCAGCTCGATGAGGCAGGGGTGACACGGGCGTGTCTCAGGAATGACACGGGCGTGTTAGGTTCGACACGGGCGTGTCGATGACCGTGTTCTGGTAAATCTCAGTCGGTTCGAATACCGCGTGTGCCGCTTAAGGGTACACGGCCGGTGACACGGGCGTGTCACAGGCCGTGTCAGCCAAAAATTGAATTTTTGGGCAAATCGTGGCCGTTCAGATTTCTCTCTTTTGATCCAAGGGCTCAGGTCATTTCCTGGCTGGATTTAATTCGTGAAGGCTGATGAAGACTTCATTCTTCATGTGCTTAAGGAAGAGAGAAAGAGAGAGGAGGAAGAAGAAGGAGGAGGAGATCAAGCCACCGGCGGAGTTCCCGTGGTCCGATTCGTGATCCGAAGCCGGCGTTGTGAAGGCAAGGCTGCTGCGGTTCTTTCTCACCGGCTAGTTTTTGATGGCTCCAAAGAGATCGACAAGGGTAACGATCTCCCTTCTTGGACATGTGACGTCCTTCTTTTCTGCATTGCATAGGGAAAACCCTTCCCCGCGAGTGTGCGGTGGGTTGTGGTGTCCCTTGGGGTAGATATGTGAAGTCCCCCTTGTTAGAGGCCGGAATTGGAGTACGGCTCTAGGCATGCTGTGTGAAGCCCATCTGGACATGGTCTGGATTGGTGATGCTTGTTTGCATATCGGAGAAGGCTCCGTGATTATGGCTTGTGTTGCCTTGTGCCTACCTGTTGCTTGGTGCAGTAGGAAGTACTGGATGATGTCCAGGAAATGAAGAGGGTTGGATGCAACTCTTGTGGCCATGCGTTGCCACTTTATGAGCGGTTGAGCCGTTGGGCTGCAACTCGATGAAAAGGCAGATTGCCGAACAGGAAAGGTGAAACCGACCCGCGCCTATAAATAGCCATGGATACTTCCGTATTCGAGGTGGCACGGCGACTTGAGCAACGGGGGGTGGCTGATCCGTACCTGCGTTATGTCCGTCCGACTTGGAAGCCTGGTTATAGGTTTTGTTGGAGCGCCTAATGAGAGTCTTAGGCTCGCGCGCCGGAAAGACTAGAATGCTCAAATACCGTGTAGACGGTGGTGTTGACCCTGGTATTCCGGTACACCAAGAATGTGCCCTGAGTGCACGGACTGTCGGGTCGTGAGGCCGATAGTTGTGATGGCTTGAATGTGCCTGCGCGCACATAGTTGCTATATGATGATGCCATGCTTTGCAGGGAAAGAATGCTCATGCCCCGAGAAAGGGGTAGGATTGTTATAATTGGGTCAGCTGAATGCTGACCGTTGCATTGTTTGCCACCAGTTGGGTGGATTGTTCCCATGCAGGTGCTGGAGAGCCAAGTGGTAAGTGAAGGGCTGAAGCCCTACTACTGTTGCTGCTGCTGCTGCGGCTAGCCCTTGAAGGCTAAGCGAATGTTTTGCTTATTTTCTTTTACTCATGTATGGCCGGCCTGCGCGCCGAGGTTTGTAAACCATACGATGTGAAAAGAGGAACTGTAAGGCCTTAAGGCCAAACTCTATGTATTTGTGTACATTCCGTGGTTATATATAAAGGTGGTTTATATATTGGACATTCCTGGTTAGAGTTCAAATTACAACTTAAAGCTTCCGCTAGAATGCTCTGAGTTAGGATTCGTGTTTGGTTTGGTATTATCCTGTGACCTCACTGTCTGTTTGTGGCATATAGTGTGGGGCCCCGGCCGGACCTTCTACTATACGTCATCTAACGGATGGGGTCGTTACGCCAGAGCCATGAACATATTGGCTCAAACAATGTCAGATGAGAAATTTCAAAAGGTTGCTGAGTGCTCATCAGCCAAGGCCATTTGGGACTCACTGAACTAAATAGTGGCTGGATCAGCAGATGAGAGGAAAGAAAGAATATCCTACCTCATCACTAAGTATGAAAAATTCAAAAAGGATGAAGGTGAAACAGTGGAAGTGTTGTACAACAGACTCAGCTCCATTATTAGTGAGCTGAGGACTCTAGATAAGGAAATCACTTTGACTGAAGTGAATGACAAGATCCTCATGTGCTTTCCCAGCACTTGGGACTCAAGAATCTGGCCCATCAGAGAAGCCAGAAGCATAACAGAGATCTCAACTGAAGCTCTACTAAGAAAGCTAAAGTCCTATGAGCAGCTGATAAAATCATGGGAAGTAGTAGCTGAAGTCAAGACTCCTACACCAACTAGGAAAGAGCACAACATAGATTTCAAAGCTGCAGAAGACTCTGAAGTCATTCCTGTGAATGAAGAATTGATGAGTCTCTTTGCCAAGAGATTCTTTAAGATGGCTAGAAAAGATTTCAGAAGGAAACCATCCAAGTATGAAGACAAGCCAAGGTATGACAAAACACCATCTAAAGATGTAGTGTGCTTTGGCTGCAGGAAACCTGGGCATTTCATCTCTGAGTGCCCAGAAGTTCAGAAGAAGGATAGAAGAAAGAAGGGTGACTCAAGGAAGGGTCACTACAGCAAGCCTTCCTCAAGCAAGCACAAGAGGAAGGACAAGGGATTTGTTGTTGAGTCATGGAGTGACACTAAAGAAGAGTCAACCTCCTACAGCTCCAGTGAGGATGAAGAAGAGCAAAAGGCCAAAGAAGTTTGCCTCATGACTATTGAGGCAGGCAGTAGCAGATCAGATGCTGATGAGTCTGAAGATGAAGAGCTCTTATCAGCTGAGGATGAGGTAATAGCCTCTTATGATTTTGAATTAGGGGAATTTAAACTTGAATTTAAAAATTTGTGCTTAGACTTAATCAGCTCTGAGAAGGAAATCAAACTTCTCAGAGGAAAATTAAATGACCTAGATAAAAGTACTGCAGAGAATGCTAACCTAGCAAGGCCAAGATATTAGAAGAATCCTTAAATGGGAGAAGTCTTCAATTATTAGATATCACTAGTACTGTAAATGCTAGGATCAACAATAGTAAACTTGGATTAGGTGCCTCCCCTAGTAATCCACCTATAATTCAAAAAAATAATCTTTCTAAACCAGTAAAGTTTATTTCTGACAAAGGGAAAAAAATACTGAACAGGTCAATAAGGTTAATAAAGTTCTTGAACTGATTGAAATTAAAAATAACAATATTCAGCAATTCTCGTCGAATGCAGATCGACGATATATGAACAGATCGTGAAACTCAGAACAACGATCTCTGAACGAAAACTTAAGTAATAATCATTCTTCGATCAATGATCGACGACGTCAGTATGGTTTGTCGAACAAAGATCGACGATTTTGGTACTCCAAGAATGAATACTCTCATTCTTCAAGTAGAGATCGACGATCTCATCGAACATCGTCGAGCTCAGTTCGACGATCCAACCAGAAATCTTCGATCCCAGATTTTAACAACAGATATCCAAATTCTAAGAGAAACTATAATCCCTTTAGCACATGGATAATACCACCCAGAAGATATCATCCTAAAGGCTATAAATATCAACCTGAATGCTCATATATTTCCAGTTATTCATATGTAAATCAACAAGGACCCAAGATCACCTGGGTCAAGAATAACTAAGTGTTATACTTGCAGATGAAGACCTATCCAACATATAATCAACACTGGTATCTGGATAATGGCTGCTCCAAGCACATGACAGGTAGCAAGGACAACTTAATTGACTATAAGTCCAATCTAGGACCAAAGGTCATCATTGGTGATTCAAATTGTGGCCAAACAGAGGGCTATGGCAAAATCAGGATTGGAGCTATAACTTTCAAGAAAGTTGCATATGTGAGTGGACTGAAGCACAATCTCATCTCCATAAGCCAACTCTGTGATGAAGGCTATCAGGTATCATTCAACTCTGAATCCTATACTATTACCTCAAGAGAAAACAAACCAGTCTTAATTGGCAGTAGACAAGTAAACATATATTTAGTTAATTTCCAGTCCATTACTTCAGATATATGTCTGCTTAACATAGTTAGTAGTCAGAATGACTTATGGCATAAGAGATTAGGACATGTAAATCTGAAAAAAAATTTGCTAGGTTATCTAAGGACAACCTTGTGAGAGGCTTACTTTCTGGCCCCTACAAGAAGGAAGGTCTCTGCAGGGCTTATCAACTAGGCAAGCAAACTAAATCTAGTTTTAAATCCATTAATAAGAGTGATTCACCTAGGATTTTGTACTTACTATATATGGACCTTTTTGGACCTATTGATGTATAAAGCCTAGGAGGGAAGTCTTATACCTTAGTGGTTGTAGATGACTTCTCCAGATTCACTTGAGTTTTCTTTTGAGAGCAAAGTCAGATACTTTTCAAGTTCTTACAGATTTTCTCAAGAACATACAGATTGAGTATTCTACTCAAGTTGTATTGATCAGAAGTGATCATGGCACTGAGTTTGAGTCTCTTCTTATGCTAGAGTTCTGTAGGAAAGAAGGTATAAGACACTGCTTCTCAGCTCCTAGAACTCCTCAACAAAATAGTGTAGCTGAAAGGAAAAATCAAACACTCATTGAAGCTGCAGGCACATTACTTGCAGATGCTTACATGCCCCTATCCTACTGGGCAGAGGTAGTGAGCACAACAAACTATGTCCTGAACAGAAGCTTAATACACAAACTAAAACATAAGACCCCCTACGAATTGCTCAAAGGGAAGAAACCAATAATTAACTATTTTAAAGTTTTTGGTTGTGTATGCTATATTCATAATAATGACAAAAAACACATTAGAAAGTTTGAAGTAAAGGCTGTAGTGGGAATTTTTCTAGGATATTCCCAAGTCAGCTCTACATTGAAAATAGAAGAATCCATGCAAGCTATATTTGATGAGACTAACATGTTTTACAAGGAGAAAGAAATTTCTACCAGAAACCTCCTGCAGGTAAACAACTTGTGTGAGAAATTGGATGAATTGAAATTTACATCCCAATCTCCTCAACAAGCAAATGAAGAAAGTGATGAAGAAAATCTAGATGCAGTTGAAACCTCCACAACAGCAGAAGTAATTCCACAAGAGGAATCCTTCCAAAATATTGTTGCTGAACCAACTCCACCCACTAATCTTGTCACACTGAGGGATCATCCAAGATCCCAAGTGATTGGAGACATAATAGTAGGTGTACAGACAAGGCATCAACTTAACCAGGACACGATGCATGCCTGTTTCCTCTCAATTTGAGCCTCAGTCCATATCTGATGCAGAGCAAGATCCCCACTAGATCATTGCAATGCAAGAAGAGCTCAGTCAGTTTGAGAGATGCAGGGTTTGGGATTTGGTTCCAAGACCAAAAGACTACCCAGTCATTGGAACCAAATGGGTATTCAAAAATAAGCTTGATGCCCAAGGTGTGATTGTGAGGAACAAGGCTAGGCTTGTTGCTCAAGGGTATAAACAAGAGGAAGGGATTGACTATGATCAAATTTTTGCTCCAATTGCCAGGCTAAAAGCAATAAGGATATTTCTGGCCTATGCTTCATTCAAAAAGTTCAAAGTCTATCAAATGGATGTGAAGAGTGCCTTCTTTAATGGGAAACTTAAAGAAGAGGTTTATGTTGAACAGTCTCCAGGTTTTATTTCTTTAACTCATCCCTCTTTTGTGTTAAAGTTGCACAAGGCTCTCTATGGTTTAAAGCAAGCTCCAAGAGCTTGGTATGAGACCTTAGCCAGCTTTCTATTAGAGCTTGGTTTTTCAAGAGACATAGTTGATAGGACTTTGTTTACCAAATTGCATCATGATAAAATACTCTTTGTACAAATATATGTAGATGATATAATATTTGGCTCTACTGATCCCAAATTATGCAAGAGATTTTCTTATCTAATGCATTCAAGATTTGAGATGAGTAGCATGGGTGAGCTTTCCTACTTCCTTGGTCTCCAAGTGAAGCAGCTCCCTGATGGCATCTTCATTTCCCAGGCTAAATATGCCAAAGAGCTCATAAAGAAGTTTGGGATGGCTGATGCCTCAGCAAAGAAAACACCCATGCCTACAAATGTTGTACTAGACTCTGATGCACATGGGAAACCTGTGGATCAGAAACTATATAGGGGAATTGTTAGATCCCTACTATACCTTACAGCAAGCAGACCTGATATTATGTTTGCTACATGCCTTTGTGCTAGGTTTCAGGTGAAGCCTAAAGAATCTCATCTAATTTTTCTAAAAATAATTTTGAGATATATAAAGGGTTGTCCAAGTCTAGGTCTCTGGTATCCTACTAAGTCAGAGTATGAGTTGACTGGATACTCAGATGCTGACTTTGCTGGATGTAGAGTGGATAGAAAAAGTACTTCAGGAACTTGTCAGTTCCTTGGTATGAGATTAGTGTCTTGGTTTTGTAAGAAGCATTCATCTGTGTCTACATCAACTACTGAAGCAGAATATATTGGTGCTGGCAGTTGTTGTTCCCAAATACTATGGATTCAAAACCAACTACTGGACTATGGTCTCAACTTAAATAATTAAACATTACTATGTGATAACACAAGTGCTATAGCCATAACACAAAATCCAGTTCATCACAGTAGAACTAAGCATATAGAAATTAGGCATCATTTCATTAGAGAGTGTGTAAACAAAAATAAAATTAATCTTGTTAATATCTACACTGATTTACAAAGAGCTGATATCTTCACCAAACCTCTGAATGAAAGAAATCATGTGTTCTTTATAAATCAGCTTGGAATGATAAATGGAGAAGACTTGGTTTAATTTCTGTCTGCACTCGACGAATTTTTCAAAGTTTGTCGAACGGAGATCGATGAACTGGGGGAAGTTTGTGAGATATTAGTTGAACGGAGATCGACGAACTCTCTGTGGAGTTAGATTTGTCGAACTAAGATCAACGAACCTACCTCAGAAAAATTTCGTCAAACGAATATCGACGAAATGTCTTCAACCCTTCAGACTGAGATCGACGAATCATTTAAGTCCAAATTAATTCGTCGACCTCAGATCGAAGATCTATTCATTTTTCGTGGAACGGAGTCTGTCGGTTCATATTCCAGAAAACACTATATTTAGGTTTTCTTCGACCTCCATCCCATGCTTTCAGTTCTCTTGCACTTGATCTTCGACTTCTCTTGCAGGTGCATTCATGGCAATTCCAGCAGGCGATCTTGCGACAATGAAATTTTACAAAGGATTCGACATGGATTTTGACTCATTCCAGCATTCAGATCCGATATTCCTTCCCATCCTGCAACTACTGGAAGAGCAACAACTGAAACAACTACTGACCATGAGAATCAAACTACCCAGCACAGAAATCATAGAATGGGTGTACACGGCTACCGTCAATTAGAACAAGATGACCGGCAGCATCGTAGGTAACAAAATCTCTCTTACCCCCAATATTCTTACTGAATTGTTTGGATTGAAAAATGGTGAGGAAGAGTTAGAAATTGATTCGGAAGAATCTGATATAATGCTGAACACAATGGGGTACTCTGGGGATAACCCTAATAAACTACTGAAGAAACACCTATCTGCCGAGTTAAAATTTCTCGCAGATATAGTTGGGAAAATCTTGCTGGGCAAGCACACTGCACATGATTATATAACCAGGAATCAATTTCTAGTCATGTGTGCAGTGGTAAACAAAAGGCAGGTGGACTGGGCTCAGAACATTATTTATCTTATCAGGAAAAGAAACAGTAAGAAGGAAGTGAACTTTGGAAGGATCCTAGGGATCTTCTTGACAGCAAAGGATGTTGAATCACTGGTCTCCCTAACCAAATTCATCAATGCCAGCAAGAGGCTCACATGTACCTTGTTTGGCAGGTGGGAGAGGACAATCACAAAGCCCTCTAAGGCTTCATCCTCTGCCACCCAAGCTTCAAGAAGTACAAGGGTTGCTACAGCCACTCCCCACCCCTCTCAAGGGCTCCTCTCCACCCCTCCACCTCCTCCTGACTCTCAAGCTCTATCTCAGCCTCAAGTTCAACAAACCCCAGCCTCCACTTCTATTCTAATACATACCCCTACACCACCAGCATCTCCAATTCCTTCCTCCCCTACCAATATTCCATCCAATCCTCCCTCTCCTAGGGATGATACATCTATCCCTACACCCCCCCAATCTCCCTTTCCATCTTATCTTGCTGATATCCCCCTCTCCACTCTCTCTTCAATCCCATCTCTCAATTTACTTTCTCCTCCCCAATCTCCTCAACAGGAACCCCTTGCAGACACTTCCAACCAACCATCTCATCCAGCAATTACCTTCACTACCTCTGTTCCTTCTCAACCTCCTCCTGCCCAAACTACTGACTCTACACCTTTAAATCCCTCTATCATCCAACCACTTCTTGAGCTCCTCAAGCCTGTCCTCAAAACCCTCATTGCAGAGGTTATTTCCCCTCTGGTTATTTCCATATCATCTCTCTCTGCTCAAACTCTACCCTCACCTCTACCCTCTCATCATCTGGGGGCCTGGCTTCAGTGCTTACTGAAACCAGGCAGGGGGAGATACTTCATGATGAAGCAGCTGCAGCAGCTCAAGAAGAAGCAGAAGTAGTGACAGATAGTATAGATTCTGATATATTTGATTTAACTCAATACATTGAAACTGACATGGAAATTGATGAGTCAGTAATAGCTGAAATAAAATCTATTTGTGATGTAGTCATCCATCCCACAGTAGACTTGGTATGTCTGTTAAAGACTTTTGATACAGCTTACCTAAGTATCCCTCCAACTGAGTATACTAAGCCATCCTTGGCTCTTATCCCCTACTCCTCCCCAATAAGTCCTGTTGTTGCTAAGCAACTTAAGGACAGTTTTGCCAAGATTTCCCAAACTCCAGCAGAGACAACCAAAGCTGATTCAGTCAGAGCCTCTTCCCCTCTAGAAACATTTTTTTCTCCAACATTTATCAAGGATGATTCTCCAATTCCTGATCTTGATGCCTTGATTATGGCTGATATTGAAGAAGAGAATAAGGCAGCTGCTGAAAGCACTGTCTCTAACAACTCTCCAGGACACAATTGACATTCCTTCTCCAGCTCCTGTCCAGCATGGAAAAACCTCCATTCCTGCTGAGCTCTTAAAAGAGATAGATGACCTGTATGACAACCCTCAATCCTCTAATGATGATGATGATGATGATGATTCTGATAAGGAATCTAAGAAAAGTAAGCTCTTAAAGAAAAGGAAGGCTCCACCTCCTCCTGCTCCCAAACCTAGAAATACCAATGATACTCCCTACTATATCCTTCAAAATATAACCCCATATAAGGGAATGCCAGCCTGGATGTGGCTCTCAAAGAATGAACAGAAGACCAGGAAGAAAAGCAGAAGGTATTCTCCACCTCCAGCTCACAAATACAGAAAGGATCCTCCTCCTCCTCCACCAACTGCTGGTACTTCTGGAATGAGTTCTCAAAAGTCAGATGCACCTTCCAAGCCCTCCTACACAAGAACTTATCAGAGACAGGAAAGGTCATCCAGTCAGCATTCTCATAGAAGCAGTCACCAGAGAAGTGTTAGTGGTTCAGAACACAAAAAGGAAATTTTTTATCAAAAACCAGAATTCTATCCTCCTCAACCTCAAACTGAACAAAGAAGGCATTCTGAATCATTCAAGCCTAAAGGAAAATACAGTGAAGCTGTACCTCCCAATTCCTCATACACTCTAAGTTCTGAAAGCCAAACTGAGGCAAACCTTCAAGCACAGTCTACACATTTCAAGCCTGTTGTACTGCTATCCTTATAGGAAGATCAATCTTCAGCCAGTCAGGATGATGATTCAAACTTCAGGATGGCAAGACTTCAAGAATTAATTGCTTTGTCACAAATGAAAAAGGCCAAAGAAGAAGGACAGGATCCAACAAAATTCTCCACAATGTCCACATACAGAGAAAAAGAACTTGAAAGGTTTCAGATAAGCAAGAAACTATTTGATCCTACTGAATATATGGCTAGACATCCAGAAGCAATTGTTCCCAGAACATCAACTCAGACAGTGATTGGAGCAACTGATTTATATATGTCAAAAAGAGAAGCTAAAAATCCTAACAGGGAAATTATATTTACAAACCCAGGAGAAAAGAAGAAGGAAGAAAAATCCAAGAAGTAGTAGCAGAGAATCCTGAAGGAAAAATTGCTACTTGTGGTATACTTTGTTAAATTTATGTTCTTATTATCTATTACAAAGCTATGTACTTATATATGTTGTACTTGTTAGTAAATTATATGCCAGATACATGCTAGGTTCCTGCTTTGTGTATTTTTTATTATTGAGTCTGTAATCAGTGACCTCACCCAAATAGGGGGAGATTGCTGGAACCTCTAGTTGAAATTGGGCTAGGTTCACTGAGTTAGGATATGACCCAATATGTATAGATCAGGGTCATATGTGTGTCTTAGAGTCTAAGGCAAGTCCTTAGAGTCAACAGTACAAAGGACCAGCCTCCATCACTGCCAAAGACTCAAGACTTAGAGAAATCAAGATTTAGAGAAAGAGATCTACATTCGTCGATCTTAGGTCGACGATAGTCGTACTCAGCTCAAGTATCTCAGAGATAAACTTCTCTGAACAGAGCTCGACGAACTTCATTCTCAGATCGACTAACTCTTTGACACTCAACGCCATAATTCACTCAAAACTAAGGCAGACTCAGAGACAAAGAACACTCAATGCCATAATTCACTTAAAGCCAAGGCAGACTCAAGGACAAAGAACACTCAATGCCATAATTCACTCAAAGCCAAGGCAGACTCAAAGACAAAGAACACTCAATGCCAAAATGGACTCTGCGACATACTTCAATCAAAGCCAAAGCATATCTCAGGTCGACGAAAGCTATTCTCAGCTCGACAAACATAGAGCATAGATCAAGAAGATTTCGTCTAGCAGCAGTCAGCTATTAAGAGTTTGACGATCTTGTAACTCAGCTCGACGAACAACAATACTTAGCTCGACGAACTATGAACTCAGCTCGACGAATTCTGTCTTCAGGTCGACGATTCTAGACTAAGTTATTTCCTTCCTTCTGTTTCGATTTTAGTGCAGTAATTCCTGTATAATTAATGCTCTTACATCCTCTTAATATTACCGTTAAACAGAGCATTAATTACGGTCTTCATCAGGATTATTGCCTGCCATATTTCCAATGAAACAGTTGGGGAAAGTAATCAATACCGTATATTTCTCAACGTCAACAACATTGATTACAGGAGCAATTCAAAATTTCAAATGGTCGTCAAAACAAAGTGTGGGGATTTTACTGAATAGACAATACACACGACATCAACAATATATAGAGACAGATAAAATCTCCATCTTCTTCATCTGTCCTCAATCTGCTCTCAATCTGCTTCAAGGCTTCAAAGAGAAAAACACACTTATCATTCTAGAAGTCTGCTTTAGAGAAATCATCAAAAGCTGAAGGCCTACACCCTTGAACAAGGCTTCCACTCCTGAACCATATAAGATCTTAGGGGGAGCTTTGACAACAACTAAGAATCCACACAGTCTTCTCATTTTGATTTGAGAAAAGAAGACTTACATCACTCTCTCATTCACACCTCTTTACAGGGTTTTAATTCCCTTCAAAATTATTCTGGTTGCAAGTCTCCTTCCAAAAGACTTGAGGTTTGGTTTTTGAGCACCTGATCAAAAGCTCATTGGTGACAGTCACCTGATCAAAACCTGCAATGGATTCCTACCAAGGGTGGTAGAAGAGTGGATGTACCCAGTTTGGGGAACCACTATAAATTTCTTGTGTTGTCTGGTTGCTCTTTCTTTTCTGTTCTTGCTGTGGCTGTGTTTGTTAGATATCCTGTGGTCTTTGATTTACTTTAATCATTGATAGTTAGATATATTTGTTAAAGGTAATGATAGTATACTGTTAGAGAAGAAAATTTTAAAAACACACAGACATACTCTATTCACCCCACCCCCCCCCCCCTCTAGAGTATATCAGATCTAACCCTAACTTTCAGACCCGATAGCTCCTATGATGTAGGCAAGGTTAGCCAATTCATGCAAGCTCCTAGGGAGTGCCATCTACAGTTTTCTCTGAGGATATTTGAGTATGTAAAAGCAGCACTAGAGAAATGATTGCTTTTTCAGAAGAATGGTCACTTGAGGGTTGAAGCGTACTCAGATTCAAGCTATGCTGATGATAAAGAAGACCGCAAGTCAACATCGAGCTTTTGCACATTTGTTGGAGGAAATCTTGTGAGCTGGAAGAACAATAAAGAGTCTGTTATCTCTAGTTCTAGTGCAGAAGCGAAATATCATAGTATGGCATCGTCCATATGTGAGTTAAAGTGGTTACGGGCTCTCATGCTTGACTTAAGAGAGGTCTATAACTATCCTCTTCCTATGTTCTGCGACAATAAGGCCGCGATATACATCTCCAAAAATTCGGTCTTTCATGATAGAACAAAACATATAGAAGTCGACTGTCACATTATTCGAGAAGAGATTTTGAAGAAACAGATTTGTACTCCGTTCGTCACTTCTGACAACGAGTTGGCAGATATCTTCACTAAGCCGGTGTCCGCTTCCTTATTTCACATTTGCGATAAACTGGGCATGATTGATATCTATGCTCCATCTTGAGGGGGAGTGTTGCAGTATGGAGACTGGGAGGTCTGGCGGTTTGTTTGGCGGTCTAGCGACTTCCCCCAGTAGCTTGGTAGCTGGGCTATTGCTGATTGGTGTCTAGCGGTCTGGTGGCTTCTCCCAACGGCTTGATATCCAGGTTGTTGCTGATTGGTGTCCGGGCGGTCTGGCGGCATGTCTATGGTGACTTGAAGATGTTGTCGGCTTGTCTTCTCCACATTTACCGCATGGTTAGTCTAACCGCGTGGCTTATGCAGCTTGTATAGATGCTTGTTCCTATAATTATTAGTCCCGCATTGCTTATTTATAATATCTCTTCTCTCCTCCATTCTATAAAAAGGAGGTCATACCTTTGTAATAGATACCTTTTTGGATAATAAATATTTTGTTACTCCAAATTTTCGATCTATGTACAACCTTGGGCTCGCAGGGGCCAGAGGCTTTAAAAAGGGGGGGGGGGGGTAGGCGAGACGGCCCAATACAGTCGTCAATTCACGGAGCGAGTTGATCCCTCTTAGGGTAACACGCGGGAGGGCCCAGGTGAGAAGAGCCTGAGCGAGAGCTGCGTCATGAGATGGGCAAGTCAGCGCCAAAGGAGGAGGCATTCGCGGGCAAGTAGCTGACTCGCCATGCGAGAGGACTTCAGGGGGGAGCTTTCGCTAGCGAGACGGTGCTCTCGCTAGGCGAGAAGCCTGCAGAAGGAAGCTCTCTCCAGGCAAGAAGACCTTGGAGGGGAGGTCCTGTCAAATCCCCAGTTCGATTTAAGACCGGTTCAGGTGGGGCTGTGTCTATCTTTTGGCCCAGCAGGATTTTACGCTTTTGCCCTAGGTGGTCTTCATGTAGCCCTTCAAAACAGCGGAGTATGGCTGTTGGTAGACCCGATTAAGGGTATTCTAGTAATTTCAGGATAGCTCCAGTTTGTTATTAGCAGTCCCAGTTCAGAGGCCTATAAATAGACCAGTAAGGTGCCTTAGAAAAGACAGATTTCCCTAACTCTCCTTCTCTCTTTCTAAGGCACCTAGCCCAGCATTGGCTAGGGAGGGGAAGGATTCCAATTCTTTCGGGTAAGAGGCGGGACCTCCGCGCTGAGGCCTCCAGTCTAGTCTTTTGAGGGCCTTGTCTAGAGGGTTATCCGAAGAGAGTAAGGGCGAGTTGCATTTTCAGTTTCGAGCTTTTGGAGGGACAGACTTTATTGGTTCCAACATTTATTGTGCGGTGAGCGTGGAACAGCAGCTTGCACATAAGAACTTTTGGTGACCTCATGGAGGGGGATCTTGAAGGAGATGGTGGCGGGTCCTCAAACCCGGGAGGATATGTCGGGAGGGCAGAGTTCATGACATCAATTGGGGGGATCATGGACATGCTGAAGAAGATCTCACAGAGAGGGGAATGCGAGACCCCTCCACCCCAGGAGCCAGGTCTCGCGCCCCGCGAGGGGATCAACCAAGCAAGAATAGGCGAGGAAGCACCCGGGAGGCGACCGGGAAAGGAGGTAGTGGCGGATGTCAGCAGGTGAAACGTGGAGGGTAGAGAATTTTTCGCCAGCCCAGCGAGTGCCGTCTCGCTTGGCAGGATGGTTGCACGAGTGGAGGCAGCGAGACCCACAACGAGAGGATCTCCTTTCTGCGAGTTGATACTCTCGGCACTAGTGCCAGAAGGGTTCTGCGAGCCCGAGATGACCTACTATATGGGGAAGGACGATCCCCTCCAGCACCTGTAGTGGTTCGAAGATGCAGTCTCCATCGGACCAATGACAGACGCTTTTAAGTGCCGCCTTTTCGCCATCACCCTGAAAAACAAGGCTAGGGATTGGTTCCACCAACTCCCGGCGGGGTCGATCTACGGCTTCGAGGATCTGAGCAGAAGCTTCCAACTGTGCTTCTCGACCTCTAAGAAGAGGAAGAAAAACTCGGAGTCTAATTTCTTGATCAAGCAGAAGGCCGATGAGTCCTTGGCTCAATACGTGGACCGCTTCCAGGAGGAGATTCTAGACATCCAGGAGGTGCCTGGTTTTTCTCTCCAGATGGCTTTCACAATGGGGCTAAAGGAGAGATTTTTTAAGATGAGCCTGACAAGAAAGCCACCATTGTCATTCGAGGGGTTGATGGAGAAGGCGGCAAAGGAAATAGCTATAGAGGCAGCAAATCTGGCCTTTGCCAGGAAGTTGGCAAGACTGACTGATGTGGAGAAGAGGGAGCCGGGAGGGGCCAGGCAGCAGGAGGGAAGTAGAAGGGAGGAGCTAAGGGGGCCAGTGCATCCGGAACTGGGCTAGAAGAAGCCAGGTGGTCCTGCTCAAGGACAAGGGAGGGGCCCCCCAGGGAGGAAGAAACTATTATCCAAGACAGGGAAGGTTTAATCCGTTAGGGTGGGGGCATGGTCCGAGGCCACTCCCACCCCTGCCTCAACAAGCAATGGCCATCAACCGAGGAAGAGGAAGAGGGCGAGGAAGAGCGGGATCAGGAGCGGGGAGGAGGAGGAATTCCCAAGAGGGGAGGCAGGATTGGGGGTAGCCTTTCCGTATTATGACTTTCACGAGGAAGAAGGCCACGCGACGGCTACCTGCCCAGAGTTTCTGGAATTGAAGGGGAAAAGGGTAGCAGGGGAGTAGCAGCTACTGGTGCAGATTGTAGAGGTGACGGGAACCGGGGAGGAGGACCGGTGTGTGGATCGATCAGATACAGGAGATCGAGGGGGAATCGGGGTGATCCACGGTGGGGGGGGGGGTGAAGGGATTGAGGCTACCCGCAAGGCCAGCCTCCACACCATGTACCGCCGGAGTGTCGCCCCGACGTCGCAGGCCCCGCCCCCAGATGAGAAGATTACCTTTTACAGGAAGGATCTACCAGATCACGAAGATCCTTTCTGCGATGCACTAGTGATCAGGACCGCCATCAAAAACTTCACGGTGTCCAGAATCTTGGTGGATAATGGGAGCTCCGTAAATGTTATCTTCAAAAAGGCGTTCAATGAGATGAGAGTGTAAGCCAGGAGAGTGTTGGTGGCGGACGGACCGTTGTTTGGATTCTCAGGAGAGCGGAAGGAGGTTGAGGGAGGAGTAAGGCTCCATGTAACTCTGGGAGGGCTGTCTAGAAACTGCCGCTTTGTGATAGTGGACGCCCCCAGTAGTTACAATGAGATCTTTGGGCGCCCTCTAATCAGCGCCTTCAGATGCGTGTCATCCTCGTTCCATCAGTGTTTGAAGCTCAATTTAGGGGGAACCCAGATCAGGGTGCGTGGAGATCCAAAGGCAGCCCGAGAATGCTATGTGACGACAGTAAAAACCATCTCATGGAAGGGTGAAGCAGAGGAACTAGAGAGGAGGATGGAGTAAGGAGAGTAGGTGGATGGAGAGGAGCAAGAGGAGAGAGAGGTGGCTGGAGTAGAGAGAGGCATTGCGGTGGATCTAGAGATGGTGGGAGAGCAGGTGGACGGAGAGGAGTAAGAGGAGAGAGAGGTGACTGGAGTCGAGAGAGGCATTGCGGTGGAGCCAGAGATGGCAGGAGAGCAGGTGGATAGAGAGGAGCAAGAGGAAAGAGAGGTGACTGGAGTAGAGAGAGGCATTGCAGTGGAACCAGGGATGGCAGGAGTGCAGGAAGGTTGGAAGAAGGCAGGAGGTGCCAAGGGCAGAAAAAGGAAGATGGTGGAGATGAGAGAGTCGTCCGAAAAGGAGACTCAGCCAGAAGGGGGGAATCAATCCTCGCCAGGAATGAGTCCTGAAAAAGAAAGGGGGAAGACCTTGGAGAGAGTGGTTGCAGTTGACGAGGAGCGGGAAGTGGTGGAGCGCAGGCTAAGGGAGCAGGAAAAAACCCAAGGGAGCAAGAAGAAGAGGAGGAGCCTTTAAGGCTGAGGGCAGCAGTGGAGGTTCTGTAGATGGACATCCTCACGAAGGATGGGAGAAAAGAGGAGATCAAGGTCAGCGGAGAGCTCATCCCCAAGGATTAGGAGGAGACCCGGAGGTGCGTGTAAGAGAACATCGATGTATTTGCCTGGAGTGTAGCTGACATGCCTGGGGTCGATGCGAACGTGGCGTGCCACCGCCTCAACCTCCACCCCAAGGTCCGCCCCATCCAGCAAAAGAAGAGGGACATCGCTTCCAAGATGGTCGGGCCTATCAGAGAAGAGGTGGAGAAGCATCTTCGGGCAGGGTTCATATCGGCGAATTGGTATCTGGGGTGGGTGAGCAATGTTGTAATGGTGAAGAAAGGAGAGGGTAAATGGAGAATGTTTATCGACTTCTCTATTTTAAATAAAGCATGCCCGAAGGATTGTTACCCTCTGCCTCGAATCGATGCGCTGGTTGATTCAGCCGTTGGTTTTCCACTAATGAGTTTTTTAGATGCCTTTTCAGGGTACCACCAGATACGCATGTATACCCCCGACATCAAAGATGTCACCTTCGTCACCGAGGATGAGTGTTTCAGTTACAACATGATTCCCTTCGGATTGAAGAACGCAGGGGATACCTACCAGAGGATGATGGATCGGATATTTTGGGAGCAAAAGGGGCGGAACCTCGAGGTCTACGTCGATGACCTGATGATTAAGAGTCAAGACCTCGAGTCCCACCTCCTAAATCTGCGGGAAACTTTTAAAACTATAAGGAAATATAAAATGAGACTCAACCCTCTAAAATGTGTATTCGGGGCCAGTAGGGGGAAGTTTTTAGGGCACCTCCTCACCCCTTCAGGAGTGGAGCCTAATCTAGATAAGGTAAAAGCAATCCTGGAGTTGGGATCTCCGAAGGACGCTAAGGAGGTCCAACGCCTTACTGGTAAGTTGGCAGGGTTTAGCAGGTTCCTCTCCCGGGCAGGGGAGAGGTGTTCCTCCTTCTTCCAAACTCTGAGGGGTGGGAAGGAATTCGAGTGGACCCCCGAATGCGATAAGGCCTTCCTAGCTCTGAAGCAACAGCTCACCCAGACGCTGCTACTTCAAGGGCCGCGAGAGGGGGTGAATCTGTTCCTATACATGGGAGTAGGGGCAGAAGCAGTGAGCTCGGTCCTTGTGCGAGAAGAGGGTAAGAAGCAATTCCCCATATATTACGTGAGCAGGGTCCTCAAAAAGGCAGAGCTGAAGTACCCCATCCTCGAAAAACTAGCCTTCGCCCTCATCATCGCGGCCCGGAAACTCAGGCCGGAGGGATCATGACAGAGCTCTTTAGACCCTCTATAGAAAAAGGGGAGTTAATGGAAGTGGACCGGGAGGGGTCCTGGATGGACCCATTTATGACGTTCTTGATGTCGGGACATCTACCCGAAGGGGACCTTGAGAAGAAGCGGGTCAGGTACACGCCGACCTATTACCTGCTGAGGGAAGGGATCCTTTATCAGAAAACATTGTCAGGCTTACTCGCTCGATGTGTGTCCGAGAAGGAGGCGTCAATGGTATTGGAGGAAGTTCACTCGGGGGAATGCGGAAGCCACTTAGGGAGTCGGACCCTTGAAGGGAGGGTGCTGAGGCAGGGCTACTTTTGTCCTACCCTCAGGAAAGATGCTGAGGAGTTCGTAAGAAGATGCAGAAAGTGTCAGGAGTTCGCTCCACTTCAACTCCTCCTTGCGCAGAGATTACGCATGATAACGGCTCCATGGCCCTTCGCCATATGGGGAATAGACCTGGTAGGCCCGTTTCCCCAGGCCAGTGGCCAGAGGAGGTTCCTGCTGGTCATGGTGGACTACTTTTCAAAGTGGCTGGAGGTGAAGGCCTTGGCAAAGGTGACGACGCAGGTGGTTAAGAACTATGTATGGGGGGAAATTATCTACCGGCAAGGGCTCCCTTTGTCCATTGTCATAGATAACGGGTCATAGTTCGCTAGTAGGGAATTTATAGACTTCTGTGCCCAACTTGGCATAGATCTTCGGTTCGCCTCGGTTCATCACCCCCGAAGAAACGGACGGGTAGAAGCCGCGAATAAGATCATCGTAAACCTCTTGAAGGAAAAGGTAGAAAATCTGAGGGGAAGTTGGGTGGAGTAGCTCCCCTCCATCCTTTGGGCACTGAGGACTACACTGAATAATGCAACAGGAGAAACACCCTTCAGACTCTCCCATGGATCGGAGGCCGTCATACCCGTAGAATTTGAAGTTGAATCCCCCAGAGTGACAGTGGAAAGGAGAGGAGATAAAAGATGGCAAGAGGACAATGGGGAGGAGCAGAAGCTCACTCTCGACCTAGTAGAGGAGCTCAGGGAGCTAGCGTCAATCCGGTAGGAAGAAGTCAAATGCCGAATGTCCAAGTACTTTGATAAGCACATCAGGATAAAACAGTTCCAAAAGGGGGACTTGGTCCTCAGAAAGGTGGATGCCGCAAGAAGGGGGGCCTTGATGACTAGATTTAGTCATCATATTTTGGGGTAGTTTAGTATGCAAATTCTTAGTTTAATCATATGTTTTAAGTATTTTTATGCATGTTTTGCCTTTTTGTGTTAGGATATTAAAATTCCTAGTTTTATGATAGTTTTATTGTTATATCGCAATTTTATTTTATGTTACTATATAAAAATATATAGTTTTATTATATGTATTTTAATAATTATACTTGTTATGTTTTATCTTTTATGTTATAATAATCTCTAATTCTATTTATGTTTTATTTTATGTTTTGTTATTTTGTTATTATGTTTGTTATTGTTATGTTTAATGTTATGTTTATTTTTGTTTAGTTTTTTTTATAACTAATTAATAGTATGACTTATTATGTTAGTTTAATTTAATATCATGATAGTTACATGTTTAATATTAAGCTAATGTTCTGTTTATTTGTGTAGGTACACTTGAATGATGAAGCCCAAGCTAGTGCAAACCCGAACATTGGAGCAGCCCATGCAGCCTACATTCCACTACCAGAGCCCACCTAGCTGCTCCCTTTTCCCCTCTAGCCCGAGCAAATGCAGCCCAACATGCCTTCAAATCAAGTGGCCGGCCACTCTCATTTTATTTTATTTTATCTTGCCACCTTTCTCATGCATGCATCTCCCTCTCTCCTCATTAAATCTAAATGCATGAACCAACTTTCCCTCCCCCCCCATGGCCGGCCCCTCTCCTTTCCCTCTTCTACATAATTCCATTCATTCCCCCTCCTCATTTTTATATTCCCTATGTCATTCCCATTATACAAATGCATGCATGAACCCCTCTCTTTCTTCCTTCATTTAACACATGCATGCATTTCTCTCCCCTCCATTTAATACCATGCATGAACATATTCATCCCCCTATGGTCGGCCACTCCTTGGGCTTCCCCTATTCTAGATGCTTCCATCTCTCCTATAAAAGGAACCCATATCCCATGCTTTGAAGAGGTTGGATTGGAGCAAGAGAGCAAGTGAGCAAGAGAGTTCTAGTACAAGTTTTTCTTCATTGTTGTTTTCTTTTTATGGTTGTAATTTTCTTCTTAGTATAATATTGTCATCCTTTTAATATTATTGTGTACCTTGTTTTTTATTAATCAATGGAATTCATCTCTCTTTATTTTGTTGTTTCCTTTTCCAGTATGCGTAGCTATTCTCCTATAGCATTCGATCGTGAGGATCCATGAAGTGAGATGAGAGTTTATTTTCTTTCTTAGTTTTATTTTTTATATTTCATGCTCGATCCTTCTTTGATTTATTTGGCGTCGACTCCGTATTTCCGGTATACGGTAGTAGGCCTTGTTCTCATTTCATAGTAGTCGAGAGACTCATGATTTGAAAGATCACTCAAATAAGGAAGGAGTTGAACGCAATCCTAGAGATAGGATGACGTAAATCCTCCAAATTGGAGTCAAGTCCAATAGTGCGGATCATCTCGATAATGCAACTTTAGGCTTCTTTGGTTTGTAAAGAGATTTCGATCAAAGAGTTTATAAGTTAGGAGACCTAATGCTCTAGCGAGATTTTGTCTTATTTTCGGATCCGTCACGGTCGAGTATGGTTTGCAAAAATTAAAACTATCTTTATTTTTATCTCTCTCATCTAATTTCATGGTGAATCATTGATCGAATGCTAGCTTTTTATTATAAGTTTTTCGTGTCGCAAATTATCTTTCATTTTACTTTAAAAATTCTAAAAATCCAACTATTTTCCGGTAGGATAATATTTCAAGCGTGAGTAGCAGTACTTGACAGCCCCGTGTTTAAATACGACCTTGGTACTACAATTCGACAGGTACGCTTGCCTGTTTGGGTTTTGGCCCACCAAGTTTTTGGCGCCGTTACCGGGGATTTTTCTCGTCAATATTTTGAAAACGCTTGCGCTATTACTTCTATCAAACATAAAAAAAATATTTCTATATATATTTAAATATTTATAATCAACCCACCTCACTTTATTTCTACCCCACCTAAATTCTCTCGAAAAGGGTAAGGGGCTTTAAGCACCACCATTTTACCTAGTACCGGGCGAACCCTTCACCGGGTAGTCCTCGGGAATTTCGAGAGCCAAGCCGTAAAAAAATTCTATTTTCAAAAAAAAAAAAATCCTTTCTTCTCTTTTTCTTTCTTTTTGAAGTTTCCATTTTCGTTTTTTCTTCGTCTTCTTTGCTAGTGCATGACCCGAGCGAATCCGTCGCTACTTGTTGATTTGGACCCGGAAATCGAACGCTCCTTTCGGAGAAAACTACGATTCGGGGCTTCCACTTCTCAAACAACGGTTGAGGATTCCTTTGGGGATTGCAATTTTAATTCTGAGATGGGAGACCCTAACCCAGGAGTGGCTCAGCAAAGGACTATGTCCGATTATGCTCGACCAAACTTGGAAGGGACAGAGACAAGTATTGTTCGACCTACAATTGCGAACAATAACTTCGAGCTCAAGCCTAGCATCATTCAAATGGTGCAGCAATATGTACAGTTCGACGGATTACAAGATGAAGATCCGAACTTGCATATTGCCAATTTTCTTGAAATCTGTGACACCTTCAAAATCAATGGTGTCTCAGACGATGCGATAAGGCTAAGACTCTTCCCATTCTCCTTAAGAACTAAAGCCAAACAGTGGTTGAGTTCTCTTCCAAGAGGATCAATCACTACTTGGAACATTTTAACTGAAAAATTTCTTTCTCGTTATTTCCCCCCTGCTAAAACTGCTAAGCTGCGTAATGATATAACTTCATATTCTCAAATTGATTCTGAGACCCTCTATGACACTTGGGAGAGGTTCAAAGAACTTTTGAGAAGATGCCCACATCATGCTCTGCCTGTATGGTTGCAGTTCCAGACATTTTATAATGGGCTAAACCAAGAGACTAAGTAAATGATAGATGTCGCTTCCGCTGGTTCTTTAGACCGCAAAACTCCGGAAGCCGCTCTTGAGCTTATCGATGACATGGCGATGAACACTTATCAGTGGAATTCGTCCAGGTCTCGCCCATCTAAACCTGCAGGTATTTTTGAAGTGGATTCGGTGACCCAACTGGCGATGCAAGTGGAAATGCTAAATAAGAAGATCTCGGAGATGACTGCTCCCTCCGCTGCTAAGGTATATGAAAATGCTACTGCCGCCGAGCAGGTGGATTATCTGGGGAACATACCCAGGCCTGCTCAAAATAATTCTGCCAATAATTTTTCTACTTTTTCGAATTTTTCTTCTCCTCCTGGTTTTAATGCTGCTACAAACTCTTATCATCCTGGATGGCATAACCATCCTAATTTTTCTTGGAGTAATAATGCTAACGTACTACTCCCACCGCATGATTTTACACCACCACCACCACCACAACAAAATTTTCAAAAACCTTCCCCTTTGGAAGAGATCCTCGCTAAATATATAAGCTCGAACGATGCCACTATTAGAAATTTAACAGGATCCATGAAAAATTTAGAAAATCAAGTTGGCCAACTCGCCAAGGCCTTTTCCGAGAGACCACCTGGAACTCTTCCCTCGAACACTGAGCCTAACCCAAGGGAACACGCAAATGCGATTTCCCTTCGGAGCGGTAAGGTTGTTAACGAGCCCACCCCAAGGGAAGAGCCAAGGGTGACTGTCCCTCCTGTTATTATCCCCACGGAAAATGAAAAATCAAATCTTAAAAATGAAAAATCTACTTTTGACAAAGAAAAAGATATTTCTGTTCTTTCTGATTTTCAAAATGATGCTCCAGTTATTATAAATGAATTTCCGCCACCTCCTTATCCGGCTAGACTTAGGCAAGAAAAACTAGATAATCAATATCAACGCTTTCTTGAAATATTTAAACAAATTCATATTAATTTGTCGTTTCATGAAGCGATTAGCCAAATGCCTAAGTACGCCAAATATCTTAAAGATTTATTAACGAACAAAAAAAAATTGGAAAATCTTTCTCATGTAACGTTAAATGAAGAATGCTCGGCGGTCGTTAAGAATTCTAATCTTCCTAAAAAGATAAACGATCCGGGTAGTTTTTCCATTCCTTGTGTTTTTGGCGACCTTTTTGTAAAACATGCGTTACCAGATCTTGGAGCGAGCATCAACTTGATGCCTTTTTCTTTATTTAAAAAGCTTGGTTTGGGCACTCTCAGCCCTACGCGCATGAGTATTCAGTTAGCCGATCGTTCGATTAAGTATCTGTTAGGTGTTGTTGAGGATGTGCTAGTGAAGGTCGACAAATTCATCTTCCTGGTGGATTTTGTCATTCTCGATATTGAAGAGGACATCGAGGTCCCTCTTATCCTTGGTCATCCCTTCCTAGCCACCGCTCGCGCAATCATAAATGTGAGTGACGGAAAACTTTTTCTGCATGTAGGAGATGAGGAAGTAGCATTTGATATTAATAAATCGATGAAAAACTCTTTACAAAATGATGACTCTTGTTTTTTCATTGATGATTTAAAAGAAGACTCCTATTTTTCTCCAAACGATTTTTCTTCTCCTTTTTTTGTACACTCATCAACTATTTTTGAAAATACGGTTATGTCCGTCCAAACTATTTTTGAAAATGAAACTGATTTTAAACAAAAGAATTTTGAAAATCTTATTTTTGAAAATGATAAAAATTTGCCAAATTATTTTGCAAAACCACCTGACCCTGCAGAAAAAATTTATCATGATAAGAACTTCCGCCACCATCAAAATTTTAAACCAGGCGATCAAGTTCTTCTCTTAAATTCACGATTACGCATTTTCTTTGGAAAATCTAAATCTCGTTGGTCTGGACCGTTTGCGGTCAAGGATGTTTTTTCTGATGGAACTGTGTTACTTTCGCACCCGGAGAGGGGTGAATTTAAAGTGCATGAATGCAAACTTAAGCTCTATTTCTCTAATGATTCTGTGACTCCTGCAAAGGAGAATCTTCTTTTTGATTCTTAGTTTATTATTTCTGATGGACATTTTTATTTTGTTATGGACATTTTTTATTTTTCACTTTTATTTTTGGACTTATTATTATGAAACTCGTTTATTTGGATTATTGTAATAAAAAACATTATCGGGCATCTGCCCATGGACTCTATTTCTTTTTGCTTTTATTTTGCTTTTCTACCGGAGGCCAATCAAGTCCATGATCGTGGTCGCCGCTTCGCCGTTGCTGATATCAGATGGATCAAGTCATACCTGCTGACGATCAAGTACTCTAAAAGGCAAGCATGGGGGAGCGACATCCGCCTTCATCTCACGAACCCGGGGAAGTCCTGTTTTATTTATTTATTTATTTTCCTGCATTTTTCTTTTTTCTCTTCTTCTCAGTCCCCTTCTCTTTTTCTTTATGTTTTCTTCATTGAGGGCAATGAAGAATTTAAGCATGGGGGGGTCTAGTTTCTTTTGTTCTTTTCTTTCTGTTCTTCTTCTTTCAAAAAAATTTATGTTTTTATATTAGTATAGTATTTTATGTTATGTCATCAAAATCCAAAAAAATTATAAATATAAAACCCAAAAAAATTAGAAAAACAAAAAAATCAAAAAAATTGTGCTAAAATCTATTTGAAAAACAAATCCTAAAATTATTTTCTATCTTTATTTTCATGTTGCTTCTAGTGAAGTGTAGGCCCATGCGGTTTCTTAGTTCTATATAGATTACTTTGAAAATGTTTTTCTAAACCTATCATTTTAACATAGTCTAGTTCTACTAGTTTCTTTTTCTTAAATATAGGCATCTGGTTTTTAAGTTGTAAGCTAGCAATACATAGTTATGTCTTTTTATTCGGTTAGTTACTTACGAATGGTTGCTAGGTATCATTAGTCCTTTTTCATTTGCGGGGTAGTCTTTTTTGGTGTCTAGAACTTGTACCAAGCTACTCTCGAAGCATTTGCGCCGTTTTTACGTTCTTTAGAAATGATTTAGGCCACCATTTGAATAGTTTGAGCTTTTCGTGCCCACCAAAAACAAAACCCTTGCAAAACAATTTTGGGCCTTTTCCTTATTTTCCTTGTTTTTAGCTCCACCTTTCATTTCATCTTGTTCACCAAAGCTAAATGCCCTTCCTATTTTCACACTATAACCTTGAGCTTAAAATTATTTTGTGGGAGGGGTATTATTTTTGAAATGAATAGGAAATTTTCAAGCTTATTTTTGGAGCTTCCTTATCAACTGTTATTCAAAAAGGAAAAAATTGACAAAGAAAAATGAAAAATCAAAATAAAAAAAGAATGCAAAAAGGTTATGTTTGGCCAAGTTTATAAAAGAAAAATACATGGCCTTATGTTTGTTTTAGTTTGAATTGAAGTACTTATCATGTCTTATCTTTGTATTTTAAGCTCACCCTTGGTTTAGTGTTTAAGCCATTATGTTTATCTTTGTTTCCATTTCCTAATCAGTCACCTAAACCAAGTTTTAATGCCTAATAGAAGCCCTAATGATCTTAGAACTTAAATTCGCGTAGTGGAGAAAGTGTGAACGTACAAGCCTATGGCCACCATCATTGATGGATTTCTTTGGAGGTTATCTTGGAGTGTTTTAGGGTTAATGTTTATCTAGCAACCTAGTAGTTTGTTAATGCGTTGTTTACTTAGAACCTCTACTTTTGTTTTCCTTATTTTCATTTTTTTGGATGCCTTGTTTTAAGATTTAGAAATGTGTAGACTTTTCTTATGTTTTAATGAGATTTTTAGGATTCCATTTTCAATTTTTCTATTGTGCACTTCTCACCCCACTAGTTGATAATATGAACATTAAGATAGTTTAATTTTTCATGTTTTGTTTTTTCTTAACTATGGAACTTAAAAATATATATATATCTTTTGCTTTCTTTTTGCTTCTCCCAAGTTTTATTTCTATTTGCTTGAGGGCAAGCAAATGTCTAAGCATGGGGGTGTTTGATGACTAGATTTAGTCATCATATTTTGGGGTAGTTTAGTATGCAAATTCTTAGTTTAATCATATGTTTTAAGTATTTTTATGCATGTTTTGCCTTTTTGTGTTAGGATATTAAAATTCCTAGTTTTATGATAGTTTTATTGTTATGTCGCAATTTTATTTTATGTTACTATATAAAAATATATAGTTTTATTATACGTATTTTAATAATTATACTTGTTATGTTTTATCTTTTATGTTATAATAATCTCTAATTCTATTTATGTTTTATTTTATGTTTTGTTATTTTGTTATTATGTTTGTTATTGTTATGTTTAATGTTATGTTTATTTTTGTTTAGTTTTTTTTATTACTAATTAATAGTATGACTTATTATGTTAGTTTAATTTAATATCATGATAGTTACATGTTTAATATTAAGCTAATGTTTTGTTTATTTGTGTAGGTACACTTGAATGATGAAGCCCAAGCTAGTGCAAACCCGAACATTGGAGCAGCCCATGCAGCCTACATTCCCCTACCCGAGCCCACCTAGCTGCTCCCTTTTCCCCTCTAGCCCGAGCCCATGCAACCCAACATGCCTTCAAATCAAGTGGCCGGCCACTCTCATTTTATTTTATTTTATCTTGCCACCTTTCTCATGCATGCATCTCCCTCTCTCCTCATTAAATCTAAATGCATGAACCAACTTCCCCCCCCCCATGGCCGGCCCCTCTCCTTTTCCCTCTTCTACATAATTCCATTCATTCCCCCTCCTCATTTTTATATTCCCTATGTCATTCCCATTATACAAATGCATGCATGAACCCCTCTCTTTCTTCCTTCATTTAACACATGCATGCATTTCTCTCCCCTCCATTTAATACCACGCATGAACATATTCATCCCCCTATGGCCGGCCACCCCTTGGGCTTCCCCTATTCTAGATGCTTCCATCTCTCCTATAAAAGGAACCCATATCCCATGCTTTGAAGAGGTTGGATTGGAGCAAGAGAGCAAGTGAGCAAGAGAGTTCTAGTACAAGTTTTTCATCATTGTTGTTTTCTTTTTATGGTTGTAATTTTCTTCTTAGTATAATATTGTCATCCTTTTAATATTATTGTGTACCTTGTTTTTTATTAATCAATGGAATTCTTCTCTATTTATTTTGTTGTTTCCTTGTCCAGTATGCGTAGCTAATCTCCTATAGCATTCGATCATGAGGATCCATGAAGTGAGATGAGAGTTTATTTTCTTTCTTAGTTTTATTTTTTGTATTTCATGCTCGATCCTTCTTTGATTTATTTGGCGTCGACTCCGTATTTCCGGTATACGGTAGTAAGCCTTGTTCTCATTTCATAGTAGTCGAGAGCCTCATGATTTGAAAGATCGCTCAAAGAAGGAAGGAGTTGAACGCAATCCTAGAGATAGGACGACGTAAATCCTCCGGATTGGAGTCAAATCCAATAGTGCGGATCATCTCGATAATGCAACTTTAGGCTTCTTTGGTTTGTAAAGAGATTTCGATCAAAGAGTTTATAAGTTAGGAGACCTAATGCTCTAGCGAGATTTTGTCTTATTTTCGAATCCGTCACGGTCGAGTATGGTTTGCAAAAATTAAAACTATCTTTATTTTTATCTCTCTCATCTAATTTCATGGTGAATCATTGATCGAATGCTAGCTTTTTATTATAAGTTTTTTGTCTCGCAAATTGTCTTTCATTTTACTTTACTTTAAAAATTCTAAAAATCCAACTATTTTCCGGTAGAATAATATTTCAAGCGTGAGTAGCAGTACTTGACAGCCCCGTGTTTAAATACGACCTTGGTACTACAATTCGACAGGTACGCTTGCCTGTTCGG
Source organism: Platanthera zijinensis (assembly GCA_039513925.1). Taxonomy (NCBI): domain Eukaryota; kingdom Viridiplantae; phylum Streptophyta; class Magnoliopsida; order Asparagales; family Orchidaceae; genus Platanthera; species Platanthera zijinensis. The sequence goes on along the minus strand of CM077093.1, from coordinate 80,522,770 downwards.
GTTTTGGCCCACCAGGCCTCTGTGGGGAAGCTAAATCATAACTGGGAGGGTCCCTTTATTGTAAACGAGGTCCTAAAGTCAGGGGGTACCACCTCCAAGATGTGGACGGGATACCCTTGGATCGCGCCCGAAGCAGCGACGATCTGAAACGATTTTACCCATAATGTTATACCCTATTGTATTTATTTGAACATGTTTCTAAAAATATTTTCCTACTTGTATGCATGGCACAATTTCTCGGCACAATGCACTTCGAGGCGACCGTTCTTGAAAGATGAGACTATTTTGGAAGTTGTTTGGAGAGGAGACCCCAAGCAGACCCGCTGAACAGGCTCCCATCAAGCTGGCAGGGATGTAGGCTCACTCGGTGGTTGGAGGTTGTTTGGAGAGGAGACCCCGAGCAGACCCGCTGACCAGGCTCCCATCAAGCTGGCAGGGTTGTAGGCTCACTCGATGGTTAGAGGTTGTTTGGAGAGGAGACCCCGAGCAGACCCGCTGACCAGGCTCCCATCAAGCTGGCAGGGCTGTAGGCTCACTCGGTGGTTGGAGAGGGTTTTTGAGAGGAGACCCCGAGCAGACCTGCTGACCAGGCTCCCATCAAGTTAGCAGGGCTGTATGCTCACTCGGTGGTTGGAGGTTGTTTGGAGAGGATACCCCGAGCAGACCCAATGACAAATCTCCCATCAAGCTAGCAGGGTTGTAGGCTCACTCGGTGGTTGGAGGTTGTTTTTAGAGGAGACCCCGAGCAGACCCACTGACCAGGCCCCCATCAAGCTTGCAGGGCTATAGGCTCACTCGATGGTTGGAGGTTGTTTGGAGAGGAGACCCAAATAACACCCATTGACCAGGCTCCCATCAAGCTGACAGGGCTATAGGCTCACTCGGTGGTTGGAGGTTGTTTGGAGACGAGACCCCGAGCAGACCCGCTGACCAGGCTCCCATCAAGCTAGCAGGATTGTAGGCTTACTCGGTGGTTGGAGGTTGTTATGAGAGGAGACACCGAGAAGACCCGCTGACCAGGCTCCCATCAAGCTATCAGGGCTGTAGGCTCACTCGGTGGTTGGAGGTTGTTTGGAGAGGAGACCCCGAGCAGACTCGCTGACCAGGCTCCCATCAAGCTGGCAGGGCTATAGGCTCACTCAGTGGTTGTAGAGGGTTTTTGAGAGGAGACCCCAAGCAAACCCACTGACCAGGCTCCCATCAAGCTGGCAGGGTTGTAGGCTCACTCGGTGGTTGGAGGTTGTTTGGAGAGGAGACCCCGAGCAGACCCGCTGACCAGGCTCCAATCAAGCTGACAGGGTTGTAGGCTCACTCAGTGGTTGGAGGTTGTTTGGAGAGGAGAACCCGAGCAAACCCGCTGACCAGGCTCCCATCAAGCTGACAGGGCTGTAAGCTCACTCGGTGGTTGGAGGTTGTTTGGAAAAGAGACCCCGAGCAGACCCGCTGACCAGGCTCCCATCAAGCTTGCAGGGTTGTAGGCTCACTTGGTGGTTGGAGCTTGTTTGGAGAGGAGACCCCGAGCAGACCCGCTGACCAGGCTCCCATAAAGTTGGAAGGGTTGTAGTCTTACTCGGTGGTTGGAGGTTATTTGGAGAGGAGACCCCGAGCAAACCCGCTGACCAGGCTCCCATCAAGATGGCAGGGTTGTAGGCTCACTCGGTGGTTGGAGAGGGTTTTTGAGAGGATACCCTGAGCAGACCCGCTGACCATGCTCCCATCAAGCTGGCAGGGATGTAGGCTCACTCGGTGGTTGGAGGTTGTTTGGAGAGGAGACCCCGAGCAGACCCGCTGCCTAGGCTCCCATCAAGCTGGCAGGGCTATAGGCTCACTCGGTGGTTGGAGGTTGTTTAGAGAGGAGACCCCAAACATACCCGCTGACTAGGCTCCCATCAAGCTGGCAAGGTTGTAGGCTCACTCAGTGGTTGAAGGTTGTTTGGAGAGGAGATCCCGAGCAGACCCGCTGACCAGGCTCCCATCAAGCTGGAAGGGTTGTAGGCTCACTCGGTGTTGGAGGTTGTTTGGAGAGGAGACCCCGAGCAGACCCACTGACCAGGCTCCCATCAAGCTGGCAGGGTTGTAGGTTCACTCGGTGGTTGGAGAGGGTTTTTAAGAGGAGTCCCTGAACAGACCCGCTGACAAGGCTCCCATTAAGCTGGCAGGGCTGTAGGATCACTCGGTGATTGGAGATTGTTTTTGAGAGGATCCAGGAAGCACACGTTGATCGGGACCACCAAGTGGATGAGACCGATGAGTGGTTGCGAAACAATAACAAGAGATGGAAAGACCCAAAGGGAAAACCACACCATTGATCAGCAAGGGGAAGGGATCTGACCGTAATGGAGTAGGAGAATCCCCTGCCCCAAGGAAAAGGAGAGGGGACTAAATTTTAAAGGCCACTCGCTCCGGGAGGTATCAGGGAGAGAGGCGAGATGGGGGAAAAAGGCATTCCCATGCGCGAGAACTACGAGGACACGGCAACTCGCCCCCTGATCCAGGTGTGCTCTCGCCAGGAGGAGAGATGGGGGGCAACACCCTCTCGGGGATGAACGGACCTTAGATCCCGCATACAATCGAAACAAAAAGAAAAGAAGAAGAGATGACTAGACCAAGAACCACATGCAGGTAATATATATATATATATACGCAGCACGTCCAGTAAAATAGTCCGATGAAAAATTACATCAGTTGCAAAAAAGAAGCATTGTAAGTAAAAGAAAAGTAGAACTCGGGAAGCCTTAATCCTTCTCGCTAGCCAACGAACCCTCTCCCTCGCCGTAGATCTCATACACATGGTCGCTAACGGTAACGTACTCGCAATCATCCTTGATGACGCCCATCTCGCGCATCATCTTCAAGATAACCTTGGCGGTTCGGATGTTGGCGTATCGGTATAACTCCTTGACCTCCTCATAGGAATACAGAGAAGGGGGAGGTGGGGGAATCGCCGAGCAAGAGGTCGAAGGGGCGGTGCCCTTGAGTTGGGTGACCTGGGCCTTTAGATCTATCACCTTTGCTTCCAGCTCCGCTATGCGCGAGTGTAACCTATCAGCCTTCTCGGTATCCTGCGGAAAGTCCTTGTTAGATTGGTGTCAGGTACGTCGAAAATGAGCTAAGGGAGAACTTACCACTCCATCGCGAGCCTTGGCAAGAAGGTTCTCAACCACCTCTAGCTTCTTCTCCAGATCTCCCGACTTCTCGCGCTCGGAAGCAAAGTTGGCCTCGGATTCTTTCTAGTTTTGGTTGTTGAAAATCAGGCGGCGTGAGAGCCTATGCGAAAGCTCCAAGGTGCGCAGTTGTGATTGCGTCGCCCTCAGGACCAGATCTCGTGAGGAGGCCTTATCAAGGGGATCGGGACCATGACCTCCGTAAAGACCAAAGCCCAAGGAGAAGGCGTGGCCCGTAGGCTGGTCCTTCTCCCTCCAGGAGGGGAGGAGAGTAGAGATTGAGACCCAGTGTGCGCCTTTGTCCCAGATCAGTGTTGGGTCATTGGCAGCATCAGGGACAGCGGGGCCCATATTGAAGTTGGAGTGGGTAGACGGTGCAGGGTAGCGAGAGGGAGCCTCCTCGTGAGAAGGAGACCTGGACAGTTGTTGAGATGAGCTGGCGTGTTGCGCGAGGGGTGTCGTCTCTCCAGATAGTGAGACGACCTTGCGAGGAGAAACCCGAGGAGTGGACCGGGGGGACTGGGACCCTAGGGAAATAGGGCTCGGGGACCCCGACGTCACCACAGTCTCCTGAGGAGTTTTCTTATCGGGGGGAGAGAGACCACCTTCTTCACCTTCATTTTCATCTTTTTCGAAGGGCTGAGGCGAGACGGAGCGGGGTCTTCAACCAGCATCTTCTTTAGGGAGGGGGTCAACGATTCTTTGGTCGTTTCAGCCGCCATATTGGCGAGAGCGACGCCCTTGGACGGCTTGATGTTACTTTTGTAAGGGGGTGAACTGGTACGTTCCTCTCTCCTGGTAAAGGTGAGACGGAATGTTATCATGGATACCAACAATTAGCCAGAAAGAAATAATAAAGGCGAGATCAAAAAAGAAGGTCGAGCATACCTTCACTAGGAAGTACGGGGAGAAGCGAGCCGAGACCACGTCTCAGATACTGGAACTCAAAGATTTTTCAGAGAGGAACTCACATAGGAGCTTATCTGTGCCACAAACTTGGGGGGTTACGTAAAAGACTTCGACGGGCAAGACAGGCGCAAGCGGAACGCCGCCCAGGTTGCCGCGAATGAAGACGAACCGCGTTAGCCAATGGTGGTTCTTGTTGGGCGTCTCGCCGACTTTGAGACCCTGCCCTGTGAAGTAGGACACCCAATCCTGATTGGCGTGATAAATAAAGAGCTTGTAGAAAACTATGAGGCTTAACTCTATTCACTCTCGTCGCATGTAGCTCGCAAAGGCGACCAGGATGGAGATGGCGTTAGGGTTCAGCTGGGCTGGCATGGCGCCGAAATATTTCAAGACCTACTTCATCTCCGGTCAGAGGGGTAATCTCAACCCCGCCTCGAAGTACGAGACGGGGAAGGCAAGCTCTCCGGGATAGAACGTGTTTATGCTCTCACCGACCCGGGGGGTGAGCGATTCAAAGCCTTCTGGCAAGTACTCTCGAGTGAAGGCATCGTAGTCGTGCATAGCGATACGCCCGGGCAAAAAGTCATGGTCCGTGAATCGCTTCCCGCAATGGCTACGTCCCTCACCATCTTCCAGCCTTTTCTTTCCCATAATCGGGCGAGACGGCTGGAATTAGGGACAAGGGAAGCTAGCGAGGTGACCAGAAAGAGAGGAGGCGAGACGGCCGACGAACAGTTGGTGCGCGAGATGGACGAAGAAGAAGAACGCAGGGTTAGGGTGCAGCGACTTATGAAAGCATAGGTCTGACCCCGAAAAACGGGGTATTTATAATGATAAGATTTGGGGAAAATACACGGATGGAGAAGTTGTGCAGGGGAAGGGGATGAGGCAGCCGACCTCTTTCTCTCTCCAGACCTCGATTTACGCGGCCCTAAGTGGGCCCTCAGCATGGCCAAGCGGCAGGAAATAAATTGAAATTAAAAATTGATAAGTCAAGGAAAAATTAGCATAAGTGCAAAATTTAAATGCGGTGTTAGAGAAAATCGAAAAGCAGGCAATTATCAAACCAATAAAGTTCTTCCCGCGCAAAGCGGGTGGCGAGTTCGCAGGGCACATAGTAAGGACGGGACGGAAACATAAATAAGATTATTATATTTATAAATGAAGGTAAGGGAGGCGAGACTCGAAGGAAACTTGTCAATTCTTGTGCCACCTCCAGCGCCCCCGCCGCGGGATCTTGCACAGGGAGGGCGGTTGGGGAGGTGGAAAGCGCGAGCCACGTCGATACCACGTCGAGTGAGACAGAGCTGTTGGTCGACCTCGCTCAAAATCGCCTGGGGGTCAGTCTCGTCTATCTCAATATAAGCATCGATTTTCGAAGAAAGGCGGGCACACTCCACTTCCAGCCAATCGATTCAATGGTCCGCAGCTTGTTTCCATTTCTCCAGCTCCTGGATGATGCGTACGTGCTTCCACAGCATCTCCGCTACCCTACGTTTCATCTCCAACGGATCCATAGGGTCGCCGAGGTAGTCTTGAATTTCATTTATGGGAGGACGGGGCGAGATGACCATCTGCCTGGAGTGATCTCCAACGGGCGAGTCCTCGGCCAGCGAGTCCTCGGAATTCGAGTTGCACACACCTGCGTGGAGAACTTGGGAGGTGAAGTGGAAAAGTGGTAGCAGGGAAAGGCCCAAAAGGAAAAGCATCTTACCAATGCGGCAAGAGGAACCCTCGGTATGAAGAGGATCATCCTTGCTCGTCTCGGGAGCAGAGGAAGGAGTAGAGGGTCGTGGTGAGACAACCTGGTAGCGGTGTTCAGAGATATTGATTCGTATGGTCTCCGGACAATGAGAAAGCGCCGGGACCTTCTAAGTGCAGGCAGCAAGTAAGCAAGCATGCGAGATAGAGGTAAAGGTATGACAATGTCGATAGACTTACCTCCTTTTCTCTAGGACTGGCCGAGTTAGGAGGGATGAGCCTTCCTAAGACGGTGCGAGAAGGCTCCCCTACCGAGATGGGAGGATCAGCGGCTTTCGCCTTCTTGGGAGGGGAAGCGGATAATAGTGAGGATGCAGGAGCGCGCACCGGAATCTTGTTCAGAGCTGCCGCAGCCGCCTTGTTACTCTGACGCACTGCCGCGATGTGGTCACGGAAACTTTGGCTGAGAGACATGAGGACGGAAGCTAGAAAGGGATAGGGGGAAGGAAACGGCCTCCCGGAGTGAGAAGATTCCGGTATTTATAGATTGGGCAAGGGGCCCACCAAAAGATTCCCTCATAAATCCTCTTTAATGATGCGAGCCTCGGTTGGACTATCTTTCTGAGTTTGTAACAACCTCGAAAAGAGCGGGGATTGTGTACAACCTCGGGCTCGTAGGAGACAGAGGCTTGAAAATGGGGGGGCAAGGCGAGACGGCCCAATACAGTCGTCAATTCACAGAGCGAGTGTATCCCGCCTAACAGGCGAGAGGGCCTAGGTGAGAAGGGCCTGAGCGAGAGCTGCGTCATGAAATTGGCAAGTCAGTGCCAAAGGAGGAGGCATTCACGGGCAAGTAGCCGACTCGCCACGCGAGAGGACTTCAGGGGGGAGCTCTCGCTATAGAGACGGTGCTCTTGCTAGGCGAGAAGACTCCAGAAGGAAGCTCTCTCCAGGCGAGAAGACCCTGGAGGGGAGGTCCTGTCAAATCCACGGTTCGGTTTAAGACCGGTTCAGGTGGGGCCGAGTTTATCTTTTGGCCCCGCTGTATTTTACGCTTTTACCCTGGGTGGTCTGCATGTAGCCCTTCAAAACAACGGAGTATGGCTGTTGGCAGACCCGATTAAGGGTATTCTAGTAATTTCAGGACAGCTCCAGTTTGTTATTAGCAGTCCCAGTTCAGAGGCCTATAAATAGACCGGTAAGGTGCCTTAGAAAAGACAGATTTCCCTAACTCTCCTTCTCTCTTTCTAAGGCACCTAGCCTAGCATTAGCTAGGGAGGGGAAGGATTCATATTCTTCCAGGTAAGAGGCGGGACCTCCGTGCTGAGGCCTCCGGTCTAGTCTTTTAAGGGCCCTGTCCAGAGGGTCGTCCGAAGAGAGTAAGGGCGAGCTACATTTTCAGTTCCGAGCTTTAGGAGGGACTGACTTTATTGGCTCCAACAGTCTACTTGTTTTCTGTTCGCACAGATCATTTGTGCCATTCATGTAAGTTTTGATTCGTTTTCATTTAGATTTGTTATCATGCTTGTATGCGAGTTGTTTATGCCACAATGAGTTTTGAAAAAATGCTACTATCATGTAATATATGTTTGACATGGAAGTTGTTATGACAAACACCACTAATTTTGAATATAAAGTGGATGAATTTCACGAATGATGGTAACATAGAAGTGGACAAAGTGTTTAACATCTGGATGTAGCTCAAAAGTTTTGGCCCTTCATACGATGACATAGAAAACTATCACCTACCTTTATATAACAAAGATACCACAATTGACCCAAAAAGTTAATAAAACCCAGTCTACCTAAATCGTGAATAATGATAGTAATTATTCCATTTAATTTACGTAGTTTTTATTCAATACAAAGCTGCATCATCAAAATAACACGTTGATCACAACTGCAATTTCCTCATAGTGACATGTAGACAGACATTATTGTTTAAAGACATCGAAAATTCCAGGAAAATCAAAAGATAAATTTGCATAAAAGTCATCATTTAAATTACTTTGTGCATCATTTGGGACTATAGTTGGAGCATTTGATTTTTCTCGTTCCTTGGTCCTCTGCTGAAAGATCAAAAAAATTAATCTCCTGCATATATCCGAATGTTTCTTCTATGATAATGCTCTTTTTATTAATTATGACTTTCCTCCCTGCCAAAGATAAATAAATGAGCAGTAAGTTGATAAAAGCTCATTAAGTTGATAAAATGTACTGCAGTTGTTAAAAGATGAAGAAGCTTACTTTATTTTTTATTCCCGGACTCTCTGTGTCCCTTCAACCTTGCATTTAAAATTCCTTTAGATTTCTTCATTACAGGATCTTTAAATGATGGAATATTATTTTCCTTCTCATCGTTGAAACCTCTCTTATGCATTTCATCAGCCTCAACTATCTCATCAGCTTTCCTTGCTAAAACATGCAAGCCTGACAAAAATGTGTCTTTGCATCCTGTCAATTCTCTACTAAGTGTGCAAGGTCATAGGAGAAACACATCAAGTTGTTTCTAAATATCAAATTGGAGTCATAGTTTACCATGCCTTGAGTATTTGGTAGGTATATTCCCTTCCTAGTATTATGATAGAATCGCTTAAGCAAAAATTTGTTCAGAATCTCTCTTGCACTTTTCATATTATATATCCTAAGAATATGTTTGCACAAAATGCCTCTAGTCTCGAAATCTTTGCATGAACAATCTATCTCATTGGTCTCAAAATTATATCTAATAAACGATCATTTGTCATCTTCACTACCATAAAAATACTTTGTAATATATAAAAATTATTTTCATCATATCTTATTTCATCCACAACACATACACCAACTGCTCCCTCCACAAAAGCTTTTTCAAATATAGCAAACATTTTGCAGGTGCATAACTTAGACATATGTTTTAGAATCACACAAGTTCTAAAATTTAAACTTACCATGCCTTGCTTGCATCTAAAATCTTCATCTCGTTCTCCTCTCCGCCAAACCCACAATTTCTCTAACCCCATGAAACACTCCACAAGTGTACTGGTTTCCTTTGAATAGCCAAGCAATCCATGTGTTATACCAAGATCTAACACATCCTTGGTTAAGGTCATAGACCACTTCCTCCTAGCTCTATGTAAATCCTTCAACCGTCCATTTTCTTGCAAGTTTCCTCTACTAATCATCTCATTCTAGTAACTATCAAACTCAAACTCGCTATCACAGTTACTCATGCATTTATAAAAAAAACGTGAACACATTTCTTAATATTAAAACATGGGACTTTTGAAGGTACTTTCTTAGAGACATGCCATTAACATAAACAGTGACGAGTCCTTGTTAATACTCTTTCGATAGCAATGACCATGACTTGATCTTGGTCCGTGAATATAGTTGTTGGTTGTTTGCCTCTAACAAATTTTTGTAAAGTATTGAAGACCCAACTAAATGTATCGATGGTCTCCTCAGAAATGAAAGCACCACCAAAAAATATATTCAGCTAGTTATTGTTAACTGCAATGAATTGTGCACAAGTTAAGTTATTCTTATTCAATATGTATGTCATATTAAAAATAATGACATCACTGTAGTAGTCATAATCAATTTTGTTGTGCCCATCCATCCAAAAAAAACTTATCAATCTATTCAACTCGTTAGTTTGAACGTCATATTAGTGTTGGAGGCGTTGGTTCACATATCCTCAATTTGACAATATTAAATCCCAGGTTGTGTTTGATCATATCTTGTGTTTGGTAGAGTGTGAAGGTTTATAGGTTCCATCAAAGTGAAGTGAGAAAACTCTCCTCTGGCTCCTACAGCCAAGCGGTAGTAGCTACCGTCGGGCAGTGGCCTGAATTAAATTGACATGGCGCTCTGGTTGTTACCGCGTTATGTTAGATCTACCAATACGTTAGCCTGAGAATTTATTTCTGCCAGGCGCTCGGGATGCTACCGTACGGAGTTAACTTCTTACCACGCAGCGCTAGCCCACTCAACGAGCGTTGAGATCATCGATAAGGCAGGAGTACCGCCAGGAGGAAACTTTTTACCGCGTCATGGTAGCACGAAAAAGAGTAAAATATTCTTTTTGAATATTTTTCCAAATTTACAGGACAGCTGTCAGCATCAAGCATGTTTACCTACTGCTAGGCTCTTTTCCTACAACCTATGGTAGCCTATTTTTACAAAGACATATAAAAGGCATCTCATTTTCTGATTTTGTTGAGGTGAGACGAATAGAAACTCAGAACTTTCATTCCTAGGGTTCGGTAGACACCTTTGCGCTCCGTTCTGCCATCTCTATCAAAGGAAGAGAAAACTACCTCCCTCCCATTCGCTTACGAAGAACTCCAGCGAGAAAAAGACATCAACAACTATGAGGAGTTGATCGGTTGCATCTATATGAATATTTCAAGCACCCGGTTATGGATCGCTCAACGGAGCAATCGACTTGAGGGAGATTCAATATAAATGCTTTTTTAATCTTTTATACTTGTTATACTTTTTCTATTTTCTCTATTCTTGTGGTGAGAAAAATTAATTGGTGAAGGTCATCGAAATTCGGGGAGGATTCCTTGATAAATCATCCCGTGGAAGGTACGTCTAGATCGGGTGATCTAGCGAGGGCTCTAAGACACTTCCTTACGTGAAGGTGAAGAACCGACTCGAAAGCCTTTCTTAGAGGGAAAGGGAGAGAGCCAACCGGTCCGGTTGGTTGGTCGGTATAGAAAACAAAAGGATATTTGAATTTCACTGCCTCCAATCTCTGGCGTCATGGAGATCAATTATTTGTAATTGTAAAAACACTTGTTGATTTAGTTTGAAAAAAATTCATTTGTTAGTCTCTTTACTTGCTTGTAATGTTGTGGTTGTTATCTCGTGATACTATAAAGGGTGCATAGATCTCCAAGGTATAATTTGCCCAGGAAAACGAGGTCTATAACCTCTCGTCGCGCATTAGCAAGATAACACCCTGTGGAAGCTTCCAGAACTAGTTTTCTTTGGAAGAAATAATTCGAATTTTTTAATTAACGCTCAAAACCTTATTCACCCCCCCCCCCTCTAAGGTTGGCCCTATATCCAACAAGTGGATCAGAGACAGGTTACTTCAAAAAGGCTTAAATTCCTGAAGTAATATGGCCAATACGGTTCACGCTTTCCCTGAGAGACAAGGTGTGAGTAGACTTCCACTGTTTATAGGGAGTGACAATAGTCACTGGAGAATGCGAATGAAAATCTTTTAATGACCCCAAACATGGTCATATGGGCCAGATTGAAACAAAATACATTGCACCCACTATGACTGTAGGTGATACCGCCTTAGTCAAACTGTAGGATAAATGGGATTACGCTGATAAGTTGAGATGTATGAACAATGACAAAGCCATGAACTCGCTATTCTGCGCATTGGATAAAACAAAATTTAATAGAATTTGTAATTATGAAATTGTGCATGATATATGTCATTTACTTGAGCTTACTCACAAAGGTGCCTCGCAGATGAAGGAGTCGAAGTTGTTCCTCCTTGAATCTAAATACGAACAATTCCGGATGAAGATCAACGTGGAGGTGGACAACATGTATACCTGCTTCACCAAGATTGTCAACGCCTCAAGATCCCTCAGGAAGAGATATTCAAATGGAGATCTAGTGAGGAAGATCCTGCGATCTTTGCCTCCATGTTTCAACTCGACGGTGACTGCTATTACTGAATCACACGATATCAGCACCCTGGAGATAGAGACACACATTGGAAACCTAAAGGCACATGAGCTCGAATTAATGATTCAAGCTGAGGAATATCCCAGGGAGATAAAGAAGAAGGGGTTGGCACTAAAGGCTATGAGGGAGAGGAAGGCTGCTAAAGAATCTGAGGATGATGATGAAGAAAGACTCTATGTTCCAATATTCAGGAGGTTCACGAAAAATCCCAAAAGGCAAGGAAAGTTTAAGAAATTCTTGAAGAAAGGTGCTGAAGAAACCAGAAAGTGGAACAAGCCATAAAAGGAGACGAAGAGCTATGATGAGAAGTCTCTACCAGAGTGCTACCACTGTTATAAGACTGGACACTTAAAGAGGGAATGTCCAATGCTCTAAAAGGAGGAAAAGAAGAAACAGAGCCGGCATAAGGGAAAGAAGAAGGTGCTAAAGGCACTACCATGGGACGAGGATGGATCTGACAAGTCAAGTGCCTCTAACTCAAGTATTGAAGACGGGACGAATCTATGCCTCATGGGGAGGAATTAGGAGGAGTTAGAAGTTGAGTCCATGGTCCAGAGCAACACTAAGGTAACCTTACCCTCTTATAGTGAACTTTTTGAAATTTATGAACAACTATGTGATAAGTTAGATAGTGTTATACTTGAGGAAAAGTCCATTAGAATGGAAAACAAGAAAATTAAAAAGTACTTAGAAAATATAAAAATGAATTAATAAAATGCGGCAAAGAGATGATCGAGTGCCTAGAGTGTCCTCACTTGATGGCAACGATCGAAGAGCTAAAAGTAAGTCTCTCTAAGGCATCATTAAAAATGAACAATCTTAATAATGAAAGGAATGCCTTAGAGAAAAGACTTCAAATATATCTTGCTAAAATAGATGAAGGCAAAAAACAATTCATCAATCAGTGCGTAATGCTAGTCACTTAAAATACCGCCCTAAAGGCGAGAATCCATGATCTTAACTATGTTATCAAGAAATTTGGAATAGGGAAAAAATCTCTGAATGTGTTGTTGGGAGCACAGTGTCATGTATTTGGAAATTTTGGACTAGGATACGTATGTCCAACACTACCACCAAGTGGTAATCACTCTAAAGCAAAGACTAAAATGAATTATAAAAATATCACAAAATAAGGTCAATAATTCTGAAAGGCTAACCCTATCCTCAAGCATGAGTGCTAAGAAAAAGATAAAGGAAGCATTCACTGCTTATACCTTATGTGAAAACTGTCAAATGTTTGGTCACACATCCGGCTCATGTCTGAGGAAAGGTGCCAATAAAACTATGCAAGCCTGGCTACCAAGGTCTTCTACTTATCATATGAGTGGGACAACTTGGGTAACCAGAACTTTACCCTCATCTTCTTTTTAGGTGTGTTGGCAGGATAAGGATAAAGAGAGCGTTTAGTACTTGGACTCTGGGTGTTCCAAGCACATGACAGGAGATAAAGACAAGTTCCTTAGCCTGGAGAAGAAAAATGGGGGCATGGTGATGTTCGGGGACAACAGTAAAGGATGTATTCTTGGAATTGGCACTATAGCTAACAAAACATTTTCAATTTCAAATGTATTGTTTGTAGATGGACTTAAGCATAATTTAATCTCAATTAGTCAACTATGTGATAAAGTCTTGAATGTTATATTTGAATCCTCTACAAACACTTGCAAGATTTTAGATGCTAAAACTAATAGTGTTTTACTTACTGCTCATAGAACTAATAATGTTTACAGTATTAGTTTTGAAGATATATCTACCTCTGATTTTAAATGCTTAGTTACCAATAATGAGGAATTATATCTTTGGCATAGGAGACTAAGACACCCAGGAAGTAAACTAATTCAAACTATCAAAACATGAACAAGTTCGTGGACTCCCAAAATTAAGCAGAAGTTTGAACTCCTTATGCGCTTTGTGTCAAAAAGGAAAATTTGTTAAAATCTTATTCAGATGCAAAAATGACATTTCCATGTCTAAACCACTTGAACTTATTCACATGGATCTATTTGGTCTTCTTAGTACATGCAGTCTAGGTGGAAAATGATACACGTTTGTTCTTATAGATAATTACTCTCATTATTGATTGACGATCTTTCTTACAAATAAATCTGACATATTTAGTTCACAAATCTATGCACTAAACTTCAAAATGAAAATAAACTAAAAATAAAATGCATAAGGTCAAATCATGAAGGTGAGTATAGGAATGAAGACTTAATAAACTTTTACAATAATATAGGAATAAAGCACAAATTCTCTTCCTCACGCACTCTATAACAGAACATGGTAGTAGAAAGAAAGAATCGTACACTTTAAGAACTAGCATGCATAATGCTCGTCGAGTTCGGCTTGCCTCGATATTTTTACGCAGAAGCAGTTAACACATTACGCTATATAATGAACCGGGTCATGCTTCCCCCCATTATTAATCGAACTTCGTATGAGCTATATTTCAATAAGAAACCCTCTGTGTCATATTTTCTTTGGTTGGCCGTGTTATATTCTAAACACTAAGGATCACTTAGGAAAATTTGATGAAAATTAAAGCTCGACATCTTCTTAGGATACTTGAGTTCGAGTCGTGCCTATTGGGTCTATAATAAGATAACCTTAGTTATTGAAGAATCGGCTCACATGTACTTTAACGAAAATACACCAACTGAAAAATCTAGGCTGAATGAAGAGGAAGTTGATGACGATGTGTAGTTAGGTGATAAGTGTGAGAAGAGAGAAGTGGCGGTTGATGTTCCAACTCTCGTAAAAGGATATAGTCCTCCAAGCACTCTGAACTTTTTGAAATAACATCCACGAGAACTTGTTATAGGAGAGCCCTCACAAGGAGTTAGAACTCAGTCGACCCTTCATGAGTCCTTCTCGAACCTATGTTTCTTATCTGAAATTGAACCCAATAAAATCTCAGAAGCTTTAAATGATAAACCACGGTTCATGGATATGAATTAAGAATTAAATCAATTCGAGAGAAGTAAGGCCTGGGTATGAGTGGAGCATCCTTATAGCCATCCAATTATAGGTTTGAAATGTGTATACAAAAATAAACTTGATGGTGACTCTAAGAAAACTAGAAACAAAGCTAAGATGGTGGCACAAGGTTGCTCACAAATAAAGGATGCGTATTTTGAGGAATCTTTTGCACCGCTTGCACGTCTTTAATCTATTCATATGTTTTTGGCATTTGCGAGTTACAAACAAATTAAATTATATCAAATGGATTTTAAGAGTGCATTCTTAAATGGATATATTAAGGAAGAGGTGTATGTCGAGCAACCACACGGGTTCAAGAAAGCTGACTACCCAAATCACGTATACAAGTTAGTGAAAGCTCTGTATGGACTAAAGCAGGCACCTCGTGCTTGGTATGATAGGCTCATGACTTTTCTCCTAGAATACGGCTTTAGTATGGGTAGTGCGGACACCACTCTATTTATGAAAAATGAGAATCTCGATCTAATTATTTTATAAATTTAAGTGGATGATATCTTTTTTTGGGCCACAAATGAAAAATTATGCAAAGAAATTGTCACTTTAATGCAATCCTAATTTGAAATTAGCCTAGTTGGAGAGCTAACATATTTCCTAAGATTTTAGATTTCTCAACATAATGATGGAATTTTTATAAGTCAATCGAAATACATAAGAGACATGCTTGTGCGATTCAGCTTTGAAAATCTGAAATAAGTCAAAACTCCAATGAGTGTGTCTCTAAAATTAGGAAAATATGAAAGTGGTATTTCAGTGGACCAAACTTTATTTAGAGAAATGATGGATCACTACTTTACTTGAGTGGCTCTAGGGCTGATATTACATTCGTAGTGTGTCTCTGTGCTAGGTATCAATCCAATCATAAAGAATCTCATTTTAAAGCTGTCAAACATATCTTTAGGTATCTTATAGGCACCCAAAATCTTAGTCTTTAGTACCCCCATACCACTGACTTCACACTCCACGGGTACTCCGACTCTGATGATGCTGGATGCTCACTTGATCGTAAGAGCACAAGTGGTACCTATCACATCCTAGGTCCGACACTAGTCTCATGGTCAAGTAAAAAACAAAACTCTATTGCCCTCTCTACTGTGGAAGCAAAGTATATTGCTTTAGGAAGCTGTTTCCCACAAGCCTTTTGGATGTCATAAATATTAGAGGACTTTGGCATAATCTTTAGGAACGTTAACCATAGGTGCGACAACAAGAGTGACATGGACTAGACAAATAATCCAGTACATCGCTCTCGTTCCAAAAATATTGATGTTCGTCATCATTTAATTCGGGATCACATTAAGAAAAAGAACATGAGAGAAAGATTCATTGGAACTAGCGATCAACTAGCTGATATCTTCACAAACCCCTCCCAGATACTCGTTTCTCGCTACTTCGACTCAAGATGGGTGTTCTGGATCTCACTACCTAGTCTTGCTCCATCCCCAATTATCATTGGAGAATTTTTTTCATTTTTCTTGATTTTTGTGTGTTACCACCGAGCGATAGTCTTAGCGCTGGGACTACATTTGTTTTTTCTATCATGTTGCATCCCAGATGCTCGTTTCTATTTTTTTCATTTGTTGTCTTTAAAAAAACTTGAAAAATCCCACTAAAAATCCAAAAACATGTATTGTTCTTTTGGTTTGTTTTGCATGTGTTGTTTACATTGCTTATTTTTATTAAATTAGAAACTAAAAAAACAATTATAAAACCCAAAACACAACAAAAATGTGGACTGTTAAGTATTTGGACATAGTTGGGTAGAACCTAGACCATAACGATTATGTGCAATGTTTGACTTAGGATTGTTAATCTCTATGAACATTGTCTTCTTATGTCAAAATATGTCAGATCTATAGGTGCTTAGCTGCTGAGTGCGACTAGACATGTCAGTGTTTGTTGAATATGCCTTTAGGTATGTGTGAGAATTTAGGTAGGAGAATGTCTTTACACTGTTCACACATCCCTAGAAAGATCAATCTCGTAGAAATCATATGCTTACATGCTATAACCCATTATATTGTGTCTAACATGTTAGAAATAACTTGAATAATCAATGTCATGATATATGTGTTTATATAAAGGTTAGAACGTTAGGCCAAATCTCTAGCGGTAACGTATTGCGTATATAAGTTAAAGTGCATCTATCTATGTGGGTAGATTTTGATTGATTCAGGGTCCTTGAGATCAAAACTATAAAATTGATAGTACACAACTCATAAATGAAAAAATGATGGAAAAAACATGCTATCAACTAATATATCAAGGATACCCCCAAGCACTAATCATTCCTCCTGATAAATCTTTATGAGCATTATGAGGAAGAGCACCTTGGTCATAAGAATCAACTCGATCTTGTGTAAAGACTGAACCTTAAGCTTAGTGCCCCTGGTTCTAGTCTTGGTATGGCATATATGGAAGCGTGAAGTAATTTTTTACTTTATTTATCTTGTTATAACATAGTGAATTATTGAGATAAAACATGTAATGAAGGTTATTTCTACTTGATGTTTTATCTTTTGATGCTACACTTTCACACATCATTGCTCTATCTAACACTTTCATGCATAAGAATTGGACTGAAACTACATTATATGTCTATAGCACGTAAGTACTAGTACACAATTTCAACTCTTTACTCATACAATGTTGCAGCGTGTTTAATTCTATAACTCTCTTACCATTGTACTCTAAATCATTGTGTGCAGTGTTTAACCAATGCTATCCAATTGTTTTTACTCTAAGAATATATTTAAGCTATTTTTGTGTACTTAACTCATCTGTTTGAACTTTATGCTTTATATTCTCTTATTTATGTTAGGTCACCCCTTTTGCAGTTCTCCTCTCGATTCAATTTTTATAACGTGCACTGTTTCTTGTCTTTATCACGCCCATCATATACTGCATTTTTCCCATACATGTGTTTGGTGTCATTTTGGTCTAGCCCAACCACAATAGATAATATCAAAGGGAGAGATTAGAATGTTCATGAGTCAGGGGTTAGGGAAGCTCACATGTATTGGGAGCTTGTTATACTGTGTGCACGTAGATAAGGGGAGCACGTAGAAAAAGCATATAGGGGGGGTGCGTGTGTAGGGGAAGTTATATGTAATATGAAACCTGTGATGACGACGACGGCCCTCAACATGATGATGGTGTTGGAGTTACCATGGTGATCTAGAAGTTGTCAAACATGTAATCTCACTGCCAACGCAATATGAGCCTGCAGGGTCGCACATAAGAGCTATGGAGGAGTTGGAAGATTGACCGTATTGGTAAAGGTTACCAATCACCATTATGTATGGGGTCAGGCAATTGTTGCCAATAAAGTTCATAGGGCATGGATAGTCGAAAGGTCGTCGAGAATGTCTCGACGACCAAGGCAAATCGTCGAGAATGTCTCGACGACCAAGGCAAATCATCGAGAATGTCTCGACGACCAAGGCAAATCGTCGAGAATGTCTCGACGACCAAGGCAATGTCGTCGAGAATGTCTCGACGACTATGGGGGTTTAGTTGAGTATCAATCTGATAGATTCATCGAGAATCAAAGACTTAGTCGTCGGGACTATCCATTGATTCTCGCCGAACCTGCCTGATGATTCTCGCCGATCGACGAGTATCGTCGAGAGTTATCGAGTATGACTCGACGACTAAAGGCCATTCGTCGAGAATCGTCCCTGATTCTCGACGACTTGGCGGATGATTCTCGCCAAACGCCTTTGCCGATTCTCGCCGAATTATTCCAGGGACCCTTTGCTGTGTGGTCTGCGGATAGCCATTCCTTTAGGTCTATTTATACCTTTGGTATAAATAGACACTTAGGGTTTTGGAAAGGTGGGTGACTTGTGCTTTTTGCGGCCGATTAGAACCCGACGGAAAGAGTTCCGCCGATCGCTCGTTCCGCCGCATCCCGCACATCGCCGAACGGAAGTGTTCCGCCGCCGCCGTGTCTGCTCCGCTGACCCTCCCATTTCCGGCGATAGTCGTTGTTCTTGCCTCTCCTGGCACGGACCTAGCAGTCCGTGGAGTTGCAAAGGTGCGGCTGTCTTCCTCCCGATTGTTCGTGCGACGAGCAGTTCGGGTTTCTCCTGCTCGTGTGGATCTCTGCAGAGACGTGGATATTATTCCACGTACAACTCGCCACCGACAGCACTCAATACTTGAAGCATCTTCGTTGAGTTGTGACTCAACGCCACTAAGGTATTTTGCCCTAGTTATTTTGTTTACTTCTTGATATAACGATCATGGCCAGATCCAGTTCTGTTGGGCTGTTCTCGTACTTTTCCTTTCCGCTGCGTGCACAAAGTGTTGTGCCAACCCTCACGAGATAACCCAACAGATGGTACCGGCATGCTTACGGATGAATGTGCTCCTCCAATCAAAAATGCGCGTCGCCGTGACAAATATTTTGATAAGCGTCATCGCCGTTACAATCTCCGCCCACGGCATTTTAATAATTAATTAGTACATATAATTATTCCATTATAAGTATTAATTAAATATTCTGTTATTGTTTTTATTTAATAATTGTTTATTTGGACTTTATTATTATTTTCATGTTGTTGGGCTGCATTTAGCCTTGGGATATTGTAAGCCTATAAATAGGCATGATGTTGTAGGATTTATTATTGAAGAATTGAAGAGAACTTTTAAAATTTGAAATTTCCTATTGATTTGGAAATCTCCTCTTCCCTCTCTCTTTCCTTCTCCTCTATAGCCGAAATTGGCTTCCCTTCCCCCTATAGGGTTCGGCCATCCTTGGAACCGCTGCCCTCCTCCTCTTCTCTCCCCCTTCAAGGCCGTCGGCCATCCTCAATCTCCACCGTGAAACCGGCCCCCTCTCCCACCGCCGGCTCCTCCTAGGTGTGTCCCCCCATAGAGACAAAGGTTCACCACCTTTTCTCTCTCCCATCCCACCGGCCGGCCGAGTGCAAGAAGACGTGGAATTCAGGAACGTTGCTCTGGCGTGACGCAAGGAGGGCGACGAGTTTTCTCTCCATCCACCGTGACTCTGGTGGAACCGTTGCGAGGCGATCAACTTTTCTCATAGATCAACTTCTGGATCTATCTCCGAGCGGGGTAACGAAATTTCTAAAAACTTTGAGATTTATTTTCCCTCTAGATAATTTATGTGGTGGAAAACGTTGGCGTGCAATCTTGATAGCTTTGGAATCATCGTGGTTTTCTTGAACGAATTTTGAGTCTATCTTGATTTGTTTAAATTTGAGAAGGCTTGGCGGGCCTCGTTTCTTTTTGTTGGGAGAGATCTACCATTTCTTGCGAATCGTATTTTTTTTGGTAGATCTCTTTTGGTACAACTCCGCTCGTTCGGACGCAATAGTCGCCCTTTTAGCTTGATCGAATCTCGGCCTATAGCCGTTGTTCGGTCTATAACGGATTGGCTACCCGTACGTTAGCATCAGAACGGTAAAAATTGCAAACGTGTGGGCTAGAATAATTTTCTGTGCGAGTCGCAAATTAGTTGGGACGTCGAGAGAGAACCTTAACTGCGCTAATATTTGTGTCGCGCGTATAATGCTACATCAATTTGGTATCAGAGGGAGGTTGTGTCGATTTCTTAATTGGCACCATCCTAATTAATTTTAGAGCGCCGACACGCACTTGAACAAAGTTTTTTTTTCAAGCAAAATAAAACAAAAAAAAATTTGTGGTCTGCCAATAGCGGCCAAAAATCTTATTTTTTCAGCAAAAAAGTTTATTGCTCTCTTATTTATTTCCAGCAAGAAAATTAAAAAAAAACTATATTTTACCCTAGTTATTAAGTGATAACAAATCTTTCTTTATTTAAAATCATTATTAGGGCTAGTTATTTATTTCCTATTTTGCACCACCTTGATATTTTATTTTTAGTATTTTTAATTCGGAACTTTTGGGGCTGAAATTTTTACTCAACATTAAGGACTCAATAAGGAGGTTACACAAAAATTTCCATAATTTTCTAGGTTCATTTCGTTGGTCCAAAAAAATCGTAAAAGTTACCATAACGGATTTTTTTTTCTGTGCTGGACAGATTTCTAGTGTCCACTAAATTAGGGATAACTTTCTCCTCCTACGTCCGATTTAAGAAATTTAAAAACCTGTGGATCCATATAAAAGTTCTCTTCAAGTTTTATATTAATAATATTTTCGAAATTGGCACTATTTCGGGTCCTAAAATTATTCTTTCCAGCACTATACGTGTATTAGATTTGTGCACATGAAAATCCAATTATTATAAATTAAAAAAAAAATTTTCTCACCTCACTCCGATTATGGCCCAAGACGTTTATGCTTCCCGATTAGACTATTCGTATGCTAGAGTTATGGCTAATTACACCTCAAGGAAAACCCACCGTCCCCACACTCTTCCTCCCACTTATGACAGTTATGGGAATCCACAAATTTTTACGGACTGGCTTAAGGAAATGGAATTTTATTTTGATTGTCACGATTGTGATGACCACGAAAAGGTTGTCGTCGCCCGAGAGAGGTTAATAGGTCAAGCCCATGTGTTTTGGCTAAACGAAGAGCGTCGTGTCGGTGACTATCAATATGCTTGGCCGCACATGCGTAGTATTCTCACTAACCAATTTGGCCCCACCGTGAGAGAGTATAGTTATGGGAATAGACCCGCATCTGCTTATAGGAGTGACAATATACCTCGGGCTAGAACCTTTCCCCACAAAGCTAGTACTGTTCATGGTGTGCCTACCTCCACCTTTAGGGAAAATAAATAGTTTTGGCCCAATGTTTTAGATTCGAAAGATTTTTTTGACAGGCTCGAAGAGAAAATAAACAATTTAGGGAAAACATTTTCATCTCTTATGAATGTCATGAGCCCACGGGGTGAGAGTATTCCGGTCAGTAAGAGTAATCCCATGATACTTACACACGATGCTGGGGAAATGTCTGAACCCCATACTGTCGAGTGCCCTGCGCAACCAACAACCTTAGAGTCTCCTCCCAAACATTCTGATGTTGTTTTTGAGTCTTTTGATGATTCTGAAAGTGAGGGGATCCCTAGTGATTTAGAAGACAATGTATGGGATGATTACATTTCGATCAGTGAGAATAGTACGTTGTCTATTATTAGCCTTACTAGCATTGTGACTGATCACCTTAGTATTGAGAGCCCTCTCCAAACTACGATCTCCGTCATGTTAAAGCCTACGATTACACCTACTAAGGATATATCTGAGTTGTTTGAGGAGCCTGTGAGTGTGGGTTTCCCTATTATTATTGATTACCCTGACTTAAGGGATGTTTCAACGGGGTTGGAAGAGTCACCTTGGGATGATCTTAGTGATGCACACCCGGGAGATAGTTCTTTCATATTATCATCGTTGCTTGAGGTTCAAGTTAGATTAGATTCTCCCCGGGATTCGATTTGCCCAATCCTCTATCCTGATTTAGATGATGTACCTACTTCATGGGAAGATTTGGTTGGCAAAGGTTGTGTTGTTTTGGAAGCTTTTCCCTGTGTAAGAGAGTTACTTTTGGATGACGGTAGCGCCGGGGATCCGAAAGATAGTTCTTTGATGTTATCTCCTTTGCCTGTAGCCCAAAGTGAATTAGAAAATTTGTCGGGTTCGATTTTGCCTACTACTGAGACCGTTACTGATCCTAATTTGGATGAAATATCTAGTGGGTTGGAAGACATTTTGGCTGAGTTGGTAGAGTCATCTTGTGATGAATGTTTATCAGAGAGTGAACTAGGTGATGATGATCGAGCCGAGTTTTCTTTGAGGACAAATCCACTGTTTGATCTTCCCGTTGATTTTGATGGCTTACTGGAGGATTTTTCCTGGACATTAAATCCGTGTTTTGACGGTGAGTATGACTTAGCTCCTCCTCCGGAATCGTCCATGTCGACTCTCCCTCCGGTTCACTTGACTCGTTTAGATGATTTGTTAGGAGACGAGCTCGCCATTTCTAGTCTGAGATATTTGGAGATGCGTATGTACCTAGCTCCCCCATTAGGCTTACATAGGCAGTTGTGTGTGGGCGAGTTGTTAGTTATCACGTCCGGTCTTTCCATTCCATTTCGTAAATCTGACTATGCTTTTCCTAGGATGGACCATTCAATTGACCGATTGGCATTGGGTAAGGTTTCGTGTTGGACTGCTAGTGATTCCTTGGCTATGGCGCTTTTTGATGAGGTGTCCCCTAGACACACTTATTTTCCAAGCCCGGTCGCACACATTTATCCTCCACCTTTTGATGATCCATGCATGCACACGTTAGTGAACGTAGTTGGGTATGTTGAGTTGTGTCGCACGCATTTCCTTTCGAATCCGGGAGCGTCCAAATCTATAGTTGGTGGTGAGTGTTTCCCGCTGGCATTTCCTTATGACATTTTTAAATCCAAATTTAAATCAAAATTTAAAACTACAACGTTGGACTCCACAGAATTTAAAACACCCGTGCCACCTGACTTAGTCCTGTTATTTTTTATTGTTGATTCAAGTCAATTCGCACAAGAGTTTGCTTCGCATGTTCACCACTTGCATAAGCACATTAAAGACACGCTAGCCACACAATATGCGACTTATCAATCTAATGCTAACGTACATAAGAGGGTGTCTCCTTTTAAAATTGGCGATTTAGTTATGGTGCGTCTCATCCCTGAACGGTTGTCTTCGGGCACCATAAAAAAGTTAGCGAATCGGAGAGCTGGTCCATTTCGAATCTTAAAGAAATTAGGAGAAAACGCATTTTTATTAGAGTTACCCACTGATTGGGGAATTTCCCCTATTTTCAATGTTTCGGATTTAAAGCCTTATGTTTCTCCACCACTTGAATTATTTGCCTGTCCGTTTGGGTCCACTAAAATTTCTAATGGGTTTGGAGGTGAGCTTGTTCCTGGATCGCTCTCTACATCGGTCTCCACTGGAGGTATGTTGGATGTTGATGTAGAAAATTTTTTTCCTTCTTTGATTAATGCTTTTCCAAGGTTCCCGAGGACCACCTTTTTGCCTGACAGGTTTCTTCGAGATGAAGTGCTCTCCTCTCCAAGTGGTGTCATTCACCGCTACTTGTTACGATGGCGTGATCGCCCAGGATGGTGTGATCGTTTGGTCTCCGATGACTCTTGGATACTTGAATCGGAGGTGGCTCTTTTGGATAATGATCTTCTACGATAGTACATTCAAGGCAACTCATCGGAGATGAGTACTTTCGAGCGGGGGAGGATTGATGGCGACGACGGCCCTCAACATGATGATGGTACCAGCATGCTTACGGATGAATGTGCTCCTCCAATCAAAAATGCGCGTTGCCGTGACAAATATTTTGATAAGCGTCATCGCCGTTACAATCTCCGCCCACGGCATTTTAATAATTAATTAGTACATATAATTATTCTATTATAAGTATTAATTAAATATTCTGTTATTGTTTTTATTTAATAATTGTTTGTTTGGACTTTATTATTATTTTCATGTTGTTGGGCTGCATTTAGCCTTGGGATGTTGTAAGCCTATAAATAGGCATGATGTTGTAGGATTTATTATTGAAGAATTGAAGAGAACTTTTAAAATTTGAAATTTCCT
Source organism: Platanthera zijinensis (assembly GCA_039513925.1). Taxonomy (NCBI): domain Eukaryota; kingdom Viridiplantae; phylum Streptophyta; class Magnoliopsida; order Asparagales; family Orchidaceae; genus Platanthera; species Platanthera zijinensis. Next base: position 80,498,745 of record CM077093.1, on the reverse strand, counting down.
ATTGATTTGGAAATCTCCTCTTCCCTCTCTCTTTCCTTCTCCTCTATAGCCGAAATTGGCTTCCCTTCCCCCTATAGGGTTCGGCCATCCTTGGAATCGCTGCCCTCCTCCTCTTCTCTCCCCCTTCAAGGCCGCCGGCCATCCTCAATCTCCACCGTGAAACCGGCCCCCTCTCCCACCGCCGGCTCCTCCTAGGTGTGGCCCCCCATAGAGACAAAGGTTCACCACCTTTTCTCTCTCCCATCCCACCGGCCGGCAGAGTGCAAGAAGACGTGGAATTCGGGAACGTTGCTCTGGCGTGACGCAAGGAGGGCGACGAGTTTTCTCTCCATCCACCGTGACTCTGGTGGAACCGTTGTGAGGCGATCAACTTTTCTCATAGATCAACTTCTGGATCTATCTCCGAGCGGGGTAACGAAATTTCTAAAAACTTTGAGATTTATTTTCCCTCTAGATAATTTATGTGGTGGAAAACGTTGGCGTGCAATCTTGATAGCTTTGGAATCATCGTGGTTTTCTTGAACGAATTTTGCGTCTATCTTGATTTGTTTAAATTCGAGAAGGCTTGGCGGGCCTCGTTTCTTTTTGTTGGGAGAGATCTACCATTTCTTGCGAATCGTATTTTTTTTTGTAGATCTCTTTTGGTACAACTCCGCTCGTTCGGACGCAATAGTCGTCCTTTTAGCTTGATCGAATCTCGGCCTATAGCCGTTGTTCGGTCTATAACGGATTGGCTACCCGTACGTTAGCATCAGAACGGTAAAAATTGCAAACGTGTGGGCTAGAATAATTTTCTGTGCGAGTCGCAAATTAGTTGGGACGTCGAGAGAGAACCTTAACTGCGCTAATATTCGTGTCGCGCGTATAATGCTACATCAACCTGATCTTTAAATATTATCACTTGTATATACGTTGTATCATGCATCTCATTTACTGTATCTCATGAACAAGATTTGATATTATCCAAAGGGGGAGTTTGTTGGAGTCGTTGGTTCATATATCCTCAGTTTAACAATATCAAATCCAAGGTTATATTTGATCACATCTTATGTTTGGTAAAGTATGCAAGTTTATAGGTTCCAGCAAAGCGAGAAAACTCTCCTCTAGCGCCTATCGTCGAGTGGTAGCAGTTACCGTCGGGCGTTAGACTGAATTAAATTGACATGGTGCTCGGGTTGTTACCATGCCGTGCTAGATCTATCACCTATGCTACCCTAAGTATTTATTTCAGCAAGGCGCTCGGGTTGCTACCGTGCGACATTAACTTATTACTATGTCGCGCTAGCCCACTCAACGAGTGTCGAGAGCATCGAGATGATGGGAGTACCACCAGGAGGTAACTTATTACTGCTCCGCACTAGCACAAAAAAGAGGAAAATATTCTTTTTGAATATTTTTACAAATTTGCAGGACAATTGTCAGCATCAAGCGCGTCGACCTACCGTGGGGCATTAGTCTTACCACCGGCGGTAGCTTGCTTTTACAAAGACATATAAAAGGCATCTCATTTTCTGATATCCTTGAAGTGAGACGAATAGAGACTCAGAACTTTCATTACTATAGTTCGGTAGCCTCCTCTGCGCTCCGTTCTGCCATCTCTATCGAAGGAAGAGAAAACCGCCTCCCTCCCGTTCACGCATAAAGAACTCTGGTGAGCTAAAGAGATCAATGAATATGAGGATTTGATCGGTTGCATCCACACGAATATCTCAAGCACCAGTCACAGATCGCTCAACGGAGGAATCATCTTGAGGGAGATTCAATCTAAATTCTTTTTTAATCTTTTATACTTATTGTACTTTTTCTCTTTTCTTTATTCTTGTGGTGAGGAAACTCGACCGGTGAAGGTCATTAGAATCCGGGGAGGATTCTGTAAGAAATCATCCCGGGGAAGGGACGTCTAGATCGGGTGATCTAGCGAGGGCTCTAAGACACTTCCTTGTGTGAAGGTGACGAGCCGGCTCGAAGACCTTTCTTGGAGGGAAATGGAGAGAGCCAACCAATCTGGGTAGTTGGTTGGTATAAAAAACAAAAAGATATTTGATTTTCACCGCCTCCAATCTCCGGTGTCATGGAGATCATGTGTTTTTAACACTTGTTGATTTAGTTTGAATAAATTCATTTGTTGTTCTCTTTACATGCTTGTAACGTTGTGGTTGTTAGCCAGTGATACTCTAAAGAGTGTGTAGATCTCCAATGTGGAATTTGCCCAAGAAAATGAGGTTAGTGACATGCCGCAGCACTTTAGCAAGCTAACGCCCTGTGGTAGCTTCTAAAACTAGTTTTTCTGGACTAAATAATTTGAATTTTTTAATTAACATTCAAAACCTTATTCACCCCCCCCCCCCTTAAGATTGTACATTAGATCCAAAAATTAAAACATGTTGTCGCCCAACTGTTTCTCCTATAGTATCTTCAACAAACTAAGGGAGTCGCCGCTTTCTATTAACGTTTTCCTTTCCCACTGCACAGAGTTGTAAGCATCAGATTTAAAGAAACCAATAGTCTCAACCCTACAAACTTAACTAGATAGAATGTTATATGCATGAACTATTTTAACTCCCACTTCTGTCAAATTCTTAATAAAGCTATCCTACTATTTTGAAATGTTGCGATGAGATCTCAGTCGATTCTCCTCGCTCTCCATTGCTAACGGGTAATTGTGTTCCTTAATAAACTTTATTACTGTCCAATTTCTACCATCTGTATCAGCAGTAAAAAAAACATGCGAGACAACTCGTCCATGTTTTTAATTTGCGGTTCTTTTTTTGTGACGGGCTCACCTTCTTCAATCCAGCTTTGGCGTAGGTATATTTTCGACTTTTTATAATCCTTTTGTGTGTCAAGTGGCTCAAATGTTCTTTCTGAACACTGAAATTCATGTTATGGTCGTATTCACAATATATAAAGTATGCCTCGTCTTCTGAATGCACTATTGGAAAAACAACTGGCTGTTTATTGACCTAAAAAATCATATGAAAGGTTAGTTTATTCCTAAAAAAATCGAACTGCAAATAGAAATAAAAAACAGTTGATTTTTAAAATAATTGGAATTCACATATTAAATACAGCTGAAAAATAAATTGTAAGATGCCCAGCTAATGTCCACCTAATCGGGGCAAAATTGATTGCATCACTATAATTGAAAACCGAGCATACATTATTCATTCCATCAGCAACATTCTTAGAATAGTCCTAAGTACTTGTTGCTCTGTCAACAAATATTTCATTATATCTTTCTGAAATAAATATCTATGAAAAAACAAGCTTACAGATCTAAACTTTCAAAGAAAGCTCTAATGATTATAATGGGAGTGATTCCTTGTATTAACCTTCAAAAAAGCAGCCCAAACGTAATTTACTGAGTTTCAAGACCTCAACGGATACTTCAAAGAAAAAGGGGGTTCCAACGTTAGAGTGATTTGAGATGGAAAAAGGGTGAAGCTTAAACAACTGTGGTTTTTGGTGGTCGCAATGTCCAAGCAAGCTGGAAGAATCTAGGTATCCACCCTTTCCGCTGAGAGCTGAGGAAGGAGTTCGGGAAAAAAAATTGCGATTGGGCAACAGGGACTGGTCCCCAACAGGGAAATAAATATTTATTTGTGGAGAAATCCACGGTCCGTTTCACAGACTGAAAAAATTTTCTCCCGCCAGAGGCGTATATTTAAGACAAAAAAGATAGATTTTGTGTCATTGGGCAAAGAAGAATTTATATCCGGGAAAGGATTTGCAATTTATCATGCTTTTGTGGGGCCCAAAAATTTTATGTGCCATATGAGGAGGACCATGGGGGAAATACAAAAGGTCACAGTTGTACGAGCTGTAGTTTTTGCTAATAGTGCTGTTGAAGGTCTTAATTCTAGGGTTTTTTACTTTCCTAACCACACTCAACCTTCTAGCACTGCACTTTGCCGATTCCGCAGCTGCTATCTCACAACCTTGTCGCCGTCTCCCCTAGCTTGTTCCTAATTTACGGCAGCCACAAACCACCTACAAAACCATCAATTGATCGTGGCTATAGGAGCGGCTAGACTGTCTCTTTAGAGTATTTGGGGGTGCAGTTCTCATATCCCTTCTTCTAGATCTCGCGACCCCATCGCTCCCTCCCTCTCGCCTCCCACCTAGTTTTTCGTGATTTCTCCATTCGGTGGCCACAAATCTCCTTCTCGGCAGAGGTTCATTTCCATACGGTGGCAATCCCTTCTTCCAGAAGATGGCATCGTGCCTCATTGCGAATGACCCTGGTTCAATTGCATGACCAAATCCATGCAATATTATTTGTTCTTTGACTGCACTCTGCTGTGAAGCATGGAGAAGGATGCCTTTAATATTTATTCTGTAGACAATCATAGTGATAAAAGATAAAGTGAAAAGCAAAAGTTAAAAATATATATAATTGATTTAGAACAAACAGTGAAATGGAGAAATTGCTTAACACTAAGCAGGCCCAAACAAATTGAAAATAAGGATCATGGAGGGGAAAAAATTCTTATAATAAGAATTAAGATTAATGATCATGTTTGTGGCGCCGTCATGGGAGAACTCATCTGCACCCTGGTTCATATGTAGTGCTAATTGCATCTTTAATTTTTTTGAATCATAGAATTTTTATCAACTTACAGTTTCAAATGTTATATATGTATCTTTTTTATTCAGGACTGCATTTATTCATCAATGAGAGCTTAAAAATAATAGAAATTTATATGATCATAGATTTGGCAATGAAAAGAATTATAATTATAGTTTTTTTCTAGTTAAAAAATTAGGTGCAAATAAAGTTTTGCTTGTTGATAACCAAAAGTGTGGTGCGGATAACAGCGCCCAATACAAAATTCTCCTATGTTTTTTTTAGTTTTTCGCAAAATAAGTAAGGAAATATAGAACTATGTATTTTTACGCTCATTTTAAGTACCCATATAACTTTTTTCGGGTGAAAATATAAATGTAAAAAGGTCATTTTTTGAACTAAAAATCCCGGTCTAACTTGGCGCTCTTAAACTGGTCCAAATTCGGCCGTCTTAGCCTGGGAGCGGTCGACCGTGCAATCATTCAAAGAGTTAGAAAGCCTGTACACAAGGCAATTTTGACGTGGAAAAACCCCTCAACAAGGTAAAAAACCATGCGAACGGGTCTGTGCTGGTTGAACTCCACATTTCTCTTGTGATTATAGTTTTCACAGAGAATCGAGAGCGATAGTTTGCTTCTCGTTACATTTTGGAGGTGAGAGAGAGTTATTAGCTCGCATCGGGCAATAGGCTTCACCATGCGAGGCTTGATTGCAAGGAGGATGTGGATGAATTAAATGCTTGTTGCCACGGGAATTTCCTTCTCAATGCTTGTCGTAAATCCAGGCGGGTTCTAATAGGGCGGCTGTGGCTTGAATGCGGCTTGAAGTTGCCTTGAAAGAGTCTTGAATTCCTTGAATATGGCTTGAAAGTTGCTTGAATGCGGCTTGAAGATGGCTTGAATGCAGCTTGAAGATTGCTTGAAGGTGACACATAGGAGGAATTTGGTAGATCTCTTTCCTAAGGAAGAAGAAAGTTATGGAGTGAAAAGGTGAGAAATGAGTAGGTCTAAGGCTCCTTTTATAGCTTTTAGGAGGTAGTTATAGTGGTTATGAGGCTATCCGCACATCGTAATCACCAATATAATTATTCTTTAGCATATTTAAGGGTGCGTATTTTTGTCATCAAATCCGTTATACATAGACCGATATTTTAATAAAAATATTCCCCCACTAATCATGATTGTTAGTGGGTAGTTACGCATAAGATGGATGGTGGTGATCACGCTAGAGTGATCGAATGGCGGGGAAGCTCTGCCATGCAAGGACTGCCAAACGACATACAACGTCTGCCGGCGAAGGGAGTTGCGACCGGAGAGCCATTCAACCATGGTTGGAGAGCTCGCTGCTGTCACAACCCGCATTTTTCCCAATAATTTAATTATATCAGAGCAAGGGGAAAATATGCGTCGTGATGCCACGCCGTGCAGGGGATAACTGCAGACGTTTAGGCAAGACTCCAAACTCTACAATTTTAATAGAAAACATAAATGGTTATGAATAAAATCTAGTTTACGTTATGATGGTAGCCGTATCCCTCGGCTTAGTGAATCATCTAGTTCACGATTTAAAATATAAATTATACGTTTGCGGAAAATACTTATTTAAATTGACTCTAATATCCTACATGAGTATAAATGTCCCCGAGGAACAACTCATACAATGCAACCCTAGATTTATAATAAGTGTAGGAAAGTCTTTACGCTAAATAGAAAGTAGTGGCTTAGTTTTGAAAGAGATGACAAGTATGCTTTACTAATAGTAGGTTTTATAGGTTAAGAATAACTAACATGCAATCCTAGCAATAAATCATCTCAGAGAGCAAGTAATGTAAACCAAACATAAGGAAACCACAACAGCTAGCAAGTGTCCAAAAAGGTCAACAAACCTGTGGGCGTCAACAACCTGACACGAACCCACAGTATGAATATGTCTGAATCAGGACAAAGAAACTAAAACAACAAACTACCTCGCTACGGCGAGGGGGAAAACTACAGCCAAACAGCTGCTGCTAAGGCTCCAAAACCGGCTCTGCTACCTGCTAATGCTCCGAACCTGGGGCATTCCAAAGACAGAACACCTCAGCAAGAGGGTACAAATGGTGGCAGAAAAAAATAAGCCAAAATAAATAAGGGTCAAAAGGGGTACCAACCCAAGACCAAAACCTTTGAAGTAAAGTACAAAAAAAAAATAAGGCATCATCAGAAAAAAGAACTCTTAGGTAATTCGTCACAAGAGTACACCAGACGCACAAGGCTATAAGGTTACAACATGAATAAATCATAAGGAAGAAATACAAAACCTTTATTAGGCACCTGTGGTCGACTCTACCCCAAAAACACGGGCGAGGTGGTCACTCAACTGGACACACCCTTATGAATAAAATATCCGCTTAACTGCGAGGGAGTCTCATACTCTCCACCATACACCGCAGATGCCCAAAAACCTGGTAGACTTCCACAAGGTACTAATAAAGGCATCAAACTTTGCAGAGGTGATTTCGTCCACTAACTCCCTCAATCAAGAAAACCCACAAGGAAACCATCACATATATCTCGAGATTTGGCTCGTCGGATTCTACTTGACACTTCTAGTTTCAAGACATGGTTGATCAACCCCTATGAACGATTTACAATCCTAGGCAACTCTAATACGATCAATAACAATAGGTAATGCTTTTAAAGGCATTAATAAGACACATCAAGAACGATTAAATCTATCGTGACAAGATCAAGTTCACCAAGACAAAATCTTACAATCTCGAGTGATCATCCAAAAAAGTTAATCGTAGCAATAACTTGGAAAAACAAAGTGAAGAAATTTTTAAAGAACATAACAACTGAACTGTTACCATCAAATCAGACAAGGAGAAATGAAGGGAAACCACCACTTGCCTTAGTTTTACCGGAAAAGTTCTCCGAATCACTCCACGTCGCAGATCGGGGCGAAAGAAGATAAGGGAAGTTGAAATCTGGACAAAAAGGGCTAAAAAGGGGGTTAGGGCCGAAAAACCCTAACGAGAAAACTCAAAGAAAGGGGAAAAATTTACCACGATAGCGTAGCTCTCAGTGAGAGCTTTCCAGATCTACGCTCGGTTGAAGATTTCGAGCACCGGAGCTCCGTCGGCGGCCACCGGAAGATTCACGAAATAATCTCTCTCTCGCTCACGCCGCTCTGGTTTGGGAGAAGGAATCGGAGAAGACGAAGTATTTATTCTTTTCTAGAAACCTAAGTATAAGAGTATATATATATATAAGTACTTATAAAATATTTTGTCTAAATATATAAAAAACAGTTTAAGTACGAGCAGTTCACGGAAAACAAAATTAGAGGTCTAGCATGGCTTCAAATTGGAAAGTGCCCAACATGAAAGTTGTAGATCTCGTTGACACGAACAAATTTCATGTTAGCCATTTTTCTAAACGGCACCGATTTGACCCTCCAAAATGCGCCCGAACGCAGACTGCAACGGGCTACACGAGAACAAGCCTACGGGTACACGAGAGGTAGAAAAACAACTACTCGAGTAAATAGGAATCAGACTACTCGAGTGGTTGGAAGCAGCACTCGAGAGGTAGAAAACAACTACTCGAGTAGATAGGAAACAGACTACTCGAGTGGTTGGAAGCATCACTCGAGAGGTAGAAAACAACTACTTGAGTAGATCAATACAGACTACTCGAGTGGTTGGAAGCAGCACTCGAGAGGTAGGAACGGCTACTCGAGTAGATAAAAGAATTACTCGAGTAACAGGATTGATGATATACTCGAGTAACAGAAAGATTACTCGAGTAGAAGAAGGAATTACTCGAGTAACAGAAAGATAACTCGAGTAGAAGAAGGAATTACTCGAGTAACCTCATAGATATACTCGAGTAGATAAAAGAATTACTCGAGTAATAGGATTGATAATATATTCGAGTAACAGAAAGATTACTCGAGTAGAAAAAGGAATTACTCGAGTAACATCATGGATATACTCGAGTAGATCAAGGATTACTCGAGTAACATTATGGATATACTCGAGTAGGAGAAATATTTTACTCGAGTACTAGAGAAAATCACTCGAGTAAATGAACCGGCACTCGAGTATAGCCTAGCATGAAGGGTACCTACACGAGATGCAAGGAATCTCACTCGAGTATAAGGAAAGCAGAGAGACGATTTCTTTGCAAATATACCTTTTGATCAAACTATACGAATGAATAGTACTTTTCATTTTTGAATAGTAATTTAATATTAAAATAATCGTATTTATATATATTTGAATAAGGAAATGCGAGATCAAAACGAAGGCCCAAACGACCGCCGAATCGAACAAAACTCATGCCGTAGGCGAACACAGATGCTACGAACACAACGGCGAAGTCAAAACCAAGATCAAACGAGCCATTCTCGAGATATAAGTTTTCAAAGTTTACGACGAACATAAATTCCACAAAACTCTGGAAGAACGCCGAGGCCCAAATATCGCTCGGATCGCGACGAAACTTGACGAGTAAGTCAAAAATTACTCAACTTAAATTCCAATGTAAAATTTTCCCATAACAACAAGAATTCGGCCGACTTGACCGCATGGACGCGAAAATGCCTTTATGGCATCACGCCATCATCTTGACGTTAAAGGTAACGCCATGACGTCATGAATATGAAGTTTCCCATTTAAATAAAATCATCGAAAAAATCGGGGGCGTTACAGCTGCCATGGGAGGCAGCCGCGGGAGGCGGCCGCAAGAGGCAGGGCGACAGGTGTAGTCGGCCTCCCAAACGGCACCTCGTAGCCACTAGAGGCAGCCACAAGATGCAGAGCGGTCGGGCGCAGTCGGCCTCTCGAGCGACGCCACACGGCCGCTGAAAGTTTTTAATTTCAAGGATAGCTAAATCATATAGGGGGGTGAATAGGTTTATTAGTCTCTTGTGACTTTCTTTTATTTTCTTTCTTAATTGCTTTGTGAGTTAGTAGTTTTCTGCTTTCAAGAAACACCCAACCTGCAACAAAGAAATAACATACAAAGTACGCACATAATTTATAGTGGTTTCCCAGATTATGGTTACGTCCACTTTCCCTCCCACCTTTCTAATCTCTAGTTGGACAAGACTCTTCTCTAAAACTCAGATCCAAGAGCTTACGCCACAGATCCATCAGGATCTATCAGTCTCCTCCAAGACTTACAACTCAGGCACTAAGCCCTACAACTCAGTGATCAACTAATCACCTACCTAAGGCAAAAGGCCCTACCACTCAGGATGGGAGGGAAGCCCTATCTCAGATCCACAAAGGATCCTACCTCAGAGGTAATGAATCTCCTATAGCTCAGGCACAAAGTCCCTACCTCAGATCCAAAGGATCCTACAACTCAGGAGCAAGTGCCCTATAATTCAGAGAGAATTAATCTCCTACCTCAGGCTCAAAAGCCTGACAACTCAGTGATCAAATGATAACCTACCTCAGATCCAAGCTGGATCCTACAACTCAGATTCACACTTGAATCCTACTACTCAGGCCAAAGCCCTACACTCAGATTCTCAACAGAATCCTACCTCAGGTCAACAAGTGATCCTAGTCTCAGATCCATACTTGGATCCTACTCTCAGATCCACACTTGGATCCTACACTCAGATTCACACTTGAATCCTACAGTCAGCCTTTATATATTTAGGCCTACAACTTAGATCTGTAAAGATCCTATAGGATGACAATGAGTTTGATGAATAATGATAATAGAGATATTATCTCTATGTCTATCTCCCTGGACTGAGATAAACACAGCCCATCTTTGACTCTAGGGATATAGTTCTTGAGCCTACTACTTCCTGAACTGAGAAGTTCTCAGTTTTATCTTCTTTACATCAATAAGTGTAGACCTTTGCTTATGCTAGAAGTAACTTGTAGATCTGCTTCTCTGCACCTTTCTGAACTGAACCAGAAGCTCAGCCCTATCCCCTTCTTCACAGCCCCCAAGATTTTATCTTCAGGATTAGACCTACTTGAACTGTGAACAACTGCAGCTGGGGTTAGCCCTTGCTGCTACCTCTTTACTCAAAGAAATACTCTGAACCTACTGGTGAAGAGAAATAAAATAAAAGTTCCAAGTTTTCTTCACACAACTAGCCTTGACTGCAGAAATCAGTTATCTCTGCTTCTCCTTCTTCCTCAGAAAGTAAGCTTTTTGACCATGTTGTTGTAGGTAAAAATGGCACCAGTAAACTTTCTTTTGATCTCAGATCCTACAGCTAGGTTTAGACCATGGCTGCTTCCTTTTTCTCAGTGATTTTCTTTGGACTTGTTGTTGCCGGTGAAGAAGACGATGGTTAACTTTGTTGATCTTTCAGACCCAACTGCTTTGAACTATGTTCTTCCTCCTCTACAATAATGGAGAGGAAGAAGATGACTGCCAGCTGTATGTGTGAAAGATGATATCTTCAATCAGGGCTCTGCCTTTTCTATTCTGTAGCTCAACGGCTCTTTGAGTTATGGGGCCCACACAAGGTTTGCCCGTTGCAACCTGGCATTAACTACAAAAGTCATTTTGTAGGCTTGCGGCACCGTTTGTCATGTACTGTAGCCTTCCCGTAATATTTTGAATTTTGCTGACAGTTGCTGACGTCAGCACCTATGGACTTGGTCAAAATCAAGCATTAGAGCACAGTCATTGATTGTTCAACCTTCACTCAATGCCCTAACACTTAGACAGATACTTTATCACTATGCGTTGAGTGAGCAACCTTCACTCAATACCAAAACACTTAGAAAAGTTTTTTGTCATTAGGCGTTGAGTGAGTGACCTTCACTTAATGCCAAAGCCCTTAGACATATTTCTATCACTTGGCATTGAGTGACCAAGCTTTACTCAAAGCTTTTAGACTTAGCCAATTTTTCTGCCAGGGAATCGTTGAGAGTTCCTTCTTCACTCAACGCTTTCTGCATCTGTAAATTATATTGACGTGGCATTGAATGACTAGGCTTCAGTCAACACTTTTATCACAAGGTGTTGAGTGAGTAATCTACACTCAATTTCTGTGTACTTGGTCAAATATCTACACAGATTTTTTGTGGATTTGATATTTTAAGTCTTACTCAATTAATTATGATGTATGGCGTTGAGTGAGTAAACTTCACTCAATGCCCGTGGACTTAGCCACATTTCTGCTAGTTTCTTCCTAGGCTTTGGTTGGCTGAGTATTACTCAATGCTTTCAGCTATATGGCGTTGAGTGAGTTTACTTCACTCAATGCCTGTGGACTTAGACACATTTCTGTCCAGCCAATAGTTAGGCTTAGACAATCCAAGCTATACATAGTGCCTTTTATTATATGGCCTTGAGTGAGCATTCCTCACTCAATGCCTTTGGACTTGGATAGATTTTTTTCTCTCCACATCTCTACCTTGTGACCACCTGTCACCATCACTTAGACAGTCTGTATAAACCTGTTCCAAGGAACATCCTGCACATGATGAGTTTGAACAACATCAAATACAATAATACGTATACCATTGAATTGTTTGACTTCTTACAAATCTGGGACATTAGGCACAATGGACCAAACAATCTCCCCCTATTTGAAGAAGTCAAAACTTAAGACCATGTTATACACTAACATAAATATGCAACACATATAGTAAAAGACACATTGCATAACTTAGAGAAAATAATGATCATAATAAAAAATGATTATCATTTATCTTAGAAGGAACAAATGTTTTTGTGCATAGTACAAAACATGACATATTCCTTGAACCCTTTAAGAAGAACAAGTAACTTTTCAACTTTCAAGTTCCCTTATAACTATTCCACTTCCCTTAGGTTTCTTGATAGTCTTATCTTCAGTACTAGCTTTCTTCTTCCCTTTATTGTCTGCCTTGTCTGCTTCAGCTCTCTTGAATTTCAGCCTTTCAAAAAAATTGTAAGGCCTGGGAATGTATTTTATAAGCTCAATAGCATCCATAGGCAAAATGCCTACAGTCCTGTCCCTTTTGAATTTTTTCCTCTTATTTTCCCTTTCTTTTATTTTATTCCATTCCAGAGAGCTATAGAGTTTTCCTCTATCAGTCCTTTTTGACTTGATTTTATCCCAGGCTGCTAAAATGATTGTCCTTGATTCAGGGCTCCATTTCTCAAAATCAGGTGTCTTTTTTATAAGACCCCATTTTTTTTCTTTTAAAACACCTGGGTCTTATGGCCAAAACCGCCGCTTTGCAGTGACACCAACACACCCGGGAAGGTCATTACTACAAAACACCGATGTTGTCGGCCATACCAATCGCAAAAGAGTATAATAAATATAAGAGTTCATGAGTAAAATGAAACTCAATGCTAGTCCACAAGAATCATATATATAATATAAATCTCCACGAAGGGAGAGTCCACAGTAATGTTAAATCAAAGTACTAATAAGAGGGCTCCTACACGATACATCATGATACTCACTATAAGTCACTCAATGCGGTAGAAAATCTATAATAATTACTAATGATCGGGACTCACTATTAATGCTGGTTGAACTCCCATGCTAGACTTTCCCGTCTCCAAGTGCACCGACCTCTAGGGATGCATCTCCTGGTTCGGTTCCACGATCCCTTAAAATGATTTGTTCAACGACCGTTAGTCTAAAATACTAAGTCCTATCATCCCCCACACCTCCCCTATGGCTCCTAAGCACTGAGCAGGAGAAGGAAAGGGAAGGTAATGAAGGATGAGAGTAACAAAGGTAAGTAGGTGGCGGTGAAACTAGTCTATCATGAGTTTATAAACAAAGCAAGTATATGTAAGAAGTATTAGGTAGGCACTATGAGTATACATATGAACAAGGTGAGCAAGTAAAGTACAAAAAGGTAAACTGAGTAAGTAACCATGACCTATAGGAGTGCCCATACAAACCTATAGACCATGGGGTAATTTTGCAAGGCCTATTGTATAAAGAGTCCTATACCAATTTATACAATAGGTGTCAAGGGTTATATGCAATGATTATGCTATGCCATGCAAGTATGCTATGATAAGAACATGCAAGTGCAACACACACACCCGACTCTATGCACACAAACCTTTAGTTCCCCCTTTCTGGAGCCTAACCTCCCAGGATACCTCCGTAGTGGCAAACAGAAGCGGTGGGTTGGGCCTCGCCCACCTCTAAACCTGTATCAACACTACCAGTCAGACCTATAGTACACCTCAATGCCGATGTACTAAGAGGACCTCGGCGTACTCTTATCGGTTGGCGTACTGGACTTTATTTGGATATGTGTTAAACCACACTTACCGAGTCAACGTACTGGTGTCGGTGCGACGACTCTCCAATACCGAAGACCCACCACCTTTTATATTATGCACATGCAACATTATTATATTTTCCCACCGAGCCAATGCTCCCCGGACTATCCCGTCCGTCATAAATATCTACCGAGCCATCGACTTGCCGGGCTAACCTGCTTATAACCAAAACCATCGAGCCTATCGCTCGTGAGACCCAACCTAACTCCCACAACACCGGGGAGGGTGAGTGTAAGTGTAATCCTATGGAATTTTTAATTACTCATGTAATCCATTAGACATATGGATTATGTTAACCTCGGACTGCTCAGGTCATTCCCTGTGAAGGGATCTCGGGGGCACTAGGAACTACGATGGGCTAAAGTCCAAAGCTCCCTTTCACAAGGCACTTACTATTATTGGTTATTACCCAATTCTCAATCCCTTTTAATATTATTCTGGATCTAACCCTAGTGTATTTTGACTCTCTCTCTCTCTCCACAGGAAAGACGATCTTTTGTCGATCCCGAGCACCTCTTAACAATAGTTAACCCAACCCTCTCCTCATCATGACTCCTAATGAAGCTCTCTTTTTCTTTTTCACCTTACCATGATTAGTAAACCAATAACCCCATCTTCATATATCCATTCCACATATTATCACAATTTCCACAGTTTTACTAAATGCAGAGTAACCTAAGTTATATGATGAACATGATAGGAGGTACTCAAAATTTTCATCCAAATGCACTAAGATAATTAATGAGGGTCTATCATGACACATTTAGCCTAAATCAAGAAACTTGTAATTTTCCTAATTAATTTAGCATTTATTAAATTTTCCCAAAAATTAGGCCATGAGTAAGTTTGAACATAAAGTACTAGATTTCCTTAAGTTATGGCCACTCAAAACTTATGAATACTATATGATAGCAAAATATAAGTGAATACCAAATTTCACAGATTTTTATAAATGTAATAACATCTAAATAATTAATTCAAGGTAATTCAAATAATTAGAGTTAATGAAGGGAGTACCCTAAATCATAGTCCAAAAATTATATAATAATTACCAAAGCATTATAATGATCATAAAACACTACTGACTAAGTTTCATGTAATTACAAGGTCATTGAGTCATGTATAAAAATACTTCAAGTAATTCCATTAAAGTGCACTTGTGAAGGAACATTCTTATAAAGTCATTCAAATGACATGTAATAATTTTATAGGCTTTATTATGCCCTTAAAAGTTCTCTGGCCAAGTAACACAATTTTTCAGTAAGATATAATATTTATTATCTATTTATAAAAAAAATGGTGCACTAATTCACTTAATACATGAAGTACTAAGAGGAAATGCTCAAATGATCCAAATAATTTACTTAGTGCCTCTCAATGATATTTAGGCTCTATTTGTTTGGGTATTACACTACTCTATTTTTGGGCAAATACCGCCGAAAGGAGGGTAAACAAATGAACCTCCGTCGGTGTTTGCTCCGTTTCCACCCGCCTGTCATTAGAAATGCCACAAAAAGCTCTGTTTGGAGCAGCCACCTCACCCCTCTGGTTCAAACACTCCGTTTCCACTCGCCACATCAACCCTCCACCATCAAACCAAATGGAGCCTTAATTAACCATGCCAGAGTTTCATATCATTCTAAGTTAATCTAACCATGGTTACTTCAAAATCATCACATGGAGCAAGATGAAGTTTATAACTACAAGTATAGGCTACTATTTTCTAAACATCCTATAATAAATTTCAGAGATCAATAGCACTATAAAATTACTTCTACAAAAATCTAATGAAGATCCAAGATCATATGACCCTCCAATATTTTCATAAAAGGTATAGGCCTAAACTATCCCTAATTGGTTTAAGTTGTGTTCCTAAGTCTAAGTGTCACCAAATTCATTCCTAGGGGATTTCACCACCCTAGGATCACATGGGCTAAACACCAAGTCCATACAAGGACATATCACCCCATATCCTTCACAAACACCCAATATTCAACCTTAGGGTTTGAACTAGGGTTTTAAGGAAAATCCACCCTAATCTACCTCAAACTCCATGTGAGGGTGTTTAATGTCACAAAAAATTAGTGTCCCAAGTTTCAACCTCTGTTAAGGTGATTTGGTCACTCAACACCACCAGGGATAATTTAACCTAATTAACCCTTTTTGGGCCTAGGCTAGGGTTTACCAAATTCCAAACCAAATCATCCCCAAATCGAATGCAATTTTATACAGAGTCTTATATTGACCCAAATAACCACTCACAAAAATTTGGGAGGGTTTGGAGGTCATTGGACCCTTTAAATAATTCATACATGGATTATTAAATTTATACAAAAACTTTAGGAAAATGTTATCAAAAATTCCCATTTTTGGATATGTTCTAGGTATAGTTAAGAGTGACCCTCATCCAATATTTCAAGTCATTTTGATTGCTGGATTGATGGGGACACTCAAAATAATCTCTTATCTAGCCTAGGTATAGACCTCACCAAAATGTGTGCTATGGTCTGACCTGAATTCCAAATTGGTTCAAACTAATTTAAAAATAACTAGACTCATAGGGCTACATCTTTCCTATAGACCTCTTTTATTGTAGGGGATACTAAGTATTTTTAATAATTAATTCAAAATAGCCCAGTAATTTTGATAGAAAATAAATAAATCAACATTTAATATATTAGATCTAGCATAGATCTTAAAGCAGAATCGGATGGACCTGGCATTGTCTTCTTCCTCCAGCCAAAGGCTATGATTAACCTGACCTGGAGCATGTTCCAAGCCCATTTGCCAGCCACCCGGCCATCTCCCTGGTCGGCCACCACCGCAACCATCTTCGTTGAGGTGGGGGCTATCGCCGGGCGTCGGCACAGCTACCGGAGGGGTGGTTTCCGAAGAACCCGCAAGGCATAAAAAGCCATGAAAATCCAGAATTTCTCTCACCCAATTGGGCTAAATTGAGCCCGATTTCTCTCCTAAAAGATCTAATAATCTAGCCCACGAAGAGAGGAGTAGAGGAGGACTGAAGTCGAGTCGACCGTCGCGCCACCATCGCCGGATTTTGAGATTTCGGGTGTTCTACAACTGTACTACAAAGTGGCTCGATTTCTTTAGGTAGGTGGTGGTAAAGACTCCTCACAGTCCCCTGATGGTATTTTAAGCCACAGTTGGGGAGGGGAAAGGCCAAGGCATCAATGGCCATTGAAAGCTTATTTCGGCCATGGCAATTCTCCTCCCCTAGCCACTGCCATGGCTTGGAAAACTCTTGAACATACTCCTCCTAACTGACCAGGGTAGGTGATTCCAGCAAGAAGAGAGGGCTTTTGGCCTTCCAAGCCATGAATGGCTTTCCCTCTAATTTTCGCTCTCCTTTATTAAAGAGGAAGTGAAGCTTTTCTCTCTCCTAGTCATCATGGCTGAAATTGGTGATTATTTCAGCCTAACGACACCCCACTAAATCCATATTATTCATGGAAATAAGGTTAGCCTAAGTGGGGGAAATGGGCTTGAGCTTGGGTTAGCCCATTTGAGCTAGTTTGAGCTAATATTATGGTAGAGTTGACCTTGGTCAACATGACCATTTGGGTGGATCCCAATGGGTCCTTGGTGGTCCATTGGCCTCCCCTAAGGTCTAGGAAGGCTTAGGTAGGGTTGGTTGGGCATCTTGGAGGTCACTTGACCCTTAGTTAGGGCACTTTGACATTTTTAGAACTAGGGTTGACTTGGGTCAACTTAGCCTATTTGGTTGATCCCAATGGGTCCTTGGTGACCCATTGGCCTCCCTTAGGGCTTGAGAAGGTCTAGGTGGGTTCCTTTGGCTAAGGGGAGGTCAATTAGCCATGTGTGAGCTTAGTTTGACCTAATGAGGGCATGGGTTGACTTTGGTTAACATGACCTTTTTAATTGACCCTAATGGGTCCCTATGTCTCTACTTGACCCTCTAATAGGTTAGTGATGTGGTGGTGGGGTGATGGAGTTATGGTGAAGCCCTATGATAATCCCTAAGCTATTAATTGGAATTTTACTATTTGCACTCACCTTCATTCCTAGGTTCACTTGGTCTTCTTAGGCATCCTAAGGTTTTGTCATGACCTAGTCATGACAGAACCATTTCTTGGAGTCTAGTTGTCTGAGGGATGTTACATTTTCTATCTCTTCCTAAAACTTCTTCTTACTTTAACAAATTTTATCTTCTTCATCTCCATACTTTCCCTTTGTCATCTGTAACTGTTTTGTAATGGGGTTGAGCTCAGGAGAAATATATGAATCTCCCCCATTGAGCATCATCTTCTCTATTATGATCATCTTGTAGTTGAACTTCTAGCTGAGCAGACCTACAAAAGATTCAATGCTTCTTGTACTTGAGCAAGAAATATAGGGATGTTGTCATACTAGACAGGTTCAATCCCAAAAGATCCCCTCAACAAATTGGTAGCCCAGACCATATTTTCAATATTTGTTATTATTGCATTACTCTCCCCCTTTTTGACTTCTTTAATAAGCTCTTTAGTCTGGGAGAGGCAGACCTTGCTCCTTTAAGTTTCTAGATAGTTTACCCCAGTTGTTACTTGATTTTTGACCTCTATCATATGATCATCTAGCAGTTTGGTACAACAATCCATCTTGGTAAATATTGCTTTATTCTATTGTTCCCTAAGAACATTATCAGCATTATGAATAGCCAGCATATTTTCATTCTGAATTGTTTGATTTTCTATCACTGTAGTGACATTTGAGTCTAATACATCCAGCTTATTCATAGTGTAATCCAGAGAAGGGGTTGCCCTGGTAAAGAATTTTACTGTTTCTCCCTTTAGGAGATTCACTTCAAATCTTATTGACTTAATTTTTGTAGATAGCTCCTTCCTAATTCCTTTGAGAGCATCATCCACAAAGGTTTCCATAGTTCTCCTCTGTTCATCCAACATGCTCTTCAGTTGGGCCAAAAACATAGGAGGAATTTGATCTATCTTTATAAAGGTTCCATCATCAGTGGATTCTTGGACTGGCCTTACATCTTCCCTATTGGCAGAGTCAGCCACTGTGAATTCAGAAGAATGAGTTCTTGGTGGATCCTCAGGAGCATCTTGTCCTTTTTTTGACATAAAATAATCTATGTTGTGAACTTCAACCTGAGCAGGGAGTTCAGATTGAATCTCCCCTTCAATATCTATCATGCCGTCTTTGGCACACAGTACAGCATCATCAGCAGCAGCACTAGTAGTAGTAGCAACTTTAGTGACATCAGTATGAATTTCTTTTAGGGTAATCTGGAACTGCTCCCCCTCAGCAAATGCATCCTACATTACTTATTCTAGGAGTTTCTCTCCCTCAATCTGAGGGTTGGTTACATCAACAGGATCTAGAATGTTTTCAACAGCAGCATCAGGCCTAGAAATCTCCCCCTCCATCCTAGCAGAGATTCTGTTGACAATATCTTCAGCTACTTTCCCAGTATCCTCAGTTGATGGAAAATCAACATCATGTTCTGGAACATCTTCAGATTGAGCCCTGCTCAACTGATTTCTAATATCAAGATCAGAATATACATACACTTGGGCAGCTATGTCTATCCTGGTCTCTTCCTCATACATAGACAGATTGGGGTCATGAGGCTCTTCCTCCTTTTCTTTAGAAGAACTACTTGAGCTGCTCTATGCTAGAGCTAGAACTTCCTTTTGCTTTTTCCTGGTGACAAGCTATCCATGGGGTGGAACCTATCCCATCTATCTAGCATCTTGATGTCCATTCGCCGCATGTGGTGAATCCTGACTCCAAACCTCATATTGAGGATCTCAAGAATAGTTCAAAGTAAGAACAGGGACAGGATCCTTCATAGGTTTGGCTCAGTCAGACAGTCTGCAATCCTTTCCAGTAGAACACATACCCAATCGGTTCTTTTGGTGTGAATCACACTCACCATGAGTTCAAACATCTTTTTAGATATCTTGTCACGGGACCCTATCTTGCAAATTAGAGCCCTCCTAAAGACGACGACAAGGAATTTACCTTTTAGGTTCAGTTCCTTCTTGAGGATGGAACCGGAGGTGTGCTTTGACAAGCCACACCATTTTAGAGCAGACCTGACCTCAGATTGATCCAGGTCCTCTTCCACATCACCTTCTATGAACATTGGCAATTGGAGGGCTTTCCTCAATCGTCCTGTTGTTATCTTTATCTTTTTTACACTCACTGCAGTTTTGATCTTCCTCGCAGAAGCATTTAACTTGGCATTGGAAAGCAATTCTAGGACCTCCCGTTTCCACGACAAACTGGGCTCCTTCAGAACAAAAGTTAGGTCAAAAACCTAGAGAAGATGGAGAACATATTGCACCTCCTCTGATGCATCCTTAAAGCCGTTCCTCATTAGTTCTGAGCCTTTGATTAGGAAATATTTACCTTTTCGTGCCATTTTGTACGGAATTTCTAGAGGTCGGCGAGACGGTTCCATCGTTTCGGCAAATATGGGCAGTGGAAGGCAAGGAACAGTGTATTTTGCACTATGCACAAGTCCT
The DNA here is from genome assembly GCA_039513925.1 of Platanthera zijinensis. NCBI lineage: Eukaryota > Viridiplantae > Streptophyta > Magnoliopsida > Asparagales > Orchidaceae > Platanthera > Platanthera zijinensis. The sequence goes on along the minus strand of CM077093.1, from coordinate 80,478,397 downwards.
TCAATTTATAGTTATTTCTAAGTGATAAGGAGAAAAGGAACTTACCTATTTTGGATCACGATATGATCGACGGCTGGGATTGACTCCCATTACTTAGCCACAAACAAACACTCCTATAGTATTTGTTGAATTGACTTAATACACTCAACTTTCTCAAAGCCTTTATACCTAATCTTATTTGACTAACCTTCAATGCCTGGATTACATAAACCTGTAACCTACAAGCATATCACATATGTATAATAGGGAGCTACTTAGGCTGAACTAAATTAAACATGCCCATTTCAATTTGAAAGAGTTGAACTTAGGTCCATCTAGTGGCTTAGTAAGGATGAGATCAATTAGTTTGTCTATTGAGACAGATTTAAGACTACTGTCTTTCTCCTCCTCATGCTCTCTAATTTAACATGATATCTTGTCTCAATATGCATAGTACTGTTGTGAGAGACATGATACCTAGCAATTGTGAATGTACTTAGTAGATACATAATATGATGGAGTTCTACTTATCTTAATAAAGTAGACTTGGAATAGATATTGGATTCTCAACAACTGTGCACAAAAACTTCTCGAACCCTACCAATTCTCTTCTTGCTGAGCCAAATTTTCTCGTCTTATTTTAGCCACAGATGTGCATCTGGCTCTATCTGACTAGCTCCTCCACAATAGGAGCATCTAGCTTGGTGGTCTCCCCCTGAATGTTTTCACATCTCTTAAACATTCTTTGCTAAATAGTCATTACGTCCACTTCCATCTATAGGTGTATGAACCTGAAGATAGCTTCATTATTCTAGTCCTAAGTTTTGAACATCCTCTGTCCATGTACCAAATAGGGGATGAGCACTTGGAGTGTCCTACAAAACAAAAATATCTTACCTTAGGACCTCAATTTTTATTGGGTCCTAGGTTCTTGTTAGTCTGAAACATAACATGTCTTCCTGTAACTTTTCTAATAGGAAGACTAACATTAGCTCTGGGCACTCTTGGATTGTGCCAGCAATCTAGGGAAAAATATCCCACTTTGCCACAACACTAGCACTTATGGATATTATACCTTCTCTTCTGAGCAGGTCTAGAAGTTGGGTTAACTATAGATAGAATAGAAGGAAGTACAGCTTCCTTGTTCTTATTTTTCTCAGCCACAACCTCACTAAAGATAGGTCTGGCAGTAGAAGAGCTTGGTTTTTCTTAAAGCCTACCAATAGTGGTCTTCTTTGTGGAATACATACTATTGATGGCTCCAAGAATTCCCAAGTCTTGCTTGCTGACAGACTTGCCCTTGGTCCGAGTGTGTGTTGGGAGATCTTGAGAAAAGGCTACTGCTTTACTCATGAGTGTGGGGGCTAGTGCACAAAATACAAACAGTCCAAGATGGGCCATTTGACTTTCTTCATGGGGACTCATTCCCCTACCTTTTCTTCTTCCATTATAAGATACCCTTGTACTCTTACAATGAGAATTCACATTCTTCTAGTGACTAAACATACAGTCTTGGTCATACCTGTTGGAAGGGAGAATTACCTTGTGAAAGTTTGACTGAGGATTAACAATAACTTTGCCAAAGAGCAACTCTAGGATTTTGCTTCGACTCAAAAGCTCTCTTAAGGGCATCAATCATAGAGAAATTAGTTACAATTCTCTTCTACCTCTCAAGTCTTTTGTCAAGATCAAGAATAAGAGAGTTCTTATATTTGATGGTCCTAATATGTCTATCTGTCATGTTCTTCAGCTAGCTGACTTCCCTCATTTTTTGATTTAGCATAGATGTTGTCTCAGCCTGCTGGGAGACAGCTAGTTAAAAGGAAGCAATTTCCTCAGCTTTCTCCTTGGCTAACTTCATGCTTCTTTTAAGAGCATCCAAAATTTCATCATACTTGTCAATCAATTGATTGACATCTACCTCAGACTTATAGTAATCTTCATCACTGGATGAGGATGCATCAGAATCTGGATTAGTCTCATAAGCTAAATAATAAGAAGAACTAGACAAAGAATATACTGTTTCTTTACTAGGCTGATCCTGACAGGATTCTTCTTCAATCATGGCAATTAACCAATAACTTCTGTAGTCATCTTCCTCATCATCATCACCCTATAAATCACTTTTTGAAAGAGACAGAGGGGCCCTGATCTCTATTCTTGCATCTAGATAGACATCATCTATATCACTGTCACTGAACATAGAGGACAGTGGGGCTATGATTCCTATCCCGGCAACAGGATAGTCTTCATCATCTACAATAGTAGCCAACAACCCATTGTAGGACTTTTCTTTTTTTCAGACTTGAAACATCATTGAGCTCCACACCTTATGGTTTACTACTTGACTAACAAGCACAAACCTTTTATCTATCCTTGGAGATCACTTAGACTGTTAAGTCCTTTTTGAGAAATTTCCCTTTGATACCACTTGAAAGTCTTTAATTTCAAGGATAGCTAAATCACCAAGAGGTGGAGTGAATAGGTTTCTTAGTCTCTTGTGACTTTCTTTTATTTTTCTTCTTAATTGCTTTGTGAGTTAGTACTTTTTTGCTTTCAAGAAACACACAACCTGCAATAAAGAAATAACACACAAAGTACCGACAAAATTTATAGTGGTTTCCTATAATATGGGTACATCCACTTTCCCTCCCACATTTTTAACTTCTAGTTAGACGAGGCTCTTCTCCAAAACTCAGCTTCAATAGCTTATAACACATATCCCTTAGGATCTCTCAGTCTGCTCTAAGACTTTCAACTCAGGCACTAAGCCCTACAACTCAGTGATTAGCTGATCACCTTCCTCAGGCCAAAGTCCCTACCACTTAGTCTGGGAGGACAGTCCTACCTCAGATCCATAAAGATCCTACCGCAAAGAGAATAACTCTCCTACAGCTCAGGCATAAAGGTCATACCTCAGATCCAAAGGATCATACAACTCAGGCACAAATTCCCTACAACTTAGAGAGAATGACTCTCCTACTACAGGCTTAAAAGCCCTATAGCTTAGTGATCAAAATATCACCTACCTCAGATCCAAGCTGGATCCTACAACTCAGATTCACACTTGAATCCTACTGCTCAGGCCAAAGCCCTACACTCAGATTCTCAAAAGAATCTTACATCAGATCAATAAGTGATCCTACTCTCAGATCCATAATTGGATCCTACTCTCAGATCCACACTTGGATCCTACTCTCAGATCCACACTTGGATCCTACACTGAGATTCACACTTGAATCCAACACTCAGCCTTTATATATTCAGGCTTATAGCTCAGATCTGTAAAGCTCCTATAGGATGAAAGTGGGTTTGATGAATAATGACAATAGAGATATTATATCTGTGTATATCTCCCTGGACTGAGATAAACTCAGCCCAACTTTGACTCCAGGGATATAGTCCCTGAGCCCACTTCTTCTTGAACTGAGAAGGTCTTAGCCAATCTTCTTTTATAGCAACAAGTGTATATCTTTGCTTGTGCTGGAAGTAACTTGCAGATTTGCTGCTTTACACCTTTCTGAACTGAACCAGAAGCTCAGCCCTATCTCCTTCTACATAGCCCCCAAGATTATATCTTCAGGATTAGGCTTACTTGAACTGTGAACAACTGCAGCTGGGGTTAGCCCTTGCTGCTACCTCTTTCCTTAGAGAAATACTCTGAACCTACTGGTGAAGAGAAATAAAATAATAGTTCCAAGTTTTCTTCACACAACTAGCCTTGACTACATAAATCAGTTATCTCTGCTTCTCCTTCTTCCTCAGAAAGTAAGCTTTCTAACCTTGATAGTGCAGAAAAAAATGGCACCAGTAAACTTGTTTTTGATCCCAGATCCTGTAGCTAGGGTTAGACCTTGGCTACTTCCTCTTTCTTAGTGATTTTCTTCGAACTTGTTGTTGTCGGTGAAGAAGACAATGGATAACTTTGTTGAGCTTTCAGTCTAGCTGCTTTAAACTTTATTCTTCCTCCTCTGCAATAATGGCGAGGAGGAAGATGACTGCCAGCTGTATGTGTGAAAAGATGAAATATTCAATCAGGGCTCTGCCTTTTCTATTCTGCCGCTCAACGGCTCTTTGAGCTGTGGGGCCCACACAAGCAGTTGATCATTGCAACCTTACATTAACTGCAAAAGTCGTGTGGTAGGCATGCGGCACCGTTTGTCGCGTAATGATGGTTAAAACTCGCGGTGCCCCGGGAAAGTTGTTTGGTTAGGTTATAAAAGTGGTTTATTTAAAAGGCGTGGCGCGCGGATTTTTTTGATATAAAAAAAGGTTGAAACTGAGTTTTAACGAAAGGAGGCAAGTGCACCTTTCACGTGTAGTATAGGATATTTCGGTGGGGAATATCAGGGTCGTATTGTTCTTGGGGATGGGTAGACTATTTCTAATCTTTCCCTGGAGGGACTATTATTTTACTGGTAATATTTTGTCGTGTAATTATTTAATTACTAAGGCAGATAAATATAAAAAAAGAAGAAAATAAAATCAGAAAAAGCCGATGAAGAAATAGCATAACGGTACTGAAGGAATTTGAACTAAAATAACTTTTAATAATTAGAGATCCTAAATTTAAAATTAATTAAAGGGCAACATGGCTGTGGAGGCTCCAAAAGAATGAGCTCACCTAGCTATAGGGATATCGCTCACCTGAACATTAAGACTATTAGACCGAACGCTAGTCCGACGATGGATTCCTCTTAATGTCCGCATTACGCTAAGAACCCCGTTCTTTGTTGGGGAACCCAATCCGAGAGAATTATGCTTCTCCTCTCTCGAGGTTATACACGTAATTCTCTTTACCCAAGGGTGATCGAAACGTACGCACGGCCTATCAGCTAGCTAGCGTATGGACAATAGAAATAGAGCCCACACATCGATATGTGGTCTACACGTCGTATACCCGGGGCAAACCTTAAGTTCTTCAATTAACGAGAAAAAGAAGACCTTTAATTATTTAAAATGATTTTATCTGTCCCAATTATCTTTGATATTGAGGGCTAAGAGTGATTAGCCACTCATCGGAATGGGGATGGCTATTGAAAAGAAAATGCATAATTGAAATGTAAGTCCTACTCAAACGAGTTGGATAGAAATTAATGCAGTAAAGAAAGCTGAAAATTGCAAGTCCTACTCAAACGAGTAGGCGGGAAATTAAAGCAGTAAAGAAAGCAGTAAAGTGCGAGTCCTACTCAAACGAGTAGGCGGGAATTGAAAGCAGTATAATGACAAGTCCTACTCAAATGAGTAGGAGGGAAATTGCAAGTCCTACTCAAACGAGTAGGCAGGAAATAAAAAGCTGAAAATGCTATCTCATACACGCACACACTCTACTTGAAGGAAAAAAAGCAATGAAAATCTAACTCATACACTCACGCACACAAGCAAAAAAGGAGAAAAACAAAGTGATCAAAAAAAATAACTATATTTTTACCGTTAGAATATTCTAAAAATGCATAAAAAGAAGAAATAAAAATTAAAGAAGCAAAACATTTTTTAAATAAAAGCAAAATCAAAGTGTTTGAAAAATCAAAATAACAACTAATCCATTCTTATAATCCTATAAAAATGCTTAAAAAGTGGAAGAAAGAGTAAAAGAACAAAAAGTTTTAGAAAAATTAAAAGACTAATTAAAAATAAAACAAAACCACTTTAAAATAATTTTTATAGATTCATAAGGATTAACATAAAGAGCACAAAAATTCTAAGTTTAAAAAAGCATGGTAACAAAATAACTAAAACATAAAAGGATAAAATCTATACTCATACACTCACGCACACAAACGAAAATAAGAAAAACAAAAGACAAAAAGATCACTTAAGGAGGGGCAATCAGATGCATTCTAATGCGCAATAAGAAGAGAAAATCTACAAATTTTATTAAGATGAAAACGAGTTATAAAAATCTAAAACAAACTAAGAGAGGGAGGGAGAAATTTCTCCTTACATAGCTTCAAAATCATCTAAGCTACACCTACCTGTTGGAACACCCGATGACTAATTTGGGTAAGGATCACTATATCCTTAGGAATATGTCTTGACCTCATTGTATAGTTTTAAAGGTCAACTTGAATAGGTCTAAGTCTTAGAACTTCGGTTTGAAAGCTTCCCCCAAGACCTTCTAGTTCAGATTGCAAGTGCAGAAGTTTTAGGCAATTATCGTCGAGCTCAGATCCACAAGGCGTCGAACTCAGTTCGACTATCTCTGAGCCCAGTTCAACGAGTTGTCGAACTCTGTTCGACGATCTCCGATCTCAGATCGGACGATTCTGTCTCTAGCAAAAATTCCAGATCTATGGCTCAGGTCGAAGATAGTCGAGCTTAGATCGACGTTTCTATCTCTAGCCAAAATTCCAGATCTCTGAGCTCAGATCGACAACTTTTCTTGAGAGATCGACGATTTCAGAATTCAAATTCAGTCAATTATGGAATTCAATCTGATTCATATCCAGCATTTATTTCAAAGGATTTTGTAGTCGTTTTAATCAATCTGGAGAAAGTTTCAAGGAAGACTAAATGGAATATCTCTTAGGACTTTCCTCCAGAGACAGATATCATTTAAGGAAGTCATTTATGACTGGCTAACGGCTATCTAGAAGACTGAATTTCAATATATCATCTCAGAGTAATTGAGACAGTATCATGATTATTATTATTCTGAGGAATAGATCTTGAGACACAAGTTCTACAGGATTACAAGTTAGAATTCTTTCAGAACACAAGGAATACAATAGTGAAGTAGATCACCACACAGAAAAGAATCCCTTTATTCTTTCAAGATCTCTTCTGATTCAAGTGTTCAAGGCTTCATCAATCAAGGACTCCAGACACATCACATTTCAGCCTTTGTTGAAATCATTCTGTGTTGGAGATCTCAAACATACTGAAGGCCTATCACCCTGTGCAAAGATTTTTTCCCTGAACAATTACAAATCTCAGGGGGAGCTTTGACAACAACAATCCACTAGTCTTCTCTTTGACTGTTGAACAGAGAAGAATAACTTCACCTCTTTTATTTTTCTGCTGTAAAAGGGTTACTCAAAACTCCCTTCAAAAGTTTTGTGGTTGGTTTCTGAGACCTTGTCAAAACTCAGTGGTGCAAGACACCTGATCAAAAAATATGATTTGGTTTTTGAGCACCTTATCAAAAGCTCTTTGGTGCCCAGGACACCTGATCAACTATTCCTGCAGTGGATTCCTATCTAGGGTGGTAGAAGAGTGGATGTACCCAGGTTGATTAGGGAACCACTATAGATCCTTGTGTCTTCTGGTTGCTATGTTTGATTTGTTGTGTGCTGTGATTTGTTTCTTACTTTCTTAGTTTTTATTTACTGCAAGCACAATACACATATATATAAATCAAGTCTTCCACTGCTGAATAATTTTTTTTTAATTTGTAAAATTATTTTAATATACTCTATTCACCCCCCCCCCTCTCTAGAGTAAAGGTAGATCTTACCCTCACTTTCAATTGGTATCAGAGGGAGGTTGGTTATTCTACAACTAAATCCTCATCAGATTGGTTGTTCCTACAGACTAACACCTGAACCAAAAGATCTCTGATAAGATCAATCTTTAATAGAGGGTTATTACTTTTATTATATTTATTTTCATATAAAACCATGGCACAGAACAAAGATTATGCTAGCACCAGACCTCCAATGTGCAATCTTTCTAAGTTTGCACTTTGGAAGGCAAGGATTAAATTATACATGAATTCTATTGATGAGGACATCTTTAATTCTATTTTGACAGTGTGTCCAAGACCTCCAGCAATTACAAGTACAAGTGATGTTCCACCCCCCCCCCCCCCCCTCAGGAACAGATGCAGAAATCAAAAAGTGGAAAGTTGCTGATGCAAAGGAAATGAACATATTGGCTCAGACTATGTCTAATGACATATTTAAAAAAGTGGCTGAATGCAACTCAGCAAAAGAAATTTGGGACAAGCTATCTGAGCTTGTGTCAGGATAAGCTGATGAAAGCAAGGATAAAAGATCCCATCTCATAACCCAGTATGAGAATTTCAAGAAGGGAGAAACTGAGTCAGTTGCTGACATGTACAACAGACTCAGTCTAATTGTCAGTTAGCTGAAAACCTTGGACAAGGAGATCTCATTGACTGAACTCAATGATAAGATCCTAATGTTCTTCCCCAGCACTTGGGCTTAAAGGATCTGGCCAATCAAGGATACCATAAGCCTAAATGAGATCACCACTGAAGCTCTATTGGGCAAGCTCAAGTCTTATGAGCTGCTTATCAAGAATAGAGAAGAAGAGCAAAAGATAGCTTCTCTAGCAACAAGGAAGGAGAAGACAATTGCTTTCAAAGCTTTAGAAGAACAGCCTGAAGACAAAGTCACAGACAATGAAGAGTTATTGGGTCTACTAGCCAAGAGATTTTACAAGATGGCCAGGAAAGATTTCAGGAAAAGGTCATCCAGAGGCCATGAAAAGCTAAGGTATGACAAGTCTAGTAACAAAGAAATTATTTGTTTTGGATGCAGGAAACCAGGCCACATTGTGCCTGACTGTCCAGAAAACCAAAATAAGGACAAGAAAGACAGGAGAAGAGACAAAGACTTCAGAAGAAATAACAATGACAAATCCTCCTCCAGCAAGAACAAACACACCAGGAAAGGATTTGTAGCTGAAACCTGGAGTGAGACTGAAGAGGAATCAGAGGCTTCATCAAGCTCAAGTGATGATGAAGATGATACTGAAGAGAAGGAGTTCTGCATGATGGCTATCAATGCCTCTCAACATAGTTCTGATGCAGAATAAGAGTCAGAATCTGAATCTAAACATGAAACTAAAGAAGATCAGGTAATAAATTCTATTGATTTCAATTCAGAGGACTTTAAATTTGAATTTAAGGCACTATGTTTTGACCTACTCAAGTCTGAGAAGGATATTAGCTCTCTCAGAAATCAACTATCTGAACATAGCACTTTAAAATCTGAGAACCTCAAACTCTCTTAGGAGTTAGAATGCTGTAGGGAAGAGATAGCCTCACTGAAAAGTGAACTATCTCAGGAAAAGAAGTTTGAAGAATCCCTTAATGGGAGAAGCATCAGACTGATGGACATCACAAGCACAGTGAACACAAGACTTAACAGTACATTGGGCTTGGGTGCTTTATCCAGCCAACCTATAGTATTAACAACCCCAATTAAATTTATCTGAGATAAAGGAAAGGATGTTGTAGAGGTAGCTAGGAAGAATTCTGATTTTCCTAAGAAAAACAAGGTTCAATAGAAAACGTCGAACATAGCTCGACGATCGTCGAACTGAGCTCAGCGATCACAAGCTGAATCGTCGAACTCTAGTCGACGATCGCTGAACTCTGAACTCTGGCAAAGTCGATCTTCGAATGGAGCTTGACGATCTGACCCAAGATCGTCAAACTCAGCTCAGAGATCGTCGAACAGAGATCAGAGTTATGAACAAATTTTTAAAGGTAAATCAAAATTCAATCCTAGAGGTCCTACATCCAAAAGCTTTAACCCTTATACTGAATGGATAATACCTCCTAGGAGATATCATCCTGAAGGTTATAAGAGTCAACCAGGGATGTATTTTATTTCAGAATTTAAAGGTTATCAACCTAGGCCCAATGTAAACTGGGTCAAAAACAAGTAAATTATTATGTATGCAGGTGAAGACATATCCAACAATAAACCAGCAATGGTATCTGGATAGTGGGTGCTCAAAGCACATGACAGGAAGCAAGGATAATATAATATCCTTCAAAGCCAAGCTTGGACACAAAGTCATATTTGGAGATTCAAACTTTGGACAGACAAAGGGATATGGTGTAGTCCAAATTGGGTTAGTCACATTCAAGAAGGTTGCCTATGTGGAAGGACTGAAGCACAATTTAATCAGCATCAGTCAATTGTGTGATGAAGGCTACCAGGTGACATTCAACAAATCCTCATGAAAAATCAGATCAGAGGACAACACAACTGTGTTGAAAGGTAAAAGGAAAGATAACATCTATGTTGTAGATTTTCATTCAACTAAGGTAGATATCTGCTTGTTCAACTCTATTAGTAAACCAAATGAACTATGGCATAAAATATTAGGACATATAAATCTTAGAACCATTGCTAGGCTATCCAAGGACAACCTTGTTAGAGGACTACCTTCTGGCTCCTATAAGAAGGAAGGACTTTGCAGGGCTTGTCAGTTAGGCAAGCAAACTAAAAATAGCTTCAAGTCACTTAATAAGAGTGATTCACCTAGGATCTTGTATTTGTTACATATGGATCTTTTTGGACTCATTGCAGTACAAAGCTTAGGAGGGAAATCTTACACTTTAGTGGTTGTAGATGACTCCTCTAGATTCACATGGGTGTTCTTTCCGAGGAAGAAGTCAGATAACTTTAAGTGTTCGACAGAGTTTCTCATATACATACAGATTGAGTTCAATACTCATATTGCCCTGATCAGAAGTGATCATGGGACAGAGTTTGATTCTCTTCTTATGCAAGAGTTCTATCAGAGTGAAGGGATCAGGCACACTTTCTCAGCTCCTAAAACTCCTCAACAAAATGGGGTAGCTGAAAGGAAAAATAGAACCCTTATTGAATCTGCTACTATATTGTTGACAGATGCTCACCTTCCTCTATCCTTTTGGGCAGAGGCAGTGAACACCTCAAACTATGTGTTGAATAGAAGTTTGATACATTAGCTGAAGGGCAAGACTCCCTATGAATTACTCAAAGGGAAGAAACCTAAAGTAGATTATTTCAAAAATTTTGGTTGCATTTGTTACATACACAATAATGACAAGAAGTACATAGCAAAATTTCAAGCCAAAGTTGATGAAGGAGTGTTTCTGGGATACTCCATGATCAGTAAAGCTTATAGGGTGTATAAAAAAACTTCTCTTAAAATTGAAGAATCTGTACATGTATCTTTTGATGAAACTAACATGTCTTATAAGGAGAAGAATACTTCTACCATAGAACCTTTGCAGGTACATTCTCTTTCAGAAAATTTGGATAGGTTACACATTATAGAAAAGAATACAACACATTCACTTATCCAATAAAGAGGTGAAAGTAGTGAAGATGAAGAGGACACTCAACATCTTGGTGAGAATCACATTGAAGAGCCAGTTGTTGTTCCACAAGAGGAAACAACAACACAGGTTGGTGAACAATAAACACCCCCTATTGATTTAGTAACTTCAAGAGATCATCCAATCTCCCAAGTGATTGGAGACATCTCAACTAGTGTGCAAACCAGAAATCAGGTCAACCAAATCCTGATGCACACCTGCTTTCTATCTCAAATTGAGCCTCAATCCATACAAGATGCAGAAAAAGATCCACACTGGATCATTGCAATGTAAGAGGAGTTACATCGATCAATTTGAAAGGAACAAAGTTTGGGAGCTAGTGCAAAGGACAAAGGATCACTCCATTGTTAGAACAAAATGGGTGTTCAGAAATAAGTTGGATGATCAAGGAATCATTGTCAGGAATAAGGCAAGGCTAGTTGCACAAGGATACTCACAAGAAGAAGGAATAGATTATGACCAGACCTTTGCACCAGTTGTAAGGTTGGAGGCCATAAGAATATTTCTAGCTTATGCAGCATACAAGGGATTCAAGGTCTATCAAATGGATGTGAAGAGTGCATTTCTCAATGGAGATATCAAAGAAGAAGTCTATGTTAGATAACCCCCAGGTTTTATCTCTCCAACTCATCCTGATTATGTTTTTAAACTGCATAAAGCATTATATGGTCTCAAGCAAGCTCCTAGAGCATGGTATGAGACCTTAGCATGCTTTCTTTTAAAAAATGATTTTATAAGGGGTAGAGTAGACCAAACTCTTTTTATTAAAACCCATAAGTCCAATACCCTACTAGTGCAAATTTATGTAGATGACATTATCTTTGGATCTACTGATTCAAATTTATGCAAAAGGTTTTCCAACCTAATGCATTATAAATTTGAAATGAGTATCATGGGTGAGCTTTCCTTCTTTCTAGGATTGCAAGTCAAACAGCATGCTGATGGCATATTCATTTCTCAAACCAAGTATGCAAAAGAACTTGTTAAGAAATTTGGTATGTCTGAAGCATCTTGTATGAAAACACCTATGCCTACTAATGCTGTATTAGATGCTGATGAACATGGGAAACCTGTTGATCTGACAACATATAGAGCAATGATTGGCTCTTTATTCTACCTTACAGCTAGTAGACCTGACATAATTTTTGCTACATGCATCTGTGCTAGATTCCAAGTAAGCCATAGAGAGTCACACCTAACATTAGTAAATAGGATTCTTAGGCATGTGAAAAGTTATCCAAATCTAGGTCTCTGGTATCCAAAAGACTCAGGATTTGAATTAACTGGATTTTCAGATGCTGATTATGCTGGATGTAGAGTAGACAGGAAAAGCACCAGTGGAACTTGCCAGTTTCTTGGTGACAGACTTGTCTCCTGGTTTTGCAAGAAACAAACATCTGTGTCCACATCAACTACTGAAGCTGAATATATGGCAATATGTAGTTGTTGCTCACAGATTTTGTGGATTCAAAATCAGCTCCTAGACTATGGTTATAACCTAGATAAGTCAAAAATATTTTGTGATAACACCAATGCTATTTCTATAGCACAAAATCCAGTCCTCCATAGTAGGACAAAACATATAGAGATTAGGCATCACTTTTTAAGGGATAATGTTGAGAAGAATAAAATTGAACTTCAATATATCCCAACTGATTTGCAAAGGGGAGATATTTTCACCAAACCATTGGATGAAAAGAAACACACATTCTTCCTGAATCAGTTAGGAATGTTAGATGGAGGAAGCTTAAATTAAGATCCAAGATTTTAAGACCTTAAAATTGATCAAGACTAGGTTAAAAACTTGATTTTTCTGGTTTCTATAGGTTGTTTCTGATCTCTGAACTATGCTCGATGTTTTTCCCAAAGATCTTCGAACGGAGATCGACGTTCTCAGAAATCGTCGACCGGAGTTCAGCATTTTCCAGATAGTGCTAGGCTATCTCTTTCCGGTCAAAGATCGTCGAGCGGAGCTTGACGCTCTCCAATATCGTTGAACGGAGATCGACGATGTTAAAGACCTTTCAGATTCCTTTAGAAGCCCAGATCGTCGAACAGAGTTCAACGATCTTTCCTTTTCAAGGTCGGACCCTGATAAAAAATTCATTTTTCGGCCGCCATTCCCTTTTGCGCATTCATACTTTCTGCAGAGCTTTTCTTTCCCTCCAAACATCTCTGCACTTGGTCTTGTTTTTTCATTTTTGTAGGTAACAATGGCTGTCTCTATTGCCGTTTTAGCAGCAATGAAGTTCGACACCGGCTTCGACATCGACATGGATTCATTCGATGACAATGATCAAATCTTCAAGAATATTCTGGAATTGTTTAAGAAACAACAGTTGGTTCCTATCATGTCTACCAGAATGAAATTAGCTGCATATGAAATTAAGGAATGGGTGTATACTGCACACAACTTGGATCAGAACACAGTGATTAGAACAATATCAGGAACACAGGTATCCCTAACTCCTGCTCTCCTAACAGAAGTCTTCCATTTGATTATTGGGCATGATTCTGTAGAGTTATCTGGAGAGGAATTTACTAGTATGCTGGATAGAATGGGTCACTCAGCAGCAAACCCTAATAAGTTACTTAAGAAAAATATGTCAATGGAGTATAGATTCTTAGAAGATGTTGTGGGAAAGGTACTGCTGGGAAAGAATTCTGCTCATGATACCATCTCTAGGTATCAATTCTGTTTGATGGGTGCATTAGTTGATAAGAAACACTTGAATTGGGGAGAGATATTCTTTGATTTAATTAAGAAAAAGATAAACAAGAACTTTGTTAATTTTGGGAGGATTTTAGGCCTATTTCTGCATAACAGATGCCCTCAACTGCTTGTTTCCAGTGACATGCACATCAATGCCTCCAAGAGATTATCATGTGCCCTCTTTGGAAAGTTGGACAGACATATTGCCAAACCCAGCAGGGCTCCTATAGTGGTTTCAACTTTAGGCACAAGGACCGTACAAGTCACTTCCCCTCAGGCAACTGCCCTCTTGGAAGAATTGCCTGCCTCCTCCTCATCTCCACAATCTTCACCCATTGTTTCTTCAACCATCCCTACATCCACCATCACCACTTCAATTTCATCCTCCATCACCATTTCATCTCCAATCTCAACTCCTTCACCACCACCAGCAACTACTGTAGACCATTTCCATCCTCTACACCATTATCCACAGCTTGACATTGATTCATCCATCCAGTTTTCCTCATTCAATCTCTTAGATGATTCCTTCATGGATGATTCTCATTCCTCACCCCTTGATCCTCCATCATCTTCCACCTCTTACCAACAATTACTTCAAGACATTCTTGCTCAACCATCCTTCTCCCCATCCATTTCCATTCCAGTGACTTCCATCTCAACCATCCCCATATCACAACCATCCATTTCAATACCATCCCCATCATTTCTCCACTTCACAGCAGCTCCTCCAAAACCATCCATTTCACTCCTTAAGTCTATACTGGACTTATATGCCAGACTCTCCTCCTTCTGTCCTCCTCAGGCAATCCCTTTTGTGGGGTGCCTTGATCCAGTAAATACTGAATCCAGGCAGGTGGAGATTCCACATGAAGAAGAAATACTGCCTATTTCAAAAGAATCTATGACAATTCTGCAAGAGATTCCAGCCTCAGCCCCAGCTCTTTCCTTCAATTTAGTTGACTTTAGGTCACTACTCTCAAAATTTGATGCTCTCCATAGCAGATATCTTCCAGCTCAAGAAGTTGAAGACCTTACTAAGGCCATTGTGCCTATTTTTAGTTGTGATCCTAGCCTGATATCTTCCTATATTAATTCTCTAAAGGCTGTGGAAAGTGTTACTTTTACTGATGTTGTGAATGTTGATTCTGCTGCTGATGAAGTTAGTTGTGTCATTTCTAATGATTTGTTGATGATAAAGGCTAATGATTCAGAGCCTGTTGTTCAAGTTGATGAACCTGTTGTTACTGCTGCTATTGTTTCAGAACCTACTACTGTTATTTCTGCTTCTATTGTTGATGCCCCAATTGTTAGTGCTCCTGCTATTTCTGTTTCTGCAAGTGTTCTTATTTCTATAAGTACTGCTTCTGTCACTGCTGCTGCTGCTTCAACTGAACAATCCAAACAATAGAAGAGTATATCAAAAGGATTGATTAACTGTATGATAATCCTCAGAGCTCAGACAGTGACAAGTTCAGAACTGATTCTGATGACTCCTCTACAACCATTACAAGGAAGAGGAAAGCAAGAAGCAAAGCTTTGAAGAGAGTTCCTCCAGAGAAAGTAAAGGATGATAATGACATTCCCTATTATATTCTGTATGACTGTCCTATAACTGAACCTTGGATGCAATTCTCAAGGAACCAACTGAAGTCCATGAAGAAGAGGAGGAAGTTTTACAAAGGATCATCTCACCATAATCCTCCTCCTCCTCCTTCACCAGATGCAGGAACTGGTGGAGGTTTTGCTTCACATACCTCATATGCTACAACTCAAAGCTCCTCTCAGACTCAAGATAGATCACAATCAAGAGGGTATCAACAAAGAGTCTACCAATCCAGGAGAGGCCAGTAAAGAGGAAACCAAAGAGGTTACAGAGTTTATTCCAGAGGACAATCAAGACAACATCCCTATCACAGGGAAGGACAAGGCCCCACTGATTCAAATTTTGGTCCTTTCCCTTACAAGCTTAAAGAAATTGTTACTTCAAGAGCTTTTCCTGCTGATACAATCAACAGATATGAACCTCCAGTTCCCTTTGAGGATCCAGAGAACAATCCCCTTTCTTGGACAACAAGGATGAAAGAATTGGTTGCATTAGATCAAATAAAGAAGGCAATATAATAAGGGAGAGATACCTCAAACATCACCACTTTATCTGAGCAAAGAAAGAAATAACTTGAAAGATACTCCTCCAGGAAATTCTTTGATCCAGAGAGTTATATGAAGCTGCACCCAGAGGCTGTTGTTCCCAGACCTAAATCTCAAACCTCCCTAGGTGCTGCTGATGACAGGAGATCTAAGAAGGAAGCTCAAAATCCCAACAGAGAAATCTTATTCAAAAAGTGAGAAGAAAAGGAGTAATTATGTAAGCTGACAGTATTCATCTATCTCTGACTATCTGCTGTGACTTTATAATCTGCTTCTGCAATACTGCACTTCTTTATTTTGCTATGTTGTATTTGCTTTTGTTCCTACTTATATGCTTTTTAATTCCTATATGTCATCTAAATAGTAATCCTAACCCAAATAGGGGGAGATTGTTGGAACACCCTATTACTAATTTGGGTAAGGATCACTATGTCCTTAGGAATATGTCTTGACCTTATTGTATAGGTTTAAAGGTCAACTAGAATAGGTCTAAGGCTCAGAACTTAGGTTTGAAAGTTGTCCCCAAGACCTTCTAGTTCAGATTGCAAGTGCAGAAGTTTTAGGCAATTATCATCGAGCTCAGATCGATGAGGCGTCGAACTCAGTTCGACTATCTCTGAGCCCAGTTCAACAAGTTGTCGAACTCTGTTCGACGTTCTCCGATCTCAGATCGGACGTTTCTGTCTCTAGCCAAAATTCCAGATCTCTTGCTCAGGTCGAATATAGTCGAGCTTAGATCGACGTTTCTGTCTAAAATTCAGTCAGTTATGGAATTCAATCTGATTCATATCCATCATTTATTTCAAAGGATTTTATAGCCGTTTTAATCAATCTGGAGTAAGTTTCAAGGAAGACTAAATGGATTATCTCTTAGGACTTTCCTCCAGAGATAGATATCATTTAAGGAAGTCATTTATGACTGGATAACGGCTATCTAGAAGACTGAATTTCAATATATCATCTCAGAGTAATTGAGACAGTATCATGATTATTATTATTCTGAGGAATAGATCTTGAGACACAAGTTCTATAAGATTACAAGTTAGAATTCTTTATGAACACAAGGAATACAACAGTGAAGGAGATCACCACACAGAAAAGAATTCCTTTATTCTTTCAAGATCTCTTCTTATTCAAGTGTTCAAGGCTTCATCAATCAAGCACTCTAGACACATCACATTTCAGCCTTTGTTGAAATCATTCTTTGCTGGAGATCTAAAACATACTAAAAGCTTATAACCCTGTGCAAAGCTTTTTTTCCTAAACAACTACAAATCTCAGGGGGAGCTTTGACAACAACAATCCACTAGTCTTCTCTTTGACTGTTGAACAGAGAAGAACAACTTCACCTCTTTTATTTTTCTGTTGTAAAAGGGTTACTCAAAACTCCCTTCAAAGGTTTTGTGGTTGGTTTCTGAGACCTTGTCAAAACTCAGTTGTGGAAAGACACCTGATCAAAAAAATCTGATTTGGTTTTTGAGCACCTTATCAAAAGCTCATTGGTGCCCAAGACACTTGATCAACTATTCCTACAGTGGATTCCTACCTTGGGTAGTAGAAGAGTGGATGTACCCAGGTTGATTGGGGAACCACTGTAGATCCTTGTGTCTTCTAGTTGTTGTGTTTGATTTGATGTGTGCTGTGATTTGTTTCTTGCTTTCTTAGTTTTTATTTACTGCAAGCACAATACACATATATATAAATCAAGTATTCCACTGCTGAATAATTTTTTTTTTAATTTGGAAAATTATTTTAATATACTCTATTCACCCCCCCCCCCCCTCTAGAGTAAAGGTAGATCTTACCCTCACTTTCACTACCCTAAGCAAAATGGTTCAAAAAAAGGAACATTAGATCTTAAAGAGAATTGACATTTATAGACAAAAAAAGGAGGTGACATGTCCTTGTCACGGGTGTGTTAGGGGGCGTGTCGGGTCTAGCGTGCTGAAGAAGTCAAAATTTTGGTGACTTTTCGATTTCTGGAAGCTTTTAGAACGGGACACGTGTCGGTCACGGGCGTGACTAGGGGCGTATCGCGGGGGCGTGACAGGATAGCTTGTAGTTTGATGTCGGCAGCAACTAGTCTTGGACTGGGTTGACTGGCATTTGAGTGTTGAGTTAGCAGGAGATAGCATTGAGTGGATATGGCGTTGAGTGTTGATGGAGTTGAGTGGAGATGGCATTGCGTGGAGATGGTATTGAGTGGAGATGGTATTGAGTGTTGAGTCAGCAGGAGATAACGTTGAGTGGAGATGGCATTGAGTGTTGAGTCAACAGGAGATGGAATTGAGTGGAGATGACATTGAGTGTTGAGTAAGCAGGAGATGGCGTTGAGTGGAGATGGCGTTGAGTGAAATTCGTTGAGCTAGGGATTAATTCATCCAGCGCTGAGATTAATTCGTCGAGCGTCGAGTGGCGCGACATGGGGCGTGTCTGGTCTGAACACGCGCGTGTCTTCACATTGGTATTGCAGGCGGTTGATTTTTGCCGGAATCAAAGTAACATGCCCTTGTCATGGGCATGACTAGTTTTGTACACGGGCGTGTACTTTGTAAAATTTATGTTTTTTGCAAAAACTTCATAAGTGAAAATAAACCAAGTTAGTAGAGTATTTACAAAAAAATATTTTATTGAAGAAAAATAACTAAAAACAACAAAAAATAAACTAAAACAACTTAAATAACGTACGTAAAAATACGTATATTTACAACTTATCAAATTCTCACATACTTAAGCTTTTGCTTTTCCAGAGCAAAAGTTTGAGATGAACTTATAAGGAATTGAAAAAATTCTAAATTTAGCTACCGCATAAATTAATTGAAAGAGATCAAAATAAATATCTGGTGTTAAAAGAGTTAAGTCCTAAATTCTGAAAATGTTATAAACAGAGGAAGAGTTTTTGCCAAAATGACTTCTAAATGTAATCAAATAGAAAGCAAAATTTGTAATTATTAGTTTAATAAAGATAGATTGGAATTATAAAAAAAAACTTTAGCTTATGAGAATTTAAAGAAAATAATGCAATTTAATAATTAAGTGCTCGAAAGGATTTTATTATTAAATTTAGAATCATTGAAATTGGCTAAGGGGGTTTGTTTTGGTTTATGAAGAGGGCTTTGGTTTTAGAGGTGAGGTATTTCTTTTTCAAACCTCTAATAATTTTATCTTTTATATATGGATGTTAAGGAAAATGAAATCTTATTTTCCTAACATAAATTTTTTTGAATCAACTTCATATTAACCCAATGTATATGTATAGGATTAATGAATTTTATTCTCTTACTCCATAACATATAATCTTTTAAAATATTGGATGCCTATGTTTATGGAACAAAATCTTATTCTCATTGACATAGGTTTTTTTAAGGATAAAAAGGATAATCATGCCAAGTAAGACATTAAAAAAGGGAGATGGGTTTTCAAAGAGAAAACTAGATTTTAATAAAAAAAATTTGAGTGCAACCTTGATAAATTGAACATTCTAATGTTTTTAAAAGTATGAAGTAAAAAATAATTGAAATCCATGGTTGTCATTTTCTAACATAATACATGTGCCTAGCTCAATTTATGAAAAATGAGAGTAGTGCTGAAAACAAGTTCCCTATCATAAGAAAAAGCCATTAAAAATTCTTTAAAACTTAACTACAAATATTTAAATCTATCAAACTATAATTAATAAATGAATAGTAAATAAAGAATTAATAAAATTCATTACAAATAAAACTCGAAACAAAATTTTTGGAAAGCAAGGAGGTTAAAAATGGTATATTCGATTTATTAGTTTCATAATAAATAAAAAAAATTTGGGTTTTTAGGGTTATTATCTTTTTTGTATTTTTATTTATTATCTTTTTTTGGATTATGGATTTTTTATATTTTTTATGTTTAAAAATTTTTAACAATTTATTTACAAGAAAAGGAAGAGAAAGAGATGTTATTTACAAAGAAGAGAGGGGAAGTAAGAGGGGAAAGAGAATAATAATAATAAAATCTTTGTAAAGAGAGGGAAGAGAAATGAAGAGGGAAAAGAGAATATTTACAAAAAAAAATTACAAAGTAAAAAATTAATATTTTTAGAATTTTTGTTTTATGCATTTTTTTGGTTTTTTATTATGAAAACAATCAAAATTTTTTGAGTTTTAAATTTTTGCATATTTTTAAAAATTTTTAATGATTGCAGAATATAAAAGTGCGGGAAAAAGAAAGTGCAGAAAATAAGAAAACACCCACATACTTAATTCCACATTGTCCCCAAAGTTGTAATATAAGTATGCGGAACGATATGAAATAAAATGAAGGTTTGTACAAAAAAGATATAGGAGGGAGGAAACTTCCCTGAAACGTGTTCGGGGAGGCCCGTTAGAAATCCTGCATTATTAATAACAAATAAACAAAAAAATATAACAAAAAATATAAAAAAGATAAACTCGGCAAGAAGTTTGCGGGTGGTAGGGGCAAGTACGTGAGTGACTCGTAATTTGCTAACGTCTTAGCTATATGAGCGTTACAGAAGTGCGTTCCCTTATCTTTCATAATAGCATGAGGCGAAGCAAAAGCGAGAAAATAAATATATTTTTTTTACTATTTATAATTTTTGATTTGCAAGAAATGAAAACAAATTAAGACATGGGGGAATTTTTTTGTAGTTTTTAAGAAGAGTTTTAAAGTTTTTTTTGATATTTGTGTTTTTTAGTTTTTTGTTTTTTTTTAGTTTTTTAGATTTTTTAATTATTTAGTTTTTTTAATTTTTTGTTTTTTAAATTTTTAAGAAAACAACGCCATTTCATTTTTTAGATAAATATATATATGAAATAATAAAAAAATGGTAAAAGTAATAGGCTCCAGAAATTCAAAATAACAACTCGGAAACACCCCGGCAAAGGCGTTAAAAACTTGATGGTTAAAACTCGCAGCGCCCCGGGAAAGTGGTTTGGTTAGGTTATAAAAGTTGTTTATTTAAAAGGCGGGCGCGCAGATTTATTTGATATAAAAAAGGGTTGAAACCGAGTTTTAACGAAAGGAGGCAAGTGCACATATCATGTATAGTACAGGATATTTCGGTGGGTAATATCGGAGTCGTATTGTTCTCAGGGACGGGTGGATTATTTAACTCTTTCCCTGGAGGGACAATTATTTTACCGATAAAATTTTGTCGTGTGATTATTTAATTATCTAAGGTGGATATATATAAAAAAAGCAGAAAAAGCTGATGAAGAAATAGCGCAATGGTACTGAGGGAATTTGAACTAAAATAACTTTTAATAATTAGAGATCCTAAATTTCAAATTAATTAAAGGGAAACTTGGCCGTGGAGGCTCGAAAAGAATGAGCTCACCTAGCTATAGGGATATCGCTCACCTGAAGATTAAGTCTATTCAACTGAATGCTAGTCCAACGAAGGATTCCTCTTAATGCCCGCATTACGCTAAGAATCCTGCTATTGGGTGGGGAACCCAATCCGGGAGAATTACACTTCTCCTCTCTCGAGTTTATGCACGTAATTCTCTTTACCCAAGGGTGATCGGTCCATACTAACGGCCTCTCGGCTAGCTAGCGTATGGACAATGGAAATAGAGCCCACCCATCGATATGTGGTCCTACGCATCGTATACTGGGGGCAAACCTTAAGTGCTTTAATTAACGAGAAAAAGAAAACCTTTAATTATTTAAAACGATTTTATCTGTCCCAATGCTCTTCGATACTGTGTGCTAAGAGTGATTAGCCACTCATCAGAATGGGGACGACTATTGAAAATAAAATGCATAATTAAAATGCAAGTCCTACTCCAACGAGTAGGCGGGAAATAAAAGTAGTAAAGAAAGCTGAAAATTATGAGCCCTACGCAAACGAGTAGGCGGGAAATTAAAGCAGTAAAGAAAGCAGTAAAGTGCGAGTCCTACTCAAACGAGTAGGCGGGAAGTGAAAGCAGTAAAATGACAAGCCTTACTCAAATGAGTAGGCGGGAAATTACAAGTCCTACTCAAACGAGTAGGCGAGAAATGAAAAGTTGAAAATGCTATCTCATACACGCACGCACTCTACTTGAAGGAAAAAAAGCAATGAAAATCTAACTCATACACTCACGCACACAAGCAAAAAAGGAGAAAAACAAAGTGATTGAAAAATTAAAATAACTATATTTTTACCGTTAGAATATCCTAAAATGCATAAAAAGTAAAAATAAAAATTAAAGAAGCAAAATGTTTTTTAAATAAAAGACAAAATCAAAGTGTTTGAAAAATCAAAATAACAACTAATCCATTCTTATAACCTTATAAAAATGTTTAAAAAGTGGAAGAAAGAGTAAAAGAACAAAAAGTTTTACAAAAAATAAAAGACTAATTAAAAAGAAAATAAAACCACTTTAAAACTATTTTTAAAGATTCATAAGGATAAACATAAAGAGCACAAAAATCCTAAGTTTAAACAAAGCTAGGTAACAAAATAACTAAAACATAAAAGCATAAAATTTATACTCACACACTCACGCACACAAATGAAAATAAGAAATACAAAAGAGAAAAAGATCACTTAATGAGGGGCACTCAGATTCATTCCAATACACAATAAGAAGAGAAAATCTACAAATTTTATTAAGATGAAAATGAGTTACAAAAAGCTAAAACAAACTAAGAGAGGGAGGGAGAAAGTTCTCCTTACATAGCTTGGAAATCATCTAAGTAGCACCTACCCTAAGCAAAATGGTTCAAAAAAGGGAACATTGGATCTTACAAAGAATTTACATTTATAGACCAAAAAAGGAGGCGACACGCCCTTGTCACGGGCATGTCAGGGGGCGTGTCAGGTCTAGCGTGCTGAAGAAGTCAAAATTTTGGTGACTGGTCGATTTCTGGAAGCTTTTGGAACTAGACACGTGTCGGTTACGGTCATGACTAGGGGCGTATTGGGTGGTGCGTAACAGGATAGCTTACAGTTTGATATCAGTAGTAACTAGTCTTAGACTAGGTTGACTGGAGTTGAGTGTTGAGTCAGCAGGAGATGGCATTGAGTGGACATAG
Source organism: Platanthera zijinensis (assembly GCA_039513925.1). Lineage (NCBI taxonomy): Eukaryota > Viridiplantae > Streptophyta > Magnoliopsida > Asparagales > Orchidaceae > Platanthera > Platanthera zijinensis. The sequence continues at coordinate 80,455,448 of CM077093.1, read as the reverse complement.
CGTTGAGTGTTTATGGCGTTGAGTGGAGATAGCATTGAGTGGATATGACATTGAGTGGAGATGGCGTTGAGTGGAGATGACGTTAAGTGTTGAGTCAGCAGGAGATGGCATTGAGTGGAGATGGCATTGGGTGTTGAGTCAGCAAGAGATGGCGTTGAGTCGAGATGGCATTGAGTGTTAATTCAGTAGGAGATAGTGTTGAGTGGAGATGGCGTTGAGTGAAATTCATTGAGCTGGGGATTAACTCATCGAGCGCTGAGATTAATTCGTCGAGCGTCGAGTGGCGCAACACGGGGCGTGTTGGGTCTGAACATGGGCGTGTCTTTACGTTGGCATTGGAGGCATCTGATTTTTACAGGAATCAAAGTAACATTCCCTTGTCACGGGCGTCACTAGTTTGACATGGGTGTGTACTTTGAAACATTTATGTTTTCTATAAAAAATTTAGAAGACAAAATAAACCAAGTTAGAAGAGTATTTACAAAAAAGAAATATTTTATTGAAGAAAAATAACTAAAAATAACAAAAAATAAACTAAAACAACTTAAATATCGTGCATAAAAATACGTATATTTATAACTTATCAAATACCCCTATACTTAAGCTTTTGCTATTCTAGAGCAAAAGTTTAAGATGAACTTATAAGGAATTGAAAAAATTCTAAATTTAGCTACCACTTAAATTAATTGAAAGAGATCAAAATAAATATCCGGGGTTTAAAGAGTAAGTCCTAAATTACGAAAATTTTATAAACAGAGGAAGAGTTTCGGCCAAAAAGAATTCTAAATGTAATCAAATAAAAAGTGAAATTTGTAATTGCTAGTTTAACAAAGATAGATTAGAATTATAAAAAAAACTTTAGCTAATGAGAATTTAAAGGAAATAATGGAATTTAAGAATTAAGCTCTCAAAAGGATTTTATTATTAAATTTAGAATCATTGAAATTGGCTAAGGGGGTTTGTTTTGGTTTATGAAGAGGGCTTTGGTTTTAAGGGTGAGGTATCCCTTTCTCAAACCTCTATTAATTTTATTTTTTGTATATGGATGTTAAGGAAATTGAAATCTTATTTTCCTAACATAAAATTTTTTCAATTAACTTCATATTAATCCAATGTATATGTATAGGAGTAATGAATTTTATCCTCTTACTCCATAACATATAATCTTTTAAAATATTGGATGCCTATATTTACGGAACAAAATCTTATTCTCATTGACATAGGTTCTTTTAAGGATAAAAAGGATAATCATGCCAAGTAAGACATGAAAAAAGGGAGATGGGTTTTCAAAGAGAAAACTAGATTTTAATAAAAAAATTTGAGGGAAACCTTGATAAATTGAACGTTCCTATGTTTCTAAAAGCATGAAGTAAAAATAAGTGAAATCTATGGTTGTTATTTTCTAACATAATACATGTGCCTCTATTTATGAAAAATGAGAAGTAGTGTTGAAAACAAGTTCCCTATCATAAGAAAAAGTTATAAAAAAATTCATTAAAACTTAACCCCAGATATTTAAATCAATCAAGCTATAATTAATAAATGAATAGTAAATAAAGGATTAATAAAATTCATTACAAAAAAAACTCGAAACAAAATTTTTGGAAAGTAAGGAGGTTAAGAAAAAGCCTAGCGTGCTGAAGAAGCCAAAATTTTGGTGACTAGTTGATTTCTGGAAGCTTCTGGAACAGGACACGTGTCGGTCACAGACATGACTAGGGGCGTATCGCAAGGGCATGATAGGACATCTTGCAGTTTGATGTCGGTAGCAACTAGTCTTAGACTGTGTTGACTTGCGTTGAGTGTTGAGTCAGTAAGAGATGGCATTGAGTGTTGATGGTGTTAAGTGGAGATGGCGTTGAGTGGATATGGCGTTGAGTGGAGATGGTATTGAGTGTTGTGTCAGCAGGAGATGTCATTGAGTGGAGATGGCGTTGAGTGTTTAGTTAGCAGGAGATGGAGTTGAGTGGAGATGGCGTTGAGTGTTGAGTGAAATTTGTTGAGTTAGGGATTAATTCGTCGAGCGCTGAGATTAATTCATCGAGCGTCGAGTGGCGCGACACGGGTCATTTTGGGTATGAACACAGGTGTGTCTTCACGTTGGTATTGCAGGCAGTTGATTTTTGCAGGAATCAAAGTAACATGTCATGGTCACGGGCGTGACAAGTTTTGACACGGGCGTGTACTTTGAAAAATTTATGTTTTCTGCAAAAAATTTAGAAGACAAAATAAACCAAGTTAGAAGATTATTTACAAAAAAGAAACATTTTATTTAAGAAAAATAACTAAAAACAACAAAAAATAAACTAAAACAACTTAAATAATGTACTTAAAAATACATATATTTACAACTTATCATGTACTATAGCCTTCCCGCAACATTTTGAATTTTACTGACAGTTGCTGATGTCAGCACCTGTTGACTTGGTCAAAATCAAGCATTAGAGCTAAGGCATTGAGTGAGCAACCTTCACTCAATGCCCCAACACTTAGATAGATTCTGTGTCACTAGGCATTGAGTGAGCAACCTTCAATCAATGCCAAAACACTTAGAAATTTTTTTTGTCGTTAAGCGTTGAGTGAGTAAGCATCACTCAATGCCAAAGCCCTTAGACATGTTTCTGTCAATTGGCGTTGAGTGAGCAACCTTCACTCAACTCTTTTAGACTTAGCCAATTTTTCTGCCAGGGAAGCATTGAGAGTTGCTTCTTCACTCAACGATTTCTGTATCTATCAATTGTATTGACGTGGCGTTGAGTGAGTAGGCTTTAGTCAACGCTTTTAACACAGGGCATTGAGTGAGTAAGCTACACTCAATGCCTGTGGACTTGGTCAAATATCTACATAGATTTTCTTTGGCTTTGAGAGTTTAAGTCTTACTCATCGGATTATGTTGTATGGCGTTGAGTGAGTAGGCTTCACTCAATGCCTGTGAAGCTAGCCACATTTATGCCAGTTTCTTCCTAGGCTTTTCCAGGCTGAGTATTACTGATGACAAGTTTTAGTCATCGTTTTTGGGGTAATTTAGTAGCCTAAAAGCCAAAGTTTATTTATATTTTATGCTTGTTATTTCATGTTTTAATGTCTTTTAATAATATATTAATTCCTAGTTTAATTATATATTTTAAGTATTTTTATACTTGTTATGTTTTATTTCTTTTTTAAAAAGTCTTTTACGTTTTCTTTATGTTTTATTTTATGTTATTTTATTTCTTCTTGTTTAATTATTGTTATGTTTAATAAGTTATATTATGTTTTGTTTTGTTTAGTTTTATTTTTTTTTTAATAAACTAATTAATAGTATGTATGTTTGTAATGTTTAGTTATATAACTAATGTTTATTTTTTTTGCTTTTTTTGTAGGTTCATGTCCTTTGATCAAGTACAAGTGCAACCCAACTACCCTACCCGAGCCCCAACTTCAAGTCCCTTCAACTTGGAGCAGCCCGACCACTATTGGAGCAGCCCCTACATGCTAACCAAGCCCAAACCCCAGCCCTTCATAAAGCCCACACTAGCAAGCCCATTTTGCCTTTGCATTGGCCGGCCACATGCATGCATGCACCTTGCCACTTCATTCATCTCTCTCTCCCCTTTATTATTATTTTCTCCCCACTTTATTCCTCATCCATCCCTCCCATCTTATTTTTAATTTTCTTTTCATTTTCCTAAAATAAAATGCATGCATGTAGCCTCCTCTCTCTCCTTCCATTTATTATCATACATTGAACCTCCCATATTCTCTCACCCCTTCATCAATATCATGCATGAACCCTCTCCAACATACATGGCCGGCCACCCCCTTGTCTCCCGTCATTCTAGATCCTTCTCCCTCTCCTATAAAAGGAACCCCTTCCCTCTTGTTTTGGGAAGTAGTTTTTTGTTTGAAGTAGTTTTGGTTGGAAGTAGATTTTGTAGAGAGCAAGTGAGAGTTCTTTTCTTATTTCCTTGTTGTAGTTTTTATTGTAATCTCTTTTTTAGTAGATTAATTTTGTCTTGTTATTTTTGTGTACTTCTCTTTATTTAAGCAATGAAAATATTTTCTTTTCTCTTATTCTCATTTCCTTCTCAATCATGCTTACCTAATTAGTTTTTGTGCCCGATCGCGATAAGCTTTGCGATGAAATAACGCACCTTTTATTTTATGTTTGCATTTGTATTTTTCTATTTTTGATCCTTCCTTGATTTATTTTGTATCGACTCCGTATTGCTAGTATATGGTAGTAGATTCTGATCTCATATTTGAGTAGTCGAGAGGCTCGTGAATGTGAAAGATCACTCAAGGAAGGAAGGAGTTGAACGCAACCCTAAAGATAGAATGACGTAAATCCTCCGGATTGGAGTCAAATCCAATAGTATGGGTCACTTCGGTAATGCGGCTTTAGGCCTTTTTGACTTGAAAGAGATTTCGGTCAAAACGTCTATAAGTTAGGGGATTTAATGCTTTAGCGAGATTACTTCCTAATATCGGATCCGTCACGGTCTTAATAGAATTACAAATGCTAGACTAATTTATTCCATTATTTTATTTCAAAGTGAATCGTCGATCGAGCACTCTTTCACAATAGTTTATTTCACTTTTAACTAATTTAATTTAATTTTATTTTCAAAAATCATCAATCGTTCGGTAGGATAATAGAGTCGTTGTGAGTAATAGTACTTTCCTGCCCCGAGTTTTTATACGACCTTGATATATTTATATCATTATACTATAAAACAATAGGTACACTTGCCTATTCGGATTATAGTCCGTGAGACGATTTTTACGCATAAAGTTTTTGGCGCCGTTGCCGGGGACATTTTTGGCAATATTACGAAAGCATCGAATTTATTACTTCTACTAAAATTCAAAAAAAAAAATAAAAATAATAATAATATTATTATTATTATATATATTATAATCAACCCACATCATATAATTTCTACCCAACCTAAATTCTCTCGAAAAGGGTAAGGGGCTTTAAGCGCCACCATTTTACCTAGTACCTTGCGAACCCTTCACCGGGTAGCCCTTGGGAAGTTCGGGAGCCAATCCGTTAAAAAATATATTTTTCAAAAAAAAAATATATATCTAAAAAAAAACAAATCAAAAATTAAAATTTTCTTTTTCTTTTTTGGTAACAGTTTATTTTTTTTATGAAATCATCGTATTTTTGCGCTTCTTACGGGTCGCCCGACCACTTTTATTCTGAATGTCTTTCGGGAACCCCTCCCTCTTTCTATTTCAATTTTTCTGGAGCAGGTCGAAGTGGCCAATTTGATCTTTACTCCAATTTTTATCCTACCTGGGAGGAGGGGAACCCGTCTTATTTTTCTTATGATTTTGCCCCACAAAGCGCCGTGCCTCCAAATTTTAATTTTAATTCTATCAATAAGTGGTATCTTAAATTGCAAACTTCTATTAATAATATTAATTCGCATTTCAAGACCATTATGGATTATCTTTCTCGTGAAGCCGTATCTTTTTCTTCGTCTTCTTCTCCATCTCCTCCAATTTCTTCAGGTAATGAGTCACCAAATATCCCGGTTTGTCTTTTTCCTCTTGAGGAGGATAACTATTCGGATATCCCGGATTGTTTCCTTCCTCCTTTGGAAGACACCTCTATGGATATTCCGGTGTGCTTCTTACCCATTGAGGATGACGAGACGTCTCATATTTCTCCTTCTAAAGACGTTTGTGATTCCATTTCGCTTTAATTTTCAACTGTTCCAAATTTTTCTAGTTTTAGTGAGTCTTTTTCTTCTTCTTTTATTTTAGATGATTTTCCTTTAGTTCTCTCTACCCCTTCTTCTCTCGAAATTTCACAAGATTCCCCTTCTCCTTGTGAAATTTCCGTTGATGAAATTTCTTTTTCTACTTCTTTTATTCCTCTTTCTATTTCTTCTTCTTTTCTTTCTTCTTCTTTTGACGACCCCTTCTTTCCCGCTTTACATACGACAGAGTCCTTCTATAACTCCGTCCGTTCATTTTTGGGCGTCATTCTTTTGAAGATTGCACTGCATGTCGGTGTGATTCTTCAATTTTTCTTTTTTTTGATTTACTCACCTAAGCGCATACTTAGGGAGTTACCTATTCATTTCAGTTTTTATTTTCCATTTAGCTAACAATTAATGTCGGGCTCAAACGACGTTAAACAAAGAGGGCTCTTGGGAGGCACCCCTTGCTTATCCTTTTTTTTTCTTTTTCTTTTTTTGTTTGCTTATTTTGTTTTGCAGGAATAAAACCTCTAGCGGTTCGTTTGGCTCCATCCTTTCCTCTCTTCCTTAGGCTTGAGTCGGTGTCCAGCTCAAGCATGGGGGAGCGACATCTGCATTTGGCCTTACGAATCCGGGGAAGTCGTTTTCTTTTTTTATTTACTTATTGCATCCCCCTCCCCCTTCTTCTTCCTTTTTCTTTCTGATTTTTATTTTTCATTGAGGACAATGCAAAATTTAAGCATGGGGGAGGGTTTAGTTATTTTATTTCTTTTTTTTTCTTTCTTTTAAATTTCTACAAAAAAAACAAAAAAATGTTTAGTATAGTTTTATTAAGTTTCTTTAGTACTTCTTTTATTTAGCCTTGTCAAAAACCCAAAAAATTATAAAATCAAAAATTCCAAAAAAAGATCATATTTCAAAAACCAAAAAAATGAAAAATGTCAAAAAATCAAAAAAATATTAAACCTCATGCTTAGCGTTTTGTTATTTTCAGAAATTTTGTTTGAGTTTGTTTATAAGCTTTCTTTTTATTATTTACTAATCTTTTATTTCATCATATTTAGTTAAATTTAATATTTAGTGATTTAGTTTTGAGGATAATCTTATGATTTTATTTTGTTTAGAGTAATTTATTTAGCACTTTTTCTCTTTTATTTTAAATAGCTTCAATTTTGTAGTAATTTTGCTTAACAATTTTGGATTCTAATGATTATTACCTCATGCTTTTAGATTCTTAGGAAATCTCAATCTACTAGTAGTTTCTCTCTAGTATTTTATTTTATTTTCTAAAATCTTGATTAACCCCCTTATCCTTACCCAATTCTCTTTTTCTTTTATTTGTTAGATCATATGTCATGGGAATAAGGAGATGTTAGTTCCTTATTCTCTGGTACACATATGCAACCCTGATGTAGAGAGGAATTAAAAGTTCATATATTTCGGGGGAAGTGATAGAATGTTAGTCTATCATTTTCTGGTATTACATATATATTATTTTAAAAAATGTGTGGGGTGTGAAGAAAAAAAATGATGATCACCTCCAATCAAAGTCCTCTTCATGTTAATCTCCTCCCTAAACCTCTTAGCCAATATCATTGTCTTAGATTTTAAATTAAAATATTGGGAGAGCATAAGTAGTAGGTTGCAATTTTTTCCTAAAGTTTCTTTCAAGTTATGGTTTTTATAATTTCAATCTAACATTGTTTGCAATTTACTCAATTTTGAGTGCTAGTTAATTTATTAGAGAATTTTTGGCTAAATATTTCTCTCTTTTCACTTTAATTTCATAATTTAGGACTTGATTCATAAATCCCTAAATTTTTACTTTTGGCTAGATTTTGGTGTTAATAAATTTTTAGTTTAATTGAAAATTTTATAATGTCTTATAAATATTTCTCTTACTTTTGCTCTGGAATAGCAAAAGCCTAAGCATGGGGGAGTTTGATGACTAGTTTTAGTCATCGTTTTTGGGGTAATTTAGTAGCCTAAAATCCTAAGTTTATTTATATTTTATGCTTGTTATTTCATGTTTTAATGTCTTTTCATAATATATTAATTCCTAGTTTAATTATATGTTGTAAGTATTTTTTTACTTGTTATGTTTTATTTCTTTTTTAAAAAGTCTTTTACGTTTTCTTTATGTTTTATTTTATGTTATGTTATTTTGTCTTGTTTAATTATTGTTATGTTTAATAAGTTATATTATGTTTTGTTTTGTTTAGTTTTATTTTTTTTAATAAACTAATTAATAGTATGTATGTTTGTAATGTTTAGTTATATAACTAATGTTTATTTGTTTTGTTTTATTTGTAGGTTCATGGCCTTTGATCAAGTACAAGTGCAGCCCAACTACCCTACCCGAGCCCCACTTCAAGTCCCTTCAACTTGGAGCAGCCCGGCCACTATTGGAGCAGCCCCTACATGCTAACCAAGCCCAAACCCGAGCCCTTCATAAAGCCCACACTAGCAAGGCCATTTTGCCTTTGCATTGGCCGGCAACATGCATGCATGCACCTTGCCACTTCATTCATCTCTCTCTCTCCCCTTTATTATTGTTTTCTCCCCACTTTATTCCCCATCCATCCCCCCTCTCGTATGTTTAATTTTATTTTCATTTTCCTAAAATAAAATGCATGCATGTAGCCTCCTCTCTCTCCTTCAATTTATTATCATATATTGAACCTCCCATATTCTCTCTCCCCTTCATCAATATCATGCATGAACCCTCTCCAACATACATAGCCGGCCACCCCCTTGTCTCCCCTCATTCTAGATCTTTCTCCCTCTCCTATAAAAGGAACCCCTTCCCTCTTGTTTTGGGAAGTAGTTTTTTGTTTGAAGTAGTTTTAGTTGGAAGTAGATTTTGTAGAGAGCAAGTGAGAGTTCTTTTCTTATTTCCTTGTTGTTATTTTTATTGTAATCTCTTTTTTAGTAGATTAATTTTGTCTTGTTATAATTTTTGTGTACTTTTTATTTAAGCAATGAAAATATTTTCTTTTTCTCTTATTCTCATTTCCTTCTCAATCATGCTTAGCTAATTAGTTTTTGTGCCCGATCGCGATAAGCTTTGCGATGAAATAACGCACCTTTTATTTTATGTTTGCATTTGTATTTTTCTATTTTTGATCCTTCCTTGACTTATTTTGTATCGACTCTGTATTGCTAGTATACGGTAGTAGATTCCGATCTCATATTTGAGTAGCTGAGAGGCTCGTGAATGTAAAAGATCACTCAAGGAAGGAAGGAGATTAACGCAACCCTAGAGATAGGATGATGTAAATCCTCCGGATTGGAGTCAAATCCAATAGTACGGGTCACTTTGGTAATGCGGCTTTAGGCCTTTTCGACTTGAAAGAGATTTCGGTCAAAACGTCTATAAGTTAGGGGATTTAATGCTCTAGCGAGATTACTTCCTAATATCGGATCCGTCACAGTCTTAATAGAATTACAAATGCTAGACTAATTTATTCCGTTATTTTATTTCAAAGTGAATCGTCGATCGAGCACTCTTTCGCAATAGTTTATTTCTCTTTTACCTAAGTTAAGTTTATTTTATTTTCAAAAATCATCAATCGTTCGGTAGGATAATAGAGTCGTTGTGAGTAATAGTACTTGCCTGCCCGGAGTTTTTATACGACCTTGATATATTTATATTACTATACTATAAAACCATAGGTACACTTGCCTATTCGGATTTTAGTCCGTGAGACGATTTTTACGCATCAATTACTCAAAACTTTCAGCTATATGGCGTTGAGTGAGTTGACTTCACTCAACACCTGTGAACTTAACCACATTTCTGTCCAGCCAATAGTTAGGCTTAGACTATCCAAGCTATACTCAGTGCCTTTTGTTATATGGAACTGAGTGAGCATTTCTCACTCAAAGTCTGTGGACTTGGAAAGATTTTTGTCTCTTTACATCTCTACGTTGTGACCACCTGTCATCATTACATAGACAATCTGTCTAAACCGTTTCGAACATCCTACACATAATGAGTTTGAACAACATCAAATAAAACAATGTGTATAACATTGACTTATTTGACTTCTTACAAATCTGGGGCATTGGGCATAATGGACCCAATAGCCGTGAGGGGTGGCCGCGAGAGCAGACAAGCACGACCGGTCGCCTAAGCGGCGCCTCACAGCCGCGAGAGGCGGTCGTGAGGCAGAGAGGTCGAACGCGGTCGGTTGCCCAAGCGGTGCCTCGCGGCCATAGGAGGAGGCCTCGAGAGGCAGGGTGGCTGGGCACGGCCAGCCACCCGAGCGGCGCCTCCTGGCCGCGGGAGGCGGCCGCGAGAGGCGAGGCAATCAAGGGTAGCCAGCAGGCCTAGCCGCACCTTGTAGCCATGGGAGGCAGTCGTGAGAGGCATGGCGATCGGGCACAGCCGGCCATCGGTCAGCGTGTAGCGGGATCGCACGTGCCGATTGCGTGTGCCGATCATACGCGTGGCGCTCAAACCCATGATTTCCATTAATTTTATGGAGATCATAGGGGGAGTGGGCTCTGTGCACACCAATTTCTCCATTAAAAAGGGGATTCATCCCCATCAATTGCCCCTAAAATCCTTGGTATCATGTGCGAATAGACAAGTAGAAATCGAAAATTGGAATAACAGAAATATTTATTATCAAAAAAGATAAGTATTACAAAGGTATGACCTCCCTTTTATAGAATGGATGAGATTGGAGAGATTACAAATAAGCAATGTGGGACTAAATAATTAAAGGTGTAATAAAAACAGGACGAACAGCCCGCGCGGTTAGTTGAATAGGCTATCCGCCCGACAACAGCCAGAAGGAGAGAACAAGCTGCCACAGGAGACAGTCAGACCGCCCAGTCTCCAAGTCGCCTGATAAAAACCGTCAGATCGCCCGGACACCAAATAGTAATAGTCCGGCTACCAAGCTACTGGAGACAAACCGCCAGACCGCCCAGTCTCTAATCTACCAATGCCAGACCGCTAGACAGCCAGGTCTCCATACAACAACACTCCCCCTCAAGCTGGAGCATATATATCGATCATGCCCAGATTGTCGCAAATGTGAAGAAAAGAGATGGACACCGACTTGGTTAAAATATCAGCCAACTCTTTATCGGAGGTGACGAATGGAGTACAAATTTGTTCCTTCAAAATCTCTTTCTAAATAAAATGGCAGTCGACTTCAATGTGCTTTGTTATCTCATGGAAGACCGGATTTTTGGAGATTAATATAATGACCTTATTATCACAAAACATAGGTAGAGGATGGTTGTAAACCTCTCCTAGGTTAAGCATGAGAGCCCGTAACCACTTCAACTCATATGTGGTCGATACCATACTTCGTTATTCTACTTCTGCACAAGACCTGGAGACTATAGACTGTTTCTTGCTCCTCCAGCTCACAAGGTTTCCCCCCATAAAGGTGCAAAAGCTCGATGTTGACTTGTGGTCTCTTTTATCATCAGCATAGCTGGAATCTTAGTACGCTTCAACCCTCAAATGACCATTCTTCCGAAAGAGTTATTTCCTAGGAGCTAATTTAACATACTCCAATATCCTCAAGGCAGACTGTAGATGGCACTCCCTTGGAGCTTACATGAACTGGTTAACCTTGCCTACAACATAGGAGATGTAGGGTGTCGTCACCGTGAGATATATGAGTTTACCAACCAGACGTTTGTACCTCGTAACATCTGAAAGACGAGGAGAGTCATCTGTCCAGGATTTATCTTCTTCAGATGTCATGGGGCATCGAGTAGGTTTAGCCCCAGTCAACCCTGCCTCTTTTAGCAAATCAAGAGCATACTTGTGTTGGGAGAGGACTAAGGAATTGGCCTAAAGCAAAGCCCTCAGGCTTAGTTTGACAATTTTAACGGGATTATGACAGTCGTGGGCTTTATGAGAAGTTCTGAGGATCACTCTTTGTTCGTTCGCAAAACCTCCCTGGGTCTAGTAGTTCTTGCGATTTATGTGGATGATATTCTTCTCATTGGATATGGCCAGGATGGGATAACCTTGACAAAGAAGCTCTAATAATATACTCTTTTGCGTTATCAGAGTGAAAGACTTTAATCGAAACACCAAACTGATTTTGAATTAAATGATAAAAGGATGTCCATACATTGAATAATTCAGACCAATCTTATAAGAGATACACCCAAGTACATCTAGAAAAGTCATCAATAAAGGTTACAAAATAAGAACTACCCCGACCAACGGTGAGGGTAGGAGCAGGACCCCAGACATCGGAGTGAATGAGATCAAATGGACGGGTAGAGCCACGACTTTGCTTCGGAGGGAAGGAGGAACGGTGATGCTTGCCAAGCTGACAGGCATTGCAGTTTAGAGGAGAACTGTTTGGAGGGAGGATGAGCAGAAGCTGAAGAAGAAGCAGTGGAGGAGAACGACCAAGGCGTAGGTGCCACAGTAGAAGATCTGTAGAGGAGGAGGAGAAGGCGGATAGAGCAAAAATATTATCAAGGAAGTAGAGGCCGCCGCTCTCAGTCCTAATAGCAATCGTCCATTAGGAGCTCAGATCCTAAAAAGAACAAGAAGTTGGAGTGAATGTGACAGAGCACCGGAGTTGCTTGCATAAAGAGGTAACTGATAATAAATTACACGGAAACTTTGGCACATAGAGATTGTCCTCCAAATGAAGAGATGGAGTGACATAAACCACTCCCATTCCATGGACTAGGAAGGGAGAGCTGTAAGGAACGAGAACTGGGGGCAACTGATCATGTTTTTCTAGGAGATAAAAGCACTAAGGATTGCCCGTCATGTGATTGGTCGCACCAAATTCTATCAGCCATTTACCTTGAGTAACCACGTGGGCACTACCAGATGATGTGACCACCGCGGCGGACGGCTTCGAGGAGGAGGTGGAAGATTCACTGGAGGGGCGAAGATGCGGATGTTTCATCCAGCAGCATTCCACAGTATGCCCGGTGCGGCCACAGTGAGAGCAGAGGAAACGGGAAGGGCCATGCTTGCCAGACTGGTGATTGCGGCTACTAGATACACTCCGTTGAGTCTAGTGAGAATAGTTTTTCGGTTGTGAAGGAGAGGTTAGAAGGGGATGCTGAAGTAGAGAGGTAACTGCTGCAATGAGTGCAGCAGTGGCATCCAAGGTAGGATAGTTTGTCTAGCCCAGAATTTGCTGGCAGATCATGTCATAGGACTAAGGAAGTCGTAGATGATAGAAAACAACCAGAAGTTCTTGGAAGTGCTTATGCTTCTTGGCCAAATCTGTAGAGAAGGGGGGATTCTGAAGAATCTCAGCCCCAAGATCCTGAACCTGTTGATAAGTGGCAGTAGGAGACATGGAAGGACGGGCAAAGAGGTCTACATATAAAGTATAGATGCGGGACATCTGAGCCCCCTTCGAGTACAGAGCAGTAAGATGAAGCCAAGCCATCTTGATCGTCTTATTATGATGGATGACAGGAAGACATTCATCTAAAAGGCTGTTAGGTAGCCAAGTGTGCACAAGAGCGTCGCTAGCATCCCCGTCATCAAACTTAGTGGAATTGAGAGGGGGTGGGTCATCCGGGTAGTTGGAACCGATGAGTTTGGAGACGGTGCCAAGATTCCCGGAAGGAGTAGGAGGAGGCAGATTGGCCACGGGAGTAGCGGTGGTGGTTGAGGTACTGGAAAGAGCCATGGAGGGAAGACAAGATGCCGCACGAGAAGAAGCAACAAGCCGTGCGAACAGCAAGCAGGAAGTGTGGCTAGGAAGGCCGCAGCAGACAAAGAACAGATTTTGCAGCGGTCATAGTGTCAACACACAAGCGGCAAGTCAGGAAATGACCAAGAAGTAGAGCAAAGTAGAGGGAAAGAAGTCGCACGGCTAGAGAGAAGGCCGTGCGAACAGGAGATAAAATGGACCATGCGAATTGGAAGGAGTTTGCGAGAAAGGCAAGCAGGTCGTGTGAATAGAGCAGAGACCACACGAATAGAAACGGGCCGCATGAATCAAAGGAGATCGCGGGGAGAAAAGAAGTAGAGCAACCGCGAAAACAGGTCGTGAATAGAAGAGAAGAGATGTCGCACACACAAAGGGCAGCGACAAAGAGAAGAGAAGCCGCACGAACAGACTGCTTGAAGAAGGGTAAACCGTGCGGTCAGAAGAAGGCACTGAATCAGGTGGAGAAGATCGAGTCCTCTGATACCATGTGCGAACAGACAAATAGAAATAGAAAATTAGAATAAAAAAAATTTTATTATCCAAAAAGATAAGTATTACAAACTTTTATAGAATGGAGGTGATGAGAGAGATTACAAATAAACAATGTGGGACTAAATAATTACAGGTGTAATAAAAATAAGTCGAGCAGCCCTCGCGGTTAGGCGAATAGACTAACTGCCCGACAACCACCAGAAGGAGAGAACACGCCGCCATAGGAGATCGTCAGACCGCCCCGTCTCCAAGTCGCCTGAGACAAACCATTAGATCGCTCGGACACCATACAGCAACAGTCCGGCTACCAAGCTGCTGGAGACAAACTGCCAGACAGCCCGGTCTCTAATATGATAGTGCCAGACCGCCCGGTCTCCATACAGCAACATATCAAAAACTGGCTCGGGTGTAGAATGAGGATTTCTTCCCTCGGGATATTTTGGCAACAGCGATGATGACGGAGAATGGAGAAAAACTGATAAAGTAGGATGGTTGCTCCCAATAAACCCAGGTAAGATGTCAGAATGGGCAAAAAATGACTGGGATGAATGTCTGGGCACAGTCGCAGGTGTGTGTGGCTATGTCCGCCCGTGTACTTGGTCACACGCGCATGAAGTTGGGCGCACGAGCACCAAGATGCATCGGAGCAGACTCAGGTTGGCGCGCACGAACTTATATGGGCGAACAAGCAACTGGGCACGCGTACACCGGGGCAGATGCACCCCAGGTTGCAGAGGGCTTAGGTACAAATGCAAGAAGTCGCACACACACCATATCGTGCGCCACCAGGTCGCGCGCGCACCTGGGTGCATGGGCACCTGGTCACCCTGGAACCTAAGCGCACTCGCATTTGGTTGCGCGCCCTAAGCGCGCGGGCACCTGGGCGTGTGGGCATCAGGTTACGGGCGCGAACTCTGGTGTACAAGCTCATGGGAATGCCCGTATTTGAGTGTTAGTTATGTTGGGCGCGCACGTAGACTTAGCACATGTGTCATTCTGGCCATTTGCACGCGTGTATGGGCGCGCTCGATTGCATGTATGTGTGTGTCTGGGTGCACTCGATTGTGTTTATGCGCGTGTTTGGGCGTGTTCGATCGCATCTATGTTCACATGCATACAGGATGGTGCATGCATCCTTGTGTGCTTATGCCTACGCAAAAGCTCTTGACGCATGATACTTTCATGTGTTCGCGACTACACAAAATATCCATGATTGGGTTGGCTTTCCCCTTATCGTTAAATATCAATTTTCATTTTTCTTTTATTTTAGGCCTCAAAGCTCACTTTGAGACCGATGCGCCTGCACTCATCGCTTACCTATGATCAAATTGCAATATGTAGAAAGAGATATGGTTTACATGTCTATCTTGAGGTGAGGATACCGTGTACCGAGGAGAGGGTCCAAAATCCTCCGAGAGGCTAGTTGATGATTTGTAAGATCACTATGAGATCGAGCTTTTGACTTCCAGAGTGTGAGGATGCGATCGACTTTCTGTTGTTTTGTGGTATTTTGATGCCCTAATTTACTCCACTTGGGATGATGCGCATGGTGGGACTGGTTGCATTCTTCTGGGAGCATGGCTTGAGATTCTCCTTGGACTACTTTAGATATTGGTGCGATGTCCGCATTGAAGTTGGTGGTCGTGCTGAATTTTTCAGCAGTAATAGTTGGCTTTATTTCGAGACTCGGACTGACCGTCATCACGGGAATACTTTGTTTCTTTATGTTAAAAATTCATGGGGCTTACTGGAACTATGGAATGCACTGCCAGACCGTTGTCGTTGTCAGAAGGGGAAGGAGTGGGAATTTTCCCCAATGCTTGGAATCACAGAGCCCTGCGAGTTAGCCAATCATCTTTTCAGTATTTCCTCATTTGTAGAGGAAATTTTTTTGTTGCGGTGCGATATATCCTCTAATCCAGTGAGAATAGTTGGGACTTTTCCAGCCTGTGATCGAAATAGAAAGGCTATTACAACCATTTGCCATGATGAGGGTATAGAGCCTTGCATGGCTTCTCAGGATGAGGCAGTTCCTCCCGGTTGTCGAGGAGAGATTACTTCTATCGAGGTTAATATGGAAGTGATGGGATGCTCTGCCCCTCGGGCCCCTCCTCCCGAGTCCCCTGCTCCACGGATGTCTTCTTCTCTGAAGGTGATGAATGATGTGGTAAGCGAGCTTGCTAGTTTTGGGTTTCCCACCTTTTTTTATTTTACTACTTTTTGTGTCATATTGACCCTTCTTTTTTTCCTTGTAGATTGAGGCCCATACTCATATTGCTATCACTTGGAATGACCATTATGTAAGCTTGAAAGATGGATATTTGACTCTCTAGGAAAAGTTTCGAGCAGCGGCGAGCTCGCTTGTCTATGTGAGAGATGATTATGATCTAGATGTTTCCCAATTTTGTCAGATTTGGTCAGAGCTGAAAAATAATCCAATGGGTAGATACTCACCTAGTGGGGGGGTTAATATGTGTCTTTTAAAATTCATTGTCACTTATATTAACTGGTCAGTAGATATTATGTTCGGCAGATAATATACTTGAGAAATAAGCTTTACAATAACTCAGCACAATTAAACCACAAAACACAGCACATGCAATTCTCAGCACACAGCACAAGCACATGCAATCCAAAGAGTAAACATCAATTTTATAGTGGTTCCCCTATTAAGGGTACATCCACTTTCCCCCTTCTTCCTCAGTAAAAATGTGCGTGATAAGGTTATATCTCCTACTCTTCAACTCAGATAAAAAGATCTTACAGTCTCAGTTTCTGTTAAGAAACCTACACTCGAAACAAAGGTCCTACCTAAGAGATTCACACAATATCTTACATCAGGTACCTCAAGAACCCTACCTCACCCTAAATAATACAGGCTTACACCTCAGTGTTCTCACTCAAATCACCTACCTCAGGTCCCTTAAGAACCCTACCTCAACCTTTATAAATTTGGTTTATAACTCAGAGAATTAATCTCTTACGCACTCAGATTTAAAATAGACCTTACAAAATAAAGAGGTAAATAAGAAAATTAATTTTCAGAAAATAGCAATTATGTAATCTGACTTATCTGAGAGAATTCAGATTCTTCAAATCAGCTGCACTAGATAGATTCTTGAAGAGCAAGCTAGCTGATAATGATTCTTCCCTGGATCAGTAAGTTCTTGATGTTGATTGGCTTGATTTCCATGAAGAACTTGTAGAACAGATCCACCTTAATCTTCTGATCAACTTGATAACAGGATCTGAAGATTTTCTTGAAGACCTTCGTCTTCCTTCTTCTCAGGATTGTCGCCCTCCCCTGACTTAGAAAAATAGGAATGAGTGAATAGGATGATTTTTTTTAATTGATTTCTAATGCTTATTTTTTGTGTAAAAAACCCCTCTATTTATAGCCTTCACAGGTAGTTGGGTTCTGATTGATGACATCATCATTATGCCATCATACTCTAATTCTTCCTGAAAAAGTTTTTGATTAGATATTACGATATTATAGCAAATGCGACATTTCTGACATGTCTTGACACTTCTATGAACTCTGCACATCTTCAAAAAAATAAGTGTCGAGATGTCCAAAGTGTATCAGCACTTTATTACTTAAGTGTTCTTAGAAGGTGTCAAGACATCTTAGTAGTCTCGACACAATTTTACTTAGAAGAATTTTCAGGATGAACTTGAAAGTGTCGAGACAGTTTACTTGTCTCGACATAACTATCATCTGTGTCAATATCTATAAATCTGCACTGTGTCGAGACAGTTGAATTATCTCGACACAACTGTCTGCTGGGTGTCGACACTTTTATACTTTCTTTATTTCTTCACTATGTCAAGACAGTTTAATTGTCTCGACACTCTAGTCTGCCGGTATCGACACTTGTTTAAGTCAACACGTCAGCCTTCTTTGTGTCGAGACAGTTGTATTGTCTCAACACTATTGTCTTATGCTTTAAAGTGTCGAGATATTTGACTTGTCTTGATACTGCTGACTTAGTCTTTAAGGTGTCGAGATAGCTGACTTGTCTCGACACAGTTATATTGAAACTTCATTGTTTCGAGTTAGCTGACTTGTCTCAATAAAGCTGTATTGAAACTTCAATGTGTCGAGTTAGCTGACTTGTCTCGACACAGTTGTATTGAAACTTCAATGTGTCGAGTGAACAGACTTATCTTGACACAACTTTTGCAAAGGTGTCGACATAGTTGAAGTGTGTCGACACTTTTGTACTTAGCCATTTTTTTGCACTACAAGTTGTTGCATGTTGACTATGCTGACTTCACTCAGCACTTTCCTGACTTCTCTCGACGCTTTTGTACTTTGACAATTTCTTCACTTTTTAGTAGGCTTCTTAGAGTCTACCTGTCATTGTAACTTGTACCACCTATCAAATCAATATGACATAGACAACCTGCAAGCATGAACTGAAATATACATCAAATACATATTTATGTATATCATTGAGTTGAAAGGGCTTTTTCAAATCAAGAACATTGTGTCCAATGTACCCAACAATATCCCCTATTGGGAGAAGTCATAACCCCAATTCAATGATATACACTATAATATCAAAATAAGATAATTATGATGAATAGTAAAAGTGCTGAATAAAATATAATAGAACATAACTATAATAACACCGATGTAACAGAATGCAACCAGACTTTTCATTCAAATTTATTCAAAGATTACATCATTCAGTTTTGTTACAATGTTCTTAAAGCCAAATTACATAGTTTTTTTAGAAACGAAAAATAAACTAAGAATCCTCTAGCTCCTTGATTACAATGCATTTTCCTGACTGTATTTTAGCTTTGACTTCAGGCACTTTATCATCAGTCACTTTCTTTCCCTTGATATCTTTGGGCTTAGAGATTTCTTATTGCTTGATCCTTTACCTTTCCAGATAGTGAAAGGGCTTGGGAAAATATTTGTTGGGCTCAATTAAACCAGCTAGAATATTCCCTTCCTTCGAAACATTTCTAAATTTGTGGATGATATCCTGCTGGTTTGTATGCTTGACCCACTCCTATTCTGAATACTATTTTCCCATGTCAGTTATATTGTTTTGAACAGCCTTCCAAACAGTTAATATAATGGATCTAGAAGTTGGACTCCATTGCTCAAAATTAAGCCTAGCTTCTGCCTACTCCCTGAATCTTTTCTTGGATACTTTAATTTCTTTTTCTTTAATCAAGGTAGCAACAGTCATCTCCACTTCCTCACATTCTACATTCTGAACTTGTAGTGGAAGACTGTATATGGATTGGACAACAGTTTGAATAACCTCAAATGAGCTGGCTGGAAACCAGACTCAGGAGTTTGATCTTCATCATACCTTAAGGGAGGAAAGCCTTGAGTTTCTTTGATGCTATTGGAGGTCCAAATAGCATGTTCAGCGCTTCATTTTATCATTACTCTCTCCCTCTTTATGACTTCCCTTTCTACATGATCCCTTAAGTCATTCTTATGAAATCTGACTTGACCATCTAGATGATTTATTCTTGAAGATATAAGATTCTTAACTTTGAGCAAATGTTCATCCAATTCTTTGTTAGAGGACTTCACTTTCGTAATCATAGAGTCTTTGTGAGTAGATAGCTGAGTGTCAATATCCTTTGAGGAAGAGGTTATCTTGGTCTCCAGAGCAGTAGTTCTCCAGAGCAGTAGTTCTCTGCCAAGGTAGCATCATGCATAACTATCATATTCTCATTCATTCTAGTTTTATTTTACAGGACATAGCCTTGTTTAATAACTATGTCATCTTCAATTTTCTTTGACTCCTCTTGTTGTTTAGCAAAGTATACTATAGCATTAGCTCCTCCCTGAAAGAAATCAGTCATATCTTTCTTTAACAGATTAACCTCAAATCTAATTGATTTGATTTCTTGGTACAGCTGAAACTACAACTCCTTGTTGCTTTCATCCGCATACTTTTCTAGTTTATTTCTTTGTTGGTCAAGCATTATTTGTAGTTGAACTAAAAGGGAGCTTGAATCCATTGTAGGAGTAGATGTTGGTCCAGACTGAATAATCTTCTTAGAACTTCTACTTCTCTTTTCAAGTTCAGATAATTTTCTTTTCTTTAACTGAGAGACTTCCTCCTCCTCAAATTCTGAAGATCCAACCACCTCAATAGATGTAGGCTCTTTAGTTATTTCAGTAGTTGGTTCTTGATCTCCTAACTCCCCCTCAACCATTGCTACTTCTTCACCAATGTTGGTGTTATCCAATTTGACCTCATCTTACTGAGCTTCAGCATCAGGAACAGAGTCCTCTAGAGATTTAGTCATCTCCCTCTGGATATTTATATCTTTATTCAGTAGTATTTCTTCTTCAGCCTCCCTGGGGATTGCATCCTCATTCTCCCTATCAACCAGTTCCTATTTAGGAACCTTTTTTTGCTTCAACACAGTGTCCAGCTCTTGTACATCTTCCATAACTATTGTATTAACTGTATCCATATCAATATCTGGCAGAACATTGAGGTTCTCCCCCTCAATTGGATCCCTACCTGGGATTGTATCCCCTGTACCTGATCACCAGTTCCAGGTGAGGGACTTAGAGATTTTTCAGATATTGTATCATCCTATTTTGCTAAGATAGAACTTTCTTGTCCTTCAGATTCACTGGAAGAATCTTCTTCCAGAACTATAGCCTTCTTCTTTTTATCCTTCTCCTTCTCCACTATAGGTGTTTCCTTGGATAGGACTCTATCTCATCTTGCAAATATTACATATCCATTCTTCTCATATGATTAATTTTAGATCCAATCTTCAGATTGATATTGTCAGGAATGGCTTGCACCAAGTATAGGCTTATAATTCTTCCCATATTAGGCTTCTTGATACTTTCTGTAATTTTGTTAAAGACTATTTTACTCCAGTTAGTCTTGACTTTAAAGATTATTATGTCATCAGCTCAAACATAAATGTTGAGATCCTGTCATGTACCCCTGTCTTGCACAGCAATACCTTTCCTACTATTTCAAATAGGAATTTGCCTTGGGTATTCATACCCTTCCTGTTCAAGGTGCTTCCAATCTTTGTGGTTGGAGCTAATCCACACCACTTAAAAAATCAGTAGTCCTGGAAGAATCAAGGTCATCATCCTGATCAAATCTTGGTATTTGAAAAACTTTGGTCAATCTCCTGGTTGTGATTTTAACTTTTTCTCCATTTACTTTAGACTTAATCTTGTCTAAGATTGAATCTAGATGAGCATTAGAGAAGAATTCTAAAACTTCTCATTTCCAGATGTTTGTCGGTTCAAAGAGCAGATATTCTAGACCCGCTTCTTTGATTAAGGTTATTACATTCCTAATTTATTCATCCGTTGAGTTAAATCCATTGCGAACAAGCACATACCCCTCAAAGATGTCATTGTCAATCTTAGGAGCCATTGGAGAGGAGAGAAAGGATTGATGAGTGTCGACTGATCTGGGTTTGAGGTCTCAACACTCAGAAATCAAATGCTCAAGAAATCAAGAAAGCGTAGTCGACTCCTACTCTCATACCCTATTTATAGTCTAATCTTTTCTGAAGACAAAAGGGTGCACTGTATTTAAACTTTTCTAAATTTTTAGGTAAATACCTAGTCTCGACACTGGGAAAAATTGTATGTCGAGATGTGTCGACATAAGTCGACACAAGGATAGTGTCTCTTGACATACATCTTTGGGTCTCGACACCCTGATGTAAGTGATTTATATAGCATATTTGCTATCATTGTCTACCTAACTTTACATGAAAACCTCACCCATAACATGCTTTTATAGTATTTTATCTAACCATTTGATTTAGGTGATTATTGTGAGGTTATATTATAGAAATGATGTACTTTCTAATCAACACTGTAATTCAGTCATGAGATACAGGAGGAGGGATAGCTTGGGCATGATTCGAGCAAAGAACCAAGTTCTAGAGAAGTCTACACGGCCGTGTTAGAAGCCGTGTTCAGCTATAGAAGATTGGAGATCGAAAGAACAAATGGCAGAGAAGGACACGACCATATACACGACCATGTCAATAGCCGTGTTAACCTACATGGCCTTTTACACGGACGTATCAGAAGCCGTATTCCCCTCTGAAAGATGAGAAAGAGCTGAACAAATGGCAGAGAAGGATACGGCCATGTCAATAGCCATGTTAACCTATAAGGCCATGTACACGGTCGTGACAGAAGTCGTGTTCCCATTTGAAATATGCTGAAGAGATTTTCGTTCACTGAAACCGTCGGATACTGGCATACACGACCATGTCTGAGGCCATGTACAACTCCTTTTTGCTCCAAACCTATAAATACGTCAAGAAAGGGAAACTGAATGAAGGGAGGATTTGTTCTGGTCTTGGGATAATGTGAAGGTAAATACATTGTTGGAGAAGACTCATAAGAAGGCTGATCGAAGAATACGATTTGTAAAGTCTCTTATATTTCAATTCTTCTTTCCCCTTCGATGTTTTTATCGATTATATCTGAGTATATATCTTATTTGGTGTGTACGAAATATGAGAACAATGTCTAGATTTGAGTTTTTTTAATCATTCCTCTTTTTTTATCTTTACTATGATTCATCTAAGTTTTATAACTCTATAAGATCTTCTACGATCTGGGTCACTCTAGTTAAACATCAAGCCTTGAGATCGAGGGATGAAAGGCTTGACAATCTCATGATTAGATGAAGAGTAACCCAGATAGTCTTATTTGATTTTAAGTCTTGAGATCGAGAGATGAAAGACTTGATTAGATCATATTTAGATGATAGGATTTGCATGTGATTCTAGAGATAGAAGAACATAAGTTCTCCATATTAGTGTCTTCACTAAAGAGACAAGTTCTTGAAGATTAAATCAAGTTTGAGGAGTTATGTTACGAAAGAGATTTCTAACATTCAACCTAGGCTTAGTCATTAAGTTGCTCGAGAGAGAACTCGATGAATTTCGAAGACTCTACGGTCATTGAGATCATATGAAATGATGGAAAGAAAATATTCAAATTATCAAATTTAGTTTAGAAATCGTGTATTTCTACTTATGTAATTATCACCAAAGCATTGTATCACCATTCTACCCTCCTACAAACCCTTAATCATTTTAGCTTTAGAATATCTATTTTATTTAAAGCTATCCATCAATCATTAGTGGTATGATAATAGAGAATGAATGTGTACGAGTAATTGAGAGGACCTCGAGGAATACGACATGAGATTGCTTCAATCTCCTATACTATAAATGATAGGTTCACTTGCCTTTAGTACAACCCATTTATCTGGAGTTGAATCTAATCATATAGTTTATTGTCGAGAAAAAAATAGTGCATCAAATTTTTGGCGTCGTTGTCGGGGAATACTTTCAATATTCTAAAAATGAATGATCTATTAATCTACTTTTTTTAGTTCAGTACAATTTCTACTATAATAATATCCTCTTAGAAAAGGGTAAAGTTGGCCTAAATACAAACGATCTTGCCTAGTATCTTGCGAACCCTTCAGTGGGCCACTATTTTGAACCTTTATCTTAATCCCATATTCAAGTCTACTTATTCTTCTTACATTGGGACACTGCCAAATTTAAGCTTCGGGGGAATATATTCTTCTTATCATATATATACAACACCTTTTATAGGAATTTTCAAAATTTCTTACATTCTCTTCAACTTTTCTTTATTAACCTCTTTATAATCTCATGCATAAAACATATAATGCACTCCTCATCTCACTACCATTTAGATACTAAACATTGTGTGTTCTTTTAAAACATTCTAATTAATTCGCTCAGGATTAGGAGTTGCAAATTAGCTATCGCACAATGATCATAGGAGTGGATTGCGGACTCATTAGTGTTCTTACTCTTTGCTCGTGATTCATAGTAGGAAATCCATTAGTTTAGATTTCTCAACATATCTAATTTTTATAACTTCCCCTAATTATCTATGGCTAATTGTTACTCCCTATTATAAAACTTTACTTATCCGTGAATATGTGAGTTGATGTTTGAAACATTTTACTAGAGAAGTATTATTCAATCTAGATAAAAAGAGTATTCTTTCTCGATGTATAGAACAATCTCGATGTCTTGAACTTGCCCCTAACGATGCTCAAGACATTTGCATAAGTTAGTTAATTAGTATGGAAGTGATTTAGGCCGTTCATTGGATAGATTGAGCCTTGTAGACCAAAACCCTACACACTTACCCTTGTGAAACCAACTTGAGCCTAATCTTTTTATTGAATACACCTCCATTCAAAAATCACCAAGGCCAAAACCCCTTACCTAATATCATACCTAGCAAGATGGAAAAGTTATATGATTTTTGTTTGGAAGTTAATCAATATCATATGATGGGTAGTCTAATCAACAAGTTGATTGCTATGAAAATATTTAAAAAGAGATAAAGAAAAAAAAAGGAAGAAAAAAAATTTCAAGCTTATATAAAATAATTTATATGAATTCTTTTGCTTTGATTGAAGAATAATATAGTGAGAAATAAAAGGAAACATTATATATAGCACCTCTCAAGTTTGGGGGTGATCTCCTCCGCTTACACCTTGTTGATTAAGGAATCACATAACATAGAGCATTTGTCTTCAATCTAGGTGTGTTTATTCCATCATGTTTATTATTGTCTCTCCTTAACTATGAACCTAAACCTAAAGCTACACCCTATTTAAATCCTCATTGATCTATATTTGTTAAAATCTAACTAGTGTCGTGGAGAGGGTGTGAAAAGGCAAGCCTATAACCATCGACATTGATGGATTTCTTTGGAGGCTACCCTATAATCCTGAGAGACTAATACTCATCTGAGTCATTATGTTACTTTTTCCTCACACTAATTCTGAACAAATATGTATTCATTTCTAGGTGGGAGTAAGGAATAGCCAAATTGATATTTTGTGGAAGTTCTAGAATAAGCATATGTTTAAAAATCTCTGCTAAAAATTCTCTACATGTTTAGGGTATCGAGTTTCTCCTTGCACTCCTTACTTTCATTATGCGATTGAAAAAATTTACTTCTTCTATTTCTGTGGTTTGCATTAGTTTGCTCGGGACTAGCAAACATTCAAGTCTAGGGGTATTTGATGTGAGTGATTTATATAGCATATTTACTATCATTGTCTACCTAACTTTACATGAAAACCTCACCCATAACATGCTTTTATAGTATTTTATCTAACCATTTGATTTAGGTGATTGTTGTGAGGTTATATTGTAGAAATGATGTAGTTTTCTAATCAATATTGCAAGTTAGTCATGAGATACAGGAGAAGGGACAGCTTGGGCATGATTCCGGCAAAGAACCAAGTTCCAAAGAGGTCTACACGGACATATGCACGACCGTGTTAGAAGTCATGTTCATCTATAGAAGATGTGAGATCGATGAACAAATGGTAGAGAAGGACACGGACGTGTCAATAACTGTGTTAACCTACGCGTCCATGTACACGGCCGTGTCAAAAGCCATGTTCCCCTCTAAAGATGAGAAAGAGCCGAACAAATGGCAGAGAAGGACACGGTCGTGTCAATAGCTGTGTTAACCTACACGGCCATGTATATGGCCGTGTCAGAAGCCGTGTTACCCTCCAAAAGATGCTAAAGAGACGTTTTCATTCGCTATAACCGTCGGATACTGGTCTACACGGCCAAGTACACGGCCGTGTACATCTCCTTTTTGCTCCAAATCTATAAATACGTCCAGAAAGGGAAACTGAAGGGAGGCAGGATTTGTTCTGGTTTTGGGACAATGTGAAGGTAAATACATTGCTGTAGAATACTCATGAGAAAGTGGATCGAAGAATACGATTTATAAAGTCTCTTATCTTTCAATTCTTCTTTCCCCTTTGATGTTTTTATCGATTATATCTGAGTATATCTCTTATTTGGTGTGTATGAAATATGAGAACAATGTCTAGATTTGATTTTTTTTAATCATTCCTCTTCTTTGATCTTTACGATGATTCATCTAAGTTTTATAACTCAATAAGATCTTCTACAATCTGGATCACTCAAGTTAAACATCAAGCCTTGAGATCGAGAGATGAAAGGCTTGACAATCTCATGATTAGATGAAGAGTAACCTGGATAATCTTATTTGATTTTAAGTCTTGAGATCGATAGATGAAAGACTTGATTAGATCATATTTAGATGATTGGATTTGCATGCGATTTTAGAGATAGAAGAACATAAGTTCTCTGTATTAGTTTCTTCACTAAAGAGTCAAGTTCTTGAAGATTAAATCAAGTTTTAGGAGTTATATTACAAAAGAGATTTCTAACATTCAACCTAGGCTTAGTCATTAAGTTGCTCGAGAGAGAACTCGATGAATTTTGAAGACTCTACGGTCATTGAGATCATATGAAATGATGGAAAGAAAATATTCAAATTATCAAATCTATTTTAGAAATCGTGTATTTCTACTTATGTAATTATCACGAAAGCATTGTATCGCCATTCTACCCTCCTACAAACCCTTAATCATATTAGCTTTAGAATATCTATTTTAATTGAAGCTATCCATCAATAATTAGTGGTATGATAATAGAGAATGAATGAGTACAAGTAATTGAGAAGACCTCGAGGAATATAATATGAGATTACTTTAATCTCCTATAATATAAATGATAGGTTCACTTGCCTTTAGTACAACCCGTTTATCTGGAGTTGAATCTAATCATATAGTTTATAGTCGAGAGAAAAACAGTGCATCACACCCTTATGTCTCGACACTTACTTTAGTGTCTTGTCACTTTGCAGTCGTGCAATGTCGACACACTTTCTGGTGGCTCTACACATAACTATATATAGTATCGACACACTTTCTGGTGTCTCGACACTTTCTAAAATATCTTGACACATTCTCTGGTGTCTCGACACAACTTTTAACTTAGTCAAAATTTTGTTCCCTAAGTTAAAGATACTTGACATTTATGAGGTCTATCCTTGATATCTAAATAAGTAAACTTAATTACTGACTAATTATTTTATTCTTATTTTGTATCAGTTTTTATGTGTGCATCAATTACTCAAAATTTTACATTCCAAGTTCAAACCTAAAGAAATTAAATTTCTCTTCTTCTATCGGCTTAGTAAAAATATCAGTAATTTGTTTATTTGTTGGAACAAATTCTAAACTAATATCTTCATTTTCTACATACTCCCTAATAAAGTGATATCATATTTCAATATGTTTTGTTCTACTATATGAATTAAGATTGTTTGTAATAGAAATAGCACTAGTAGAATCACAAAATAAAGGAATTTTTCTTAGCTTTATGTTGTAATCTTGTAATTGATGTTAAATCCAAAGCAATTATGCACAACAACTTCCAGCTGAAATATACTCAGATTCAATAGTGGATATTGCTACACTTGTTTGCTTTTTTCTGCTCCAAGATACCAGCGTTCTCCCAAAAAATTGACATGAACTTGATGTGTTATTCCTATCTTCCTTACATCCTGAATAATCAGCATCTGAAAAGCCTGTCAGATCAAAACCACTATTCTTGGGATACCATAGGCCAAGATTAGGTGTGCCCTTTAGATATCTCAATATTCTTTTAACTATTGTATAGTGAGATTCTTTAGGGCAAGCTTGATACCTAGCACAGACACAAGTGGCATACATTATGTTGGGTCTAGTAGCTGTTAAATAGAGAAGTGATCCAACTATGCCCCTATATAAGGTGATATCAACTGGCTTACCATTTCCATCCTTGTCTAAAGTCATACTATACCCCATAGGAGTTCTCATTGAAGTGGTTGTTTCCATTCCATACTTATTGATTAACTCCTTGGTGAACTTAGATTGACTAATGAAAAGTCCATCTATGGTTTGCTTAACTTGGAGACCCAAGAAAAACTTGAGTTCACCCATGCTACTCATTTCAAACTTACCTTGCATAAGTTTAGCAAACCTAGTACAAAGTGACTTATTAGTAGAACCAAATATAATGTCAGCAACATATATTTGTACTAAGATGGTCTTGCCTTTAACTTCCCTTAGGAATAGTGTTTTGTCTATTTTCCCTCTTGAAAATTTGTTCTCTAGAAGGAATTTAGATAGAGTCTCATAACAAGCCCTTTGGGCATGCTTTAATCCATAAAGAGCTCTTAATAAAAGATAAACATGTTAAGGTTTAGTAGAGTCAACAAAACCTGATGGTTCCTGAAAGTTCTTATTTCAAGGTTAGTTGGTGACCTAGAGGGGGGTGAATAGGTCTTTAAATATCTTTGAGAATTTTTTTAACTATCTTGGTGCTTTCTTTTAGCTTTCAGCTTAGGGTGATCTAGAGCTTTTCCTTAACACCTGCAATTAAGAAAAGAAGAATGAACACACAAACAAGCACACAAAGATTTATAATGGTTCCCTTAATTATAGGTACATCCACTGTCCCTCCCACCTTTCTAATTCTTGTTAGACAAGGCCAAACTCCCCCCAAATATGCTCCTCAAAGCTTACACATAAAGCCCTCAGCCTTACACTCAGAACTTCAGCAAGTTCCAACACTCAGTATCCTTTTTAGGACACCAACCTTAGAACCAACAGGTTCTAACCTCAGATCTCTATAGTGCTCCTACACCTAGTGAACCTCAAGCCACCTACCTCAGCCTTACACAAAGGCCTACAACTCAAGCTAATCATCCCTACAGTTTCAGGCACACAACCCTACTCTAAGAGTGCTACAATACTACTAAAGCTAAGTACGCTATAGGTACCTACCTCATAGCCCTTCCAGGCACCTACAACTCAGTGATTAATTAATCACTTAGCTTAGGCACAAAGGCCCTACACTCAGTCTCCTCCAAGACCTACAGCTCAGTGATAGTCCTATCACCTATAACTCAGTGACTTTGCAGTCGCATACCTCAGGCACAAAGCTCTACTACTCAGGTTGGGAGGATAGCCCTACTCTTAGATCCTCACTTGGATCCTATAGATCAGAACACCTAGTGTTCCTACTGCTCAGATCAAATAGATTTAGCACTCAGCCTAATTACTTAGGCCTACACTTAGATTCAGTAAACACTAAATCCTATAGGGTAATTTACATGAAAAGATTAAATAACTGTCTCAGAGATTAATCTCTAAGTCTATCTTGCTGGACTGAGAAGATTTCAGTCCAGGCTACTTGCTGTTGAATAAAAGAGTACTCTTCACCAGCTAACTTCTTTGCTGATCATATTTACTCAGCTACCTGCTGTTGAAGGAATAAGTCCTCTTCAACAGCAATCTTCACTCTTCCTGAATCAGGAGAATCAGTTATCTTGTTCTGCCCAGAACTATCCTGCTGAAGTAGAAGAAGCTTTAGCTATCTTTATCTGCCCTCTGGCTTTCTCTACTGGACTGCTCTTTCAAGCTCGTCGGAGAAGATGATGATGTCCAGCTGCCTCTTTTTCCAAACCCTAAATTTTTTTTCTACCTTGGCCCATCTCTTCCTTTTGTAGTTCGCCAATCAACGGCACTTAGAGATCAGTGGGCCCCACTTGCAGCTTTTAGCTATACCTTGCTTTAACATAATAAGACGTGCAGTAGCTTCTCCGCATATTTTGTTGTATTCTGTAGCTTCTCCGTACTTGATTTGAACTTAGTTTACTTTGACAATTTTGCTGATGTCAGCACCTCTGGACTTAGCCAAAAATCAACCAACATTAGTATAGGCGTTGAGTGAGGGTCCTTCACTTAATGCCAAATCACTTAGACAGATTTACTGTCTTTTGGCGTTGAGTGAGTAACCTTCACTCAATGCCAAACTACATAGAATATAAATCAATTTCTAAGCGTAGAGTGGTTTAGCTTCACTCAACGCCAACTTTCTTTATTAGCTTTCTACTACTTGGCATTGAGTGAGTGATCATCACTCAACGCCCAACTCCTTAGACACAATTCTATCTTCACTAGGCGTTGAGAGCGTTGACTGAGCATTCCTCACTCAATGATTTCTTCCTTAGGCATTTTCCTACTTAACTGTCTTAGCAGTTCCTTGTCTCGATGGTTCTTCTTCATAGCTGTCTCAGCGCTTTCTTCTTCTCAGCTGAGACAAACACTTATTCTCAATGCTTTTGCCTTAGAAAAAAATCTAACTAGCCAACTTACTCTTTTGTGTAGCCTTGTGCAATCAAGGACGATCTTGTAAACAAAGACTAGACCAAGCATCACATACAATGTGCCCCTTAGCCTGAATTGTGATGCCTCTTAAAATCCTAGGGAACATTGAAGGGCACTATTCCCAACAATCTCCCCCTATTTGAAGAAGGCAAAAAACCCATCCATGCTAAGGTACACTAACACAAAAAGTATTATGATAGGTCTGATAATACAATATCATGACAACTAGCCAGTCATGTAAAGGGCTAACTCCCCCAATATGAGATAGGTTTTGCACTATGATTGATTAACCAACAATTTGAGTGAACTATCAATTATTAATAATTTTAAAACCTAGCCCATTGATAGGAGGCTAACTTTATGATTAGAACATGCATAACCATTAACAGTAAGATTAAAAAATGTATAATCATTATCAAGGTGATTATTGAAAGATACATAATCATTTACAGTTTTAGAGAACCTTAGCCAATCAACAGTAGGCTAAACTTGTGATTACTCAATAATCACAACAAATATAACCAGTGCAAACTCATATTAATTTTATTGATAGAATTATGACATTATTGCATCATTGATTCTCATTACAAGACCTTGATTAAAAATTTAAAGAACCCTAAGCTTTGCAATCACTCATATCTACACTTCTTTGATGACTTGATTCAGCACCCTTAATAGAATTAACATCTAGCTTTAGACTTTTAGCTCTGTTCTTCTGCCTTTTAAAGTATAGGAAGGGCTTGGGAATATATCTGGGAGGTATCTTCTTTGGGTTGTTTTTCCTCACCAGAATTTCTTTGAATATTCTCTCCCTTTGAGAATTTTTTTCCATATGTTTAATTCATTCCTCAGAAGGGTATACACTGTCAATGTTCTTTAAAACCTATTCATGGCTTAACCAGGCATTGATGGTGATGGGATCAGAAGCATCACTTAATTTTTCTTGGTCTTAATCATCTCTTTTTTCAGCCCTCCTCCTTGCCATGAACTATTCAGCCAACTAAGTTCCTTCCCTTTTCAATCTAGAAGCAAGTTGTGCATCGTGTGCAACTCTATCTTGTGCTGGGAAGTTTAGGTCTTTTGGCCTCTTTTTGTACAGGAGGGGCGGGTACAGTGCCACCCTGGTACCTTGAATTACATTAAAGGCCCGATCTTCAATGAGTTATGATGTCTTAGCATGGCCTTTCTCCCCCTTTCTTCTTTCTTCAAAGATCCTATCCTGTAGTAGTGTGGAGTTGGCTTCAATTCTGCTTGATAGGGTTTGAAATATTTTCTCATGATCATCAAGAAGCTTATCTTTTAGTAGGATGGCCTCTCCCATGGTGTGATAGGCAATATTGGATACATACTGGTTTATACTATCTGCTGCACCCCATATCACCTCATCAGTGGCACTCAAAAAATTTTTGACATATCCTATGTGAGTTTATGAGAATTTTAGGCAAGTTTCCATGGATTTCATGATATTGGTTAGCTCTTTGACATAATTTCTAGCACTGTCAACCCAGGTGGTTACCTGTTTGTTTAAATGAGAAGTTTCTTCTCTATTCTTCTTGACTTCAGTCATCAGTTTATGCTTAAGCTTAGCAACTGACTGGTCAACATACTTCTTTAGGGATGTGGTATGAGCATCTAAGAGTGCCTTGATCTGGCTTAGGAGTGACTCATTTGATATTGAGGTGGTGGATGGATGGCTCATGGGAGGAGGGACATCATCCTGAGCAGGGACCTATGAAGACTCCCCCTCAATTATAGCACATGTAGAAGGTGTAGACTCAACAATCCTGTTGACAACCCTATCCAAAGTTATCAACTCCATCTGATCATGCTCCCCCTAAGACTAAGCATTCTCCCCCTCTAGGCTTGTTCCATCTAAGTAAATATATAAGGCATCAACAGGCTCACTGTTATCTTCTGTAGTAGTGATATCTTTAGCAGCAGCTACACCTTCCATATCTTCAGTAGCAATCTCATCTTCAGCAGCAGCCTCTGATGTATGTTGAGACCTTGGACTGACATGGATTTCAATTACATGACCATCATTGTCCTGGAGCTGGATGTTTGCAGAGGATTGACTAAGAAATAAGTCAACCTGAAGTCCAACATCAGGAGGAGGAGTGGTTACATGCCCAGGTTCAGAGCTGGAAGAACTGTCTTCTTCAGCAGGTTGCTTCCCTTTATCTTTTGATGAGTTCTTTACTTTAAAGGGTTGGCTCATAGGAAGTACTCTAGTGAATCTATCTAAGGTTTTGATGTTCATTCTTTTCAGGTAATGGATCTTCACACCATGCTCCTGCAGGAAGCTATCTGGATGAGTGTTTACAAGGTAGAGTGAAAGAATTTTGCCCAAGCTAGGAGTGTGGTGGCAGTCTACTATCCTCTAGAAGATGAGGGTTGACAATGAGGTCTGCTTGTGAAAGATAATCCTTATCATGACTTCATATATTGACTTGGAGATGGTGTCATGTGATCCAGGTTTGTAGATTAGGGCTTTCCCTACTATATCTGCTAATAGTTTTCCTCTTTGATTGAAGAATTTCATTTTGAGCGATCCAATTTTGGTGTCACTATATCCACACCATCTGAGAGCTCCGTCTTTGTCTTTGATGGTGATTTCTTCTTCCTAAGTAGGGCTAGTGATGGGTAGTTGAAGAGCTTTGCCTAGCCTCGTAAGGGTTACCTTAATCTTAAGGTCCTCAATCTTAGACTTAAGGGAGTTCTTTGTAGAAGAGAGCCTTATATTAGAGAAGAATTCAACTACCTCTTTTCTCAGAATGGTGGAGGGTTCAGATAGGGTGTATTCCAATCCTGAGGACTCAATCATCCTTATGACTTCTATAATCTCATAAGAGGCGTGAATGAATCCATTTCTGACTATTTCATTGCCTTCCTGGAGCTCCGGTGAGATCTTCGGCACCATTGAAGCAGTATGGCGAGACACAGAGAAGGGTTTTGTCTTGATGGCAGGAGATAGGGCTTTTTAGAATAGTGAGGCTTTTTGTTTTATGTTGCCCTTATATATATTTTGAAAATGTTTAATTACTTTATCATAAAATTAAGTGATTAATCATGTTTGCTTAAGATAGTACTTTAGGCTTTAAAAATTATTCCTTGCTTCCTGTTATGAGACAATGCACCTAACTCTGAACTCAGTTCGATGAATTTTGAACTGAGTTCGATGAATTCTGAACTGAGTTCGACAAACTCAGATTCTAAAACATTGTGCTTAGTTCGATGAACGATGAGCTCAGCTCGACGAACGTTGAACTCAGTTCGACTAATTCTGAACAAAATTCGATGAACTCAGATTCTAAAACTCTGAGCTTAGTTCGACGAATGATGAGCTCAGATCAATGAATGTTGAACTCGGTTCGACTAATTTTGAACTGAGTTTGATGAACTCAGATTCTTGCTATATGGCGTTGAGTGTGTCAACTCCACTCAACGTCTGTGGACTTAGTCAAATTCCAGCCTTTCCAGCATCTTCACTTTGTGACCACCTATCACATCACTATTTTGATGTACACTATTATTATCCAAACATTTTATCAATTTTTAATAGAATGGATACCTATTATGCTAATAAGGTAGTTTTTTTATTAGTAGACTTATTATGCATTGGTTTATAGGTTATTTGAGCTAGAGAGAAAAAATCTACAAAATTTAACAGTGTAGATAATCTGATAGATAAGTAAATCATTGTTCTCCAACTAATGTGCTTGGTTTGTTTTAACTTAAGTACATCTAACTTAATTAATAAATTTGTAAACTTAGTCTCTCTATAAAAGAGAGAGACTTACCTTGAGTTTGTCTGCCTCTAGCTTTTGATGATTATACACTTAATATCCTCAACTTTTGTTCATTGCTTTACTTGGAGCATAGTCCTTAAGCAATCATCTTGTCCTAGACATGTACCTGGAACATCCATTGTCCAAATACCAAGTCTTATTTAGAGAGGTATTTGGACTATCCTACAAAGGAAATGTTTATTTTCCCTTAGGAACCCAATAATTATTGGGTCCTAGGTTGATGTTAGCATTATAAAGCTTTTGCCAAACTCTCTGCCTAGGCTGAGCACCTTTCTTTCCACTGACCATATTCAAGTTATACCAACAATCAATTACAAAGTGGCCCACTTTCCCACAACACTAACATTCATGACTATTGTACCTTCTCTTTTAGACAGCACAGAATGTCGATTGCTGTCCATGTGAGAAGTTAGCAGCCCCAGGCTTTGCTGAATGAGCATTGGGGTTTGTTGCTTCCTTCTTCCTGAGTCAAGGTGCTGGAGTACTAAATACTACTGGTCCAGGATGGGCCATTTGTACTTCAACTTGTGGAACCTGCCATCTAGTGGCCTCTCTCATCACTTTAGATAAAGGATATTTGGATCCAAATCTAAAGAACTTATCCAGAACTCTATTGCTAGAGAGGTCAACATTACTCCTTATGAGATCAGGTGACTTTACCCCACTGGTAGAGCACACAAAAGATGGATCATTATGGGAAGGTCCAAACTTGACAGATTTAGAAGGTAAATTTACCTTTTGAAATACTGTCCTCTTATCAGGGAATTTTGATTTGAATTGATGATTTGTGTGATCTATTCCTAGCATCTCAGGGGCTTGTCCAGTTGCAACTTTTGGCAATAACCCCTGTGACTTAGGATGATTAACCACAATCCTTAATCTCTCAGTCAATTTTTGTTCCTATGATGAGAGGATGAAGACAGTCTGCTCTTCCAGTGTTTCTTTTTCATGAACTTCTAAAATTTCTTGGAGAAGGCTGCAAAATCTTCACCAGACATGTGGTTGTCTGAGGTATTTGACCAATACTGTTCTGAGCTGGACTCAGCTTCCCTCCTTGGTGGTGATGAGTCTTTCTTCTGCTTCTTCTTTGGGCTTCTGCGTTGAGTGCCACTTACTTATCCTTAGTCTTGGATTGACTGTACTTTTCCTCCTCCTGTCTAGCACCCAGCTGCATCTCATAGGATAACAGCTTCCCAAACAGATTTTATGGACGAGTGTCAGCCAGCTTAGCCATTTCCCTAATGGGACAAATCTTGGTGCCCTAATCTTTAGTGAAAGATCTAAGGAACTTGTCATTCAGCTCATAGTCACTGAAGACCCTATCATAGGTTCTTAGTTCATTAACTATCCTAAAGAACCTCTCAAAACAGCCAGTCACTTTCTCAAACCTGCTTTTCCTAAATGCCTCATACTCTTGGTTGAGCATACACTTCCTCTCTTCTCTAACTTCCTCAGAACCCTCCATGTAGACCACAAGAGTGTCCCAAATTTCCTTGGAGGTCTTGTAGTGCACTAGGTTTTGGAAGGTTGAGTCATAAATGGCACTGGCTATTCTATTATGTGCCCTCTTATCCAGGGTAGATATTACTACCTCATCTCTGTTCATCTCAGTATATGCCTTAGGCACTTTCATAGTTGGATCTATGGTGG
This sequence comes from Platanthera zijinensis, assembly GCA_039513925.1. NCBI lineage: Eukaryota > Viridiplantae > Streptophyta > Magnoliopsida > Asparagales > Orchidaceae > Platanthera > Platanthera zijinensis. The sequence continues at coordinate 80,420,025 of CM077093.1, read as the reverse complement.
AGGCCTTTGTGGGGAAAAAAGTGCCTTCCTATACTATTACATAAATCCTAAGGTCAGATGCTTCCATGAATAATCTGACTTTTTGCTTCTAGAGGCCAAATCATTCCTTCCAGCAGATTGGAAGCTTCATGGCCTCCATCTCCTTGTAGTTCATACCTGAACCCATATATAATAATTTCTAGCTAACCTTGGAGGCTTTCTCAGACTATTAGGTCCTTTTTGAGCAACCTCCTTCTGATATCACTTGAAAGTTCTTATTTTATGGTTAGTTGGTGACCTAGGGGGGGTGAATAGGTCTTTAAATCTCTTTGTCTTTCTTAACTATCTTGATGTTTTCTTTTAGCTTTAAGCTTTGGGTGATCTAGATCTTGTCCTTAACACCTATAATTAATAAAAGAAGAACAAACACACAAAGAAGCACACAAAGATTTATAATAGTTCCCCAAATTATGGATACATCCACTGTCCCTCCCACCTTTATAATTCTTATTAGACAAAGCCAAACTCCTTCAAATATGCTCCTCAGAGCTTACACCTCAGGATGTCAGCCTTACACTAAGAACTTCAGCAAGTTCCTACACTCAGTATCCTTTTCAGGACACCTAACTCAGAACCACCAGGTTCCTACCTAATATATCTGCAGTACTGCTACACTTAGTGACCCTCAAGCCACCTACCTCAGCCTTACACAAAGGCCTACAGGTCAGGCTTCTCAGCCCTACAGTTTCAGGCACATAACCCTACTCTCAGAGTGCTCCAGTACTCCTACAGCTCATTACCAAGCAGGTACTTACCTCAGTGCCCTTCTAGGCACCTACAACTCAGTGATTAATTAATCACTTACCTCAGGCATAAAGGATCTACACTCAGTCTCCTCCAAGACCTACAGCTCAGTGACAATCATGTCACCTACAACTCAGTGACTTTGCAGTCACCTACCTCAGGCACAAAGACCTACTACTCAGGCTGGAGGACAGCCCTACTCTAAGATCCTGACTTGGATCCTACAACTCAGAACACCAAGTGTTCCTAATGCTCAGATCGAATAGATCTAGCACTCAGCCTAATTTCTTAGGCCTGCACTCAGATTCAGTAAACATTGAATCCTACAGGGTAATTTACATGAAAAGATTAAATAACTGACTCAGAGATTAATCTCTTAGTCTACCTTGTTGGACTGAGCAGATTTCAGTCAAGGCCACTTGCTATTGAAGAAAAGAGTCCTCTTCACCAGCTAACTTATTTGCTGATCAGATTTACTCAGCTACCTGTTGTTGAAGGAATGAGTCCTCTTCAACAACTATCTTCACTCTTTCTGAATAAGAAGAATCAACTCTCTTTTTCTGCCCAGAACTATCCTACTGAAGTATAAGAAGCTTCAGCTATCTTTATCTGCCCTATGGCTTTCTCTGCTGGACTGCTCTTTCAAGCTCGTCGGATAAGACGATGATGTCCAGCTGCCGTCTTTTTCCAAACCCTAAAAATTATTTCTTCCTTAGCCCATCTCTTCCTTTTATAGTTTGTCGATCAACAACTCTTAAAGATCAGTGGGCCCCACTTACAGCTTCCAACTGCACCTTGCTTTAACGGAAGAAAACGTATAGTAGCTTCTCAGCATAGTTAGTCGTGTTCTGTAGCTTCTCCGTACATGATTTGAACTTATTTGACTTTGACAATTTTGCTGATGTCAACACCTATGGACTTAGACAAAAATCAACCAACATTGGTATAAGTGTTGAGTGAGGGTCCTTCACTTAACGCAAAATAACTTAGACAGATTTACTGTCTCTTGGCATTGAGCAAGTAACCTTCACTCAACGCCAAACTACTTCGAATATAAGTCTGTTTCTAGGCGTTGAGTGATTTAGCTTCACTCAATGCCAACTTGCTTTATCAGCTTTCTGCTGCTTGGCATTGAGTGAGTGAGCATCACTCAATGCCAAAATTCTTAGACAAAATTCTGTCTTCACTAGGCATCGAGAGCGTTGAGTTTGTATTTCTCACTCAACGCTTTCTATCTTAGGCATTTTCTTGCTTTACTATTTCAATGGTTCCTTGTCTCAGTGGTTCTTCTTCACAGCTATTTCAGCGCTTTCTTCTTCTTAGCTGAGACAAACACTTGTTCTCAATGCTTTTGCCTTAGACAAAAAATCTAATTTGCCAGCTTACTCTTTTAGGTAGCCTTGTCCAATCAAGGACTATCCTATAAACAAAGACTAGACCAAACATCAAATACACTGTGCCCCTTATCCTGATTTTTGATGCCTCTTCAAATCCTAGGGAACATTAAAGGGCACTGTTGGGATTTGTCTCCACAATACCTCAGATTTGTAGGAGGTCAGACCTTGAACTAAGATGAATTAAGGTGTATTTGATATTGTGTTTAAGTTGTATGTGTGCAGGTTCTTATTGCCAAGTGTAGACCAATGTCAGTCTATAATGGGTCACCAAACACAGGACCATACAATATAATCCCTCATTGTGTGATCCAAAGTGTTGGCCCATGTATAGCCTCTCTATTGGGATACACTTCCTATACATGCACTTGGATTGGTGGACTGAAGTATTGAAGTTTATTTTTTTTCAGAAGAATTTTTCTAAGTCCACATACTCGAGTAGCTTCCTTCATCTACTCGAGTAAGTGACCTAGTACTCGAGTAGATCCTTAGACATACTCGAGAAGACTCTGTATAGTCGTGTAGATAAGCTTATACTCGAGTAGTTAGTTAGTCACTCGAGTAGGTCATATTTTATACTTGAGTAGATCCTTCTGTTCTTAGATCCAAAATTTTCTCTAAGTCCACATACTCGAGTACCTCTTTTGTACACTCGAGTAAGTGAGTCTATACTCGAGTAAGTTGGATTACATACTCGAGTAGACTGTATTGTACTCGAGTAGGTGATAACTTGTACTCGAGTAGTTGGTTAGTTACTCGAGTAAGTGTTCTATTCATACTCGAGTAGATCTGCACTTCTCATCTCAGAAAGTTTCTAAGTCTACCTACTCGAGTATTTCCCTATATACTCGAGTAAGTGACTCTGTACTCGAGTAGTTGTTTTTCATACTCGAGTAGTTTAGTGATTACCCGAGTAGTCTTCCCAAGATACTCGAGTAGTTCATTTTCCCCTCACTCGAGTATCTCCAACTCTTCTACTCAAGTAGTTCTTCCTATTTTATCTGAGAAATTTTCTCTAAGTGTTTTTACTCGAGTATATACTCTCATACTCGAGTAGTTCTAAAATCACTCGAGTGTTGATCTCTGAATCACTCGAGTAGCTTCTCTTCTTATACTCGAGTATGCTCCTCCTATCCACTCGAGTATTTAACATCTTATACTCGAGTATGTCTCATCTCTGTCTCGAGTATATCTGTTCAAACATTCCTGAAATTCTCCAAGTATAGTTTCGCTGTGTATTTCGAATTAATCATTTCTGATTGGTCCATGTGTCATCCCTAATTAAATTTCTGACCGTTGGAGTCCACCTATAAATAGGTCCTTTCAGATTTGACTAATAACAAGCTTTACAGAGATTATTATTTTAAGAAAGAAAAAAGTTCCCGTGAACCCTAATTTCTCACGCCGCCGCCATTGCTGTTCACGGAAGAAGGTCTGGATCGACGATCTCCGATCGCTGCTTTCAACTCTGTTTCTCCAGAGATCCAGACGAAAGATTATCACTCGATCTCGCCGAGCCTCAAAGATTTTTGATCTATTTTCTCGATCGAGGTGATTCCATTTTTCAGATCTGTGGATCTCTCTCAAGTTGTCTTCAACATATTCTGATCAAGCCAAAGTTCTCAAGGAAGAAGACTATCAAAGATCCAGATCTGTGCAATATATTGTTTGTATTTCCTTTTCAAACAAATTTCATTGTAGGAGTCTTTCTCCGAGATTTGTAGGAAGGCTTTATCTTCCGAGTGTAGATCCGGTTTGGATCGAGTTTTGTAGGAACGTGGTTCCGAGGCGTAGGATTGTTTTCAATCCGAGATAGTGGAGTAGCCGAGTCTAGTGGTTTGCTAGATCGGTGAGGAAAGTGGACGTACCCAAGATTGGGGAACCACTATAAATCTCTTATTGTCTGTGTGATTGCATGATCTGTGCTGTGTTAATTTTTTATTCCGCATTTGACACGCATTTCACCTATTCACCCCCCTCTAGGTGATTTAGGTAGACAACTTAGTTCTCTCAATTGGTATCAGAGGGAGGTTGATCGTTAAAAGGTTAACACCTTGATCTAATCCTTACCAAGTTGTCTCAAGAGAAATTTCAAGCATGAGTAAGACCAAGGATTTTGCTAAGCTCCCTATCTGCACCAAAACAATTTTCCTATGTGGAAGGAAAGAGTTAAATTCTTTATGGAAGCAGTAGATCCCCGGATCTTCATGATTGTTGAAGAAGGTCCCCACATTCCTATGGCCACCTCCACCATAGAATCATCTAAGCAAGTTCCCAAGAAATTGATGGATCTAGATAAGGACGAGATTGCACTTGTGTCTTTGGACAAGAAAGCTAAAAATATTATCGCAAGTGCAGTCGATGACTCAATGCTGCAGAATCTGATTCATTGCCAATCTGCCAAGGAGATGTGGCAATCCCTAGTGACTCTAATGGAAGGTACAAAAGAAGTGAGGGATGATCGAATGTCCCTACTGAACCAGAAATATAAAGCCTTCAGGCAGGGTCATAAGGAAGCCATAGCTGACACTTTTGAGAACTTCTTCAAGATAGTAAATGGCCTAAGAGTTTATGGATGTGTCTTCACCAATGGGGAACTCAATGACAAATTCTTAAGATCCCTAACCAAGGAATGGGACAATAAGGTATGTGCCATTCGGGAGTTTGGAAGGTTAGCTGAGACTGACCCGCAGAATCTGTTCGGAAAGCTTATGTCTTACGAGCTGTAAATCAACTCAAGAAAAGCTGAAGAAGAGATAAGCAAGTCTGCATCCAAGGAGAAGTCTGTCGCTCTAAAGGCAGATAGCTCAAGGAAGACAAAGGCTAGCTCTCCTGCCCCAGTTCCTGAAGCTGATGAAGAAGAATCATCTGAGCCAAGCTCATCTGGCTCAGAACTATCTGAAGGAGAGTTCTCATTGCTCTCCCGGCAATTCAAGAAATTCTTAAATAAGAAGAAGCAATGGAGAGGCAAAGATGCCTCATTCAGAAGATCACGACGTGACGGTGTTCAGCGAAAGAAAGGCTCAAGTAGCCATGACAGGTATAACTCTAAACAGAACAAACAGATTTCAACTGACATCATTTGTTATTGTTGTAATAAGCCAGGTCACATCATCGCGGACTGCCCTCACAAGAAGAAAGAGGGCGGCAGAAGAGAGGAAAAGAAATCCTCATACCATAAGAAGAGGACAGAGAAGAGTCTAGTAGCCAAGAAGAGCAAAACTCTCAGCGACTCCGACTCATCTGAGTCGAGTGAAGAAGAGGAAGCTTACTTTGGGCTCATGGCTCACTCAGATGATGAACAAGTTCCCCAGTTCACTGGGGAGGTAAAATCTCACACTCCCCTCTCTGAATCTGAAAGTTCTGAACATGATCATGAGGACATCTCTTCTGATGATGAGTCAGAACTCATGGCCCAGTACAAAGAGTTGCTCATGATCTACGAAAAATGTCATCGAGTCATGAAAACTCAGGCAAAAGAGATTCAGTCTCTAAAGGCCGTTGAGAGCAGCTTGAGAGAAGAAGTCGCTAAGACTAACTCTCTTCAAGAAAACTTCGATCTCGCAATGAAAGAATACAATCTAGCTCTCAAGCACCTTGACCTTAAAGGGAAAATCATCAAAGAGTTGGAAGATCAACTCGAAGCTGAAAAGAAACTTATTGAAGGTTTCTCCAAGCCAAAGAATGTTCTTCCACTCATTGCTGAATTCTCAACAAAGGCTAAGAATGCTGGACTAGGCCATGAGGGTGCTCCTAGTAAATCTTCTAGGAGAAATAAGGCTCAACGGAAGAATAAGGCCGCCAAGAAGGCCTTGGCCAAAGAGAAAGGGAAAGCCCCTCTGGATCAAACTGTATTCAAGAAAGTAATCTTTCCAACAAACAAGTTTGACATGGACTCGTCCTATGGTCACTTGACCAGGCCTACTTATGTAGAGCCAAAGTCTCGGTACCAAGGATGGACTCGCCCTCGAAACTTTGGTGAGAGTGTCTTTAAGGCACCTTATGAAGAAGTGACTCTTCAGAGCTATGGTCCTTATAATCATGGCCACAACTTCAAGAAAGCACCGAAAGTAAAGCCTGTTGAGGAAAGGCCTCTGAAGGAGAAGACTTCATGTAGATGCCATCACCATGAAGCCTCTTCCTCCAAGAGTGATGTTCCCGCTAGACCATCATTTCAGAAAATCAAGCAGGAATTCACTAGGCAAAGATACGACAGGTTCGACTGTTGGTGTTGTGGCAGAATTGATCACTTTGCCATCGATTGTTGGTTCAATCCTAGTAATGCTACAACCCCTCAAGTTAGCAACGTGAGAATGACCACTCATGAGGCTAATACTCGTAGGGGGAGTTTTCTAACTCGAGACCAAGAACCCAAACGTATTTGGGTTCCTAAGGCTAAGTGATTGTAATTGCAGGTATGTCCAAAGGACACCAAAATGCCAATCTGGTATTTGGACAGTGGATGTTCTCGGCATATGACCGGGACAAGAAGCCTACTCCAGAATTTCACCTCTGTCTGCAACGGACCAAAGGTCATCTTTGGAGGTTCAGATCGAGGGATAACTAAAGGCTATGGTATGATTTCTAACGGTAGCGTATCCTTTTCGGATGTAGCCTATGTTGAAGGATTGGAACACAATCTCATCAGCAAAAGCCAACTATGTGATAAAGGATACGTAGTTGAATTTCATGCTGACAAGTGTTTGATAAAATCGGTTGACAACATGGAAACTGTTTTATCAGGCACTCGAAGCAGAAATATTTTCTGTTTAAATTTCATTTGTATAGACTCTTCGACACCAGTGTGTCTTTTAGCAAAAAGTAGTGCATCTCTTGCTGACCAATGGCACAAGAGACTAGCTCATATTAATTTCAAAACTATTAATATATTATTCTCTCAAAACCTAGTACGTGATGCCCCTAATGTCAAGTGCGTTACGAACAGTCCTTGTCACGCCGGTATCAAGGGCAAGCAAACAAGAAGTTCATTTAAAAGCATCATAGGCAAGGATTCCAATAGAAGCTTACAACTTCTCCATATGGACTTGTTTGGTCCACTGCAAGTTAGAAGTTTGGGAGGTAAGGAATATACGTTGGTTATTGTGGATGATCACTCGCACTTTGCGTGGGTGTTCATTCTGAAACACAAGTCAGATACCTTCAGTATTTTCACCAATTTTGTTAGGCAAATCCAGAATGAATACAACTGTTCCGTAGTCAAAATCAGAAGTGACAATGGAACGGAATTCAAGTCTGGATCCATGACAGAATTCTGCGAAAGTCAAGGTATCTTTCTTGAGTTTTCCTCTCCTCGCACTCCACAGCAAAATGGAGTAGCTGAGAGAAGGAACAGAACACTCATAGAGGCTTGCCGGACCATGTTGAGTGATGCCTCACTTCCAGAATACTTCTGGGCTGAAGCCGTCAACACCGCTTGTCACGTGCAAAATCGAGCACTCATCAACAAGAATCATGATAAGACTCCTTACGAACTTCTAAAAGGCAGGAAACCAACCATTTCATACTTTAGAATCTTTGGTTGTAAGTGCTTCGTACTTAACAACGGCAAGTATCACACTACCAAGTTTAGCGAGAAAAGCTTTAAAGGTATTTTTGTAGGTTATAGTAGCCATAGTAAGGCCTATAGAGTATTCAATAGAAAAACTCTGGTGGTAGAAGAGTCGATACATCTTGTATTTGATGAGACGAGTCTGTTGCACAGCAACTCGTCTAGTGTGCCTATTGTAGATGCAGGTACAAAGTTGAAGGAACTTAGCTTGGATGAAACTACTAAAGATAAAGACAAGACGTTCATCAAGATCACCTCTACAACCCCTATTGGAGAGGTAGATGATCAAGATGAAGAACACATCCCAGCTGAAGATGCAACTCCAGTGGCTGAAGAGATCCCAGATGCAAGGACTTTAGAGTTCAGACACTTGAAGGATCATCCCGTTGATCAAATCATAGGAGATCCTCGGGATGGCGTCAGAACTCATCGAGTTACAACTAACGAGAATTTACACTTAAGTTTTCTCTCACAGGTTGAACCAAAGAAATTTGAGGAAGCCAACTCCGATGCATCCTGGATTCTAGCCATGGAAGAAGAACTGAATCAGTTCAAACGATGCAAAGTTTGGACACTTGTTCCTAGACCCAAGGGTAAGAACGTCATTGGGACAAAATGGGTCTACCGGAACAAGATGGACGAAGATGGAACCATTATAAAGAATAAATCCAGACTTGTCGCAAAGGGATATCGTCAAGAAGAAGGAATTGACTTCGACCAGACTTATGCTCCAGTGGCAAGACTGGAAGCGATCAGGTTATTTCTTGCCTACGCTGCAATTAAGGGCTTTACCGTCTATCAGATGGACGTTAAGTCCGCCTTCCTAAATGGTGACATAAAGGAAGAAGTGTATATAGAGCAACCACCAGGTTTCGTTGATTCAACTTATCCTAATTATGTTTACTTATTACAAAAAGCTTTATATGGTCTTAAACAAGCTCCTCGAGCTTGGTATGAGACGCTGTCCACCTTTCTTCTTGAGAACAAGTTCACAAGAGGAAAGATAGACAAGACATTATTTCTTAGGGAAATAAAAGGCAAGATTTTGCTAGTGCAAATCTATGTCGATGACATTATTTTTGGCTCTACAGATAACAACCTCTACAAGAAGTTTTCTAAACTTATGCAAGGGAAGTTTGAAATGAGCAGTATGAGAGAGCTGAAGTATTTCTTAGGGCTTCAGGTGAAACAATCTGAGGATGGAATTTTCATCTCACAGACCAAGTTCACCAAAGAGCTACTCAAGAAATTCGGAATGGAGAATGCAACCTCTATGAGGACTCCAATGGCCTCAGCTATGTCTCTGGACAAGGATGAGAAAGGGAAACCTTTTGATGAAACCAAGTATAGAAGAATAATTGGGTCCTTGCTCTACCTTACCGCAAGTAGACCAAACATAATGTTCTCAACATGTGTATGTGCTAGATTTCAGGTGAACTCTAAGGAATCTCATTACATTGCTGCAAAGTGAATCTTGAGATACCTCAAAGGTACACCAAATCTTGTCTTATGGTACCCAAGAAGTAATGATAGTGAACTAATTGGATTTTCAGATGCAGATTTTGCAGGAAGCAAAGACGACAGGAAAAGTACTTCCGGGACTTGCCAATTCCTCGGAAGGAGACTTATTTCCTGGAGCAGTAAGAAGCAGAACTGTGTTGCCATCTCAACGGCTGAATCAGAGTACATCTCTGCAGGCAGTTGTTGTGCACAGCTTCTCTGGATCAAAAATCAGTTTGAAGACTACAACATGAAGTTCCAGAACATTCCTTTGTTTTGCGACTCATCCAGCGCTATAGCAATCGCCAACAACCCAGTCTCCCACAGCCGGACCAAGCACATAGAGCTTCGTTATCATTTCATCCGGGAGCATGTGGAAAATGGAGACATAGATCTACAATATGTCTCCATAGACAGGCAAGTTGCAGATATACTCACCAAGCCGCTAGACGAGTCCATGTTTTTGTTCTTCAAAATGGAACTCGGGCTGCTCAACAAAGACGACTAGTGATGGACTCACAAATCAAGAAGATATCAGTGGTGTTGGCTGCTCAGAGTTAAAGATTCCAGTGGCAATATACATCTCCCAAGGAAAATTGTCTTTCAAGTAATATATACTCGAGTATATCCAGACAGATACTCGAGTAAACGGGAATTACTCAAGTAAAAGGATTTACATACTCGGGTATTTGATAATATACTCGTGTACAAACTTGCCCTACTCGAGTATGCTCTGTCTAATACTCGTGTATGATGTTACCTACTCGAGTATACGACATTCATATTTTGGATTTCTAATTTTTCTATTCGCACCGAGCTATTTGCCGCTTCATTCAGGTATGAATTTATTTTTTTAAAAAACTAATTAGAATCATATATATATCTAGAAAAATCGGGAAACCCCTTTCCACTTCTCATTCTCTCGAGTAGCCGCCGACTCTTCATCTTCCGAAAAACTGCAGAGCATCGTCGCCTTCGCCTCTCTCGTCCTCCAGAATCACAGATGACCCCCTCTTCTAAAATCGGCATCGGCTCAGAACTCGCCCTCGCGGGTATAGCCGACCTTTCAGATGATTTCCGAAATCTTCTGATTTTGTTCGAGACCGTCGGACTGTCGTTCGTTCTCCAGACGCCGTGCCGAGTTATTTTCCCAGCTATTGAAGAGTTTTATCAGAATCTGAAGGTAAAACGAAATGGAAAGCTCCTGAAATCCAAGGTCAGAGGGATAAAAATCCGACTGGACAAAGGCTCCTTAGCTGCTCTATTAAAATAGCCAGTAATAGATGACGATGCCGAAATGACTGCTGAAGATTTAGTAAGAACTAGTTTATTCTGTGGAGGTAACCCTCAAGCCCATTCCTTTAGCAGAGCTGATTTCAACTCAGAAGGAAAATTCCTAGTGGATGTAATTGCAAAGGTACTGTTATGCAAGACTTACTCCATTCGAGACATTTCTATGGAAATGTTTGATATAATGCAAGCCATTATCTGCCGCAAACAATTCCAGTTTGGACTGTTGATCCTAGATAAACTCAGAGAAAGCATTAAGCATCCAAGTTTTGCCAGGATTATTTCCCTCCTTCTTCATGAAATCAACCCGTCAGTCTTTAACTTATCCAAAGGGACTCCCCTCCATCACATGAAAAAGGTTTCTATATCCTCCATCTAGCGATATGAAATTAAAATTCTGAACACTGCCCAAGCATCCAAAGCTGCTGTCCCTTCAGTAGATTCCCAAGAAACCAGTGTAATTGATGACAGGATTCCATCTCCTCCTCCATATCAAACTGCTGCTACCTCAGGTGCAATAGTTGAGGGGGAGCCTGCCTCATCTCATCCTCAGTACCCAGTTTCATCAGAACCCTCACAGCAAGCAGAAGTCAAGGATTCTACTCCTCCAGTTTCTCCTCTTCCAGCAGATCCCCACTCAGAGATTCCAGATCCAGCAACCCTACTGTCTACTGCAGAAGATATCAATAAATTGATTGATGAGCTCAGCTCAGATGCTCCCCTGTTTCAAAATGAATCAGTTGTACTGACTCCAGAAGCTCAGATTCCTGCTCAGTCTCCTACTCAGTCCCCTGCTGCAGAGAAAAGCCAACCAGAAAATATTCTTTTGTCTGATGACGAGGGAGTATCTCCAGAACCAGTGGAGGCTCCTCTTAGGACTTTGGACTTCTCTATTCCCTCCTTCCTAAATGAAGAAGAATCAGTTGTCCTAGAATCTTTCAAGAGAGCTGAAAGCTCAGTGGTAATTACTGAAATCCCACCATGGGTTACTCCTGCTCCTTCAGTCCCTGCCCCAACTTTAACTCCTTCTACTTATTCAGATCTGGTAAGCAAGATTGAACAGTTACTCAGTGAATAAAGAAAGTACTTTGATGACTCTCTAGCCTCAGTAAATAATAAGGTCTCTACTCTTGAAAAGGAGATGAGTAGAGGCTTTGCTGAAATTCAAGCCAATACTGATGAGCTCAAGAAACTCTTTCATCTAGGTGGAAAAACAATTGATCATACTATTACAAGTATAGGTGAACTAAGAAATCAAGCTGAAACTATTGCAAATAATCAGATACAATTGGACAAGAATGTTGATGCTAATCTTATAAAAATATGTGACGAAGTGGGAACTTTTAGAGATGAAGCCATTGCCAAGCTATCTGTAGATATCAGCAAGGGGGAGAAGATAGTAAAAGAACAAGTTGAAAAACTATCTGAACAAGCTCAAGCAGCTGTGGATGGTCTTGTAAAAGATATGAAAGCAGACATCCTAGCCCAGCTCCAGTCTGTAAAGTTCTATACTTATGATACTGCTGTTTGGCTGCACAACCAGAATTTCCCCAATGCCCAGCTCAACCCTACCATAATTAATAAATTTCTGGATCCTCTTGAAGAAAATCCTCCATCAGGTGCTCCAGCTCAAGAAAATTTTCCAGCTCAGGCAAACATTCCAGTAAGTGTGCCAGTCTTCTCACCCAGACCTGCTGGTGATGTGACTGAGCCTCCTCTCTCTTATACTGATATTTGGCAAGATGAACTTCCTCCTAGTTCTCAAGGTGCCCCAAGGAAGAAAATGAAATATGGTGACGGCGCTTCTGCCAGCCGTTCTGCACCTAGAAAAGAGGCTGCCCCAGCTTCTGAAGGTAGACCAGAAATTGTTCATACTGAAGTTTGGAGTCCAACCTCCAAATCTCTGATCCTTGATACCTTGAAGCTAATAACAGATCTTGGTGAGCACAGAGATCAGTATTACAGTTATTCAGAATGGAAAGCTTATGAAGTATCCCAGATCAAGATCAGACTTCATGACAGAAATTGGGGATACAACAACCCAGCTGCTCCTCCTAGGCCCAGAACATATTTTCCTAAACCATTCAGTTATCTAGAGAGGCAAGAGCTGAAGAGAGAAAGAATGCACAAAGAAGCCCCTTCTTGAGTCAATGAGAATGTGGAAATGGACATTTTAATCTGTTAAAAACATTTATATATATATATTTGATTCTGATTATGGCTATCTTATTATTTATCCTGCTTCAGTTTACTTTATTTTTTTTAAGTATATGTGTGTTGTTCTTTTTACTCTAAGTAATTCACCTTAGTGTAGAGGGTGCTGACATCTACAAATAGGGGGAGATTGTTGGGATTTGTCTCCACAATACCTCAGATTTATAGGAGGTCAGACCTTGAACTAAGATGAATTAAGGTGTATTTGATATTGTGTTTAAGTTATATGTGTGCAGGTTCTTATTGCCAAGTGTAGACCAATGTCAGTCTATAATGGATCACCAAACACAGGACCATACAATGTAATCCCTCATTGTGTGATCCAAAGTGTTGGACCATGTATAGCCTCTCTATTGGGATACACTTCCTATACATGCACTTGGATTGGTGGACTGAAGTATTGAAGTTTATTTTTTTTTCAGAAGAATTTTTCTAAGTCCACATACTCGAGTAGCTTCCTTCATCTACTCGAGTAAGTGACCTAGTACTCGAGTAGATCCTTAGACATACTCGAGAAGACTCTGTATACTCGTGTAGATAAGCTTATACTCGAGTAGTTAGTTAGTCACTCGAGTAGGTCATATTTTATACTCGAGTAGATCCTTCTGTTCTTAGATCTGAAATTTTCTCTAAGTCCACATACTCGAGTACCTCTTTTGTACACTCGAGTAAGTGAGTCTATACTCGAGCAAGTTGGATTACATACTCGAGTAGACTGTATTGTACTCGAGTAGGTGATAACTTGTACTCGAGTAGTTGGTTAGTTACTCGAGTAAGTATTTTGTTCATACTCGAGTAGATCTGCACTTCTCATCTCAGAAAGTTTCTAAGTCTACCTACTCGAGTAGTTCCCTATATACTCGAGTAAGTGACTATGTACTCGAGTAGTTGTTTTTCATACTCGAGTAGTTTAGTGATTACCCGAGTAGTCTTCCCAAGATACTCGAGTAGTTCATTTTCCCCTCACTCGAGTATCTCCAACTCTTCTACTCAAGTAGTTCTTCCTATTTTATCTGAGAAATTTTCTCTAAGTGTTTTTACTCGAGTATATACTCTCATACTCGAGTAGTTCTAAAATCACTCGAGTGTTGATCTCTGAATCACTCGAGTAGCTTCTCTTCTTATACTCGAGTATGCTCCTCCTATCCACTCGAGTATATAACATCTTATACTCGAGTATGTCTCTTCTCTGTCTCGAGTATATCTGTTCAAACATTCCTGAAATTCTCCAAGTACAATTTCGCTGTGTATTTCGAATTAATCATTTCTGATTGGTCCACGTGTCATCCCTAATTAAATTTCTGACTGTTGGAGTCCACCTATAAATAGGTCCTTTCAGATTTGACTAATAACAAGCTTTACAGATATTATTATTTTAAGAAAGAAAAAAGTTCCCGTGAACCCTAATTTCTCACGCCGCCGCCATTGCTGTTCACAGAAGAAGGTCTGGATCGACGATCTCCGATCGCTGCTTTCAACTCTGTTTCTCCAGAGATCCAGACGAAAGATAATCACTCGATCTCGTCGAGCCTCAAAGATTTCTGATCTATTTTCTCGATCGAGGTGATTCCGTTTTTCAGATCTGTGGATCTCTCTCAAGTCGTCTTCAACATATTCTGATCAAGCCAAAGTTCTCAAGGAAGAAGACTATCAAAGATCCAGATCTGTGCAATATATTGTTTGTATTTCCTTTTCAAACAAATTTCATTGTAGGAGTTTTTCTCCGAGATTTGTAGGAAGGCTTTATCTTCCGAGTGTAGATCCAGTTTGGATCGAGTTTTGTAGGAACGTGGTTCCGAGGTGTAGGATTTTTTTCAATCCGAGATAGTGGAGTAGCCGAGTCTAGTGGTTTGCTAGATCGGTGAGGAAAGTGGGCGTACCCAAGATTGGGGAACCACTATAAATCTCTTATCGTCTGTGTGATTGCTTGATCTGTGCTGTGTTAATTTTTTATTCCGCATTTGACACGCATTTCACCTATTCACCCCCCTCTAGGTGATTTAGGTAGACAACTTAGTTCTCTCAGGCACTATTCCCAATAGTTGCTCAACATAGACCCTTTCTTTAATGTTACCATTTAGGAAGGCTAACTTCACATCCATTTTGTAAACTTTGAATCCTTTGTAGGTTACATATGCCAGGAAGAGTCTAATAGCCTCCAATCTAGCCACTGGTGCAAAGGTTTGATCAAAGTCTATACCCTCTTCTTATATATATCCCTTTGTAACCAGTCTAACTTTGTTTCTGACTATAACACTATTCTCATCCAGTTTAGTCCTGTATATCCATTTAGTTCCTATGATGTTACAGTCATCTGTCCTGGGAACCAGCTTCCAGACTTTACATCTCTTGAACTGGTTCAATTCTTCCTGCATTGCACCTATCCAAAATGGATCTACTTTGGCTTCTTCAAATTTCTTTGGTTCTGTTTGAGACAGAAAACTTGAGTACATCACAGTGTTGTGTTGTCTACTTCTTATGGTCACACCCTGCGCTACATCTCCAAGGATCAATTCCCTTGGATGATCCCATAGATGTCTGATAGCTACTGGTAATGTGGCTTATTCTTCTCTTTGAAACGGTTACAGTTTTCATAGAGAATCGAGAGCGACATGCCACTTCTAGTTACACTTTGGAGGTGAGAGAGAGCTACTGACTCGCGACGGGCAACAGGCTACCCCGCGTGAGGCTTGTTTGCAAGGAGGACGTGGATGAACAAAATGCTTGTTGCCGCGGGAATTTCCTTCTTGATACTTGCCGCGAATCCAGGCGTGTTCTGATGGGTCGGCGGTGGCTTGAATGCGCCTTGAAGATTTCTTGAAGGTGGCTTGAAGATGACTTGAAGGTGGCTTGAATGCGGCTTGAAGATGACTTGAATGCGGCTTGAAGATGGCCTGAAGGAATCTTGAAGATGTTTTGAAGGTGTCGCATAGGAGGAATCCGACAGAGCTCTGGCCTGAGGAAATAGAGAGTTGTAGAGCGAAAATATGAGAAATGAGGAGGCTTGTAGCTCCTTTTATAGCTTTCAGGAGGTGGTTACGGTGGTTATGCGGCTATCCACACACCATAACTACCAACATAGTTATTCATTAGTATAGTAAAAAGTATGTATTTTTATCATCAAATCTGTTATAAATAGACTAATATTTTAATTAAAATATTCCCCCACTAACCAAGATGGTTTGTGGTTGGTTACGCATAATATGGATGGTGATGATCACGCCGGAGTGATCGAACGTCGGGGAAGGGCTGCCATGCAAGGACAACCAACCCTCTGGCGATTTATGCCAGCGAAGGGAGTCGCGGCTGGCGAGCCGTTTGACCACGACGGAAGTGCTCGCGACCACGGGAGGCGGTCGCGAGAGGCGAGGCCGCGGTGCGTGGCCGGCCTCCCGAGCGACACCCACGATTGCGGGAGAAGGCCGCGAGAGGCGGAGCAGTCGTGCGCGGCCGGCGCCGCTGGCGGGACAATGCCGGTCATCAATGTGTGCGGAGCGGGATCGCGCACGCCAATCACGAGTGCCGATTCACGTGCGCGATGGTTAAACCCATGATTTACATTAATTTTGTGGAGACCATGGGGGAGTGGAATATCTGCACACCAATTCCTCCATAAAAGAGGGGGTTCATCCCCATCACAGTCTATTTTTTGAACTAAAATCTAGTACATTTTTACAATAAATGAAAATCAAGTTGTATTTTTGAAATAAAAAAAGGTCCCCCGCAAATCTCCCAAGCGTGTAATGCACAGTGGGACAACACGTAGCAGTACCTGAATAGCGTTTGGGTTCCGGATCAAAAAAATTCTTGTTTGATAGGTGCCAATATCTTGCGACACGGATTTCTCTGTTGTTGGTTATTCACTCGGCCGCGCTAGAACCCGAAGCATCTAAATTCCCATTTTTGGTAGTTTAGTAGTGTTATGATTCAGTCCTGTTTGGCTCGTGATGGCAGTCATGAATATGAGAATTAAATTGTCATTCGTTGACGCACATTTAAGAAACTTCATTCACTTTTATGTTTAAAAGGATGATGCTTGTTAGGTGATTATTAACAAATGTTATTTGAACGGAAATTTTTTGGATGTGTGTAGCGTTCCCTGTGATATGAGCGCGTTTAAATAGCACTTTCAAAAAAAGCCGGGCTCACTTCATTTCTCGCGTTTCTCTTTCCCTATTCCCTTCCGTCGACTCTCCTTTCCTAACCTAGGCGACCGAAGTTACGCAATCACAGGGAACTTCCATGCAGATTTCTTCCTCCTTATTCAGATTTCCGGCATATTTCTTGCAAGGCGAACTCCGGCCAACCCTAAATCTGTTAATGTAGGTGTCGCCGACGACCAACTCTTCTTCTCTACGCACTCACGATCTTCGGCAGATTTCCACGCGCATTTTCTCCTCGATGGCTTGAGAAGAACCGGTATTACTATTTTTCCAGTAACAGGAAAGACCAAACACATCAACATCTCTTTACATCTATTCGCATATGTTGAACTATTTTTCAGAACTGTGTTTCAAGTGTTTGTCATTGCAACTGTATTTCAAGTGATTGTCATTGCAACTGCATATTGAACTGTATTTCAGGTATAATACTATAATATATGACTATATTTGCATATAGTGTAATGTACAACTGTATTTCAGGTATAATATACAACTGTTTTTGCATATACTGTAATATACAACTGTATTTTCATATAGTATAATATACAACTGTATTTCAGGTTTAATATACAACTGTATTTTCATATACTGTAATATACAACTATATTTCAGGTTTAATATACAACTGTATTTTCATATAGCATAATATACAACTGTATTTTCAGGTTTAATATATAACTGTAAACTTGGCTGCTTCTTTTGTCCATGGAGAAAGGGAGTAGTAGTGGTCAAATGGAGGAAGAAATTAATGTAAGTCATTTCTACTTTGACTTGAATATTTAGAGTCTTTTTTTCGTGACTTGAGAAAGTTTTAACGTATTCTTTTAACTTGCAAATCAAAAAAGAACATCCTTGTTTCCCTGTTGTCCATTCAGAGGAAGATGCATATGCTTTGTATTGTCAGTACGCTCACAAAACCGGTTTTAGTGTTCGTAGACAACACATTATTTATTACACACACTAGAATTATCAAAGTACGTGAATACAGTTGCTCAAAGGCAGGAAAGAAACACATAAAACCGTCACCGATTAAATATCGCAAATTAGATACTCGGACTTGATGTCTTGCATGTTGTCATTTTAAAACAGATACAGATGATAAGAACTGGACGGTTGCAAAGTTTGTGGAGGAGCACAATCATCCCCTTGCATCTGAGAAAGAACAACATTTGTTTAGGTCACATCGAAAGGTATCAGATATGCAGGGCAATCTACTACAAAATATGTCAGAGGCTGGTATAAAAACAGTGCATGCGTACAATTTTGTCTCCAAAGAAGTTGGAGGTGTTCAAAACGTCGGTTTCACCAAGAGTGATGCCTATAATTATGTACAGCATGGTAAAAAAGCTTTGATTGAAAATGGTGATTCGACTAGTTTATTCAAGATGTTACAGGCAAGACAACTTGAGGATAACATGTTCTCATATGAAGTCCAGACAGATGAACAAAATAGGTTGATCGAGTTTTTTTGGATTGATGGGTGTGGTAAGATTGATTATTATTGTTTTGGTGATGTTATTATTTTTGATACCACCTATAGATTAAATAAATATAATTTGGCTTGCGCTGCATTTATTGGTGTGAACAATCATTGGCAGAGTGTTTGTGTTGGTTGCACTTTTATTGCAGAAGAGACAATTGATTCTTTTTGCTGGGTGCTTGACATATTTCTTAAGTTCGTTGGTGGTAAATAACCAACAACAATTTTTACTGACCAAGATCAAGATATGGCCGTTGTAATTGAGCATGTTCTCACCACGAGCCGCCATCGATTATGTCAATGGCACATCTCAAAGAAAGCTCCTTCTAAAGTCCACTGCTTCAACCATGAAAAAGGTGTTCGAGGTTTATTCCACCAATACATGAGCAAGTGTGACTGTGAGTACGAGTTTGATCGTTATTGGAATGAGATGATCTTGAGAGGAAGCTTACATGATAACAGATGGTTGCAAGACCTATATGCAGTTAGGAGGAAGTGGTCAACTGCGTATAACAACGATGTGTTGGATCTCGGCATTTTGTCGACACAACGGAGCGAATCGGCAAATCATGGATTGCATGGTTGTTCCAAGGCAACCAGCTCTATTGTAGAGTGTTTCATTGGGTTGGAGAAACTAGTTTCAGCATGACGGAGATCTGAGTTTGATGAAAATTTTAAGTGCATGCAGGGTACTGTTGACTTAAAATATAAAGGCTCCATGCTACTGAAGCAGGCTTCGAAGGTTTACACCAGAAAAATGTTTTCTATCTTTGAGAAATCATTCATGGAGGGGGGTATTGGGGTTAGCATAGTCGATGAGACGATATACAAGGATAATAGTATTTCATATGTGACCTCGCAGTGTGACGAAGGCGTTGACGGTAAAAGATGGTTCGTAAACTTCAATGCTACTACCGGCGAAGCAACATGTTCTTGTCGAGGCATGGAAACCAAAGGTATTCAATGCAAGCATGTTTTGTGAATATTCATCCATAGAAATATAAAGCAGATTCCCGACCAATATTTTCTCAAGCGATTTAGTCTGCATGCTAAGAAAAGTATCTACCTTCCATACTCACCTTCAATGGCCCAATCCGATTCAAATGTGGTTTTCAGGAACCATTTAATGAGGTTTACATATGATTTAGCCCTATAAATTGAGAGCTGCCAACCGGCAAAGGAACTTGTTATGACATCCATGAATGATTTGGCACAAAAGGTTCAGTCTATGGTCATTGGGGGTGGGGGTGTCAATCAGAATGAGATAGATGAAACCTTATTAAGGGACCCGCCGACAAAGTGGTCGAAAGGGGTTTCGAACGCACGAATAAAAGGACATTGGGAGAAGAACACTAGAGCACCAAGTACTACTTTTTATGTTAATATTATCGAAATCAAGTTCATTACTACAAGTATAATGATACTTATTTTTTCCAATGTAGAAAAGAGAGGTGAATCGAAGAGCATAGCAATCCCTGTGACTGATAATCCATCAAAAGCAAAGGTCTACAACTTCTTTGAATCTGCAAAACCTGTGCACCAGTCAACCCCTCAGGCCACTCCTGCAGATATCGATTCTCAAGAGAATTTTGACTTAGATTTGTCTTTTAATTTTTGCAGTATCCAAGATATTTTCAAACCTTGAAGCGAATCTTTTAATTTAAGTATTTATTATTGCGGGTACATTCTTGTTCCTGCTAAATGTTCTAGTTAAATTAATATATAGTAGCAGATAAATGTTCCAATTAAATTATCGAGGAAAATGTTCCAGTTAAATTGTCCTAGAAACAAGAAATTTTCATTTTTCTTTGCTTGCCACCTTATGTATAAGCGTCTGTCAACACTGAAAAAGCAACATATGTCATCTATATCTAGATATTTGCATGAAAATATAATTAAGAAAACACATTTTATTTTGAAATCTGCACACCATATTCTCCAGATTCATATCACTGGAAGTATCTACCAGCTGCTCTGCAGCACTAATGCCCGATAACTGCAGCTGCCTCCAGTTGCAGCAATACAGGAATGGTACAAATACTCAGCTGCTTGAATAATTGCATCATTCATTCATTCATCAGCTAAAATACTAGACTAACAGGCTCTGCAGTTTTTAAAAATGATCGATAAAGATAAATACCGGATTTACATTCCAGGAATGAGTGAGGGAAAACACAATCAACGCATTAAACAGTTCAATATCACTATATGCATGCCACAAAATCTGCCAAGTGCATAATGTCATAACAGTTAACAGTTCAATATCACTAGTTTTTAGTTTTAATAATGTCTGAAAATGTCGAAAGAAAATCCGCTGTAATTTCTGCCCTAAATTGCCGCATATCTTTACACCAATTATTTTTTTCTTGCCATGAAATACTCTCGGTCGACAATGCCTCCTCCATGAATTTCATAACGAACACGCCGCAGTCATCCCCGTAGTCTTGTTAAGGCAAGTTAGGAACATCGTTGATAGGCCAGTGGATAATATCTGCTGGCAATGCTTCACTAACCTCCTCGTATAAAGCCTTAATCTACATGACACAGTAATTGTCAGAAACAAATTAATTTTCATAACTCAACTTTCATATGAGTGCGTACTAGCGTAAAATTGTACCAAGTCAGGAAGGTTGGAATGATGACGACCACTTTTAGAGGAGTCGTAGAAATCCCAGCATTTTTCCTTCTGGCAACACACTAGTAGTGTCCAATGGCTTGACACATGACATGGCATAAGCATGATATCAGATGTCGTGACACTTGCCAATGTTATATGGCTCAACAGGATCTTGCTATTTTCCACCTTATTAATCTTATAATACTACACAATGAGGTGGAAAACATTAATAATTGAAGAGCAAAGCATAAAATAAGCGCATTATAAAGAAGCACAAAATGAAGCATGCACTGCATGATTTAGCGAAACATATAAAAAAGACTTCATTCCATCATATGACCTGTTCTGCTTTGAACCAAGGAATACTGCATATGCATCAACGTGAGCGTCCGATACCCAAGCAGTCCCCAATAGATCATCTACATCCCCTCGAGTCATCACAATGTTACCACTCGATAAAATAACATCGGACTTGTAGTAATAGTTAGAATTAGTGTGAGACTGATAAACAATTATATGTATGACAATACATGTATGACAAGTAATAATTACCTCTCCTTAAACTCACTAAGGACGAAGTCAATGCTATCGGGGTAGGTAGTAACCATCTTAAGATCCTTCTTCCGCCTGTGAACAATCTTTTTGACTCAAACGGAAGATGATTTTTTGGCTGGGCTTAGAAGTGTAATGATGTGGGGTGATGTGGGTGATGTGGGTGATGTGGGTGAGACCTTAGTTTGGGGTTTGGATGATGTGGGTGATGGTGTATGGCGATGGGATTGGGACAGCCCATCTTGCAACTTTTTAAACCAAGTTTCACAGAAATTTTTCATGGAGACTTCCACTTTAGCAACTTCTTCCCGTATATAAACACGGAGCTGAGATTCGATTGAACTCGCATCTTCTCTTGTACTTACTCTCTTCACCTTCTTCTTCTCCTTCTCTATCCTCCTAAGCAATCTACTTTCGCTCTTTGCAATAATCTTTTTCCTCCCCTCCTCGAACTTCAATTTCTCCTTCTCATGCTCGAAATCCTCGAAATCAGACTCCACCTCAAACTTCACCTTCTTCACCCCCCTTCCTTTTCTCTTAGTTGATTTCATATCTTCAAAATCAGACTCCGTCTCCTCCGGTCCTAGCAACCTCTTCTCATCATCCTCCATACTTCCAAACTTGTATCTAACCTATAAGATATAACAAAAATGTATTAGAGTTACATATCCACAAAACTTGGTGTGAATTAAGAAATTAATTAATAATACCTGCTTGGGTTTCTTGAGCTCACTCGGCAAATCTAAACAAAACTTTGCAGTATATCTCATTTTGTCCGACCATCGACATATTCGAGGCTGTGCCAGGAAATGTACTACTCTTTGAATATTGGTGTGCTCAAAGAACCACACCTACAAAAAACACATGTTAGTTTGAAAATTTAATAAATCAGTAACCAAATTATAAGGACATTTCTTACCAACACAACTATCGAGCAGCCTTCAAAGTAGCCTAAATAGGTGTCAGCATCTCGAACTGCATTGGCCCGGCTCAGGCAATCTAGCTGTGAATGCAAGAATGCATGAATGGCCTTAGGCCAATTGTACTCTCTCAAGACACCTATACCATCCTCCAACAAGCCCAGAAACGTCGGAATCTTTAGAGTCTTTATGGGGAAGAAAAACACAATCAACAAATACCTAATTAGTGTATTCACTCGTCTTTGCTCGAGCTCGATGGACCATTCTTCATTCACAAGATGGCGCATTTCATTAATCAAGTCTTTGTGAGATAACTCTGAACAGGGGAGTCTAGAAAAAGGAAAATCTCGACCACGATTTGATAGCCCCAGAATCATGGCCACTTCATTAACTGTTAGTTTGAGGTAGTGATTTCTTAAAAGGAAACACCCCTTGTCCCTTCTATATAGCTTCACAAGGACAAACAAGAGCGGGATGTTTTGCGGCAATGCCGGAATGAAGAATAAAGGCAAAACATTTGTTTCCCTTAGAACAACCTTCGATTCCTCGGAAATGACCTCGAGGAGAGGACGGGCATTCGCCACGAACGTTGAGACTGCACACCGACAACTCAAATATTTGCTGCCAGGCATCTGAGTAAGCAAATACAGTCGTACATTACACTATATGCAAATATAGTTGTATATAAAGTGGTACATTTCACCTGAAATACAATTATATATACAAATACAGTCATATATTACATCATATACAAATACAGTTGTATATTACACCTGAAATACAGTTGTATCTCACACTAACTGCAAATACAGTCCTATATTATATAGTTGTATCTTACACTAAATGCAAATACAATCCTATATTATACCTGGAATACAGTCATATATTACATCATATACAAATACAGTTGTATATTACACCTGAAATACAGCTCTAACTTGAGATGAGACCATCATATGGGGAAAAATAGTCATACCGGGTTCTTCTCAAGCCGTCGGGGAGAAAATGCGCGTGAAAATCTGCCGGAGATCACGAGTGCGTAGAGAAGAAGAGTTGGTCGTCGGCGGCGCCTACATTAACAGATTTAGGGTTGGCCGGAGTTCGCCTTGCAAGAAATATGCCGAAAATCTGAATAAGGAGGAAGAAATATGCCTGGAAATCGCCGGAGATTGCGTAACTTCGGTCGCCTAGGTTAGGAAAGGAGAGTCGACGGAAGGGAATAGGGAAAGAGAAACGCAAGAAATGAAGTGGGCCCGACTATTTTTGAAAGTGCTATTTAAACGCGCTCCTATCACAGAAAACGCTACACACATCCAAAAAATTTCCCATTTGAACACATGCATTTATGACCGTCACTGTCCTGTCAAACGGTGCCTAATTTTCTGTGGTCAGTATGGTAAGGATTTGGAACCACAAGATAGTGAATCTGGATCGCATACACTAGCTTTTGAGTCAACTGTCAACTTTACCTGCACATATTTATTGCTCAAATTGTTTCCCTTCATCCGATTGGACAATGACAGAATACATTATTGTTTTTTTAATACTTCAATACTTCAGCTAAAAAAAGTATGATAAGACAAAATATTAAATTGGTGTTATAAAAAAAATACACAAAATTAAATACATCGTTTAACGAGAGAAATATAATTAGATGAAATTTTTGGTCTAGATATCCGTATAAAAAAGCAAGGGAGAAAAGTGAATCATAATGATATTTTTAGAAAAAATATCAAGAGAGAACCCTAAATTAATGATCTATTCATTTGGAATTGGAGACGTATTTCAAAAAAAGAAGGGCCTCAAATTTTAATTATATGATAGTGTTAGCGGCAAACTTGGTCACGAGCTGCAGATGAAAATCACGAGATGGGCAGAAAAGGTTTGCAAATTTGTTTTTTTAAGTGCGTTTATATTGACAGCCCAACTTTGCTATTTGACCGTCCAGTAAAATAATAAAAAAACATGAATAATATGACCGCTAATAGCAGCTCAAAATGTGGAACACGTGCCTTTGAAAAAAGGTCTACTATATGATATTTTTAGAAAAAGTGTTTAACATGAAAGTTGTAGATCTCGACGAGATCTACAACTTTTATGTTGAACACATTTTCTAAAAATGTCATATAGTAGATCTATTTTCAAAAGGCGCGGAATCCGGGCGGAACTCGCATAATTCCGCCTGGATTCCGCGCCTTTTGAAAATAGGTCTGCTATATGGCATTTTTAGAAAATGTTTTCAACATAAAAGTTGCAGAGCTCGTCGAGATTTACAACTTTCATGCTGAACATTTTTCCTAAAAAAGCTTTTTAAAAACTTAATTTTTGAGTTGTCAATATCAATCGGGCTGCCAATAGCCATTTTTGAGTTGCTATTATCTTTGGGCTGCCAATAGCTATATAAGAGCTGCCAATATAAACACTCATTTTTAAGAGGAAAAATAATAAACATAAAAGGATGAATCAGATTTATATTCTGTTGCTTATAATCATTATAGGTTTGCGTTTTGAATTGGAGTCCTAAATTAATGTAATTGGATACTATTTCAAAAAAAAAAAGGAGCTCCAATTCTACTTATATGACCTCATTTATTTTCAAATGAACAAACCCTAAATGACTTAAGGCAACAAAAAATGTCATTGTCATAGAATTTATGTTTGGTACGACAGATGTTACTACCGTTATAAAAAAAAAGAAACTATTTTTGGGCATAAGATTTTTATATTACAATGACATTTTTGTCCAACCTCGGCGGAGCAAATAAGCCACGCCAAACGCAGCCTTAGTCGACGATAACTTCGCAGCTGCTGATGTCCATTAAAGCGAAAAAATATTAAGGCGTGCATTTTGTGTATATAAACACACGGTCTAGCTGTTTTGGCATGGCTTACAAGCTCAACTACTCTTAATTGTGAATGCATTTCACCGGTCTAGTGGTTGCGAGCAAGCTCTACTCACACGTAGCGGCACAAAATAAAATATAAATGATCAAGGTCATCTATACTTCGATTTCAAACAGAGAGAGATGTGGTACTGTTCCCCAATACTCAATATTATAATTGAGAAAAAAATTACATAGCTTCAATCAAAGTTGCGAGAAGCAAGATTCTATATTTAAAATTTTGTAATAGCGGAAAACGGGACAACAAGCGCAAGAACACTCAACACCACTGAGCCCAATGAAACTAAATAGCAAATAGAAGAGCAAGAAACTTGTACTTACCAAAAAATCTTTACACAGCGAGGCATACATGGCGAGACATGATTGTCAATGTATCCGAATGAAGTAGGAAAATTACAAGCCGAAAACAAACCGCGCGGACTCAAGGAGTAACCGCCGGTTCTGCTGCATACCGCTAAGAAGTCCGCTGAATCCGCCTGGACGCAAGACCGCAATAAGCCGCGTGGACTGCCCGTAATTCTAGTGCTGAAAAAATAAACCTGTCCGCTGAACTGAAAGCTGCCTAATCACGAGGTCGCCTAACCGCCAGAACACGTGGATTGCTGCCACCGAACTGAACAAGCCGCCCATAGGCGGACAACTAATTGAACTGGGAAACAAGTTGTAGAAGAGAAACCGCCTAGTCGCAAACCGCGACCTGCTGCTACCTGCTGGTTGCTACCCGCAGAGTCCGCACTGCCCCTAACCGCAGTCAGAACAAAGTCTCTGGCTTTCCAGTGCTATCCGCACAACCTGCACAGCACAAACCGGTCAAACTCTTCAAATCGCGTGGATATAAATCCCTAACCGCAACAACTTTACGTGAGTTCACCTACTGTTCACTCGGTACCATCTGATGTGATAGGGGGAGTCCTATTTATTGGCGCGGAGAGGAGTGTGATCACTGCCCTAGGCGATAGGAGAACTGCCCTATCAAGTGCAAACACCAAGTGTATCCGCAAAGGCTGCGGATACACACCAGACCGCCGCGACATAGCCAAGTGAGAGTCCGCCAAGCCCAGCCAGACTAGATCACCAAACAGGCAGACTCAGCGAGTACCACCCCAGTACGCCACTTAAGGACAAAGCTACAAACCACAGAAAACGAGCTCGCAGCCAGGTCGCACGACAGACTGCTACCAAGCAAGGCCGACAGAGAAAACAGCCCGCGCAGGCCGCGCGACCTCCTGGACTAAGCCAACCTGGACATAGTCCAAATCCAAACCATGTCCACACCACTATACATCCCTGGTGTAAGCACAACACCAACGGATACAAAAAGCAGTCCGCACAAAACCGACGAACTCAAGAGTCAGCTGCATAAACCGCTAATTGAGCGGATAACCATCATATCCGCCTGAAGACAACCAGGAGAACAAGCTGCAGAACATTGGCCGATCTAGCTAGTCGCCAGCTTTTTCTGCTCAGACTGCACGGTCTGACAACCGAGACCGCCAACACAGACCGCACAGTCCGCCCGAACAGACCGCCCATGCTGTCACTTTAAATTCAACAATTTCAACACTCCCCCTTGAAGTGAGAAGTGAAGACTAGACCTAACAATCCCCGTAACCAAATAAATGGCCCCTTCGACAGCAGCTTCATGAAGACGTCCGCAATGTTGTCCTCGCTCCGCACATGTCCAACCACAAGAGACCCCTCCAACACCTTCTCCAGAATGAAATGGTGCTCAATCTCAATGTGCTTGGTCCACGCGTCACAAACTGGATTATCAACCAGTTTCAAGGCACTCTCATTGTCACCACGTAGTAGAGTAGGACCGTGCACTTCTTCATGGACGTCCTCTACTAGCCTCCTATGCCAGACTAAACGCATACAAAAATCTCCTTCAATTCCTCCTTCTCTTGGGTGCTCCACTTTCGTCCTCCAGAAATTTTCCAAATGAAATGATCCAAAAGTCATCATTATAATGTTTCACAGGTTTTTATACTCTCCTTGCAAACAGGGTCGGACACAAGTTCCAACACGGCAGTGTTACAGGCCGTGTTGACGGTTCTATGACAGTTCCACACGAATAGGTGTGTCTGGTCGTGGGTCGTATCATCTGACATGGGTACTTACACGGCCGTATTGCGCATCGTGTTCTTCGCACACGGGTTGGTTGACAGCAGGTGTTGAATGTATCCTGAAAAGGACACGGGTGGGCATACGGGCGTGTTCCCACCAGTGTGGTGCTCTGTCTTTTTTCTTCCAATGCTTCTGATCCATCCCAAATAGGACACGGGTAGGGACACGGGCGTGTTCCTACCCATGTTCGCCCAATTCTTGTCCTGTCATCAGCCATGTTGGTTCCGTGAACTCCTCTATTTGCTCCGAGACTTTTAGTTCCACTGGTTAGCAATACCTGCATTAGAAAATGAAGTAATAAGTAAATAGCTTAATACATAAAATAATAGAAACTCCTAACTGTGCTCTTCTATTCATGTTAAAGCAAATTCTTAACTATTCTCGCGAAATTACTACATAGGGAGGAGGAAAATAGTGGACATGATTACAATTATGAGAGTAAAATCCTATCATAATTGTACTCATCACCTTCTATCTTTCACTACTGTACTTCGCTTTCAATCTTGTCGAAGAAGATGAAGTCCCGCCTCCGCTTTTTTTCGTTTTCTACTTCCGTTTATTAACACTAATCTTCTATTCTTCTCTTCCTTTTATATCTGTTGATTTGAATCAACGACATAATTTGAATGTGGGCCCAATCAAGTATGGTGAGCGCCGCCTCCCTCAGAAGAAGACAAACAGTAGCTTCCAGCGCTACTGTTGCTTTCCCGCAATGGCATGAAGTATTTGGACTGGGCTCGACGATCGTCGATCTGAGATCGACGATCGTCGATATGAGATTAACGAACTTTGTGCTGAGCTCGATAAACTTTAGAATCTTCAACTTTAACTTGAACTCGACGAAAGGCGGGCTCAGGTCGATGAACTCTGAATCTTCAACCATTAACCCGAGCTCGATAATCTGTGAGCTAAGCTCGACGAATGCTGAATCTTCAACCTTCAACTTGAGCTCGACGATTAGTGAGCTAAGCTCGACGAACTCGGAATCTTCAACCATCAACTTGAGCTCGACGAAAGGCAGGCTCAGGTTGATGAACTCTAAATCTTCAACCTTTAACCTGAGCTCGATGATCTGTGAGTTGAGCTCGACGAACTCCACTTTCTGTACTGACTTAGAAGATTTCTGCTGGCTTTGTCTCAGCGGTTCCTTCTCAACTGTCTCAGCGGTTTCTTCTTCATAACTGAGACTCTTCTGTCTCAGCGGTTCCTTATCAACTGTCTCAACGGTTTCTTCTTCATGGCTGAGACAGTCTTTTGTCTCAGTAGTTTATCTGAGACCAACATTTCTCTCAATGATATGTGTTGAGCTTATTAGCTATCTCAGCGGTTCTGCTGAGAAATTCTTTTCAGCTGTCTCAGTTGTCTCAGCAATTATGCCTTAGTCAAATTTTCTGACTTCTAGCTTCCTCTTCCTATTCACCTATACAATCAAGGACAACCTGCATGCAATAACTCAAGCATACATCAAATACATTATATGTGTATGTCATTGACCAGTTTGACTTCTTTCAAATCTGGAACATTGGGGTCAATGGACCCAACAGTTATTGTTCACAGCTTTTGTGGATTCAAAATCAGCCACTAGATTATGGTCTCAACATAAATAATTCAACGATATTTTGTGATAATACTAGTTCAATATCTATTGCATAAAATCAAGTCCATCATAGTAGGACTAAGCATATAGAAATAAGACATCATTTTCTTAGAGATAATGTTAACAAAAATAAAATTAATCTTCTTTTCATTTCAACTGATTTACAAAGGCAGATATTTTTACTAAACCCTTAGATGAAAAGAAACATCTTTTCTTTTTAATCTGTTAGGCATGATTAATAGAGAGTCATTAATTTGAGTTTTTGTTTGAGAATGACGAACTATACACCTTTTATCGAACGGAGCTCGACGAATTGTGAACTTTTCGTGAATCGTTCGTCGAACGGAGATCTGCGTACTTTCTTTGTAAAACTTTCGCGGAACAGAGTTTGACAAATTTGTTTCAGAGAACCATTCATCAAACGGAGCTTGACGAATTATATTTCTATTGTGAACTTTTCGCCGAACAAGGGTTCGAGGTTTTGTTTTTCACCGGACAGAGTTTTCCTTTTCAACTTCAGAAAACATATAATTAGGTTTTCATCAAAATCTATCCCGCTCTTTCTCCATTTTCACTTGCACTTGATCTCTTTTTTTACAGGCAAATGGTGATTTCTCAGGTAATCCTCTCGGCGATGAAATTCGATGCAGGCTTTGACATAGACATTGAATCTTTCAATCATTCAGACCAAATCTTTCATGATATTTTACATCTCTTTGAAGCTCAGAATCTGCGAACTTTCTTGACCACCAAAATAAAACTTCCAGGTACAGTGATCAAAGAATGGGTACATACAGCCAAGATTCAAGATACTTCTAATATTATTGGATCTATTTCAGGAAATCAGGTTCCTCTCACTCTTGAAATTCTTTCTGAAGTTTTTGGTTTTGTTATTGGTGAAGATGACATAGAGTTATCTAGTTCTGAGTTTGATGAAATGCTAAAAAGGTTGGGTCATTCACAAGGAAACCCTAACTATTTGCTAAAATTTTTTCAATTGAATATAAATTCTTAGCCAATATTATTGGTAAGGTTCTGTTAGGCAAACATTCTGCTCATTATTATGTAATCAGATACCAGTTTCTCTTGATGTGTGCTTTGGTTAATCAGAAGTCTGTGAATTAGGGATCAATCTTGTTTGATTCCATTAAGAAAAAGATTAATAAAAGGATGTAAGTTATGGCAGAATCCTGGGTATTTTCTTAAAGGTTAAGTGTCCTAATCTTTTGGTCTCCCTAACCATTTTTATTAATGCTTCAAAGAGGCTAACCTCTACCCTCTTTGGAATATGGGAGAGGGTAATCCCTAAGCCATCCAGGGCTAACTCTTCTAGGGATACTTCTGAAAGCACAAGGTCTATTTCAGCCACTCTCACAACCACAAAAGAGGGTCCAGCTCCTCATATTTCTTCTCCCCTACCATCTCCATATCATTCTCCTAGATAGTCCTCTCCATCTCATCAACCTTCTCTATCTGAACAAGTTCCATCATCAACTCCATATGATGATTACCCTCTTCCTAAGTCACCTCTACCACCTATTATATTTGAAGATATTCCATCTACTTCATTCCCTATAAATTCAATCATTCATCTGACCCCACCATCATCTCCACTACTTTCATCTCCTCCTCACTTCTATCTACTACATTAATCTCCACCACATTCAACTCCATCTTAAATATCTTCACCACCCTCACCCATCCAGGAGATCATTCCTAATACCACTCCTGATAACATCCATCCTGTCATCAACCCTACCTCCATTCCTCAAGCATTCTATCTCTGCTCAAAATGTGCAAACAATTCCATCCCCTAATCTTCCATCCCATCTTCAGCATCTACTCAGGCTCCACATGAGTCTATGTATGTTGATTTCTCTTCCATTGCTTCCAACATTCTTGAATTCATCACTCCAACCCTCAATAATCTCATAAATGAAGCCTTGGCTCCACTTGTTGCTTCCATCTCTGCCCTCTCTTCTCAACTTGCCTCCTCCAATAATGTCCCTTCTTCTGGGGGCCTAGATTCAGGTCTCCCTGGATCTAGGTAGGGGGAGATATTTTATGAAGAATCTCTAGCAGTTCTAGTTGCAGCAGCAGTTTTTGATGAAAATCAGGATTCAGAAATGCTTGCAGCCGTTTCAGTTGAAGATCAGTTGACAGAAGAGTTGACAGCAATAATTCCAAAATTTATTAATGTTGGTGATGCGTCTATTCATCCCACAGTCAACTTATATTCTTTATTATATTATTTTGATACTCACAATACTGGTTTTCCAGTTTTTGAGTTTGATCTTTCTAAAGCTATAGTTAGTTATACTGCTCCTATTAGTCCTTCAGTTTTAGAACAACTAAGGACCAGTCTTACAATTGTTTCTTCTAGCATTACTTCAGTCTCTCAGCCTTTAGTTATTGAGAATAAAATGAATATTATAGAGCAAGTTTCTTCCCCTCCTACCTTTACATGGGATGAATCCCCTATGCCTAATTTTGATGACATTCTTTTTCAAGACATGGAACAAGATGATGATAGTGTACAAATACAAGTTGATACAAATATTGTTCATATACAACCAGAAGTTAAAGTTCATGATCAGTCTAATTTGCTTAAGTTGTTAGATGATTTATATGATCTTCCTGCAGAAGAGTCCAGTGATGACTCAGAGTTAGATGACTCAAAAGATTCTAATTCTAAGAAAAGGAAATTAAAAAAGAAGGCTCCAGTAAAGGTTGCTCCATAATATATTCCATAATATATTCTGTATGGATTACCCCTCACTCCAAATCTTCCCAACTAGATGAGGTTCTCTAAAAATGAGCAGAAAAGGTAGAAGAAAATGAAGAGATATCATTCACCTCCAAGGTGTAGGAGAAGGCCTCCTCCTCCAGCAGTAAGAGCAGAAGGAAATGTTTATCATTCTCAAAGGCCTACTTCTCATTATCATTCTAGTCTTTCTCACGATAGAAAAGATAGACCTTCAAGGTCAGGTTCTCAAAGCAGTCAGCAGCAACAAATAAAGCAAAGCAGTCAAGTCAAAGCAGTTCACAGCAATCAGATCAAGAGTGGCCACCTTCACCTGCTTATGATCCAGAGATGGATCCAAATTTCAGAATGGAAAGGTTTAATGAGCTTGTTGCTCTATCATAGATTAAGAAAGCTAAATTAGAAGGAAAGGACACATCATAGTTCTCCACCATGTCCTCTTATATACAGAAGGAGCTTGACAAATATCAGGTGAAAAACTTGTTCAATGTGGACAAGTACATGAGCTTGCATCCAGAGGCAGTTGTGCCAAGGACTACCTCTCTGAAGATCATTGGCTCTCGGGATTTAAAGATGAGTCAAAGAGAAGCTGAAGATCCTAATAGGAAATTGATCTTTACTAAATCATCTTCAAATTCTCTCTCTGAAGCATCTAAGAAAGACACTTGAATTCTGATTTTATGTTTTTAAAACCATGTTATGTTTTTGAACTCTCAAAGCACTTTATTATATATCTATTGAAAGTCCTTCTGCTAGATATTTTCTGCTTTGTGATTTTATATTATAAATAGTATCCTCACTCAAATAGGGGTAGATTGTTGGAACCCTATTACTTATTTGGGCTATGATCACTATCATTTGTTTAGGATGATTAGCTTGACCTATTTCGTATAGTCTAGGGTCATAGTTTTTTTCAAAGTTATTGTTTCAGAAGGAATTCCAGTAAAATTCTGTTTGTCAAAAGCTGAGCGCAGTTCGACGATCGCCGAGCTCAGCTCGACGAACTCAGAGTTCTACCTCTAAGTTTAGCTCGACGAAAGCTGAGTTCCGTTCGACGAACTCTGACCTCAACTATGCAGCTCAGCTCGATGATATCCAAGCTCCGTTCAATGAACATTGATTTCTACTCAAAAGGCTCAGCTCAACGAACTCCAGCCTCAGATGGACGAACTCCTGGCTTAGCTCAACGAACTACAAGTTTAGCTCGATGAAAGCTAGTCAGTTCGACGAACTCCAGGGTTTGTTCGATGATTTCCAGGATTCAGTTTGACTAATACCTTGCAGTGTTCAGGCAGTTTTATATCCAGAGGCAGAATGATTTTAAATGTCTTAATTTCAGTATATTATACTCTAATATTTAATGCTAGATATTCTCAAAGAATATAGCTGTTTCTAGCATCATTAAATATGGATTTATCATAGAGTTATTATTCTAATTAATTACTAGGGAA
The DNA here is from genome assembly GCA_039513925.1 of Platanthera zijinensis. NCBI lineage: Eukaryota > Viridiplantae > Streptophyta > Magnoliopsida > Asparagales > Orchidaceae > Platanthera > Platanthera zijinensis. Next base: position 80,386,701 of record CM077093.1, on the reverse strand, counting down.
GTTAAGAAATAGTTTTTAATACAAATATTTGAATATAGACATTACAATTCTCAAGGAATGCTTCAGCTATTTTAGAATTAATTAATTCAAATGTTTGAATTCCTTTCAGGCATTCTTTATATATTGATAGAAGTTTTCTGCCACAGGGTTAGATAGTACAGATTTATATTTTATAGAGAATAAGATATTCTGCTTCAAGCTTCTTCCAGAAGAATAAATCTTCACTCTGAGACTCAACTTCATACCTCTCAGAAACATATTATGGACAGTGAAGTTTTTCAAGAAGGCCTACACCCTGAAGAAAAGTATCCCACTACTGATCATAATCTCCACACAAACCATGGTGAGCTTTTTGCTTACCATATCCACTAGTCTTCTCAGAGAATCTTGACAAAGAAGACATCATCACCTTTTTAGCTTATTTCATAAAGTGTGTACAGGGTTTTTAACTCCCTTCAAAAGTTATTTATTTGTTTCTAAGTCACCTGATCAAAATACTTAAGCCTGGTTTTTGGGCACCTGATCAAAAGCTCAAAGGGTTGCTAGATCTCCTAAGAAAATAGATCTTCTGGTGGCAGGGCACCTGATCAAAAACCTGTAGTGGATTCCTACCAGGGTGGTAGAAGAGTGGACGTACCAAAATTTATTGGGGACCCACTATAAATTTCCTTGTCTGTGATTATTATTCTTCTTATTTGTGTGTTGTGATTTTTTACTTTATATATATATATATATCACTTACTTTAAATCTGCTATAATAATAAATTAAAGTTTTAAAATACAGTATTCACCCCCTCTAGTGTAAAGTAGATCTATCCCTCACTTTCAGACATTCTTTTCATGAGTAGCTAAACACCTAGAGGGGGTGAATAGGTTTTTATGTCTTTTATGACAATCTTTTACTTATATGAGTTGTGATTTAGATTTAGAATAGCTTTTAAGATCACGCAATCAACACACAAGGCATTTATAGTGGTTACCCAAGGTCTGAGTACATCCACTGTCCCTCTCACCTTTCTAACTGTATGTTAAACAAGGCTAACTTCTCAAAACTCAGCTCAATGAGCTTACAACACAGATCCCGCAGCATCTTTCAGACTCCTCCAAGTCCTACCACAGGCCCAAGGCCCTACACTCAGAGAAATATTATCCTACAACTTAGTGATCTACTGTAGAACACCTACCTCAGACAACAACTCAATGTCCTACACTCAGGCTAGGGGATAAGCCATATACTCAGATCCACTATTGGATCCTACCTTAGAGATAAACTCTCCTACAACTCAGATTCCCAACCAGAATCCTACAACTCCGGCCTAAAGGCCCTACATCTCAGATCTACAGAAAAGATTCTACCTTAGTCTTTATAGTTTAGGCTTACACTAAGATCAGTTAAGATTCTATAGAAAGAAAGGTTGATCTTTGGTGTTGATTGACTCTAGAGAAATAATCTCCGAGTCTGACTCTTCCTGAACTGAGAAGTCTCAGTCCAACCTTCTTCATAGCTCTAAGGTTGAATCTTCAAGAATGTTTTGCTTGAGCTGTGAAGTAACTGCAGCTAGGGTTTGCTTTGTTCCTTCTTCTACCTCAGATAGAAAACTCCCTAATCTTACTGTTGATGGTGAGAATGACAACAACAATCTTTCCTGAACTTCCAGATCAAAAGCAAAAGTAATTTCTTCAAGCTCTGTAATTTTGTTCTGAGGAAGAAGACGAAGCTATCAATTTACAAAATTTAATTTCTTCTTCATTAGAATATCACATTTGTATCCTGTCATTCAACGGCTCTTTGAGCAGTGGGACCAATTGGAGTTGGTAGCTGCAACTTCTCTTTTGCATTAATTGTTGTACTACAGGCAAGCAGCGCCATTTGTCGTCTACTATTCCATTCCCCTAACATTTGAATTACTGTTGGCATCATCAAGACTCAGCACCTTTAGACATTGCCAAATTCAGACAATTCTGCATAGGCGTTAAGTGAAGACTTATCACTCAATGCCAAAACACTTAGGCTGAATTCTACACCACCGGGCATTGAGTGATCATTCATCACTCAACAAATATTAATAATTGTAGTCAAACTCACTAGGCATTGAGTGAGACTTGATCACTCAACGCATCTGCACTTGATCGATTTTCTCTGTATTAAGGCATTGAGTGAGTTGTCTTCACTCAACTCTTTCTGTCTTTGCCTATTTTATTGAATTGGCATTGAGTGAAATGCCTTCACTCAATGCTTCAATCCTTAGAAAGATTTTTTGTTAAATAGGCATTGAGTGAGTTGTCTTTATTGAACACATTTGTCCTAGACAGATTTCCAAGTCAAACAACCCTGCGAATCTGACTGAACTGTGTTCTGTCAATGGTTTCCCTTCTGGGAATTGAGTGAACTTCCTTTACTCAATGCTTCTTGACTTATCCAAGATTCTTATCAGCTTCTCTCTAGCTTTGCCTATTTGAGCTTTACTCAACGCTTCTAGCTATGGGTGCTGAGTGAACTATATTCACTCAATGCTTCTAGACAACCAAATTTCTGCTTTGGCATTGCTGAGGCTTTGACTTCCCAAGCTTTACTCAATGCTTAAAGCCATTTGGCATTGATTGAACTGTCTTCACTCAATGTATTTGGACTTAGACAGACTTCTGCCCTATCGGCATCCTATCTTGTGTCCACCTGTCATTATTTCTTAGACAACTTGTTTAAACAGTGAACAAAGAGCAACCTACATACATAAAACTTAGATCATGCATAAAAAACAATCCTGTATACACCATTATCTTATTGGCTTTCTTCAAATCTAGGACATTATGATCAATGGACCCAACAATCTCCCCATATTTGAAGAAGTCAAAACTTTAGACAATGATATGCACTAACACATATAGAAGTTTAATCTTACACAGAAAATTGAGAACATAAATTGAAGCACACACAAACATATGAATATATTTATAGGCATTAATCATAAATATCCAGTGTGCTTAAAATATTGCTCAGATTCCAAAAATCCCCTTAAGGAAAATTTCAAAAATACATCATGTTTCTAGTTCCTTAATTACTGTTCCCCTATTTGGCTTCTTTGCAGTCATTGCTTTAACTTCTCTGTTTTCCTTCAGCCTCTCAAAGTAGTTGTAAGGCTTAGGGAAGAATTTTCTTTGGCTCCAATGCATTTGGTGGCAGAACACCTAACTTCTTGTCTCTTTTGAACTTCCTCCTTGCTTCTTTATTTCTTTCTAGCTTTGCCCATTCTAGGGAGATGTAAAGCTTTACCATCTCAGTTTTCTTGGACTTAACTTGGTCCTAGATAGAAAAAATTATAGTCCTAGATTGAGGACTCCATTTCTCAAAGTCTGTCCTGGACTCTATTTCTTCTCTGTACCTCTTCTTGATGAGCCTGACCTATTCTTTTTCTTCAGCAATAGATTTTCCTTTATCACTGACAATCTGCTCAATAGTGGGTCTGAAAGAGGGAATTTTAGCAACCGCAGTTGCAAGTTCAGTCCACTGAGCACCATCTTGAATATTATATTGTTGAGTACCATATTGCTCTGCATGCTGACTATCACACTAACCCACCTATCCATCCTGCAATACTTGATTAATCTAGGCAAGAATAACAGGGATGTTATCTTATATTATTTGTTCAAGACTAAGAGATCTTTTGATCATATTTGTAGTCCATATAACATTTTCAATGTTAGCCCTTATCACTTCCTTCTCCCCCTTTTTGACTTCTTTAGAGACATCTTTAGTCAGGGAGGTCCTGGCCTTTATTAAATGACAATCCAGATAGTTAACACCAAGGGTGACATGGTCCTTCAGCTTGAGCAAGTGAACATCTAGAACTTGGGACATGCATCGATTCTTCTTTCAAGAATAGTCTTGTGTATCTCCATAAATTCCTTTTGTGCATTATGAACTACTAGCATGTTGACGACAGTAATAGTCTAATTTTCCACGATCCCATTCTAGATATTACTGATTTCTACCAGCTTGCTTTCTGTAAAGGTAACTGCAGGTGCTGCTCTCATAAAAAATGCCACTATTTTGGCTTTCAACAAGTTTACCTTAAATCTTATAGATTTGATTTATATTGTCAAATCATTCCATAGGGTATTCATAGAGTCATCCATAAAGTTCTCTAATTGCCTTCTTTAATCATCCAGCATTTCGTTTAGTTGGGCTAGTAAGAATGGTGACATATGATCAGTTTGATAATATGTCCTTTCATCACAGATGTTTGGTTGTACTGGCCTTTCTTCTTCTCTGACATCTGAATCAAGAATTTCATACTCCGTGGAATGGACATCATCAGGTATATTAGCAGCAGATTTGTCTTTGTTAGACTCAGAGGATTCTATCTCCCCCACAGTACTTGGAGCAGGGAGTTCAGTGTGAATCTCCCCCCAACCTCTACAATGTCCACAAGGACATTCAAATCTTCAGTAATGTTGATTTGATGTTCTTCTTCTATTATTTTAGCAGGTTAAATATTCTCAGCAGGAATTTAATTACTCTCTTGCATGAACTAGTATTACTCCCCCTCAGCAAGAGCATCTTCCATAATTTTCTCAAGAAGTTGCTCCCCCTCAACTTGAGGACAGAAAATAACAACTTCAGGACCCTCTAAAGTTTCAGCAATTCTCTTCTCCAGATTCTCAATGAAAGTGTCTAATTCCTCTTAAACAGACAGGATGGTCTCCCCCTCAATATGAGCAGGTATATGGTGAATCTCCTCCTAAACTGTAGCACCAATTTGAGATATCTCCCCCTGAACATTAGCACTGGTATTTTCCACTTAGAAACCTTCTAGTGTGACCATTGATCCTGCTTGGTTTTTTTCAGATTGTGTTTTGTCAAACTTGACCCTTGCAGGAGGTTCAGAAGATATTGAGATCAGAGCATTCATATCTCTTCTTATTTCTTCAGTAGACTTAGACAGATTTGGGTCATGTGGCTCTTCTTCACTATTTCTAGATGAGCTGCTCTCTGTGTTGACATCTGGAACTATCATCTTCTTTTTATTCTCAGTAGACTGAAGATGTGGCTGTAGAACTCTCTCCCATCTGTCCAACATTCTAGAGTCCATCCTCCACATATGATGAATCTTAGTCCCTAACCTCATGTTGAGGATTCCTGGGACAGTATTGTGTAGACATCGAGACAAGATTCTGCCCAGGTTAGGTTCTGGGATATATTCTACTATTCTATCAAACAGCACTTTTCCCCAGTCTATTTTCTTTGATAGAATAATCCGGGTCATAAGTTCAAATATTTTCTTAGATATCTTATCATGAGAACCTAATTTATAGATCAGAGCTTTTCCAACAATGTCTTCTAGGAACTTCCATCTATTGTTCATCTCTTTTCTCAACACAGAACTAGTGGAATGCTTGGAGAGTTCACACTACTTCAGTGTTGTCTTGACATCATTCTGAAATAAATTTGTATCTTCATCAGACTCCTTTACCTTGGGTAGATGGAAAGCCTTACATAACTTCTTGGGAGTGATCTTAATCTTCTTCCCACTGATTGAGGATTTGATTTTGGTTGAACACTACTCCACTTTGGCATTTGAATAGAGTTCTAGAACTTATCTTTTCCAAATATAGACTGGCTCTTATAGGACAAAGCTTAGCTCATCGACCTCTAGCAAGTGCAAAACCAACCTTACCTCCTCAGGAGCATCCTTGAAACCATTTCAAACAAGCTATAATCTCTCAAACAGGAAATCCATTCCTTTTGAATAGTTGACGAGATTTCGTCGTAGGGAGATAGTAGTTCCAAAGGGCCAGGAATAATGTTTCTTATTCTAAGCACACTTAGGTCTATTTATACTTGCTTCTAAGTAGAGAATGTGGAGAGGCACGTACCTTTTGTTATGATCAGGAAGTGATCAATGGCTGTGATTAATCCCGATAGTTAGCCGCAAATAGACGATCCTGGGACTATGCGTTGAGTGTACTCGATGCACTTAATGCTCTTGATGCTTGTAGTTATCTCGACGCACTCGACGCTTGAGTACTTAGACTCAGCGCACTCGACGCCTGACTTGTCTCAGCGCACTCGATGCCTGGACATTCAGTCCATTTCTTCTTTGTTATCCTGTAAGGACTAACACTACCTACAACAGGAATATATGTATTATTAACGAAGCTAGACTAATTTCAACATACGAAGCTCAAATTTGATGGTGTTGAATGTGACTTCATCTAGTGGCTTAGTGAAGATGTCAGCTACTTGCTTCTATGTAGGGACAAATTCAAGACTTATGTCTTCACATTTTGTATGCTCTCTAATGAAGTGATGGCTAATCTCAATGTGCTTATTCCTACTGTGAGACATAGGATTCCTAGCAATAGAGATTGCACTAGTAGAATCATAGAACATGGGAGTTATACTTATCTTAAGATTATAGTCCTAGCAATAGAGTTGCACTAGTAGAATAATCAATATTTAGAACATCCCCTACAAAATTTCAACCTCATTGGGTTCCGTAATAATTATTCACGTCATATTCGATTTATGTTATATGACTGAAAAATTCAAAGCAAACATATATCCAAAAACTATAAAACTGAACAGGAGTATCCACAATATCATTATGCATATAAATGCCAAATTCCATAAACCACCAAGGAATATTTTGAGAGAAATTTACAAATTATTGAAATCTTTAAGTTTACGACATCGTTTACTAAGACAAAATTTATGGGAACTACTGTAATGCCCTGATTTTTCGATGTTTATTTTAAATTTCTATAGTGATGCAATTTTGATGATAGGCGTTACGTCGATGCATAGTTAACAGACGCCATTGTTAGAGCGTGATTTTTGCTCATCGAAATCCGTGGTTTTGACACAGTGGATTTTTGTAAGTTGATATTGGCTGTGACTTTAGAGAATTTTAACCCGTTTTGTTTATCGAATCTTAATTTTGACTTCGTCATTGGTTTTGTAGCATTTATATTTAGCCTCGGTGCGAAATTCATAGAAATCTGAGTTGATTCGAGTTTTCGATCGTTTGGATATCTAATTAATAATAATAATAATATATTATATATATATAAACTTAAAACTGAACCCTATTCCTTATCTTCTTCCCTAAGCCATCAGACCGAGAGCGCGGAAGAATGGAGGCGACTGGTTTCACAAGGCCTTCGGCCACCGCCTGTTGGATTTCCAGTGCTCTGAATCGTCATTGGGGGGGTAAATCCTAAAAGCTCTCGTAGAGATCTACGAGTTGGTGGTAGGTAATTTTGTTTTCTTAGACTTTTGGCGTTATGGTCTTTTACATTGACTCTCGTTTGCCCCGTAAAGTTTTAGGAATCGTTTCCTAAGAGTTCTTACGGCCGATCCTTGAAGCGGAGGGCTCGCGAGGTCAAATTTTTTAAGATTTTGAGGCAAGTGGTGGTTTGTACCCTTACCTTGCTTCTTATAAATTCCTTATGCTTCCTTCTCTGAATTTTTGCCTACTCTTAGCTGTATCTTGCATAGCATAGCAGTAAAATTGTTTTTTTCTTGCCGTGTTGCTGTAAAGCTCTTTTACCTGTGTTTGGGCTCCGTCCTTGTCTACCCTTCCCTTTCTCTTATTTCATGGAACTTATTCATGGTCTAAGTTTAGTTGTTGTCAAAATTTATGAGTCTATCAACCTATGTATAGGTAAGAGAGTTTTTGTCAGGATTCTGCCTTAGTCATTGAATAATCTTAGTTAGGCATCGAGTGCGTTGAGTGAACTCAGTTAGGCGTCGAGTTCATTGAGTGAACTCAGTGATGCGTCGACTGCGTTGAGTGAACTCAGCTAGTCATCGAGTGAAGTAAAATTAATTGAGTTAAGTCCAGGCGTTTAGTATAACAGCTTTAGCGTCGAGTGTTTATCCCTTGGCATCTAGTGCATCAAGTGTTTAGCCCATGGCATCGAGTGCATCAAATATTTAGCCTATGGCATCGAGTGCTTCGAATATTTAGCCCTTGGCGTCGAGTGCGTCAAGTGTTTAACCTTTGGCATTAAGTGCATCGAGTATTTGTAAGAAGTAAAGTCCTTTTCGCCGAGTAATGTCTTAGCGTCGAGTGCATTGTGTAACTTCTTTGGTATAGAGTGCCTTGAGTATAGCTGTCTTGGCATAGAGTGCATCGAGTGTAACTGCTTTGGCATCAAGTGCACTGAATTACTCCCTTGAAATCGAGTGTGATGGCTAAACCTATCTCGGTGTTGAGTGAAGTAGAGAGGCATCGAGTGGTTTTAGCCTTGGTGTCGAGTGATTTCAGAGTCTCGATCTTGGTATCGAGTGAAGCAAAGAGGCGATGAGTGTCTGTAGTCTTGGTGTCGAGTGATATCAGAGCTTGCGTCAAGTAATTTTATCGTATCTGACGAGTGACTTTGAGTTCATCAAGTCAAATTCGTCGAGTATAATCTCTCTTAATATTCCATTTCTCTTGGTGATCTAACTTTATTTATCTTTTATTTTGCATGAAACTTTTATTTGAATAATTTGGTAATCATGTATCTTATTGTTTTCATCAAATTTGTGGAATTTTCTTCGTATGTATGCTTTAAAACAAAGAGATTCGGCCTATATATGAATTTTGTTTTTGTTTTACATGAATCCCAACTTTTTAGATTGATAAATTAGAAGGTTGTGATGATGTTTAAATGTTCATATTTAGGTGTTATTTCTCTTTGTATTTCAAATTTCATGATCGAGAGATATGTTATTTGGATAATTGTGATACGGATAAATGGATTCTTGGTATTTTAGAGATAAGATTTAGTGAGTTTATGTATTAGATAGAGTACTTTATTTTAATGCAAATTTGAGTGTTGTAAATTGTTTGAGAGAAAATTTACTCACTTAGGTTTTGATTTTCAATTGCTCGAGGGAGAATTCGATAGATATTTAACTTTAATTATAGGTATGATAATAGAGTGAGGGTGAGTACGTGTATTTGAAATGACCCTGTGGAATACGACACGAGATGTAGATTTCTCCTATACTATGATTGATAGGTGCACTTGCCTGAAAGTTAAATCAATCTAGCTTAAGCCCATATACATAGTTTATAATAGAATGTAGAATGAATTCGCATCAAGTTATACTTTGAGCACATTAGAAGGCAAAGATAGCTGAAGCTTCTTCCAGTTCAATAGGATTTTTCCTAAAGAATAAGTTGGCTGATTCAATCTATCAGCAAGAGAAGATAGCTGTGTGAAGGGGTGTAAGCCTTCAACAACAGATAGCTGCTCACATGTGCAACAATGACGAAGTTAGCTGTAGAAGAAGATTCATCCCTTCTACAACAAGTGGGCTGGACTGATATCTGCTCAGTCCAACAAGTTAGACTCAGAGATTTATCTCTAAGTTAGTATTTCAATTTTACTTGATTATTTCCTGTAGGATTCAGTTTATCTGAATTTGAGTGCAGGGTGCTTTGTGCCTGAGTGATAAGTGACTAATTAGTCACTGAGGTAGGTGCCTTGCTGGGGTACTAATGTAGGCTCCATGTGTGGATCTGAGCTCTAGGGCTTAAGTGCCTGAGGTAGGAGAGTGCTGCTCTCTGAGGTAAGATCCAAGTGTGGATCTAAGGTATGGTTATTCTCCCAGCCTGAGTGTATGTCCTAGTTCCTGAGGTAGGTGACTGGTTAGTCATTGAGCTGTAGGTGACAAATGTGTCATTGAGTTGTAGGCTTTGGAGGAAGCTGAGCTGTAGGAGCCTGGAAGGTCACTTAGGTAGGTACCTAGATAGTTACTGAGCTGTAGGAGTGTTGCAGCACTCTGAGAGTAGGGCTGTGTGCCTGAAGTTATATGGATAAGAAGCCTTAGCTGTAGGCCTTATAAATAAGGCTGAAGTAGGTGGTCAGCGGACCACTAAGCTATAGGAGCACTGCAGGGATCTGAGGTAGGAAACCTTGTGGTTCTGAGTTTGGATTCTGAAAAGAATCTGTGTGTAAGGCTGAGGGCCTGAGGTGTAAGCTCTGAGGAGCATATTGGTGGAGTTTGTGCCTAGTCCAACAAATCAGTTGGATAGGTGGGAGGGAAAGTGGATGTACCCATTTGGGGAACCACTATAAATACTTGTGTGCTTGTTGTGTTGCTTGTTTCTTTCTTATATTACAGGTAATTAGGACAAGCACTAGATCACCAAACTTATAAACAATAAAAAGGCTTAAGTAATTTCAAAGACCTATTCACCCCCCTTCAGGTGACTAGCTAACCTTTAAGTAATACCTTTCAACAACTACCAGATGCAATATATTCAGCTTCAGCAGTTAAACTAGAAACAGATGTTTGCTTTTTACAAAACCATGACACAAGCCTATCACCAAGAAACTGACAAGTTCCTGATGTACTTTTTCTGTCAACTCTGCATCCAGCATAGTCAACATCTGAAAATCCAGTTAATTCAAATTCTGACTCAGTTGGATACCATATTTCTAAATTTGGATAACCATTTATATATCTTAAAATCCATTTTACTAAAATTAGATGAGATTCTTTAGGATTTACTTGAAACCTGTCACAAATACTGGTATCAAACATAATATCAGGGCTACTTACTGTTAAATATAATAAGGATCCAATAATAGTCCTATATGCTTTCTAATCAACAGCTTTACCATGTTCATCGTTATTAACTACAACATTAGAGGGCATGGGTGTTTTCATAGCTGAGGCATCTGACATCCCAAATCATTTAATTAACTCTTTAGCATATTTAGATTGGGATATAAAAATACCATCCAGAGTTTGCTTCACTTGTAAACCAAGGAAGTAGGATAATTCACCTATGCTACTCATTTCAAACTTTGAATGCATTAGGTCAGAAAACCTTTTGCAAAGTTTGGAATCCGTAAAACCAAAAATAATGTCGTCAACATATATTTGAACTAGTAAGATTTTAGATTTATGATGTCTAAAGAATAATGTTTTATCTATTATACCCCCACTAAATTTATTTTCTAGAAGAAAATAAGCAAGGGTCTCATACCAAGCCCTTAGAGCTTGTTTAAGACCATAAAGAGCTTTTTTGAGTCTAAAAACATGAGAAGAGTGTGTTGGAGAGATAAGACCTGGTGGTTGTTCTACAAAAACTTTTTCTTTGAGCACTCCATTTAGAAAAGCACTCTTCACATCCGTCTGATATACCTTGAATCTCTTAAATGCTGCAAATGTAAGAAAGATCCTGATAGCCTCTAATCTTGCAACATTAGAAAATGTATGATCATAGTCTATGCCTTCATCCTGTGAGTATCCTTGAGCTACCAATCTTGCTTTATTTCTTACAATAACTCCTGGAGCATCCAACTTATTCCTGAAGACCCATTTGGTTCCAATGACTTTATAGTTGATGCGTTGGCAAGTGCACCGATCGCTGTCAAGTAATAAAATTGGAATACCTTCCCCGAATGTCAATCTCAAAGGAATGCATGTTGGGTATTGTGATGGCATCGTAGAAAGATCGTTACTAAGAGTAATACGAAACAATAAGGGGGGTTGGTTTTTGATTCCTAATGCTATCAAAACAAAAAGAAAACTAGTGCGGGTCATAAGCACCGCTTCGCTTGGTGGATGGAATTAGTGCAGGCTGCTATGTCGTGCTTCGTTAGGCGGATGGACGGAGAGAAAGCGGATGGAATGATCACAAGTGTGGAAAGTGAGGGTCGCAATCACCTATTCGAATACCAACACTAGTCTTTGCTAGTGTGGTTCTAGTACGCGAGTGGAGTGGATGTGGATGGAGGCGAGTGCAACACAGCTAACAACAAAGAATTAAACTAGCCAAAACAAACTTGATTCATAGAAAAATAAAGTAAGTTTAAGTTCATTATAAGCTTAAGAATACACTTCACTATGAGAAAAAGGTGGAATAAACCAATAGGAGGAAATCCTAGCCGTGTTTCTTGGCCGGAGCGGTGGGTTGTCAGTCCACTTCATGAATCGGACCGTGGTTTCCTCCTGAGGTAAATGGGTTGTCAATCCACTTATCTTCCTCCATCTTATTCCCCTTCCTTCAATCTTTTCTCCCGTTGCTCAAATGAGTTGTACCGAAGAGTCTTGTTGCAAGCTGCTGGTGGCTGGAAACTCTCCGAAGAGTTAAAGATGGCTTCGGATTGCCGGATAAAACTTCCCGAAGGATGGAGATGAGTGGAGAACCTGTGGGGGTAAAAATTAGCGCTTCGCACGTAGAGCAGCAGGGTGGAGAAAATGAAAGTCGTTGACCTAAATTGCGGAGCACGGGCTTAAATACAGCAGTAGAAAATTAGAGCGCACGATCAGTGGCATATGACTAGTGGTCGTGCGCACTGATAGTTGATGATCGTGCACTCTGATCTAGAGAAACCTGCAATAGACAAGTGACGCACGACCGATGGTCGTGCGCACAGGATCCCATGATCGTGCGATTAGCAAAGACAGAACTCAAAAAAACTTGGATAACGCACACGAGTAGTGGCGCACGACAGGTGGTCGTGCATACTATGTCCAATGCTCGTGCGAATGCCCTAGACAGAACTTGGGAAAATGGATAATAGTGCGCACGATCAGTGGCTCACGACCAGTGGTCATGCGCTATAGGTCCAATGATCGTGCACAGTGTTCCTGGACTGTTTGGGAATTTGATGAACAGACCGCGCACAACTAGTTGTCGTGCGCTAAGGAGTCCACTCACCGTGCGCGTGTAATAACGCAAGACCAGTGGCTCTTAGGCGGAAAACTTTCCAAAACAATCCGGAACACGGTCACCACCTTTGTACTTGCAGCAAAAACAGCAGAGCCACCAAGACGGGCATACCACATTCTCCATACACAACAAAAAACCAAGTAGGGCAAAAGAATAATAACTATGAAATCACACTAAAAGCGGGCCAAAAGTGCACTTAACATAGAATGGACATAATAATAAATATGAACAAATATGGCTCTATAGTGTAGTGCAACAACGAGAAAACTAGCCCAGATGAGTCCAAAAATATGCATATAACTTGGACTCATCACACCCCCAGACTTAAACATTTGCTTGTCCTGAGCAAATCATCACTCCGTGGACTAGGAAATAGTTAGCTGGCTTAGTAATTTCCAAATAAAGTAATGAGAGAAATCAAATATATCATGGGCATAGAAAATATAATAAACAAAGTTTTTATTTATACTACAGAATTTAAACTTTTCGACAGGTGTAAATAAATATTATATCTACTCAAAATTGGAATTCTAGAGAATCGTTCGGTCATATGTAGGATGAAAGTAGGCAGGTTACTAAGGTAAGCCTTGCCAAAGACTAGGGCTCAGGATCACCTCCAAAGGAATCCACCAATGTCGGCGACCATATTCTTGCCCGTTCACACTCTCCACAGTACTAGTTCGTCTCAAGCGTTAATCCATAGGGCTTTAGGATAATCATGGGGCTTAGTCTAAGGTTTGGTTATCAAAGATAAGCATGGAGGTTACATGCAACCCAAGCGAGCAAACAATAAGCTAGACCAATACAGCCCCTCACAAGTGCACGTATGACGCACCCCTAGACTTAGATTGAAAACCGGGTGTGTACACGGCCTAACCCGACCAATATCATGATAAACCAGATTGGGATTCCATTTCTTAATGTCCTTCTTATAATTTTTTTTCTCCTTTTAATTTTTTCTTTTGTTCTATTGCAATCCCCAACTTTAGCACGTAGAAATTCTTGAATTCATCCACCATATCACATGAATTCCACAAATCACACCTCGTTAAAATATTAAATTCACTGGAGCTCATGGATTTGGTTGAGATAGGGGGATTGGCTTTAGGCTTTAGTGCATGAAGATGGAGCTGAATCAAAGGAGGGGTAGGCACAAACTTGGCTTGCAATGGTTCGTAGTAAGGATAAGGTAAACAAGGCTCAAACTAGCCAAATTGATGGCCTACGTCACGCTCACGCTTGACAAACCATGCACCAATGCTTCGAGAGTATCTTGGGGCAAGTTCTTATCCACCAAGAAAGATGATCCTTCCTCCCGACACGAGAAAAACGAGTCTAGTGATGGCTACACACATCCCTACACTATCGTTCAATTTCACCAGATTCACCATTTTTGAGTAGTATAAACAATATTTACATCCGCAAAAAAAGTATAAATCTACGAGCATAAAGAAAAATCAAATCTATACTATTTCTACACAGACCATGAGTACTCGATTAGGAGCAATGCATGAGTTTCACACTACTCTATTCTAAAATCCTAAGCCAGCACCACTATTTTAAAGTTTTCACAAAAGAAATAAATTTTACTCTAGTCGAGCGCGTGTTTAAGATCGCACTCATGTGTGTGTAGGTTCACAATGCGAACAAGAAATCATGAAAATAGAAAAAGAAAAATACTTATGGTATGAAAGTGATAACAGTGCATGTGCACATGTAACTCACATAACTCTCCCCCACTAGACTTAAACTAAGCAACCTAAACAAGATTTGCAATAAAATCAAATAAATAAGAGTTGGGGGAGAGGTTACCCATGCTCAGCAAATGAGCATACCAGAAGGTTGGCGTTAAATTCAGTAGAAAGTCCACAGCCCAAGCAAGCACCACCTACAAAAGAGAACATCTCCACACACAAAAACTACAATCATATAATCACAAAAAGCTTAATTGAAAGAAGAGAAATTGGGTTGTCTCCAATAAGCCACTTTTCTTTACCATCCTTAAGGTGGACGAAATACCTGTATTAACAGTTATATAATGTTCAGAGCATAAGTTTAATACGCAACAAAAAAGTCTAAAGTTACACACATCATTAAGCAAAAAATTAAACTAGAAAAAGCAGAAAAGGGGCCCCAGAGATCCTTCACTTCTCAGCTGAATGTTGAATTTTGATAGATCCCCTCAGTCATGCGAGATGAGGGAGAGGAGAAAGCTTTAGGGCCCAGGGAAGACGAATCTCCCCTGCCCCTAACCTCTTCCTTCTCGCGTCGGCGGGCAAAATTCTGCGCCTTGCGCATGAGCAATTCTTTTTTCTTTTTAAATCCACGAATGGGGATCGCTAGGGATGTATAACCACTCCATCTGAATCAGCAGCATGTCCAGGATTTCCATTCGCGGGCATCCTTTCCTCACCCGCGATGAGTGATAGATCAGCCCAAGTGACCTGTTTTAAAGTCTTATAAAATTTGTTCGGATTAATAAAAGTTTTTAATTTTATCTTATGCAAGCTCTCTACAGCCGTGCTCAGCTCACGTTCCTTCTTATCCGAGTATTGTTTCACTTCAAGCAACTTCGTCTTTGTCTCTCCTTCAGCTAACATCAGCAGTTCTGCCACTTTCTTAACCTTATCTTTCTTAATCAGCAGAACACCTGTCTCAGCAACACTAGATAAATCATCAGCTAACAAAACATTCAACTCCGGCAGTTTTCTGGGTTTAATCGGAGGAAAAGGGGAAAGGGACGGCATTGAAGCCAAATTAACCTTGGGAGCCAAGGTGATGCCGCTCACATTAATTGGCAATATAACCTCACTAGCATTTAGGAATGGGACCCCCAAGATTGCTTTCGATGCATTTCCTATGGGTCCCAACACCTAGAAGTCAGTAACTACAATAGCCCCATTCAGTTTCACTTCCACCTCCTTAATTTCCCCGTCGGTCTTTACTACCGACCCATCGACAAGAATTAGTGACTTCTGGACATTTGATTTTATATTTAAATTCAGTTTCTCAATATCTTGTAAAGCAAGAATGTTGCACGATGTTCTAGAATCACATAAAGCTACCGTCTCCACCACATTAATCTCATAGCTCATGACCACTTCATTTGTATTGCACTCATCTGCCTCTCAAACACTCTTCCCTTGCTCACGAGTATTTTTCTCCGTGTCGCATGGGAGGGTGCCGTGAGTACGCTCGGTGAACACCTGGGCCAGTTGCCCAAGCTGAGTGTCCATGTTCCTCATGGAAGCGGTTTGAGTGCCCATATTAGATTGAGTCATATCCAAAAAAATTTCCATCATTTCCTCCAACGCATTCTTACGCGTCCCTTATGTGTTCTGATTATAACCCGGATATGACGGTCGTGCCTGGCTGTTAGAGGCTTATGCATCAAATTGATGCTGGCCGCCCTGCCACCTTTGATCAGGAGCATTTTGATTCCACGAGAAAATAAGATGATTTTTCGCGTTGGAGTTATACGCATTATTATAGGGAGCGGCACGGTTCAGATTGTTTATAAAATTAATGCTCTCATCAGAAGTTATACCTGACGGATCAGCAAATGTTTCTCCAGCAAGGCACTCATAAGCATGATGGTCGGGGTTTCCACAATCCTGGAAAGAAATGCCAATAACCCGAGCTGGAGGAGGGGTTGATCTAGTCAACATCAACCTTCCATCCATCGTAGGATAACTCCCCTCAGCTTGTTACACCACCGCATTGACTTCAAAAAGATTTCTCGCCCCTCTAGAGGTATTTCTTTTAACAGTCCAGCAGGTGCTATGGGAGGCGGTATCATGAAGGAGACTTATGGTCTGTTTGTTTTAGCTCTGGCGGCTGGAAAAGCTCTTTTCCAGCCGCCAGAGCTATTTTTGGCCGTTTGTTTATGCAGCGGATTGGGAATTGCGTTTCATAATACGCTGAAATTTCCGCTCTTTGGAAAGCAGCCCTTCCCCCGCTTTCTGCTCTCCCAAATCGCGGACGAGAGCGAAATTTTCTCCCCAAAAATCGCGAAGATCCTCTTCCGCAGAGTCCGTTCGCAAATTTCTCTCCCAATCGCCGACCTTCTTCTTCCGTCAGCCTCGGCCCAGCCTCCCCATCCCTAGCAGCGGCCGCCGATCTTCTCCGGAGAGCCAGATCTTCTTCCGCAGCCGCGTCGACGATTCCGCAGCAGCCGACGATCTTCTTCCGCAGCCCTAGCAGTGGCCGACGATCTTCTTCCGCAGCCCTAGCCGCGTCGACGAATCCCGACCCAGCATCATCGCCTTCGGTCGACGATCTTCTTCCGCAGCCCTAGCAGCGGCTGACGATCTTCTTCTGCATACCTAGCAGCGGCGACGAATCCTGACCCAGCCTCATCATCTCCGGCAACGAAAGTGATCGCTGCGGCGACAAATCCTGACCCAGCATCATACTGATCCAGCATCTACTCACTCCAGCGTCCACTGGGGCTTCTCCAACACCTATACTTTCCAATCGGGGGTATGATCTCTTCTTCAATCCAGTTTTTTTGGGTTTTCTAGTAGGGTTTTGATTGTGTGTAGGTGTGTGTATGATTGTGTATTTGTGTAATATTGTGTATGTGTGGTTGTGTATTTCTATAATATTGTGTATCTGTGATTGTGTGTTTGTTGTGTGTGTAAAATGATTGTGTGTGTGTGTGTGTGGGTATGATGTGTGGTGTTTTATTGTGTATGTCTGTGTGGTTTGATTGTGTGTGTGTGTGTATGTATGTGTGGTTTGATTGTATGAATGTTTTATAGTGTATGTATGAGTGTGTATGTGTGTATGTTTTATTTTGTATGAATGTTTTATATTGTGTATTTGTGGTGTTTTATTGTGTGTGTGTGTGTGTGGGTGGATGAGTGTATGTGTGGTTTTATTGTGTATTTGTTGTGTGTATGAATGTGTGTGTTTGTGTAATATTGTGTGTGTGTGAGTGTGTATGTGTGTGTGGTTGTGTATGATTGTGTTTGTTGTGTATTTGTGTGTGTGTGAGTGTGTATGTGTGTATGAGTGTGAATGTTGTATATTGTTTATTTGTTGTGTGTATGGTTGTGTATGAATGTGTATGTTTGTGTAATCGGGGGTAATATTGTATGTGTGTATGTGTTATTGTTTAATGTTGTGTTGTTCTGTATGTGTTATTGTGTATGTGGTGTGTATGTGTGGTTGTACCAAATTTTTTTTATTAAGTATTTGTTTTGATTAGTAATTTTTAAATAGCATAATGGGCAAACCGAAGGAAGGAGGAATCCAAGCGAGTTGGGAGTCAGGCGAGGTGATGTTGTTTTGTGATCTCTGCATAAAAGAGATTGGTCTTGGGAATCGTCCCACCACCCACTTTAGCAAAGAAGGGTGGACAAACTTGATTGCGGGGTTTAAAGAACGAACCGGGAAGAGCTATGATCGACTGCAAATGAAAAATAAATGGGATCATTTGAAGAAGGATTGGAAGTTGTGGAAGGAGCTGAAACATGGCGAGACTGGATTAGGTTGGGATCCAGAGAAGAGAACTATTGCTGCATCAGAAGAATGGTGGGAAGATAAGATTAAGGTCAGCCCAATTTCATCTTTACGTTCTAATGCTGTCTTTTTACCTTTGATTGATTTTAATATTTATTTCTTTACGCTAACAGGTTGTTCCAGCCGCGAAAAAATTTCGAAGTGGAGGTATTTCACCTGATTTGGAGGAGAAACTGGACAGTATGTTCAGTCAAGTGGTCGCAACTGGAGAAGCTTCATGGGCTCCCTCAATTGGGAGTTTGCCACCAGATGTGGGAGGGATCATGTTAGATGATGATGTCGCAGACAACTTGGAGAACAAAGAAATGGCTCCTGAAGAGATGGGATTAGCTTCAACACCTCCTGGGAATGCATCTTCTTCGGTAAATAAAAGAAGAAAGCTCGGGAAAAATAGGGGAATGGCATTTTCTTTGATGTCAGAGTTACATCACTCCACTTTAGCTGTGAAGCCTCCACCCGTTGTCACAGTTAAAGAGGTGGTGGAGTTGCTTTCTAGTTATTCAGAGCTAATGGCAAACTTGGAACTATATTACTTTGCACTCGAGCACATCAGGGACAAGACCACTAGGGAGATCTTTATGAGTATTCCAGAGCATATGCGGGTTTGGTGGATTATGAAAGCGTACGAGAAGAGGGATAAGTGAGAAGATGATTTGATGCTCTACCTCGGTGGATGTTGTTGTCGCACATGATGTATCTGCTTATTGTTTTGATGTTGTCGCGCATGTTGTATCTGCTTACTATTTTTTGTGCTGTTGCTTTATATATCGACATGACAATATGTTTTGATGTTTCTGCTTACTGTTTTCAATGTACCTTTTAGATATTGTATATCATGATAGATGATTTGACGTGTAATTATTCATTAAATGCAGTGACTAGTAATGGAAGATCATGACTCATCTGAAGATTCTGGTGATTCAACTAGTCTTTCACCGGAGCGGACACAATATATAGAGTATTGTCGTGTGGTCATGTCATCGATCGAGAGGCTGAATTATCATGTCCGAGACAGACGCCCATGCATGACATCTAATCAAACGGGGGCAAAATGGATCAGTGAATTACTAGAAGGACATCCTGACAGAATTCATGATGCATTTCGAATGTCTAAACGGATTTTCACAGATTTACTTCACAAGCTGGAGGTAGAT
Source organism: Platanthera zijinensis (assembly GCA_039513925.1). NCBI lineage: Eukaryota > Viridiplantae > Streptophyta > Magnoliopsida > Asparagales > Orchidaceae > Platanthera > Platanthera zijinensis. Next base: position 80,367,341 of record CM077093.1, on the reverse strand, counting down.
CATGAGCTTCAAGGATCAAGGCGGACGTCCTCAAGAGAAATACTAGGGATCACCTTGTATATCTTAGCACAACGAGGTTCTTTTAGATTAACGAAAGAACGGTTCCAGCACTCAACTGAAACAATAAGTAGATATTTTTCAAAAGGGATTAGATCGCTTCTGTTACTCTCGATTGATGTTATAAAGCCTATTGACCGTCAGTTCAGAGATATTCCTGCTGAGATACGGTATGATTCTCGTTACATGCCATTTTTCAAGGATTGTGTTGGTGCCATTGACGGTACGCATGTTGATGCGAGGATACCCGTTGAAGATCAAGTACGATACATAGGACGTCATGGCACGACGACACAAAATGTAATGGTAGTATGTGATTTTAACATGTGTTTTACATTTGCTCTTGCTGGATGGGAGGAAACTGCTCATGATAGTCGCATCTTCGCGCGTGCTTTATCGAACGATAGATTACAGTTTCCGCATCCCCCACAAGGTATACTAATCAATATGTTTACATTCAGTCAATTAGCCCTTATTTGATAATGTTTACCGGTTTAACAGAGCAAATAATTGTAGGTAAATATTATTTGGTGGATGCTGGATACCCGTTAAAGACGGGTTATTTGAAGCCGTATCCAGAAATAAGGTATCACTTATCAGACTTTGTCCGTGGGAGTCGGCCTGTTCAAGGCAGGCACGAACATTTCAATAAGGCGCACTCATCTCTTCGTGGAGTTATCGAGCGAACGTTTGGAGTGTGGGAAAAAAGTGGCACATTTTAAGCAAAATGCCGCAGTACACCTTCAAGAAACAACGCTCCATTGTCCTTGCAACAATGGCCTTACATAACTTCATTCGGAGACATCCATCTCGCTGGGACCCTGAGTTTAATGCTTGTGATGTTGATGAGTCTTCTTTCATTCCCTCAGAGGATGCACACCCTGCGGCAGAGAATGATATTGAAGGCGATATGTATGATGCTGCTGGAGCAGAACATATGTCTACAGTACGAGATATCATTGCCGAAGAAATATACAATGCGCGCAGGTGATCGGAAGGCGAAATATATGATGCTACTGGATTGGATGTTCTCAAGAGTCGCTGCATGTTGGAAGAATATTTATCCTACTTTCTAGAACTATGTAATAAAAGACTAATGTTATGTGTTATTTTGAAATTTTTAGTTTTTAAAAAAACAGCTTCCAAAAGTTGTTTCTCCAAACAGCCAAAATTTGCGCATCCAAATAGTCTGCAGCTTTTCAAAGAGCAGTTCTGCAAATAACAACCAAACAGACTACAGCTTTTCAAAACAGCTCCCCAGAGATCTATTTTAAAATAGCTCTATCTGGACAGCAGCTTTTCAATCCGCCAGAGCTAAAACAAACAGACCCTTAATGCCTCATCAGGAGATAGGTTCATTATAGTGCCACCGGCTGCCACATTGATCAGAGTCCTGTAATTTGGCTCAATAGCAAAATAGAATATTTCGACTAAATTCCATGGCTCACATCCGTGCTGGGAGCATAGACGCTGCAGGTTAGCAAACCTCTCCCATGCTTCAGATAAAGTTTCCTAGTCCAGCTGCCGGAAGGTAGCTATTTCCCTCTGGGAATTCACAATTTTATCCACAGGGTGGAATTTAGCTAAAAACTTAGAGGAAAGAGCCTCCCAAGTAGTAGCAGTCCCAGGCGCAATGGTATGGAGCCTGGTTTTGTACTTGTCCCTCAGCGAAAATAGGAATAGTCTTAGCTTTACTACATCATCAGTAATTCCGGCCTAGCAGGAGCTGCCACAAATTTTTGAGAACTCCGCCAGATGGAGCTGCGTATCCTCACCCGGCATGCTTGAATATTGCGTATTATTTCGGAATATGTTCAGAATGGCGGGCTTTGTCTCGAAATGGTTGTTTACAATGGCCAGTTCGAAGAAAGGGTAAACACTTCCCGTAGTAGGGGTCGTGAAATCACGCATTGTCCTAATGCACGGTTGGACCACCTCTTGGCCCTCAACAATCCGTTCACCATGGCCATTTCCACCTCGGCCTAAATCTTTCATCCTTTCTTCAACAGCAGCGGCATGCATGCGAGCTCTCCTCGCTTGTGCGGTTTCAAGCTCAACTCCCAAATCTTCGACTATATCACCGGGGTTGGGATCTGACATACAACACACAAAAAACTATCAAAAATACCAAAAACACTTACAAACCTTTCCAAAAGAAAAAAGCACACAACGGTTACACTCCCCGGGAGGGACTACTTGTACACAACGACCTCATACACAATACAAATCAACAATACGCCTGCATTCCCCTACAATAGCGCTAAAAACTTGATGTGACGGCAAGTGCACCGGTCGCTGTCAAGTGATAAAATTGGGAATAGCTTCCCTGAATGTCGATCTCGAAGGAATGCATTTTGGGCATCGTGATTGCGTCGTAGAAAGATCGTTAATAATAGTAATATGAAATAACAAGGGGGGTTGGTTTTTGATTCCTAATGCTATCGAAACAAAAAGATAACTAATGCGGGTCGTAAGCACCGCTTCGCTTGGTGGATGGAATTAATGCAGACCGCTATGCCGTGCTTCGTTAGACGGATGGACGGAGAGCAAGCGGATGGAATGATCACAAGTGCGGAAAGTGAGGGTCACAATCACCTCTTCGACTACCAACACTAGTCTTTGCTAGTGTGGTTCTATTGCTCGAGTGGAGTGGATGTGGATGGAGGCGAGTGCAACACAGCTAACAATAAAGAATGCAACTAGCCAAAAAAACTTCATTCATCGATAAATAAAGTAAGTGTAAGTTCAATACAAGCTTAAGAATACACTTCACTATGAGAAAAAGGTAGAATAAACTGATAGGAGGAAAGCCTAGCCGTGGTTCTTGGCCGGAGCAGTGGGTTGTAAGTCCACTTCACGACTCGGACCATGGTTGCTTCCGGATATAAATGGGTTGTCAATCCACTTGTCTTCCTTCATCTTCTTCCCCTTCCTTCAATCTTTTCTCCTGTTGCCCAAATGAGTTGTATCGAAAGAGTCTTGTTGCAAGCTGCTGGTGGCAAGAAACTCTCTAAAGAGTTGAAGATGGCTTCGAATCGTCGGAGAAAACTTCCGGGAGGATGGAGAAGAGTGGAAGACCTGTGGGGGTGTAAATCGGCGCTTCGGGAGCAGCAGTGTGGTGGAGAAAATGAAAAGCTTTGACCTAAATCACGGAGCACGAGATTAAATACAGCAGCAGAAAAGCAAAGCGCACGGGTGCGCACTGACGGCTGATGATCGTGCGCTATGCTCTAGAGAAACCTGCAGTAGACAGAAAAAATAATATATATACGCACGATCAGTGGCGCACGACCAGTGGTCGTGCGCACAGGATCCCATGATCGTGTGATTTGCAAAGACAAAACTCTAAAAAAACTGGGATAACGCGCACGAGCGGTGGCACACGGCTGGTTGTCATGCACACTATGTCCAATGCTCGTGCGAATGCCCCAGACAGAACTATGGAAAATGGAGAATAATGCACATGATTAGTGGCTCACGACCAATGGTCGTACGCTATAGGTCCAATGATTATGCGCAGTGTACCTGGACATTTTGGGAATTTGATGAATAAACCACGCACGACCTGTGGTCATGCACTAAGGAGTCCATTGACCGTGTGCGTGTAATAACGCACGATCAGTGTCCCTTAGGTAGAAAACTTTCCAAAACAATCCGGAACACGCTCACCACCTTTCTACCTGCAGCAAAAACAGTAGAGCCATCGAGACGGGCGTACCACATTCTCCATACACAGCAAAACACCAAGTAGGGCAAAAGAATAATAACTATGAAATCACACTGAAAGCGGGCCAAAAGTGCACTTAACATGGAATTGAAATAATAACAAATATGAACAAATATGACTCTATAGTGTTGTGCAACAATGAGAAAACTAGCCCAGATGAGTCCAAAAAAATGAATATAACTTGGACTCATCAATAGTCTTTGGGTCTTGTAACTACGTCCCAAACTCTATATCTCTCAAACTGATTGAGTTCCACTTGCATTGCAATGATCTAGTGTGGATCTTATTCTGCATCTTTGATGGATTGAGGTTCAATCTGAGAAATAAAACAAGCATGCATCTGATCTTGATTCAATTAATACCTTATTTGAACACCAGTTGATATATCTCCAATCACTTGAGATATAGGGTGATCTCTAAGTGTGACAAGATCAACAGGTAGAGTTGGTTGTTCAACTATTTGTGGTGCTAATTCTTCTGGTGGAATTTCATTAGGCACAATATTTTCAGCATAAATTTCTTAATTTTCTTCATCACTGTCATCATCAGCAATCTGTTGAGAAGGATGTAATGTATCCTCTTGTGTTAGGATTAATTCATCCAATTTATCACACAGATTTGGTACCTGAATAGATTCTATGGTAGAGATATCTCTCCCTCCATGTAAAACATATTAGTTTCATCAAAAGGAACAGGCACAGATTCTTCTATCTTAAGGGTAGATTTATTAAAGACCCTATAAGCCTTGCTGACTTGAGAGTATCCAAGGAAAATTCCTTCTGCAGCTTTGGCTTCAAATTTCTTTAAGTGTTTCTAATTATTGCTATGAATGTAACACTTACAACCAAAAACTTTAAAATAATTAACTTTAGGTTTCTTATTTTTAAGTAATTCATAGGGAGACTTACCCTTTATTTTATGTATCAGACTTCTATTAAGAACATAGTTTGCTGTGCTTACTGCCTCTACCCAAAATGATAGGGGCAAGTTAGCATCTGCAAGTAATGTTCCAGCAGATTCAATTATGGTTCTATTTTTTTTCTTTCAGCTACCCCATTTTGTTGAGGAGTTCTAGGAGCTGAAAAATAATGTTTGATACCTTCTTTCTCATAGAATTCTTTCATCAGAAGAGATTCAAACTCAGTTCCATGATATCTTCTGATCAATGTAATCTGAGTAGAGTACTCAATCTTGATGTTCCTAAGAAAGTCTGTAAGAACTTTAAAGTTATCTGAATTATTTCTCAGAAAGAACACCCAAGTGAATCTATAGAAATCATAAAAAATCACTGAAGTATAAGACTTTCCTCCAAAAATTTTTACTGCAATAGGTCCAAAAAGATCCATACGTAGCAAATACAAAATTCTTGGTTAATCACTCTTAGAAATGGATTTTAAACTATTTTTGATTTGCTTGCTTAATTGACAAGCCCTGTAAAGTCCTTCCTTCTTCTAAGAACCAGAAGGTAGTCCTCTGACATGGTTGTCTTTCTATAATTTAGCAATAGTCCTAAGGATTACATGTCCTAATATTTTATGTCATAGTTCATTTGTTTTACTTATTTTATTAAGCAGGTAAATTTCTATTTTTGCAGAGTTAAATTTTGCTAAGTAAATGTTACCTTGTCTAACTCCAGTTAAAATAATTTTGTTTTTATCAAATGTAATAAAACATAATGGCTTATTAAAAGATACTTGATAACCTTCATCACATAAGTGACTTATGGAGATGAGGTATGCTTGAGACCATTCACATAAGCTACCTTCCTAAAGGTAACAACTCTAACCTTGACATTGCCATAGCCTTCTATCTGTCCACAGTTGGAGTCTCCAAAAATGACTTTTGGCCCAAGATTAGCTTTGAAGTCACTCAGGTTTGCTTTGCTTCATATCATATGTTTTGAACATCCACAATCAAAATACCACTGTTCCACTGTGGTAGGATAGTTCCTTTGCTGATCTTCTTCAAACTTAGAATTGCTGCATGATGCATTGATTGCCATCAAGCAGACTTCCTTAGCCTTTGCTTCTTCATCATCTTCACTTGTGCTAGATGATGACTGATCATCTGATTCACTCCAGGTTTCAGCTACAAAACCTCTCTCCTTCGGTTTGGGTCCATTGCCCACAACGTTCCCTAGAGTGGATTTGAAGAGGCATCACCATCAAGACTAAGAGCTTAGTTTTATTTGATGTGTGCTTAAGTTTATGTATGCAGGTAGTCCTTGATTGGACAAGTGAACAAAAGGAGTAAGCTGGAAGTCAGCTAATTTGACTAAGGTAAAAACGTCGAGACAGCTGAGAAGAATGTCTCAGCATAACCGCTGAGATAGCTGAATAATAAACAGCTGAGACAGCTTAGAAGAATGTCTCAGCGTATCTGCTGTGACTGAAGATAGTCAAAACTAGAAGTTTGTCGAGCTTAGCTCATCATTCGTCGAGCTAAGTTTAAAGCTTGAGATTCTGAGTTCATCGAGCTCAGTAGAATTTGTCGAACTGAGCTCAGAGTTCGTCGAGCTCAACTCACAATTCGTCGAGCTAAGTTCAGAGTTGGAGATACTGAGTTTGTCGAGCTAGTTGAGAATTCATCGAACTGAGTTCAAAGTTCGTTAAGTTAAGTTCACCATTTGTCGAACTCACTTCAAAGTAAGACAGTCTAAGCAAGTGTTTTTAAACACAAAAAATTGGCTAAGGCATAAAGCGTTGAGTAAAGCAAGCTCACTCAACGATCTCAACGCCTAAGATGCTGTAGGGGCAGAAAATTGGCTAAGCTAGAAAGCGTTAAGTGAGGCAAGCTTACTCTACACTCTCAATTCCTAAGATACTATAAAGTCAGAAATATGGTTAAGGCAAAAAGTGTTGATTGGAGGTTGCTCACTCAACGCTGTCAACGAATAGTGAAGACAGAATTTTGTCTATGATATTTGGCAGTGAGTGATGCTCAGTCACTCAATGCCAAACAGAAGAAAGCTGATAAAGCAAGATTGGCGTTGAGTGAAGCTGAATCACTCAATGCCTAGAAACAGATTTATATTCTATGTTATTTGGCGTAAAGTGAAGGTTACTCAATCAATGACAAGAGATAGTAAATCTGTATAAGTGTTTTGGTGTTGAGTGATTCTTACTCACTCAATGCCTATGCTAATGTTGTTTGATTTTTTGGCTAAGTCCACAACTGATGATGTCAGCAAGTCAACAAGTCAACATATTTCAAATTAGTGGTAGGATGGCTACAGTATGCGAGAAATGTTTTCGGAGACCTACTGTATGACATTTGGCGTTAAAGCAAAGTCTTTGCTGGCCATTAATGATGTGGGGCACACTACTCAAGAGCCGTTGGGACAAAATCAAATAAAAGAAAGAGGCCATTACATAGAAAAGTAGCTTTTGAGAAAAAAGCATTAGGCAGTTCTTCTTCTCCGCCATTATTGTGGAGCTGAAGAACAGGAAGCTCAAGTCTACAAGAGAAAGAGCAAGGTAGCTGTTGGTATCAACATCTTCAACAAAAAGTTAGCTGTTGTCATCTTCATCGACTTCAGCAGTTCAGGGTATTTATCTGAGAAAAGTGGATGCAACCAAGGGCCGACCCTTGCTGCAAGTTCCTCATAGTTCCATCTATACAAGCAACATCTTGAAGATCTTAATCTGGAAGCTGTGAAGAGAAGAAGATTGAAGAAGCAGAAATCTGAAAGAAGGCTCAGGGGACTATTCCTCAGGAGTCAAAGTTAGGGCTAAATCACCTCAGCCCAAGAAAGGAAGAAGACGCAGAGCTATCTTAGTCTGCAAAGTTAGAGTTGAGATTTTCTCAGCTCAGGTAGCAGTAATTAGCTGTAGTAACTTCTCAGTTCCAGTAGGAAAAATCCCCGGTGCTGTGAAGTAGTAGTTAGGGCTGAACTTCAGGCTCAGTTCAGAAAGAAGCAAAACATTGTTCTGCAAGTCACTTCTTGCTCAAGTAAATATACACTTGTTGTTGTGGAAGTAGTTAGGACTAAGTACTTCTTAGTTCAATAAAAGTATACTCAGGAAATATATCTCCCGAAGTCAAGTTTGGGCTAAGTTTATCTCAGTCCAAGTAGATTGGCACAGTGAAATTTCACTTGTGTCCAATCAACACACCAACACACACTCATCATATAGGATCCAAGTATGGATTTGAGTGTAGGGCCTTTTTGGCTCTAGGTAGGTGATAAGTGTGTCACTGAGCTGTAGGTGCCTGGAAGGGCACTGATGTAGGTACCTGATGGGTACTAAGCTGTAGGAGTGTTGCTGCACTCTGAGAGTAGGGCCTTGTGCCTGAAGTTGTATGGATGAGAAGCCTTAGCTGTAGGCCTTAGAGATAAAGCTGAGGTAGGTGGCTTGAGGTTCAATGTGTGTAGGAGCACTATAGAGCTCTGAGGTAGGATCCTTTGTGAATCCGAGGTAGGTCTGTCCTCCCTGCCTGAATGTAGGGCTTAACATCCTGAGGTAGGTGGTTTGCTGACCAATGAGTTGTAGGCCCTTGTTGCCACGACCCACATTTTCTCACAAATAAAATTGTATCATAGGAAGAAAAAATATGTGCCACGATGCCACGTCGTGCAGGGGATAACTGCACATGTTCTGGCAAAGCTCCAGACTCTACATCTTTACAGAAAATCATAAATTATTATGAGAGAAAATCAGTTAAATTTGACAGCCGTATCCCTCAGTACCGTGGATCAGCTAGTCCACAATTAAAATATATAGATACGTAGCAGAAAATAGTTTGTTTAGGTTTATTTGACATCCTAAATGAGCATAAGTGTCCCCGAGGGACGACTCATGGTATGCACGACTCTAAATTTAATATAGTAATAAAAATAGCCTTTACGTTACTTGGGAATTTAGTGCTTTAGTTTTATAAACATGACGTGCATGAGGTACATATAGTAATGCTTTTAGGGTTTAAAATACCTAACATGCAACCTAGCATAAATCATTCCCAGAAAGCAAGTGAACAACCTCCAAATAGGAAAAAATAGCAGTTTTAGTTCATACCCAACATCACAAGTAAGCAACCAATGGGCATCAACAACCTGACACGAACCCACTGGTGAGCATGCATGTCTATACAAAAAGAGGGAAAACTACCTCACAAGGGAGAGGAATAGAAATCTCAGCAACCCAGGAGGCCACAAGCAAGCTCTACAAGAAGACTAGCCGCTCAACCGGCTACTGCTCTTAACCTGAGGAATTCAAAGAAGGAACACCTCAGCAAGAATAAAATCAAAAGGAGCGGATCATTAGACTCATGAATAAATAAGGAAGGGTTTACCAACCCGACAAAAAAATGCTATCAGTAAAAGAAAAGGAATGACAGTAAGAAAACAACACTGTCTAAAGAGAAATAAATAAAATAAAACACACCAAGTGTGAGTACAATAGTAACATGCCTTGCAAAAGAAAAGAACCTACAGCAGCAACAAGACATATTTATACCAACAGAAAATAGCCACAGAGAGGAAATGAACTAACAATCCTAATCTTTGTGAATTATTGGCCGTGATGAAATCCTTGGGTTGGAGTTGGCGGCACAGCCCTCACCAATAACCAGACCCAAAAACACTCCAGGGTGAAAACAACTGGTGGCAGCTACAGGGTCCACACAACTTACCATACCAGCCCAACACGGCCTAGGTGGTGGTGGCCACAGCTCAACACACACAATTCACCCCTTACAGAGCCTACAAAACCAAACCACCTACCATAATCCACGAGTCGACATCCAAGAAAAGCTAACCGAACTATCCAGACTAAAAAGCTAGGCGTTGAGTGTGTCCACCACACTCAACGCTTTTATACTTAGCCTAATTTTCACTCAACGCCAACTATCCAGGGAACTCAAACTTACTTAAAAAATTCTAATCTCCTCCTTCCTACCCCTTCTACCCTACCACAACAGCTATCTGACTTAACTACAACTAAATATAGCCATACCCTACCTCCAGCTACCAACTGGACACCAAACCGATAATAAAGAGGAAGAGATTAGCCAAATTCTTCGACAGCCTGAACCAGATGATGGCCGCGGAACAGAAACCGACCGTGGTTGGTTTGAAATGGTCAGATTTCGCGGGCCGGTTAGAAGATCGAGTTTTCTAATGAGAGGAGGCAAGTGCACCTATCGCAAGTAGTACTCGGTATTCGGGAAAATACCGAGGTCGTATTATTCTCGGGGATGCGTTGATTATATCTACTCTTCCAGGAACACTATTATCTTACTAACAGTAAGGTGGGATTTTTTTAGTTTAATTAAAACGGAAAGAAAGAGAGCAGAATTTTGCTAAGTTAGTTCGATGACGGGTTAAAACTCGGCATCGAATCGGATTAAGACTAAAATAATTCTCAACAATTATTAAACTTTGTTTTTAAATTAATAAAAGGCACTTGGCCGTGGGGGTTCCAAAAATATGAGCGCACTTATCTCTAGGAATATTGCTCACCTAAACATTAAGACTATTCGACCGATCGTTAGACCGACGAAGGATTCCTCTTAATGCCCGCTTTACGCTAAGAACCCCGCTATTGGGTGGGGAACCCAATCCGGCAGAGCTACGCTTCTCCTCTTTCGAGGTGGCGTACGCAGTTCTCTTTAACCAAGGGGGATCGGTCCATACGTGCAGCCTCTCGGCATCGCATATGGATAACGGAAATAGAGCCCACACATCGATTATGTGGTCCTATGCGTCGTTAAGCCGGGGTAAACCTTAAGTCCTTAAATTAAAATAAAAATAAAGTTTTTTAATTATTTCAAATCATTTTATATGTCCCAATGCTCTTCGATGCCGAAGGCTAAAAGAGATTAGCCACTCATCGGTATGGGGACGGCTTTATGTTTTTAGGTGAAGCGTGAGTGTTAAATTAAGCACTGAACAATTATAAGAGAAAACACGAAAAATAGTACAATTAGATAAATTGAAGGCTAATTGATGCAGGCACTCACGCACACTTCAAAACCATAAAGAAAATTAAATAAAGCAAGCCCTACTCAAATGAGTAGGCGGAAATAAATGCACACACGCACACACTCTTCATAATTGAGGAAAGTGATAAATAAAGCGTAAAAATTATCTCCTACACGCACGCACTCTACATAATTGAGAAAGCGATAAAATTGCAAGTCCCGGCTCAAATGAGTGGGCGGGGGTAAATTTATCTCATACACGCACGCACTCTTCTTGAAAGTAAAACACACACACACACACTCTACAGAAAAGTAAACACACGCACACACACAAAGTTTTCCTACTCAAGTGAGTAGGAAGAAAATGAAAGCAGTAAAAAGACAAGTCCCACTCAAACGAGTGGGCGGGAAATGAAAGCAGAGCGCCATTTAACTCTTAACGAGTAGGCGGAAGTAAATGCATACGCACACACGCACACTACAGGAGTTGAAATAAAGCAGTAAAACCTAACTCATAAACGCACACACACTTGCAAAAATAAGAAAATCAAAGTTGCTGAAAAATTAAAACGACTGCATTTCTACCGCTAGAATGCGGTAGAAATGCATAAAAAGTGAAAATAAAAATTAACCGAGCGAAATTGTTTTGCAAATAAACGCAAAATGAAAGTACTCGAAAAATTAAAACAACTGCATTTCTACCACTAGAATGCGGTAGAAATGCATAAATAGATGAAATAAAAATTAAAGGGACTAAAGTTTTGCAAATAAAAAGTTAAAACAAAGTGAGCGAAAAATTATAACGACTATATTTTCATTCTTATATTTTTATAAAAACTCCTAAAAAGTGAAAATAAAACAAAAAAAGACAAAAAGTTTTACGATCCTAAAGAGCCTAAGTTAAAGAAAAATGAAAATAACACTTTTAGATGAGTTTTTATAAAGCCTTATGAATGAAAAAATAGGAAAAAGGAGAAAAGCTAAATCTAAAAAGTGCAGAAAATGAAAATAAAACGGGCATAACAACGGCTAGAAAGTGCAAGAAAATCCTAAACTAAGTTATGAAAGCTAAAAAGAAAACATAAAAAGAGAATCACAAAAAGGGAATGAAAAAATTACTTAAGAAGGGCGCTTCCAATTGAACATTTCAACTTTGCAAGATAGAAAATCTACCATTTTATTGAATAAAAAGGCTATTACATGAAAAGCTAAAACAAACAACCTAATACAAACTAAGAAAGATAGGGAGAAATTCTCCTTACATAGCTTAGAAGCCAAACGGGCAGCACCTCCCCTAAGTAAGATGGACCAAAAAAGTGGACCAAATAAGCTTCCTGGAAGCTCTTATTTATAGGCAAATTTTCGGGTTGGTCACGCCCGTGACTAAGGCGTGACAGGGGGGCGTGTCGACACTATTCATGAGCTGATCGGGTGACTTGACTGGAAAGTTGACTTCGGCTGAAAACATGGCGGTCAAGCCCTAGGTCACGGGCGTGACATGTGTCAGTCACGGGCGTGACTGGGGCGTATCGGGGAGGTCGATCTGGGCGCGGTCCGGCAGCAAAGTCGCGCGCGTCACGTCGGGCCAGGTGGCTAAGTCACGCCCGTGTCACACCTTGACACGGGCGTGTCTTGGGGCGTGTCGAGCTTGGTTTGATCATCGCCGATCGTCGAGCTGGCAACCTGTGGTCTGCGATCGTCGAGGGCGTGACACGGGCGTGTCGGTCATGTGACACGGGCGTGTCAGTAAACATTTTGACTTTTTCTGGAATTTTTCTGGAATAAAAATAAAGCTAAGTTAGAAATAATATTTACAAAAATAAGCAATTTATTGGATAAAACAAATAAAAAAAGTCAAAAAACATACAAAATTGACTTAAATAAAATACAAAAATATAGGTATATTTACAACTCATCAAACACCCCCATACTTAAGCTTTTGCTATTCCAGAGCAAAAGTTTGAGGTGAACTTATAAGGAATAATAAAAAACCCTAAGTTCTGCTACCGCTAAATTAATTATAAGAGAGATCAAATAAAAATATACGGGGTATAAGAGTTAAGTCCTAAAATTATTTAGATGATTTAAACAGGGCAAAAGTTTTGGCCAAAAGACTTCTTGATGTAATCAAATAGAAAGCAATAATTGTATTGGTTAGATTAACAGAAAATAGTTTGGAGTTATACGAACTTTAGCTTATAGGAGTGTTATCGGAAATAATGCAATTTACGAATTATGCCCTCAAAAAGATTTTTGAATTAATTCTAGAGTCATGAAATTGGCTAAGGGGGGGGGGGTGATGTTGGTTTATGAAGATGCTTGGATTTTGAGGTGAGGTTATTATTTTTCTCGAACCTCCATTTTTTTTTGATTTGGATGTTAAAGGAAAACGAAATCTTATTTTCCTTAACATAAAATTTTTCTTCTTCATAAAAATAACCCAATGTATATGTGTTGGAGTAATGAATTTTATCCTCTTACTCCGTAACGTATAATCTTTTAAATTATTGGGTGCCTATGTTTACGGAATGAAATCTTATTCCCATTGACATAAGTTCTTTTTCTTTTTGGGGAAATATTTTTATCATACCAAGTAGGTTATGATAAGTAAGGGGAGAAAAGAGAACTAGATTTTTAATTGAAAAATAATTGAGAGCAACCTTTATAAATTGTACGTTCCAATTTTTCAGAAAGCTAAAAGCAAGCATAATTGAATTCTATTGTCGTTATTTTCTAACTTGGTACACATGTTCCTATCTATGAAAAATTAGAAGTAGTGCCTAAAGCGAGTCCCCTATTTTTAACAAAGTATAATAAATTTTTTAAAACTTAACCCCGGCTATTTAGATTTTTCAATCTATAATTAACAAATGAATAGTGAACAAAGAATTGATTAAATTCGCATATAAATAAACTCAAAACTAAAGTTTTGGATAACAAGAAACTTAAGAATGAGATGTTTGATTTATTTGTTTCATAACTTACATAAATTTTTTTGTTGTTTTTTTTTGAAGTTATGCTCTTTTTTTTGTATTTTTGTATTTATATCTTTAATATATACATACTAAAAAGAAAGAAAAAAAATGCGAAAATAAAATTTTTTGGATTTTTAAGTTTTGTGAATTTTTTGTATTTTTAATGAAATTTTCATTCTATTTACAAAAATTTGGGAAAAAGAAAAAAATATTTACAAGGATGAGAGGGAAAAAGGGAGAGGGGAAAGAGAAAGAATATTTACAAAAAGTACTTATAAAAATTATTTACAAAAATATTTACAAGAATATTTACAAAAATATAAACTAGGTAGCCGCGAGATGACTCGTTATGTGGATGGCTCGATGAGCCGGATCTTGCGGACCGAGTTAAAAATAAGTCAAAGTTTCAAAAATGAAACTTCAAAATTTTTAATTAATTTTTTTTTTGATTTTTTTGTGTTATATATATTTATTATTATTTTTTTATATATTTTTGTTTTTTTTGTTTTTGAAGTTTTTTTTTTTAAAATTTAAATTTTTTTTGTTTTTGTAAGTAAAAAAAAAAGAGTACGAAAATACGAAAACACCCCCATACTTAGATCCAACATTGTCCCCAATGTTGTATGCTAAGCATGAGGAACAAGACGGCTGGCGTATGTACAAAAAAAGGAAAAAGAGGGGGGCAGAAAACATCCCTGATCCGCGCTCGGGGAAGCCCATTAGAAACCCTGCATTTATTAGAAAAATAGAAAACATAATAAATAAAGACGTAAAGAAGATAGACGTGGGGTGCCTCCCAGGAGCGCTTTATTTATAGTCGCGTAGCTTGACTATAGTGGCGGGTTTATAAGTCGAGGAGGGATATGGTTTCGCTAAACTCGATCACAGGGTCGCCCGCTATGTAAGTCTTTAATTGATGATCGTTTACTTTAAACGAGCCTTTTTCCGGGTGGGAGACGAGTACGGTCCCATATGGAAAAACTTCTTCAACTAAGAAGGGATCGGACCAACGGGATTTGAGTTTGCCAGGAAAAAGTTTAAGACGAGAATTATAATGAAGGACTAGATCGCCCGGAGAAAAAATTTTGGGGGTTTTAATTTTTCGATCGTGATAAAACTTAGAACGCTCCTTATAGAACTTATTGCTCTCGTAAGCGTTCGCACGCCATTCATCGAGCTCGTTTAGTTGCAGTTTTCTATTCTGAGCGACTAAGTTAGAGTCGAGGTTTAAGAGTTTTAATGCCCAAAGTGCGCAGTGCTCCAGTTCTACGGGTAAATGGCATGCTTTGCCATAGACTAATCGAAACGGGGTACAACCGGTAGCGATTTTGTACGCCGTACGATACGCCCATAACGCGTCGTCAAGCTTAACGGACCAATCTTTCCTATTAAGTGAAACGGTTTTTTCTAATATGCGTTTTATCTCTCGATTTACTACCTCAACTTGGCCACTTGTTTGCGGGTGGTAGGGGGTGGCAAGCTTGTGCGTGACTCCGTATTTAGCTAACGTCTTAGCCATTATAGCGTTACAGAAATGCGTTCCCCTATCACTAACAATAGCGCGAGGCGTGCCGAAGCGAGAAAATAATTTTTTTAGAAATGTTACGACGACTCGCGCATCGTTGGTGGGGAGAGCTTGTGCTTCCGCCCACCGTGATACGTAGTCGACCGCTACTAAAATATACATATTTTTATAAGAAGGAGGTAGGGGGCCAACAAAATCTATGCCCCATAAATCGAAAACTTCGCATTCTAAAAACAAATTTTGGGGCATCTCGTCTCGACGTGAGATGTTACCCGACCGCTGACAGCTATCGCATGCGCGCACAAAGTTGTGCGTGTCTTTGAAGAGAGTGGGCCAAAAGTAGCCCGCCTCTAGCGCCTTCCTAGCGGTCCGGTTGGCTTGATAGTGCCCCCCCGGCTGGACCCTCGTGGCAGTGCCTCAATATTTGTGTGCACTCCACTCCCGCGACGCATCTTCGAACCGCTTGGTCCGCGCAGATACGGAAAAGAAAGGTGTCATCCCAAAAGAAATTTTTCAAGTCGGAAAAGAATTTCTTCTTTTGATGACTTGAAAAATCTTTTGGAAGTACCCGCGCGACTAAGTAGTTCGCACAATCTGCGAACCAAGGCGAAGATGACGAAGATGAACGAATGGCGAGAAGGCGTTCCTCGGGGAATCTGTCATTTATTTCAGATTTGACGAGCGCTTCCGCACCCGGATTTTCTAAACGGGAGAGGTGGTCTGCCGCTAGATTCTCCGCACCCTTCTTATCTCGGATCTCCAAGTCAAACTCTTGTAGGAGGAGAATCCATCGAAGAAGGCGGGGCTTCGCGTCGGTTTTGGCTAGTAGATATTTAAGGGCGGAGTGATCGGTAAAAATGATAACTTTAGATAGCGTAAGGTACGAGCAAAACTTATCGAAAGCGAAAACGATGGCTAAGAGTTCCTTTTCCGTAGTCGTGTAATTCACTTGTGCGAAAGTGAGCGTCTTGCTAGCGTAATAAATAGGATGAAAATGTTTTTCTACGCGTTGGCCAAGAACGGCGCCTAAGGCAATATCACTAGCGTCGCACATGATTTCGAACGGAAGGGACCAATTAGGGGCCACTAGAATTGGAGAATTGATAAGTTTTTGTTTTATAAAATTAAAAGCAGACTCGCAATCGCTACTAAAGACAAAAGGTGATTCCTTTTCCAAGAGGTGAGTAAGCGGCTTTGTTATTTTTGAAAAATCTTGAATGAAGCGCCTATAAAAGCCCGCGTGGCCTAAGAAACTCCTAATGGATTTTACGTTTGTCAGCTGAGGAAGTTTTTCTATGATTTCAACTTTGGCCTTATCGACCTCTATCCCCTTAATCGAAATCTTATGGCCGAGGACCAAACCTCCTCGAACCATAAAGTTACACTTTTCCCAATTTAAAACAAGATTCGTGTCCTCGCATCGCTGGAGGACACGATCAAGATTATGAAGACAATCTGGGAATGAGCATCCGAATACAGAAAAGTCATCCATAAATATTTCCATAATATCTTCTACTAGCTCACCAAAAATTGCTAGCATACATCTTTGGAATGTAGCCGGCACATTGCAGAGGCCAAATGGCATTCTTCGATAGGCGAAGGTGCCAAAGGGGCAAGTAAAAGTTGTTTTCTCTTGGTCTTCGGGGGAAATGGGGATTTGGAAAAACCCCGATAAACCGTCGAGAAAACAATAATAAGGATGACCGGAAAGACGCTCAAGAATTTGGTCAAGGAACGGTAGTGGAAAATGGTCTTTGCGGGTGGCATCATTAAGTTTGCGGTAATCGATGACCACACGCCAACCCGTAACAGTACGAGTTGGGACGAGCTCGTTGTGCTCATTCGCCACTACGGTTAGACCGCCCTTCTTGGGCACGACATGAATGGGACTAACCCATGCACTATCAGAAATGGGATAAATAATCCCCGCATCTAATAATTTAATTATCTCAGCTTTCACGACGTCTTTCATGTTTGGGTTAAGACGCCGCTGCGGCTGAATGGTTTTGCGGCAATTATCGTTTAAGAAAATTTTGTGAGTGCAGAAAGAAGGGTTAATCCCCTTTAGGTCAGAAATTTGCCACACAATTGCGTGGCGATGTTTAAGCAAAACCTCCAATAAATCGGTGGTCTCCGAATCGCTTAAATACGAAGAAATGATTACCGGGAGTGTATCATTTTTCCCCAAAAATGCGTATTTTAGGGATTCGGGTAATGGTTTGAGTTCTAGGATGGACGGTTCTTCTAGTGAGGTTTTAGTGCTAATGTCTTTAGAACCAATTGGTTCAAAAGGCATATTCGTAGACGCGTCCTCATCGCAATAAAAATTTCCGAGTGAAAAAATATTTTCGTTTAAAAACTCGGACTCGAAAACCGGAGAAGAACAATCTCCATAAAAAGAATCTAAAGAGTAGCATAAATCGTCGCTCGGCGACGAGTCTTCCATAGAGGAGTTAATAGAAAAAGTAACTTGGTCATCTCCTACCCGAAGGAGAAGCTGACCATTACTTACATCGATTAACGCACGTGAGGTCGCGAGGAAAGGGCGACCAAGTATTATTGGTACGTTGGCATCTTCCTCGATGTCCAAGATGACGAAGTCCACTGGGAAGGTGAACTTGTCTACTCGGACAAGGACATCCTCAACAACCCCGATGGGGAACCTAACCGAGCGATCCGCTAGTTGGATGCACATATTGGTAGGAGCAGGAGTACCCAAACCTAAACGCAGGAAGAGCGAGAACAACATCAAATTAAAGCTCGCACCTAAGTCTGCCAAGGCGTATTTTACTAATACATTGCCAAAAAGGCACGGGATGGAGAACCTTCCCGGGTCGTTTTGTTTTGAGGGCAATTTACTAGTAAGAGCCGCCGAGCAGACAATGTTGAGAGAAATATGCGAAATATCCTCGAGTTTGCGTTTATTAGAAAGTAGTTCTTTTAAAAATTTCGCATATTTAGGCATTTGCGAGATAGCCTCGCAAAAAGGAACATTAATATGAATTTGTTTAAGTAATAAAATAAATTTTTCATATTGCACGTTTACTCGCTCGTTATCTAACTTATGCGGGTAGGGCAACGCCTTGTTTAAAATAGTTTTGTCGATAAAAATCGGTAAGGGTTGCGTAATCGAAGAAGAGGGAAGAGGGGTCGGAGGTGAAATATGTACCTGAGGATCGATCCGTTTTGGATTGACCACCTCCTTACCGCTACGGAGGGTTATAGCGTTGGCGGTTTCCCTTGGATTGGGCTCCGTGTTCCCTGGCAGTGCCCCCAGGGCGCATTCCGACATAAGTCGCGCCAGCTGTCCAACCTGGAGTTCTAAATTTTTTAGCGATCCGGTGATGTTCCGGATATTGGACTCGTTGGACGCGACATAACGATTAAAATTTTCCTCCACCGGGGATGGCTTCATAGGAGGGGGAGGAAGAAACGTTGGCGCAAAAGGAGGGGGAGGGGGACGCTGCGCGTTATTCGGGTTGCTCCAGGAGAAATTCGGATGGTTCCTCCAACCTGGATTATAATGGCTACTATAAGAGTTGTTTTGAAATGAGGGACGCACCGGATTTCCCATGTAGTCCACGAATTCGTCGACTACGCAGACGTTAGAGGGGGGGAGAAAACAAGGCGGAGTGGAGGAGGTAACAGACATCTCCGCCACCTGCTTAGTTAGCCTTTCCACTTGGAGGGCTAGCTGAGCAGTGGCATCCACTTCAAAAATGCCCGCCTGCTTAGGGCGCGCCCGCAGGACATTCCACTGGTAGGCGTTCACCGCCATTTCCTCGAAAAGGGCCTGGGCGGCCTCGGGGGTCTTGTTGTTCAGAGTGCCCCCGGCAGCCGCGTCAATCATTTGACGCGTCTGACTATTCAGTACATTATAAAAAATTTGTACCTGCAACCACGTTGGTAGAGCGTGGTGCGGGCACCGACGGAGGAACTCCTTAAAGCGTTCCCAAGTCTCGTAAAGAGACTCGGAGTCGTTTTGGACGAACGAAGATATGTCCGCCCGCAGTCTTGCAGTTTTCGCGGGCGGAAAATACTTCGTAAAGAATTTCTCAGCCAACTCCGCCCAGGACGTGATGGATCCCCGTGGGAGGGAGAGTAACCACGCCTTAGCCTTGGACTTAAGAGAGAAGGGAAAAAGGCGCAAATGAATGGCGTCATCAGTGACACCATTAATTTTAAAAGTATTGCAAATCTCAAGAAAATTAGACAAGTGGTTATTGGGGTCCTCATCCGGCAGTCCGTCGAACTGCACGGCATTTTGGATCATTTGAATCACACTTGACTTAATTTCAAAATTATTGTTGGCCACAGCGGGCCGAACAATACTCGACCCCGTATCATCCAAGTTGGGCCGAGCATAGTAAGACATAGTACGCTCGACCGGTTGGGCATTATTCGGGTCGGCCATAGAAGAAGAAGAGGGTTCTCCGATAGATTCTGCGGGGTCTAAAAAGGGAATTCGACGGAGAGATCGGATACGCGCAAGAGAGCGGTCGATCTCGGGGTCAAATTCAAGATTTTCAGAACTCGAAGGTTGTCCACGGGTCATACACCCTAAAAAAAACGAAAGGGGGAAGGATTTTTTTTGTATAATTTTTTTTTATTTGAAAATAAAGTAAAATTAATAGAGTCCCGGATTCAATATAACAACCGTGCTCCCCGGCAACGATGCCAAAAACTTGATGGCCGCAGAACAGAAACCGACTGTGGTTGGTTCGAAATGGTCAGATTCTGCAGGCCGGTTAGAAGATCGAGTTTTCTAACGAGAGGAGGCAAGTGCACCTATCGCAAGTAGTACTCGGTATTCAGGAAAATACCGAGGTCGTATTATTCTCGGGGATGCGTTGATTATATCTACTTTTCCAGGAACACTATTATCTTACTAACAGTAAGGTGGGATTTTTTTAGTTTAATTAAAATGGAAAGAAAGAGAGCAGAATTTTGCTAAGTTAGTTCGATGACGGGTTAACGCTCGGCATCGAATCGGATTAAGACTAAAATAATTCTCAACAATTATTAAACTTTGTTTTTAAATTAATAAAAGGCACTTGGCCGTGGGGGTTCTAAAAATATGAGCGCACTTATCTCTAGGAATATTGCTCACCTAAACATTAAGACTATTCGACCGATCGTTAGACCGACGAAGGATTCCTCTTAATGCCCGCTTTACGCTAAGAACCCCGCTATTGGGTGGGGAACCCAATCCGGCAGAACTACGCTTCTCCTCTTTCGAGGGGGCGTACGCAGTTCTCTTTACCCAAGGGGAATCGGTCCATACGTGCAGCCTCTCGGCGTCGCGTATGGATAACGGAAATAGAGCCCACACATCGATTATGTGGTCCTATGCGTTGTTAACCCGGGGTAAACCTTAAGTCCTTAAATTAAAATAAAAATAAAGTTTTTTAATTATTTCAAATCATTTTATATGTCCCAATGCTCTTCGATGCCGAAGGCTAAAAGAGATTAGCCACTCATCGGTATGGGGACGGCTTTATGTTTTTAGGTGAAGCATGAGTGTTAAATTAAGCACTGAACAATTATAAGAGAAAACACGAAAAATAGTACAATTAGATAAATTGAAGGCTAATTGATGCAGGCACTCACGCACACTTCAAAACCATAAAGAAAATTAAATAAAGCAAGCCCTACTCAAATGAGTAGGCGGAAATAAATGCACACACGCACACACTCTTCATAATTGAGGAAAGCGATAAATAAAGCGTAAAAATTATCTCCTACACGCACGCACTCTACATAATTGAGAAAGCGATAAAATTGCAAGTCCCGGCTCAAATGAGTGGGCGGGGGTAAATTTATCTAATACACGCACACACTCTTCTTGAAAGTAAAACACACACACGCATGAAAGTGAGGGTAAATTTATCTAACTCTAGAGGGGGGTGAATAGAGTTTGTTCAAATAAGTTTCATAGGTTTTTAAAATATCAGCATATATAAAATCTAATTTACACTATAGTGTAGAGTGCTGGAAAATAATTAAAGAAGCAAGAAACTAAGAGCACAGCACACAGCAACAATCAAACAAACAATCCAGAAGACACAAGGAAATATAGTGGTTCCCCAAAACCTGGGTACATCCACTCTTCTACCACCCTTGGTAGGAATCCACTCAGGATGAGTTGATCAGGTGTCCTGACACCAATGAGCTTTTGTTAAGGTGCTCAAAAACCAAAACTGGATTTTTTGATAAGGTGTCTTGCCACCACTGAGTTTTGACAAGGCTCTCAGAACCAGACACAAAGCTTTTGAAGGGAGTTTTGAAAACCCTTTTACAGAAGGAAAATAAAAAGGAAAAGGAAATGAAGTTGTCTTTTCTGTTCTCAAATCAAATGAGAGAAGACTAGTGGATCTTTGTTGTCAAAGCTCCCCCTTAGATCTAGACTGGTTCAGGAAGGGAAGCTTTGCTCTAGGGTGATAGGTCTTCAGAACTTTGATCTCCAGCAAAAGATTGTTTCAGCAAGAAGACTGAGAGATGAGGTGTCTGGAGTTCTTGAGATGAAGTTGTGAACACTTTTCAGTAAGCAAGAAGATTGATGTTGTGAACACTCTTCTATTATTCTTCTTCTATCAGTGTTTTGTATTCTGTGTATATCCTTGTGATTGAAAAAGGAAGATCTCATTCTCTGAAAAATTCTTTGTCCAAAGTAGCCGTTGGTAGTCATAAATGTCTTCCATAAAGAGTCTTGTCTTCTAGAGGAAAGTCCAGCAAACATTCTCTAAATAATACCTTGAAACTTGCTCCAGAATAAAGACAAACGGCTGGCAGATCTTCTTATCATAAATGCTGATAATATTCAAAAACATTCCAAAGAATAACAGCATTTGAATCCTTAAAAACGTCGATCTCTCAGAAGAAACGTCGATCTGAGCTCTACGATCGTCGAACTGAGCTCAGAGATAGAATGAGATAAAGCAGACAGAAAACGTCGAACTGAGCTCGAAGATCGTCGAACCGAGCTCAGCGACCTGAAGAATAACTGAAGAGAGATCGTCGATCTGAGCTCGAAGATCGTCTACCGGAGCTCGACGATTTATCAAGTTGAGCTCAGAGAGCGTCGAACCGAGTTCGACGTTTCGTCGACCTGAGCTCGACGAGAATTGCCTTAGACTTGGCTCTATATACTTGCCATTGGAGAGGTCTTGGGGGCAGCTTCAAACCTAAGTTCTAAGCCCTAGACTCATTCTAATGTTGACCTTTACAACTATACAACTAGGTCAACCTGGTTTCCTAAGACAACCATAGTGATCCTTACCCAAATTAGTAATAGGGTGTTCCAACAATCTCCCCCTATTTGGGTTAGGATTACTATTTACAAATAATATTAGGAAATGAATAAGCATTCATACAAAAACAAGAGCTAACTAAGTAAAGATATAGCAGCAAGCAAATCACAGAGAAAATAGCAGCAATTGTCCAGATGAGGATGAAAGTTCAGCTTACACAATTTTACTTCTTCTCAGTTCCCTTTTTAAACAAAATTTCTCTGTTAGGATTCTGGCTTTCTTTCTTTGATCTTCTGTCATCCTCTGCACCTAGAGAAGTTTGAGATCTTGGCCTTGGAACTACAGCCTCTGGGTGCAGCTTCATGTAGTCTTCTGGGTTGAAAAACTTTCTAGAAGCATATCTTTCCAATTCTTTCTTCCTTTGATCTGATAAAGTTGTTATATTGGAGATGTCCATGCCTTCCTCTCTGGCTTTCTTTAATTGATCAAGAGTAGCTAGCTCTTTCATTCTTGCTGTCCAGGATAGAGGATTGTTCTCAGGATCCTCAAAAGGAACAGGAGGTTCATACCTGTTGAGAGATTCAGAAGCAGGAGGAGTCCTGAAAACAACTGTGTCTTTCAGCCTGTAAGGGAAAGGACCTGAAGAAGAGTCAGTGTGGCCTTGTCCTTCCCTTTGATAAGATCTTTGTCCTCTCTGATTTCCTATGTAATGACCCCTTCTGGATTGATATCCTCTTTGATGTTGTCCCCTTTGATAGTATCTTGGATAAGATTGGGAGGAGCTTTGCCTTGAAGCTGGAGCTTGAGGGGCTGAGCCTGATCCAAAATCTGAAGGAGGAGGAGGAGGAGGCTGATATTGTGAAGATCCTTTTTCATATTTATCAAGCTTCCTTCTCTTCTTCATAGCTTTCTGTTGATTCTTGGAGTATTGCATCCATGGCTCAGAAATGGGGCAATCATGCAGAATGTAGTAGGGAATATCATTGGAGTCTTTTGCTGTAGCTGGAGGAACTGACATCATGGCTTTGCTTCTAGCTTTCCTCTTCTTTGCAATGGTATGGGCAGAGTCATCTGATTCAGTCTGGAATTGGTCACTATCTGAGTTTTGTGGTCTGTCATACAGATCATCAATGCTTTTCAAGTACTTTTCTTGTAGCTTTAACTGATTAGAGGTCAGAACAGGAGCAACAGCAGCAGCAGACACTTGAGCAGGAGCAGGCATAGCAGCAGGTGTGGGATCTTCTAGGTAGGAAGCAAGTTCTTCATCAGCAGTTGCTGGAATCATCTCTATATCTTCAGCAGCAGCAGCAGTTTCAACAACAGGAGGCACAATGGCCTTAGTAGCAGCATCAGGAATATCCACAGCCTTCCAGGAATTGATATAGGATTCAATGTGGCTGGGATCACAAACAGATACAAGCACAATGGCCTTAGACAGATCTTCACTGAGAGGTACTGGCAGAAATCTGAAATGAACTGTATCAAATTGAGATAGCAGGCTCTGAAGATTTAGTGCAAAGGCACATCCACTGGCAGGAGCTGGAGCTGGAGCAAAAACAGGAGCATCCACTGGCACATCCACTTCTTTATAAAGCATCTCCCCCTGCCTTGGTTCAAGGAGAGCTGAACCAAGGCACCCAGTAGAAGGGATTGCCTGGGAGGAGGAAAAGGAAGAAAGCTTGGTAGACAGCTCCTGAACTTGTTTTAGGAGTGGAGCCAGGGAAGTCTCCAACAGAGATGTCAGTCTGGGAGCTAACAACTCATAAAGTATGTCTGCCAATCTTGGAAGATCTACATGCTCAAGTGGGGCTTGAGCAGAGGTAGGAGTAAAGGTAGATGGAGGGATATTGGCTGGAGCTAAAGGTGTGGAGGTAGGTGGAGTAGGAATGAATGGCTCTGAGGATGGAATTGTGGAGATAGAAAAGGTTGAGGTGGAGATAGGTGAAGAAAGAGAGGGTGTGAAGGATGGTTGGGAGAGAATGTCATGAAGCATTTGTTGAAAAGAGGAGGTAGAGGATGGCTCAGGAGGAGTGGAGAGAGAATCATCCATAGAGGAATTATCTGCAAGGGAAAAGGATGGTAGGGTGAAGGTTGAATAGGAGAAGAGGGGATGGAATTCCTCTGAGGTGGATACAGGAGGGGATGAAACTGGTGAGGAAATGGTAATTGGGGATGATGTGGTTATGGTTGTGACTGGTGGTGAGGAGGAAATGGCTGGGGTAGATACAGCTGGAGGAGGAAGAGAGGCAGGCAACACTTCTGCTGGTGGAGTGACTGAAGAAGTCCTTGTGCCTGAAGGAAGTGGTGCAGTAGCTCTTGTAGGGTTGATGATTTTCCTATCCCATTTACTGAATAGGGCACAGGAGAGCCTCTTGGATGCATTGATGAACATCCCAGAGGAGGTTAACAGTTCAGGGCATCTGTAGTGCAGATAGACCCCTAAGATTCTCCCAAAACTCACAGCAGTCTTATTGATCTTTTTCTTAATTAAGTTGAAGAAGATGGATCCCCAATCAAGGTGTTTCTTATCGATTAAAGCTCCCATCAAGCAAAGTTGATATCTAGAGATGGTGTCATGAGCTGAGTGCTTGGCCAACAACACTTTCCCAACTACATCAGCCAGGAATTGATATTCCAGAGACAGATTTTTCTTTAAAAGTTTGTTAGGGTTGACAGCATTGTGACCCATTCGATTAAGCATTGAGTCATAATCTTCTCCAGATAATTAAATAGAATCTTCTCCAGTACTAAGTTGAAAGACATCTGTTAAGAGAGTCGGTGATAGATGTACCTGAGTCCCTTTAATGATGCTGACGACAGAGTTCTCAGTCTTGTCTGTCGCTGTAAACCACCACTCTTTGATTTCTTCTGAAGCAATTTTCATCCGTGTAGTCATTATTTGAGTCAACTGTTGTTCTATGAACAGATTCAGAATGTCCTTGAAGCACTGGTCGCTTCCATCAAACGAGTTCATGTCTATATCGAATCCTGTATCAAATTTCATCTTAGAGATAGCAGCACTGGATTCCGCCATTTGCACCTGCAACAGAAAACCAAACGCAACCAAGTGTAGAGGATTTGGAGGGAAAATGAAGAAAGTTGCAGAGTATGAAAGCGCAAAAGGAGAACGACGACTGAAGAAATGATTTTATATTAGGGTTCGACGGCGAAACGGAAAATCGTGGAGCTCAGTTCGAAGAAGCGTCGAACTCAGCTCGACGATTTAAGCTGTAAAAGGAATCTGAAGAGACGTAAATATCGTCGATCTCCGTTCGACGATCTTGAAAAGCGTCGAGCTCCGCTTGACGGCCTCTGAACAGAAGGAGAGAAAGCCTAGATCTAGCGAAGGCTCTGAACTCAGATCGACGACTTCGGGAACGTCGATCTCTGGTCGACGATTTTTGGAAAATCGTCGATCTTCGTTCGACGATTTCTAGGAAAACGTCGAGCGCAGTTCAGAGACAAAACTTATTCTACAGACAAAAAAAGAATTGATTTTTAGCCTAGTCTTGGTCTGTTTTAGCTTTTCAAAAACTTGTACTTTAATTTAGGCTTCCTCCATCTAACATGCCTAACTGATTTAGGAAGAAACTGTGTTTCTTTTCATCCAAAGGTTTGGTGAAAATATCTCCCCTTTGCAAATCAGTAGGTATATATTGAAGTTCAATTTTATTTTTCTCTACATTATCTCTCAGAAAGTGATGCCTAATTTCTATGTGTTTTGTCCTACTATGGAGGACTGGATTTTGTGCTATAGAGATAGCACTAGTATTATCACAGAAAATTTTTGACTTCTCTAAGTTGTAACCATAGTCTAGAAGCTGATTTTGTATCCACAATATTTGTGAGCAACAACTGCCTGCAGCCATATACTCAGCTTCAGCAGTTGAAGTTGACACAGATGTTTGCTTCTTACAAAACCAGGAGACAAGTCTGTCACCAAGAAACTGACATGTTCCACTGGTGCTTTTCCTGTCTATTCTGCATCCAGCATAATCAGCATCTGAGAATCCAGTTAATTCAAATCCTGAATCTTTTGGATACCAGAGTCCTAGATTTGGACAACTTTTTACATACCTAAGAATCCTTTTAACTAGAGTTAGGTGTGACTCTCTAGGGCTAACTTGGAATCTAGCACATATACATGTAGCAAACATTATATCTGGCCTACTGGATGTAAGGTACAATAGAGAGCCAATCATTGCTCTATATGTTGTCTGATCAACTGGTTTCCCATGTCCATCAGCATCCAATACAACATTGGTAGGCATGGGTGTTTTCATACAAGATGCCTCAGACATACCAAATCTCTTAACCAATTCTTTAGCATACTTGGTTTGGGAAATAAATATGCCCTTAGCATGTTGTTTTACTTGCAATCCTAAGAAGAAGGAGAGCTCACCCATGCTACTCATTTCAAATTTGGAATGCATTAGTTTGGAAAACTTTCTGCACAAGTTTGAATTAGTAGATCCAAATATGATATCATCTACATAAATTTGTACTAGTAGGGTATGAGACTTATGGGTTCTAATAAAAAGAGTTTGGTCTACTCTCCCCCTAACAAAATAATTT
The DNA here is from genome assembly GCA_039513925.1 of Platanthera zijinensis. NCBI lineage: Eukaryota > Viridiplantae > Streptophyta > Magnoliopsida > Asparagales > Orchidaceae > Platanthera > Platanthera zijinensis. Next base: position 80,340,311 of record CM077093.1, on the reverse strand, counting down.
TCCAGAAGAAAGCATGCTAGGGTCTCATACCATGCTCTAGGAGCTTGCTTGAGACCATATAATGCTTTATGCAATTTGAAAACATAATCAAGGTGAGTTAGAGAGATAAAACTTGGAGGTTGTCTAACATAGACTTCCTCTTTGATGTCCCCATTGAGAAATGCACTCTTCACATCCATCTGATAGACCTTGAAGCCTTTGTGAGCAGCATAAGCTAGAAAAATTCTGATGGCCTCTAACCTTGCAACTGGTGCAAAGGTCTGGTCATAGTCTATTCCTTCTTGTTGAGAGTAGCCTTGAGCAACTAGCCTGGCCTTGTTTCTGACAATAATTCCTTGGTCATCCAGCTTGTTTCTGAAAACCCACTTTGTTCCAACAATGGAATGACCCTTTGGCTTAGGCACTAGTTCCCAAACTTTGTTCCTTTCAAATTGATGTAGCTCTTCTTGCATTGCAATGATCCAGAGTGGATCTTGCTCTGCATCTTGAATGGATTGAGGTTCAACTTGAGATAGGAAGCAAGTGTGCATCAGGTTCTGGTTGACCTGATTTCTGGTTTGCACACCAGCTGAGATCTCTCCAATTACTTGGGTGATTAGATGATCTCTTATTGTTACTAAATCAATAGGGGGTATTGATTGTTCACCAGCCTGTGTTGTTGTCTCCTCTAGTGGAACAACAACTGGCTCTTCAGGATGATTTTCTTCAAGATGTTGCACTTCTTCATCATCACTGCTTTCATTCTTTTGCTGAATAGGTTGAGAGGTTGTGTCCTCTTCTTTAACCTGTAATCTGTCCATACTTTCTGATATAGATTGTACCTGCAAGGGTTCTTTGGTAGAAGTAGACTTCTCCTTATAACACATGTTAGTCTCATCAAAGGTAATATGAACAGATTCTTCAATTTTACAAGATGATTTATTATATACCCTATAGGCCTTGCTGATCATGGAGTATCCCAGAAACACTCCTTCATCAGCTTTAGCTTGGAATTTTGCTAGATGTTTCTTGTCATTATTATGAATATAACAAATACAGCCAAAAATTTTAAAATAATTTACTTTAGGTTTCTTCCCTTTGAGCAATTCATAGGGAGTCTTGCCCTTTAGTTTATGTATCAGGCTTCTATTTAATACATAGTTGGAGGTGTTCACTACCTCAGCCCAAAAGGATAGAGGTAAGTGAGTATCTGTCAACAATGTAGTAGCAGATTCAATAAGGGTTCTATTTTTCCTTTCAGCTACCCCATTTTGTTGAGGAGTTATAGGAGCTGAGAAAGTATGCCTGATCCCTTCACTTTGACAGAACTCTTGCATGAGAAGAGAATCAAACTCTATCCCATGATCACTTCTGATCAGGGCAATGTGAGTGTTGAACTCAATCTGAATGCATTTGAGAAAATCTGTCAAACACTTGAAGTTATCAGACTTCTTCCTCTGAAAGAATACCCAAGTGAATCTTGAGAAGTCATCTACAACCACTAGAGTATAGGACTTCCCTCCTAGACTTTGTACAGATATGGGTCCAAAACGATCCATGTGCAACAAATACAAAATCCTAGGTGAATCACTCTTATTAAGTGACTTAAAGCTACTTTTAGTTTGCTTGCCTAATTGACAAGCCTTGCAGAGTCCTTCCTTCTTGTAGGGGCCAGAAGGTAGTCCTCTAACTAGGTTGTCCTTGGAGAGCCTAGCAATGGTTCTAAGGTTTAGATGTCCTAGTCTCTTATGCCACAGAATATTAGGCTTAGATATGGAATTGAATAAACAGATATCTACTTTAGATGAAAGAAAGTCTACTAAGTAAATGTTACCTGTCCTTTTACCTATTAACACAGTTGTGTTATTCTCTGACTTGATCTTGCACAGGGATTTGTTGAAAGTCACCTTGTATCCTTCATCACATAGTTGACTGATACTTATCAGATTGTGCTTCAGTCCTTCTACATATGCCACCTTCTTAAAAGTGACTGAGCCTATCTGAGCAGCACCATATCCTTTGGTTTGACCAAAATTTGAATCCCCAAAAATCACTTTGGGTCCAAGTTTGGTTATGAAGGATGATAGGTTCTCCCTGTTCCCTGTCATGTGCTTTGAGCACCCACTATCCAGATACCATTGTTGGTTAGATACTGGATAGGTCTTCACCTGCACATGAGCAGCTTAATTGTTTTTGACCCAGTTAACCTTGGGCCTAGGCTGATATCCTTTGAATTCAGAAATAAAAGACATCCCAGGTTGACTCTTATAGCCTTCAGGATGGTATCTCCTAGGAGGTACTATCCATTCAGTATAGGGGTTAAAGCCTTGGGATGTGGGACCTCTAGGATTGAATCTAGATGTGCCATTGAAGGAATGTTCACAGTTCTGATTTCTGTTCGACGATCGTCGAGCTGAGGTCGACAATCTTGGGTCAGATCATCGATCTCTGTTCGAAGATCGATTATACTGAAGTTCAGAGTTTGGATATCGTCGAGCTGAGGTCGACGATCTGTGGTTAGATCGTCGAGCTCTGTTCGACGATCGTCGAGCTCTGCTCGACGCAATCTATTGAACTGAATTTTTCTCTGACAGATCTGCATTCTTCCTAGCTACCTCTATTACTCCCTTTCCTTTGTCAGAGACAAATTTGATTGGAGTTGTTAATATTATAGGTTGGCTGGATGAGGCACCCAAGCCCAGTGTACTGTTGAATCTAGAGTTCACTGTGCTTGTAATGTCCATCAGTCTGATACTTCTCCCATTTAGGGATTCTTCAAACTTTTTAGCTCTTGACAGTTCACTTTTCAGTGAAGCTATCTCCTCCCTACAACATTCTAACTCCTCAGAGAGTTTGAGGTTATTTGAGTTTAGGACATTGTATTCAGATAATTTATTTCTGAGAGAGATTATTTCTTTTTCAGATCTTAGTAAATCCAAGCACAATGTCTTAAATTCATTTTTGAAGTCCTCAGAATTAAAATCAAAAGAGCTAATTACCCGATCTTCCTCTGGTTGATTTTCTGAATCTGAATCTGATTCTTCATCAGAGTTTTGCTGTGAGGCATTGATAGCCATCATGCAGAATTCTTTCTCATCAGCATCATCTTCATCATCACTGGAGCTAGATGAAGTTTCAGAATCTTCTTCTGTCTCACTCCATGTCTCAGCAACAAAACCCTTCCTTGTATTTTTGTTCCTGCTAGAGGAGGCATTGTCTGAGCTGTTCTTTTTGAAATCCTTTTCTTTTCTTCTTTCTCTTCTATCCTTTCTGTCCTTTTCTTGTTCTCTGGACAGTCAGGCACAATGTGGCCTGGTTTCCTGCAACCAAAGCATATGATTTCTTTGTTATTATTATTTGACTTATCATACCTTGGTTTGTCATGACCTTTGTATGGCCTTTTTCTGAAGTCCTTTCTGGCTAGCTTGTAAAATCTTTTGGCCAGTAGGCTGACCAATTCCTCATTGCCTGTGAGTTTTTCTTTAGGCAGATCTTCAATAGCTTTGAAAGCTATTGACTTCTCTTTCCTTGAGGCTGGTGAAGCAGCCTTCTGTTCTTCCTCTCTGTTCTTGATAAGCAGCTCATAAGATTTGAGCTTGCCTAGGAGAGTTTCAGTAGTGATTTCATTTAGACTTCTGGCATCTTTGATTGGCCAGATTCTTGAATCCCAAGTACTAGGGAAGCACATTAGGATCTTGTCATTAAGCTCAGTCAATGAGATTTCTTTATCCAAGGTCCTTAGCTCATTGACAATCAGACTCAATCTGTTGTACATATCTGCCACTGACTCAGTCTCTCCTTTCTTGAAATTCTCATATTAGGTTATGAGGTGAGATCTACTGTCTTTCCTTTCATCAGCAGACCCTGAGACAATTTCAGAGAGCTTGTCCCAAATTCCTTTGGCTGAGTTGCAGTCAACTACTTTCTGAAATATCTCATCAGACATTGTCTGAGCTAAGATGTTCATGGCCTTTGCATCTGCAGTTTTCCATTTCTTTATGTCTGCATCTGTTCCTGAGGGAGGTGGAACAGCATTTGTGCTTGAGCTTGCTGGTGGACTTGGACAAACTGTCAAGACAGAATTGAAAATATCTTCATCAATAGAGTTCATGTATAATTTAATCCTTGCCTTCCAAAGTGCAAACTTAGATAGATTGCATACTGGAGGTCTGGTGCTTGCATAATCCTTGTTCTGTGCCATGTCTTAGAGTAATATATATATATATATAAAGAGATAACCCTCTTAAAAGATAGATTTTACCAAGGATCACTTAGTTCAGGTGTTAGCCTGTATGAGCAACCAACCTCCCTCTGATACCAATTGAAAGTGAGGGTAAATCTATCTAACTCTAGAGGGGGGGGGGGTGAATAGAGTTTGTTCAAATAAGTTTCACAGGTTTTTAAAAATATCAGCATATATAAAATCTAATTTACACTATAGTGTAGAGTGCTGGAAAATAATTAAAGAAGCAAGAAACTAAGAGCACAGCACACAGCAACAATCAAACAAACAATCCAGAAGACACAAGGAAATATAGTGGTTCCCCAAAACCTGGGTACATCCACTCTTCTACCACCCTTGGTAGAAATCCACTCAGGATGAGTTGATCAGGTGTCCTGACACCAATGAGCTTTTGTTAAGGTGCTCAAAAACCAAAACTGGATTTTTTGATAAGGTGTCTTGCCACCACTGAGTTTTGACAAGGCTCTCAGAACCAGACACAAAGCTTTTGAAGGGAGTTTTGAAAACCCTTTTACAGAAGGAAAATAAAAAGGAAAAGGAAATGAAGTTGTCTTTTCTGTTCTCAAATCAAATGAGAGAAGACTAGTGGATCTTTGTTGTCAAAGCTCCCCCTGAGATCTAGACTGGTTCAGGAAGGGAAGCTTTGCTCTAGGGTGATAGGTCTTCAGAACTTTGATCTCCAGCAAAAGATTGTTTCAGCAAGAAGACTGAGAGATGAGGTGTCTGGAGTTCTTGAGATAAAGTTGTGAACACTTTTCAGTAAGCAAGAAGATTGATGTTGTGAACACTCTTCTATTGTTCTTCTTCTATCAGTGTTCTGTATTCTGTGTATATCCTTGTGATTGAAAAAGGAAGATCTCATTCTCTGAAAAATTCTTTGTCCAAAGTAGCCGTTGGTAGTCATAAATGTCTTCCATAAAGAGTCTTGTCTTCTAGAGGAAAGTCCAGCAAACATTCTCTAAATAATACCTTGAAACTTGCTCCAGAATAAAGACAAACGGCTGGCAGATCTTCTTATCATAAATGCTGATAATATTCAAAAACATTCCAATGAATAACAACATTTGAATCCTTAAAAACGTCGATCTCTCAGAAGAAACGTCGATCTGAGCTCTACGATCGTCGAACTGAGCTCAGAGATAGAATGAGATAAAGCAGACAGAAAACGTCGAACTGAGCTCGAAGATCGTCAAACCGAGCTCAGCGACCTGAAGAATAACTGAAGAGAGATCGTCGATCTGAGCTCGAAGATCGTCTACCGGAGCTCGACGATTTATCAAGTTGAGCTCAGAGAGCGTCGAACCGAGTTTGACGTTTCGTCGACCTGAGCTTGACGAGAATTGCCTTAGACTTGGCTCTATATCCTTGACATTGGAGAGGTCTTGGGGGCAGCTTCAAAGCTAAGTTCTAAGCCCTAGACTCATTCTAATGTTGACCTTTACAACTATACAACTAGGTCAACCTGGTTTCCTAAGACAACCATAGTGATCCTTACCCAAATTAGTAATAGGGTGTTCCAACAACGCACTCTACAGAAAAGTAAACACACGCACACACACAAAGTTTTCCTACTCAAGTGAGTAGGAAGAAAATGAAAGCAGTAAAAAGACAAGTCTCACTCAAACGAGTGGGCGGGAAATGAAAGCAGAGCGCCATTTAACTCTTAACGAGTAGGCGGAAATAAATGCATACGCACACACGCACTCTACAGGAGTTGAAATAAAGCAGTAAAACCTAACTCATAAACGCACACACACTTGCAAAAATAAGAAAAACAAAGTTGCTGAAAAATTAAAACGACTGCATTTCTACCGCTAGAATGCGGTAGAAATGCATAAAAAGTGAAAATAAAAATTAACCGAGCGAAATTGTTTTGCAAATAAACGCAAAATGAAAGTACTCGAAAAATTAAAACAACTGCATTTCTACCGCTAGAATGCGGTAGAAATGCATAAAAGATGAAATAAAAATTAAAGGGACAAAAAGTTTTGCAAATAAAAAGTTAAAATAAAGTGAGCGAAAAATTATAACAACTATATTTTCATTATTATATTTTTATAAAAACTCCTAAAAAGTGAAAATAAAACAAAAAAAGACAAAAAGTTTTACGATCCTAAAGAGCCTAAGTTAAAGAAAAATGAAAATAACACTTTTAGATGAGTTTTTATAAAGCCTTATGAATGAAAAAATAGGAAAAAGGAGAAAAGCTAAATCTAAAAAGTGCGGAAAATGAAAATAAAACGGGCATAACAACGACTAGAAAGTGCAAGAAAATCCTAAACTAAGTTATGAAAGCTAAAAAGAAAACATAAAAAGAGAATCACAAAAAGGGAACGAAAAAATTACTTAAGAAGGGCGCTTCCAATTGAACATTTCAACTTTGCAAGATAGAAAATCTACCATTTTATTGAATAAAAAGGTTATTACATGAAAAGCTAAAACAAACAACCTAATACAAACTAAGAAAGATAGGGAGAAATTCTCCTTACATAGCTTAGAATCCAAACGGGCAGCACCTCCCCTAAGTAAGATGGACCAAAAAAGTGGACCAAATAAGCTTCCTGGAAGCTCTTATTTATAGGCAAATTTTCGGGTTGGTCACGCCCGTGACTAGGGCGTGATAGGGGGGCGTGTCGACACTATTCATGAGCTGATCGGGTGACTTGACTGGAAAGTTAACTTCGGCTGAAAATGTGGCGGTCACGCCCTAGGTCACGGGCGTGACATGTGTAAGTCACGGGCGTGACTGGGGCGTGTCGGGGAGGTCAATCTGGGCGCGGTCCGGCCGCAAAGTCGCGCGCGTCACGTCGGGCCAGGTGGCTAAGTCACGCCCGTGTCACACCTTGACACGGGCGTGTCTTGGGGCGTGTCGAGCTTGGTTTGATCATCGCCGATCGTCGAGCTGGCAACCTGTGGTCTGCGATCGTCGAGGGCGTGACACGGGCGTGTCGGTCATGTGACACGGGCGTGTTAGTAAACATTTTGACTTTTTCTGGAATAAAAATAAAGCTAAGTTAGAAATAATATTTACAACAATAAGCAATTTATTGGATAAAACAAATAAAAAAAGACAAAAAACAAACAAAATTGACTTAAATAAAATACGAAAATATAGGTATATTTACAACTCATCAAACACCCCCATACTTAAGCTTTTGCTATTCCAGAGCAAAAGTTTGAGGTGAACTTATAAGGAATAATAAAAAACCCTAAGTTCTGCTACCGCTAAATTAATTATAAGAGAGATCAAATAAAAATATACGGGGTATAAGAGTTAAGTCCTAAAATTATTTAGATGATTTAAACAGGGCAAAAGTTTTGGCCAAAAGACTTCTTGATGTAATCAAATAGAAAGCAATAATTGTATTGGTTAGATTAACAGAAAATAGTTTGGAGTTATACGAACTTTAGCTTATAGGAGTGTTATCGGAAATAATGCAATTTACGAATTATGCCCTCAAAAAGATTTTTGAATTAATTCTAGAGTCATGAAATTGGCTAAGGGGGGGGGGGTGATGTTGGTTTATGAAGATGCTTAGATTTTGAGGAGAGGTTATTATTTTTCTCGAACCTCCATTTTTTTTTGATTTGGATGTTAAAGGAAAACGAAATCTTATTTTCCTTAACATAAAATTTTTCTTCTTCATAAAAATAACCCAATGTATATGTGTTGGAGTAATGAATTTTATCCTCTTACTCCGTAACGTATAATCTTTTAAATTATTGGGTGCCTATGTTTACGGAATGAAATCTTATTCCCATTGACATAAGTTCTTTTTCTTTTTGGGGAAATATTTTTATCATACCAAGTAGGTTATGATAAGTAAGGGGAGAAAAGAGAACTAGATTTTTAATTGAAAAATAATTGAGAGCAACCTTTATAAATTGTACGTTCCAATTTTTCAGAAAGCTAAAAGCAAGCATAATTGAATTCTATTGTCGTTATTTTCTAACTTGGTACACATGTTCCTATCTATGAAAAATTAGAAGTAGTGCCTAAAGCGAGTCCCCTATTTTTAACAAAGTATAATAAATTTTTTAAAACTTAACCCCGGCTATTTAGATTTTTCAATCTATAATTAACAAATGAATAGTGAACAAAGAATTGATTAAATTCGCATATAAATAAACTCAAAACTAAAGTTTTGGATAACAAGAAACTTAAGAATGAGATGTTTGATTTATTTGTTTCATAACTTACATAAATTTTTTTGTTGTTTTTTTTTGAAGTTATGCTCTTTTTTTTGTATTTTTGTATTTATATCTTTAATATATACATACTAAAAAGAAAGAAAAAAAATGCGAAAATAAAATTTTTTGGATTTTTAAGTTTTGTGAATTTTTTGTATTTTTAATGAAATTTTCATTCTATTTACAAAAATTTGGGAAAAAGAAAAAAATATTTACAAGGATGAGAGGGAAAAAGGGAGAGGGGAAAGAGAAAGAATATTTACAAAAAGTACTTATAAAAATTATTTACAAAAATATTTACAAGAATATTTACAAAAATATAAACTAGGTAGCCGCGAGATGACTCGTTATGTGGATGGCTCGATGAGCCGGATCTCGCGGACCGAGTTAAAAATAAGTCAAAGTTTCAAAAATGAAACTTCAAAATTTTTATTTAAATTTTTTTTTGATTTTTTTGTGTTATATATATTTATTATTTTTTTTTATATATTTTTGTTTTTTTTTGTTTTTGAAGTTTTTTTTTAAATTTAATTTTTTTTGTTTTTGTAAGTAAAAAAAAAGAGTACGAAAATACGAAAACACCCTCATACTTAGATCCAACATTGTCCCCAATGTTGTATGCTAAGCATGAGGAACAAGACGGCTGGCGTATGTACAAAAAAGGAAAAAGAGGGGGGCAGAAAACGTCCCTGATCCGCGCTCGGGGAAGCCCATTAGAAACCCTGCATTTATTAGAAAAATAGAAAACATAATAAATAAAGACGTAAAGAAGATAGACGTGGGGTGCCTCCCAGGAGCGCTTTGTTTATAGTCGCGTAGCTTGACTATAGTGGCGGGTTTATAAGTCGAGGAGGGATATGGTTTCGCTAAACTCGATCACAGGGTCGCCCGCTATGTAAGTCTTTAATCGATGACCGTTTACTTTAAACGAGCCTTTTTCCGGGTGGGAGACGAGTACGGTCCCATATGGAAAAACTTCTTCAACTAAGAAGGGACCGGACCAACGGGATTTGAGTTTGCCAGGAAAAAGTTTAAGACGAGAATTATAATGAAGGACTAGATCGCCCGGAGAAAAAATTTTGGGGGTTTTAATTTTTCGATCGTGATAAAACTTAGAACGCTCCTTATAGAACTTATTGCTCTCGTAAGCGTTCGCACGCCATTCATCGATCTCGTTTAGTTGCAGTTTTCTATTCTGAGCGGCTAAGTTAGAGTCGAGGTTTAAGAGTTTTAATGCCCAAAGTGTGCGGTGCTCCAGTTCTACGGGTAAATGACATGCTTTGCCATAGACTAATCGAAACGGGGTACAACCGGTAGCGGTTTTGTACGCCGTACGATACGCCCATAACGCGTCGTCAAGCTTAACGGACCAATCTTTCCTATTAAGTGAAACAGTTTTTTCTAATATGTGTTTTATCTCTCGATTTACTACCTCAACTTGGCCACTTGTTTGCGGGTGGTAGGGGGTGGCAAGCTTGTGCGTGACTCCGTATTTAGCTAACGTCTTAGCCATTAGAGCGTTACAGAAATGCGTTCCCCTATCACTAACAATAGCGCGAGGCGTGCCGAAGCGAGAAAATAATTTTTTTTAGAAATGTAACGATGACTCGCGCATCATTGGTGGGGAGAGCTTGCACTTCCGCCCACCGTGATACGTAGTCGACCGCTACTAAAATATATATATTTTTATAAGAAGGAGGTAGGGGGCCAACAAAATCTATGCCCCATAAATCGAAAACTTCGCATTCTAAAAACAAATTTTGGGGCATCTCGTCTCGACGTGAGATGTTACCCGACCGCTGACAGCTATCGCATGCGTGCACAAAGTTATGCGTGTCTTTGAAGAGAGTGGGCCAAAAGTAGCCCGCCTCTAGCGCCTTCCTAGCGGTTCGGTTGGCTTGATAGTGCCCCCCCGGCTGGACCCTCGTGGCAGTGCCTCAATATTTGTGTGCACTCCACTCCCGCGACGCATCTTCGAACCGCTTGGTCCGCTCAGATACGGAAAAGAAAGGGGTCATCCCAAAAGAAATTTTTCAAGTCGGAAAAGAATTTCTTCTTTTGATGACTTGAAAAATCTTTTGGAAGTACCCGCGCGACTAAGTAGTTCGCACAATCTGCGAACCAAGGCGAAGATGACGAAGACGAACGAATGGCGAGAAGGCGTTCCTCGGGGAATCTGTCATTTATTTCAGATTCGACGAGCGCTTCCGCACCCGGATTTTCTAAACGGGAGAGGTGGTCTGCCGTTAGATTCTCCGCACCCTTCTTATCTCGGATCTCCAAGTCAAACTCTTGTAGGAGGAGAATCCATCGAAGAAGGCGGGGCTTCGCGTCAGTTTTGGCTAGTAGATATTTAAGGGCGGAGTGATCGGTAAAAATGATAACTTTAGATAGCGTAAGGTACGAGCGAAACTTATCGAAAGCGAAAACGACGGTTAAGAGTTCCTTTTCCGTAGTCGTATAATTCACTTGTGCGGAAGTGAGCGTCTTGCTAGCGTAATAAATAGGATGAAAATGTTTTTCTACGCGTTGGCCAAGAACGGCGCCTAAGGCAATATCACTAGCGTCGCACATGATTTCGAACGGAAGGGACCAATTAGGGGCCACTAGATTGGAGAATTGATAAGTTTTTGTTTTATAAAATTAAAAGCAGACTCGCAATCGCTACTAAAGACAAAAGGTGATTCCTTTTCCAAGAGGTGAGTAAGCGGCTTTGTTATTTTTGAAAAATCTTGAATGAAGCGTCTATAAAAGCCCGCGTGGCCTAAGAAACTCCTAATGGATTTTATGTTTGTCGGCTGAGGAAGTTTTTCTATGATTTCAACTTTGGCCTTATCGACCTCTATCCCCTTAATCGAAATCTTATAGCCGAGGACCAAACCTCCTCGAACCATAAAGTTACACTTTTCCCAATTTAAAACAAGATTCGTGTCCTCGCATCGCTGGAGGACACGATCAAGATTACGAAGACAATCCGAGAATGAGCATCCGAATACAGAAAAGTCATCCATAAATATTTCCATAATATCTTCTACTAGCTCACCAAAAATTGCTAGCATACATCTTTGGAATGTAGCCGGCGCATTGCAGAGGCCAAATGACATTCTTCGATAGGCGAAGGTGCCAAAGGGGCAAGTAAAAGTTGTTTTCTCTTGGTCTTCGGGGGAAATGGGGATTTGGAAAAACCCCGATAAACCGTCGAGAAAACAATAATAAGGATGACCGGAAACACGCTCAAGAATTTGGTCAAGGAACGGTAGTGGAAAATGGTCTTTGCGGGTGGCATCATTAAGTTTGCGGTAATCGATGACCACACGCCAACCCGTAACAGTACGAGTTGGGACGAGCTCGTTGTGCTCATTCGCCACTACGGTTAGACCGCCCTTCTTGGGCACGATATGAATGGGACTAACCCATGCACTATCAGAAATGGGATAAATAATCCCCGCATCTAATAATTTAATTATCTCAGCTTTCACAACGTCTTTCATGTTTGGGTTAAGATGCCGCTGCGGCTGAATGGTTTTGCGGCAATTATCGTTTAAGAAAATTTTGTGAGTGCAGAAAGAAGGGTTAATCCCCTTTAGGTCAGAAATTTGCCACACAATAGCGTGGCGATGTTTAAGCAAAACCTCCAATAAATCGGAGGTCTCCGAATCGCTTAAATACGAAGAAATGATTACCGGGAGTGTATCATTTTTCCCCCAAAAGGCGTATTTTAGGGATTCGGGTAATGGTTTGAGTTCTAGGATGGGCGGTTCTTTCTAGTGAGGTTTTAGTGCTAATGTCTTTAGAACCAATTGGTTCAAAAGGCATATTCGTAGACGCGTCCTCATCGCAATAAAAATTTCCGAGTGAAAAAATATTTTCGTTTAAAAACTCGGACTCGAAAACCGGAGAAGAACAATCTCCATAAAAAGAATCTAAAGAGTAGCAGAAATCGTCGCTCGATGACGAGTCTTCCATAGAGGAGTTAATAGAAAAAGTAACTTGGTCGTCTCCTACCCGAAGGAGAAGTTGACCATTACTTACATCGATTAATGCACGTGAGGTCGCGAGCAAAGGGCGACCAAGTATTATTGGTACGTTGGCGTCTTCCTCGATGTCCAAGATGACGAAGTCCACCGGGAAGGTGAACTTGTCTACTCGGACAAGGACATCCTCAACAACCCTGATGGGGAACCTAACCGAGCGATCCGCTAGTTGGATGCGTATATTGGTAGGAGCAGGAGTACCCAAACCTAAATGCAGGAAGAGCGAGAACATCATCAAATTAAAGCTCGCGCCTAAGTCTGCCAAGGCGTATTTTACTAATACATTGCCAAAAAGGCACGGGATGGAGAACCTTCCCGGGTCGTTTTGTTTTGAGGGCAATTTACTAGTAAGAGCCGCCGAGCAGACAACGTTGAGAGAAATATGCGAAATATCCTCGAGTTTGCGTTTATTAGAAAGTAGTTCTTTTAAAAATTTCGCATATTTAGGCATTTGCGAGATAGCCTCGCAAAAAGGAACATTAATATGAATTTGTTTAAGTAATAAAATAAATTTTTCATATTGCGCGTTTACTCGCTCGTTATCTAACTTATGCGGGTAGGGCAACGCCTTGTTGAAAATAGTTTTGTCGATAAAAATCAGTAAGGGTTGCGTAATCGAAGAAGAGGGAAGAGGGGTCGGAGGTGAAATATGTACATGAGGATCGATCCGTTTTGGATCGACCACCTCCTTACCGCTACGGAGGGTTATAGCGTTGGCGGTTTCCCTTGGATTAGGTTCCGTGTTCCCTGGCAGTGCCCCCAGGGCGCGTTCCGACATAAGTTGTGCCAGCTGTCCAACCTGGAGTTCTAAATTTTTTAGCGATCCGGTGATGTTACGGATATTGGACTCATTGGACGCGACATAACTATTAAAATTTTCCTCCACTGGGGATGGCTTCATAGGAGGGGGAGGAGGAAACGTTGGCGCAAAAGGAGGGGGAGGGGGACGCTGCGCGTTGTTCGGGTTACTCCAGGAGAAATTCGGATGGTTCCTCCAACCCGAATTATAGTGGCTACTATAAGGGTTGTTTTGAAATGAGGGATGCACCGGATTTCCCATGTAGTCCACGAATTCGTCGACTACGTAGACTTAGAGGGGGGGGGGGGGGGGGGAGAAAACAAGGCGGAGTGGAGGAGGCAACAGACATCTCCGCCACCTGCTTAGTTAGCCTTTCCACTTGGAGGGCTAGCTGAGCAGTGGCATGCACTTCAAAAATTCCCGCCTGCTTAGGGCGCGCCCGCGGGACATTCCATTGGTAGGCGTTCACTGCCATTTCCTCGAAAAGGGCCTGGGCGGCCTCGGGGGTCTTATTGTTAAGTGTGCCCCCGGCAGCCGCGTCAATCATTTGACGCGTCTGACTATTCAGTCCATTATAAAAAATTTGTACCTGCAACCACGTTGGTAGAGCGTGGTGCGGGCACCGGCGGAGGAACTCCTTAAAGCGTTCCCAAGTCTCGTAAAGAGACTTGGAGTCATTTTGGACGAACGAAGATATGTCCGCCCGCAGTCTTGCAGTTTTCGCGGGCGGAAAATACTTCGTAAGGAATTTCTCAGCCAACTCCGCCCAGGACGTGATGGATCCCCGTGGGAGGGAGAGTAACCACGCCTTAGCCTTGGACTTAAGAGAGAAGGGAAAAAGGCGCAAACGAATGGCGTCATCAGTGACGCCATTAATTTTAAAAGTATCGCAAATCTCAAGAAAATTAGACAAGTGGTTATTGAGGTCCTCATCCGGCAGTCTGTCGAACTGCACGGCATTTTGGATCATTTGAATCACACTTGACTTAATTTCAAAATTATTGTTGGCCACAGCGGGCCGAACAATACTCGACCCCGTATCATCCAAGTTGGGTCGAGCATAGTTAGACATAGTACGCTCGGCCGGTTGGGCATTATTCGGGTCGGCCATAGAAGAAGAAGAGGGTTCTCCGATAGATTCTGCGGGGTCTAAAAAGGGAATTCGACGGAGAGATCAGATACGCGCAAGAGAGCGGTCGATCTCGGGGTCAAATTCAAGATTTTCAGAACTCGAAGGTTGTCCACGGGTCATACACCTTAAAAAAAATGAAAGGGGGAAGGATTTTTTTGTATAATTTTTTTTTATTTGAAAATAAAGTAAAATTAATAGAGTCCCGGATTCAATATAACAACCGTGCTCCCCGGCAACGGCGCCAAAAACTTGATGGCCGCGAAACAGAAACCGACTGTGGTTGGTTCGAAATGGTCAGATTCCGCGGGCCGGTTAGAAGATCGAGTTTTCTAACGAGAGGAGGCAAGTGCACCTATCGCAAGTAGTACTCGGTATTCGGGAAAATACCGAGGTCGTATTATTCTCGGGGACGCGTTGATTATATCTACTCTTCCAGGAGCACTGTTATCTTACTGACAGTAAGGTGGGATTTTTTTAGTTTAATTAAAACGGAAAGAAAGAGAGCAGAATTTTGCTACGTTAGTTCGATGACGGGTTAATGCTTGGCATCGAATTGGATTAAGACTAAAATAATTCTCAACAATTATTAAACTTTGTTTTTAAATTAATAAAAGGCACTTGGCCGTGGGGGTTCCAAAAATATGAGCGCACTTATCTCTAGGAATATTGCTCACCTAAACATTAAGACTTTTTGACCGATCGTTAGACCGACGAAGTATTCCTCTTAATGCCCGCTTTACGCTAAGAACCCCGCTATTGGGTGGGGAACCCAATCCGGCAGAACTACGCTTCTCCTCTTTCGAGGGGGCGTACGCAGTTCTCTTTACCCAAGGGGGATCGGTCCATACGTGCAGCCTCTCGGCGTCGCGTATGGATAACGGAAATAGAGCCCACACATCGATTATGTGGTCCTATGCGTCGTTAACCCGGGGTAAACCTTAAGTCCTTAAATTAAAATAAAAATAAAAGTTTTTTAATTATTTCAAATCATTTTATATGTCCCAATGCTCTTCGATGACGAAGGCAAAAAGAGATTAGCCACTCATCGGTATGGGGACAGCTTTATGTTTTTAGGTGAAGCGTGAGTGTTAAATTAAGCACTGAACAATTATAAGAGAAAACACGAAAAATAGTACAATTAGATAAATTGAAGGCTAATTGATGCAGGCACTCACACACACTTCAAAACCATAAAGAAAATTAAATAAAGCAAGCCCTACTCAAATGAGTAGGCAGAAATAAATGCACACACGCACACACTCTTCATAATTGAGGAAAGCGATAAATAAAGCGTAAAAATTATCTCCTACACGCACGCACTCTACATAATTGAGAAAGCAATAAAATTGCAAGTCCCGACTCAAATGAGTGGGCGGGGGTAAATTTATCTCATACACGCACGCACTCTTCTTGAAAGTAAAACACACACACGCACTCTACAGAAAAGTAAACACACGCACACACACAAAGTTTTCCTACTCAAGTGAGTAGGAAGAAAATGAAAGCAGTAAAAAGACAAGTCCCACTCAAATGAGTGGGCGGGAAATGAAAGCAGAGCGCCATTTAACTCTTAATGAGTAGGCGGAAATAAATGCATACGCACACACGCACTCTACAGGAGTTGAAATAAAGCAGTAAAACCTAACTCATAAACGCACACACACTTGCAAAAATAAGAAAAACAAAGTTGCTGAAAAATTAAAACGACTGCATTTCTACCGCTAGAATGCGGTAGAAATGCATAAAAAGTGAAAATAAAAATTAACCGAGCGAAATTGTTTTGCAAATAAACGCAAAATGAAAGTACTCGAAAAATTAAAACAACAGCATTTCTACCGCTAGAATGCGGTAGAAATGCATAAAAAGATGAAATAAAAATTAAAGGGACTAAAAGTTTTGCAAATAAAAAGTTAAAATAAAGTGAGCGAAAAATTATAACGACTATATTTTCATTCTTATATTTTTATAAAAACTCCTAAAAAGTGAAAATAAAACAAAAAAAGACAAAAAGTTTTACGATCCTAAAGAGCCTAAGTTAAAGAAAAATGAAAATAACACTTTTAGATGAGTTTTTATAAAGCCTTATGAATGAAAAAATAGGAAAAAGGAGAAAAGCTAAATCTAAAAAGTGCGGAAAATGAAAATAAAATGGGCATAACAACGGCTAGAAAGTGCAAGAAAATCCTAAACTAAGTTATGAAAGCTAAAAAGAAAACATAAAAAGAGAATCACAAAAAGGGAACGAAAAAATTACTTAAGAAGGGCGCTTCCAATTGAACATTTCAACTTTGCAAGATAGAAAATCTACCATTTTATTGAATAAAAAGGCTATTACATGAAAAGCTAAAACAAACAACCTAATACAAACTAAGAAAGATAGGGAGAAATTCTCCTTACATAGCTTAGAAGCCAAACGGGAAGCACCTCCCCTAAGTAAGATGGACCAAAAAAGTGGACCAAATAAGCTTCCTGGAAGCTCTTATTTATAGGCAAATTTTCGGGTTGGTCACGCCCGTGACTAGGGCGTGACAGGGGGGCGTGTCGACACTATTCATGAGCTGATCGGGTGACTTGACTGGAAAGTTGACTTCGGCTGAAAACGTGGCGGTCACGCCCTAGGTCACGGGCGTGACATGTGTCAGTCACGGGCGTGACTGGGGCGTGTCGGGGAGGTCGATCTGGGCACGGTCCGGCCGCAAAGTCGCGCGCGTCACGTCGGGCCAGGTGGCTAAGTCACGCCCGTGTCACACATGCACCTTGACACGGGTGTGTCTTGGGGCGTGACGAGCTTGGTTTGATCATCGCCGATCGTCGAGCTGGCAACCTATGGTCTGCGATCGTCGAGGGCGTGACACGGGCGTGTCGGTCATGTGACACGGGCGTGTCAGTCAACATTTTGACTTTTTCTGGGATTTTTCTGGAATAAAAATAAAGCTAAGTTAGAAATAATATTTACAAAAATAAGCAATTTATTGGATAAAACAAATAAAAAAAGACAAAAAACAAACAAAATTGACTTAAATAAAATACGAAAATATAGGTATATTTACAACTCATCACCGGACATGGCTGAAATAAAAAAACACTGATGTACTAGCTCGTAGACGCAAAAATAGAGCTAATTATTGCAAATTAACAAAGTAAAAAGGGGTCAAATTGGCAAGGGAAAGGAGCCACTTGCCTCACCGCCAAGATGCAGCAGTTGCAACAAGAAATCTAGCCTTGGCGACAAGATCAGCCACCTATGAGAAAATTTTGAAGCTTTTAGAGGGAAGGAGAGCAAACCCAAAAACCCTAGCTCCTAAAAACAACCTTAGAACAAGCATAACTTACATAGGAAATGAGATCTGGATGAGAGCAAGCCGAATCTGCTCTTACCCGAGAGAAAACTGCTCTAGAATACAAGCAACCACCGGCCGGAGGTCCAGCACCTCCGCCTCTCGATTTCTTCCGCTGGAAGCTATGTTATGGCTCGGGAATTGAGAAATAAGGAGGAGAATCCAGCTGGCCCTAATTATATATCCTCCCACTAACTCAGCTAGATAAGCTAATAAAATATTCCTAAAGCTTGGAAAACTCGGCCACTAGCACCAAAGGAAATCCACAATATAAAATATATATATATAAATACATAACAGTAATTGGCTTCATCAGCACATAACCGGCCACTAGCACCCATATTTATATATATATGTATATATCATGCACATATACTTATATAAAATCAGCTATCCGCACCCAAGCTTACACCCAAACATATATATATAAAATTAGCTAAACAACTTAGCCTAAAACAAGGCATAAGCCTTACCAAGCTCGACCACACAAAGCTATGCACAGTAAAGGCAACAACCTGGTAACACAACACCAGCTAACTCAACAAACGTCGAAATGAGGCAAAAACAAATGATCTCAGAATTCGACGAAACTCACACCGTAGCTAAACACCCAAGCTATGAAAACAGCGGCAAAGTCGAAAACAACATCCGACGATCAAACACTCGGGCTAACACCTCCCAAGCCAAAGTACAAGCCTTACCTGAGAGGCTCAACCGAGTAACCAAAACAAACTCCGGCTAGCATAGGGATCTTACAAACAGGTTATAAATAGGCCACTCAAGGAACCTAAAGAGCTAAGACCATGTTCTAACAACGGAAACAAGCCAGAAACACGTCATCGTAACGATAAACAATGTTCAAACAAAACACAGAAAAATCTGGGGCATTATACTTGTGGCTGAAAAGTAAGTCTTGGAGGAGACTTAGAGATCCCGAGGGATCTGAGGTGTAAGATCTTTGGAGCAGGTTTTGGAGAAGTGCCTAGTCCAACAAGTTAGTTGGATAGGTGGGAGGGAAAGTGGATATACCTAGTTTGGGAACCACTATAAATATCTGTGTGCTATACTATGTTGTTTGTTCTTCTTGTATATTACAGGTACTAAGGATAACTCTCGATCACTTAGCAAAGAAACAGCAAAAAGAACTCAAAAGAGACCAATAACCTATTCACCCCCCCCGCCCCTCTCGGTGATTTAGCTATCCTTGAATTAAAGACTTTCAAGTGGTATCAGAGGGAGGTTGCTAAAAAAGGACTTAACAGTCTGAGTAGACCTCAAAGGATAGCTAAAAGGTTTGCATTGGTGGGTTCAAAAGAGAACCATATTGAGTGGATATCATTGAAGTTTCAAGTATGCAGTGAGAGCAAGGACGACATTGGACTGTTGGTAGCTCTTGAAGATAATGATGTCTATGCAGATGTAAGAATGGAGATCAGGGCCCCTATGCCACACTCAAATAGTGACTCAGAGGTGGATGAAGCTGAGGAAGGTGAATGCAGATGCTATGGGCTGATTGCTACACCAGAAGAAGAAGAATTCAGCCAGGATCTTCCTGGTCCAGATTAGGTGCAATCTCCATCTAGTTCTTCTTATTGCTAAGGTTATGAGTCCAACTTAGACTCTGATGCTTCCTCATCAAGTGTTGATGAGAGTCCTCTATCAGATGATGATATCAATCAATTGATTGAGAATCATGCTATACTTATGAAAGCTTTCAAGGAAAGCAGGTTGCTTGTTAAGAAGCAAGCAGAGGAAATTGCCTCCCTACAGCTGGCTGCTTTCTAACAAGATGAGACTTCATCTTTACTATATCTGAATATGAGGGAAGTTGGTCATCTGAAGACCATGGTAGATACCCATGCTGAGCGCATTAAATATAAGGACTCAATTTTTAAGGTTCTTGAAGAGAAACTTGAAAGGGATAAGAGGATAGTGGCCAATTTATCTAAGATAGATGCTATCAATAACAAATCTGAATCTGAGTGGATTTCTAAGGTTACCCGATCTCAAAGGAGAGGTATAGATCCTATAAGGCCTCAGTCTACCTTTTATAAGGTAATTCTCCCATCCAATAGGTATGATCATGACTGTAAGTATAGTAATTGGAGGAGTGGGAATCTTTCTTGTAAGATTGCAAAAGTATCTTATAAGGGAAGAAGAGAGGTCATGGGATTGAGTTCCCAGAAGGCTCCCCTTGTAGAAGTTCAAAAGGCCTAATTTGGACCTTCTGTATTTGGTTCCCCATCCCCTATAGTAAAGGATGTGGCAATGTCCTATTCTAAGGTTCTTCCAGCAAGAACTCAAATCAAAGGTAAGTTAGTCAGTAAGGCTACCTTGGCTGTCCCTAAATCCATGAAGAACATGCCGTCTACAAAGAAGGCTGTTACTATTGATGTTCAGGGCAAACCGAGTTCCTCTACCGAAAGACTCACTTTTTGTCAAGCTCTTGCTGGTAGAAACAGGAAGAAGGCCACAGTTCTTCCCACTAAATAGGTAGCAAGAAATGGCTTGCATACTTCAAAGTGTGTTCAAAAAAGGAGATACAACATCCATGAATGTGGGTGCTGTGGAAAAGTGGGCCACTTTGCCATAGATTGTTGGCACAACCCTAGTGTGCCAAGGGCATGGGTGATTCTTCCTAATAGGCCTGCTGTAGGTAGACATGTGCATGTGTATGCTAATAGGAACTTATGACCCAATACCTATTGGGGTCCTAAGGTAAGATAATTCTATTTTGCAGGTTAGTCTAAGTGCCCATCCCCCATATGGCATTTGGATAGAAGATGTTCCAGAACCTCGACTAGAATAAGGAAGTTATCCTATGGTTCATACCCCAAGGATAAGAATGTAGTGTGCATTCCTAATGAAGGATAAGTTACACAAGTATTGGGCTAAGACCAGCTGGATCCAGCCAGTAGGAATGTCTGGTTGGACAAAGTTTTACTACCACACCAACAAATCAAGAAAGGACAAGTAGGCTATACTCATCTCTGAGGAAGGCACAAGTAGCTCCTCTATGATTAGCAAGGAAGAGGTACATTGTGCTCAGCTGATCAGACTCACTTTACAGAAGGGTTAGACAGTCAAGTGGTATCATCCGCTGAAATGATGACTGATAGTCATAAGGACAATATCTGTGCAAATTTTTGAAGGGAGAGTATCAAGCTAAGATACTCCTACTGATGGGAAGGATGCTGGACAAGCTTGAATCTTACCCAAAGTTCCCCTAGTACAAAATAGATCAGCATTACTTTTGAGGATCAGCTTGTCCCCATGGACATTGCAGAAGCTGAGAGGGAAACTACCCAAGTGATGGCACCTACTGGAAAAAGGCAAGCCAATCAGCTTACAAGAACAGCTGGATTGCTCCAACTATTGGTGATACAAGTCAGCACATTCCTATTGGAAAGTAGTGTAAAGAAATACTTGGTATCAGAATGAAAGGATGGATGATGGAAAGATCATTCTATGTTAAAGTGATCTTGAAGTCCAGCAGCTGCAGGAGAAATTTCATCCTCATAAGAAAAGAAAGCTTGCAGCTGCACCAATGGTATCATCTCCAATCAGCTAGGGGGAGAAGAGAAGCATACCAGCTCCTCCCTGTCTATTCAGACTCCAAAAAGGGATTGATCAGAAAGCTAGAGCCAAAGGCAAGTTTGTTGCTAAAGATGGGGAGAAGATCTGGCTTAGCAAAAAGAGACCGTGCAAGGTGCAAAAGAGTTGCTAATCATCAATATGGATGGAGCTCGACAAAATTATCTTCATTCGTCGAATGGAGCTCGACAAAATAAGAAGAATTCGTCGACCAAAGCTCGACGAAATCTGAATAATTCGTCGAACTCAAGATTGTCAAATGAAAATTTTATGGCATCAGAACCTTAACCTCCAGATAAGTAGAATCTCATTTATATTCATTTTCTACTAGTGTAATCTAAGTTGCTTGGAATCCCAAGTGTCATAGCAGGACTATGCATATATAGATAAAGTATCAATAAGTTTGGGAGCTTAAGGAAGAACTCAATCCTGAGTTTGTCCTGACTAACAAGTTGTTGTCATGCTTATCATGCCACTAGATGAAGTCAAGTTCAACACCCTCTTGGTTGAGTTGGGTATGTGGAACTTAGGATAGCTTCAAACGCTCCAAACTCTAGTTTGTGTTGCAGGATTTACTCTTCTTGTAGGTAGATAAGTCCTTGATATGATATTAAGACTATAAAGATAATCATATGGTATCCAGACTAGCATAGACTAGAATGTCTATAAGGATTCTAACAAAAGATGCCTCAGTTGAGAGGGAGCAGGCAGCTGCTGCAGTAGATCAACTGTCACAACTGCTGATCAATTTGTCTTAAGGACAATGTACTGAACAAGGGGGATATTATGAGAAGAGGAACAACTAGCAGCCAGCTCAAGTGGATATATGGTTCACTCAAGAGTCAAGGGACTGCAGTGATGTGGTGTATCAATGATATCACCATAGGTGGATGCTGATTCTAAGATCTAACATAAGCAAGTGGAACTTTGTGTGCAGCAAGCTCAAAGGCTATAGTGTTGTGTTGATTCAATATATCAACACAAAAGGTATGACTCCTAATCAAGTAGATTGATCACTAGGATGATTATCTTAGTTGTTTTAACATAGGACTTTGACTAGTATAAGGAGATAATCTCATTAATGATATTTTCTACTCCCTCAATAGATATTCCTATTGAAGAAGACAGAAAGGGGGAGATGTATGGAAATACATAAGAGGGAGATATAGATGCAATACTTGACATGACTAGGTCATGTTGAGTCAGTGCATATTACTTGAATCTTTTCAAGTAGTATGAGAAATACAATGTCTGACTACATGTCGAGCCATGATTGTGTCAGTTCATATTTTGAGGTAAGTGCTTCTAGTGGTGCTCCATTTAAACATTAAGGGGTATAATGGAGAGTTCATATTACTTGAGAAATTTCTCAAGTAGTATGAGGATGCATTGAATTAACTTATTAAGTCAACACAATTAATTAGGGCACATTGTATTAATATAACATAAGCTAGTAGGTGTGTAGAAATGTCTACAGCTGCATGAAATTATTCTGCCTATCATGACAATGCCTCTTTGTATTGCGGGGTGTTCTACCTTCTTCGAATAGGGGAGATTGTTGGGTCCTTTTCCCATAATGTTCCCTTGAGTGGATTTGAAGTGGCATCACCATCAAGATTAAGAGTATAGTTGTATTTGATGTGTGCTTAAGTTCATGCATGCAGGTAGTCCTTGATTGGACCGGTGAACAAAAGGAGTAAGCTGGAAGTCAGCTAATTTGACTAAGGTAAAAACGTCGAGACAGCTGAGAAGAATCTATCAGCATAACCGCTGAGACAGCTGAAGAAGAAACAACTGAGATTGTTGAGAAGAATGTCTCAACATATCCGCTCAGACATGAGATAGTCAAAGCTCATAGTTCATTGAGCTCAACTCACCATTCGTCAAGCTAAGTTTAAAGCTTGAGATTTTAAGTTCATTGAGCTCAATTAAGAATTCATCGAACTGAGCTTAGAGTTCGTCGAGCTCAGCTCACCATTCATCGAGCTAAGTTCAGAGCTTGAGATTCTGAGTTCATTGAGCTCAGTTGAGAATTCGTCGAACAGAGTTCAAAGTTCGTCGAGCTCAGTTCACCATTCATCGAACTCAATTCAAAGTAAGACAGTTTAAGCTAGTGTTTTTAAACATAGAAAATTGGCTAAGGTAGAAAGCATTGAGTAAAGCAAGCTCACTCAATGCCTAAGATTCTGTAGAGGAAGAAAATTGGCTAAGACAGAAAGCGTTGAGTAAGGCAAGATCACTCAACGCTCTCAATGCCTAAGATACTGTAGAGGCAAAATATGGTTAAGGCAAAAAGCGTTGAGTGGAGGTTGCTCACTCAACGCTGTCAATGCCTAGTGAAGGCATAATTTTGTCTAAGGTATTTGGCATTGAATGATGCTCACTCACTCAATGCCAAGCAGCAGAAAGCTGATAGAGCAAGATTGGCATTGAGTGAAGCTGAATCACTCAACGCATAGAAACAGATTTGTATTCTAAGTTATTTGGCGTTGAGTGAAGGTTACTCACTCAAAGCTAAGAGATAGTAAATCTGTCTAAGTGTTTTGGTGTTGAGTGATGCTTACTCACTCAACACCTATGCTAATCTTGTTTGATTTTTTGCTAAGTCCACAGCTAATGACGTCAGCAAGTCAACAAGTTAACATATTTCAAATTAGTTGCGGGATGGCTACACTACGCGATAAATGTTGCCGCAAACCTACTGTATGATAGTTGGCGTTAAATCAAAGTTGATGCTGACCATTAATGATGTGGGGCCCACTACTTAAGAGCCGTTGGGACAAAATCAAATAAAGGAAAGATACCTTCATCGAGAAAAGTAGCTTTTGAGAAAAAGGCATTAGGCAGTTCTTCTTCTCCGCCATTATTGTGGAGCTGAAGAACAGGAAGCTCAAGTCTACTAGACAAAGAGCAAGGTAGTTGTTGGTATCAATATAATCAACAACAAGTTAGTTGTTGTCATCTTCATCGACTTTAACAGTTCAGAGTATTTCTTTGAGAATATAGGAAGGAGCCAAGGGTCGACCCTTACTGCAAGTTCTTCACAGTTCCAGCTGTACAAGTAACATCCTGAAGATCTTAATCTTGAAGCTGTGAAGAGAAGAAGCTTGTATAAGTAGAAATCTGAAAGAAGGCTCAGGAGACTATTCCTCAGGAGTCAAAGTTAGGGCTGAATCACCTCAGGCCAGAAAAGAAAGAAGAGGCGGAGCTTTCTTAGTTTGTAAATATAGAGCTAAGATTTTCTCGGCTCAGGTAGCAGTAATTAGCTACAGTAACTTCTCAGTTCCAGTAGAAAAAATCCTTGGTGCTGTGTAGTAGTAGTAGGGTTTAACTCCAGGCTCAGTTCAGAAAGAAGAAGAACATTGTTCTACAAGTCACTTCCAGCTCAAGTAAATATACACTTATTACTGTGAAAGTAGTTAGGACTAAGTACTTCTTAGTTCAATAAAAGTAAACTCTGGAAATATATCTCCTGGAGTCAAGTTTGGGCTTAGTTTATCTCAGTCTAGATAGATTGACATAGTGAAATTTCACTTGTAGCCAATTAGCACACCAACACACACTCATCCTATAGGATCCAAGTATGGATCTGAGTGTAGGTCCATTTTGGCCTGAGGTAGGTGACAAGTGTATCACTGAGAGGAGGTGCCTGGAAGGGCACTGAGGTAGGTACTGATGGGTACTAAGCTTTAGGAGTGCTGCAGCACTCTGAGAGTATGGCCTTGTGCCTAAAGTTGTAGGGCTGAAAAGCCTGAGCTAGAGGCCTTAGAGATAAAGCTGAGGTAGGTGGATTGAGGTTCAATGAGTTTAGGAGCACTACAGAGCTCTGTGGTTGGATACTTTATGGATCTGAGGTAGGGATGTCCTCCCAGCCTGAGTGTAGGGCTTAACAGCCGTAGGTAGGTTGTTTGCTGACCACTGAGTTGTAGGCCCTTGTAACTGAGAAGTATGTCTTGGAAAAGACTTAGAGATCCTGAGGGATCTGAGGTGTAAGATCTTTGGAGCATCTTTCGGAGAAGTGTCTAGTCCAATAATATAGTTGGATAGGTGGGAGGGAAAGTGGATGTACCCAGTTGGGGAACCACTATAAATATCTGTGTGCTGTGATGTGTCATTTGTTCTTATTGTATATTATAGGTACTAATGACAACTCTAGATCACTTAGTAAAGAAACAACAAAAAGAACTCAAAAGAGGCCAATAACCCATTCACCCCCCTCTAGAATATTTAGCTATCCTTGAATTCAAGACTTTCAGTTTACTAGACGAGGATTTGTTGGAGTGCTTCCTATAGTCTTTCTCTTTCTTCTTATCCTTCTTCTGATTCTCAGGACATTTTGGAAGAATATGTCTTCGTTTCATACTACCATAACACACAATTTCTTTAGTGGGTTGTTTGTCATACCTTGGTTTGTCATTATTTCTGGAAGATCTTCTCCTGAAGTCTTTTCTTGCCATTTTGTAGAATCTCTTAGCCAAGAGACCTATATGATCTTCATTCTTTGGAAGAACTTCTGCTTCTTCTATTGCTTGGAAAGCTATGATCTTCTCTTTCCTTACTAAAGGTGAAGTCCTTTGTTTAGCTTCCTTTTTTTGATGAGTTACTCATAAGATTTGAGCTTGTCCAACAAGGTCTCTATTGTAATCTCATTTAAACTTCTGGCTTCTTTGATTGGCCAGATCCTTTAATCCCATGTACTAGGGAAACAGATGTGGATCTTATCATTGACTTTTGTCGATGTGATGTCATTCTCCAAGGTCTTCAGTTCATTAATAATGAGACTGAGCCTTGTATACATTTCAGCTACAGATTCAAATTCTCCCTTTTTGAAGTTCTCATATTGAGAGATAAGGTGTGATCTTCTGTCTTTTCTCTCATCAGCAGATCCAACAACCATTGTATTAAGGAAGTTCCACATGTCTTTTGCTGAAGTGCATTCAGCAATCTTTTGGAAAATGTCATCTGATATTGTTTGAGCTAAGATGTTCATTTATTTTGCATCAACAATCTTCAGCTTTTTTGTGTGTTTTTGTCCATTATGGTGTTGGTACAACGCTGGTACTTGCTGTTGTCAATAGTTAAGGTAGACCTGTCAAAATGGAGTTGTAGATATCTACATCAATAAAGTTCATATAAATTCTAATCCTTGCCTTCTATAGTGAAAACTTATTTAGATTACACGCAGGAGGTCTAGTGCTTGAATATTCCTTATTTTGTGCCATGATAAATTTTTAGGTAAAAATAAAATCTATCAGATCTTTTGGTTCTGGTGTTAGCCTATAAAACCAAAGAACTAACCTCTGATACCAATTGAAAGTGAGGGATAGATCTACTTTACACTAAAGGTGGTGGGGGGTGAATAGTGTATTTTAAAAACTTTAATTTATTTTTATGACTGATTTAAAGTAAGTGATATATATATAGAAAGCAAAAATCACAGTACACAAATAAGAAGAACAACAATCACATAAGACACAAAGAAATTTATAATGGTTTCCCAATAAATCTGGGTACGTCCACTCTTCTACCACCCTTGTAGGAATACACTATAGGTTTTTGATCAGGTGCCCTGTCACCAGAAGATATATTTTCTAAGGGACATATAGCAACCCTTTGAGCCTTTGATCAGGTGCCCAAAAAAACTGGCTTAAGTCTTTTGATCAGGAGACTTAGAAACAAAAAGATAACTTTTGAAGGGAGTTAAAAACCCTGTACACAGTTTATGAAATTTTACAACCCCGTATTCGGCCGAGCGGGATCCTCCCCAAGTGGCGGACTTGGGGCGAGGTTTGAGTGGCGTTTTGGTGCAGCCCCGTTCGAAGACGTGCGGGTGATCGTGTATGCGTAGGGAGTTCTTACGTTTCATGTTATAATATATATTTACTAAATAAATATTTATTTATAATATATATATATATTTATTATATATATTTGTTTATTAATTTATATTTATATTATATATATATATATATATATATTTATATATATATATGTATAAAGAATGAGAAATGAGACGGAGAAGAAAAAAAATGGAAAGGGGAGATGGCTGGGGTACAGAGGAAAAGGCAGCAGATGAAGGAAATAAAAAAGGAAAAAGGAGGAGGGGCAACGCCAGGCAAGGGGATCGGGTTGCTAGAGAAAAAAATGAAAAAGGGGCATGACAAGGCTCTCTCCCTCTCCCATGATCTCTCTCTTTCTCTCTCTCTCTCTCTCGCCTCTTCTCTCTTTTGCATGCCCGTTGGGAGATCAGGGATCAGTTTCATTCATGGCTTTTGTATGCCTTCCCCTTCGATGAATGGTATGCCCTTTCATGCCCAACAAAAGGGCTTCTTCTTCTTCTTCTCTTCCAAGGAGGCAAGAGATTTTCCACCCCGATGCTTCCGCATATGATCAAACAACTTTCACCCATGATTGTGATTTCATTAAGCCTTGTTTGTAAAAGGAGTTATCTTTCTTTCTACCACCACTTCCTCCATTCCTTCCAGTCAACCACTATCCATCTCGACTCCATCGAAGCATTAGGGTTCCCCCCAAGATTTCCGACAAGATCGAAAGGTATTTGCTGCATCCGAGGATATAATGCTCGGTGCAAGCCCATCACCGAGCCGGAGATCTAAAGTTGCTTCCATGAAAGGCGATCTTCACTTCCACCGGATTTGTACAAGTTCAGTTCAATAACTTTGCCAAAACTCAGGCGGGCTACCTGTTGAAGAAGGCCCAAGTAATGGACTTTCAGGTGGAGAAGTGCCAGGATTCCCTCGTGCTGCCTTGGCAGCAAGGAGAGATTGCTTTAGTCTCGGCATGGAGATGATTATTTCTCACAGGGTCCGCCATCAAGTGGGATGGTCGGCCACTAGATGTGGAACGGGTAAAGCTATCGCAGGAGCATAAGAGCCTTGGGGCTCAAGTTTGGCCAACCAAGAGGATGGGAGATCTTGAGTGGTCTCCTTGGAGCTCGAACCATTGCGTCACCAATGCACGGACAGCAACAACGCTTCCCAGACGCTGAGCCTCTTGCGAGATGTTCAGTTGCGGCTCCGCCAAACACGCGTCAAGGGTATCGAAGTTTCTTCTCGGGCATGTGAAGCCCTCAATTAACATATTTGCATGGAAGACCCTCTCCACCAACGGGCAGAGGAAGTGAGTTCTCTGACGGGTTGATGTGTATATCCCCACAATTAACTGCATTAGCGCACGAAAGCGTGAGTACGGGTTTAGGCATGCTGTGTGAAGCCCATCTGGATGCGTAAGCCGGATTGGTGATGTTCTAGGGTTCTCACAGAAGATTACGAGGAAGTTGTGTATTATTAATCTGCAGGGCATAAGCGCCATGACCCCGAAAAAGGGGTGGGTGCAATCTTATTGCGTCGCTTTTAGTTGACCGATGTTTATTTTGCCACCGCTCGACGGGAAGTTGGCGTATAGGTGTTGCAATACGTAGTGGGGAGTAGCGGGCTTAAGCCCAAGCTTGTGCCGGCCCTCGAAGGCCTATTTTTGCTTATAGTGTCGGCCTCCGTGCTGAAGTATGGAATTTATATTCCTGTAATTTAAATATCTGAAATGCTCTATGTATGTTATCTATCTTGAAGGTGAGGATAAATATAACTCTAGAGGGGGGCGGGGGGTGAATAGAGTATTCAAAAATTATGACACCCTACTCAACTCCCTTAGAGTTAAATTGCGAAAAGAGTTTATAGATATTTTAAACCCTAGAGACTAACACAAAGTGAAGTGCACTAGAGAAAGCTAACTGTAATTATAGTTGAGCTTTGGTCCTATCACAACAACTAGCAATCTTAATTATTTCTACTCACAGCCACAGTGCAATAAATTAAATAAGCAACACAAATGACACTAGAAGTTTATAGTGGTTCCCTCTAAATAGGTACGTCCACTCTTCTACCACCCTGGTAGGAATCCACTAAAGGTTTTTGTTCAGGTGCCCTGCCACCAACTGATCTGCTTCAGGTAGATCAAGTAAACCCTTTGAGCTTTTGATCAGGAGCTCAAAATCCAACACAGGTTTTTGATCAGGTGCCCTGCCACCAAGGTTCACTTTTGAAGGGAGTAATAACCCTTTATACAGGAGGTTGAGAGAGTTAAAGTTTCTTCTCTATTATTAAAATAGATTAGAGAAGCTAGTGGATTGCACAGAGCTAGAAAGCTCTAAAGAATCAAGGCTCCCCCTGGCTTAGAGAATATCCAGGAAGAAGTCTTGCTTCAGGGTGCAAGAGCTCTTCTGAACATGAGACAAAGAACTGTCTTGAAGTTCTGAAGGAGAAGCTTGAAGAAGACTTTTGATTGTAATAGGTTGTTCTTCTTTTAATCAGCTTCCTTTCTTCTTCTTCTTCTTCTTATAGGCACTGAGTAAAATGTTCCTGTAAGCAGGATGGACTCAGGTTTGAAGAAGAATGTTGAAGAGGGATGATCTTCTCAGTTGAATGTATCAATGACTGAGAGCAATATCTCTTCTTGCTTTTGAATCTATATGAAACTGTGTATTGATCTCTTGTTGTGTATGGTTGTTCATTACTCTGCTGCCTTTTGAAAGCACTTTATATATTGGCCTTTCCAACGACTCTAATCTTTGTTTGAATTTTGTCTTCTTCTGAAATCTGTAATCTGGGCTGCAAAAAGCATAAAGCAAAACACATCCTGTAGGCAGACATACTATAAGGGGATAAAGCTTTCTAAGAAGCTGCATATCCAATCTGATAACAGGAGTACTAAAGAAAGTCACATCAGACTAAACTCTTTACGGCTAAGGAAGACTTTCTGTGTCTAACGACTATAAAGGACAGCATGATAGATAAAGCAGATAGATATTTAAACTAATAAGACAAAAAACTTTGTCAGATAAAGCTTGACTTATGCACAAAGGATGGGGCAAAGATTGCCTTAAGATGTATGCAAAAAATCAATGAAATAATCTTTTAATAAAATATGCCAGATAAATAAGAATTAAATCATAGAATAGAAGGAGTACAAAATTACTAAAGACAGACAGAAGAACGTCGAACGACCCTCGGAGATCGTCGACCGAAGCACAGAGATCGTCGACCTATCAGAACAGATTGTCGAACGACACAGATAGTCGAACTATCAAAGAAGATAGTCGAACTACCTCAGCAGATAGTCGACCTATCAGAATAGATAGTCAAGCTATCAGATAGTCGACCTATCAAGACAGATAGTCGAGCTATCAAGCAAGACAGATAGTCGACCTATCAAACAGATAGTCGAACTATCAAACACAACAGATAGTCGACCTATCAAACAGATAGTCGAACTATCAAAGAAGACAGATAGTCGACCTATCAAACAGATAGTCGAGCTATCAGATAGTTGAACTATCCAAGCAGATAGTCGAACTATCAAACAGAGCAGATAGTCGACCTATCAAATAGATAGTCGAGCTATCAAACAACACAGATAGTCGACCTATCAAACAGATAGTCGAACTATCAGATAGTTGAACTATCAAAGCAGATAGTTGAACTATCAAGAAATCTGTCTGGTCAAAAAAAGTCGAGCAGGGTTCGACGATCGACGAGGCAGATACCACAGAGCGTCGAGCTAACAAGAGTTGAACTAACTCAGAGATAGACGATCTGCTGACTGACGATAGTCGACCAACTGATAGATGATCGTCGAACAGTTGATCAACGATAGTCGAGCGGCATTCGACCATAGTCGAACCAAAAACAACTTAACCAAATTTTCATCTGGATAAGTGACAACTCTACAACTAGAGCAATCTAACTAAACAACTAACCTTTGACAATAGATAAATCTTGGGTCAAGAAACTAAAAGAGAAGACTAAACTCAAATCCAAACTAGGGTACCAACAATCTCCCCCTATTTGGGTTAAGTCTCTCAAAACAAAACAGACAAGCAAACTACAAGAAATAAATAAAATACAGGAATGAAAATATCTAAGCTACAGATAACATTAATCAAATGAATAACTGTCAATCAAAGAAATTTAAGAGGCATCAGAATCTGGTTTAGATACAGAGGAACCAGGAAGAAAAGAATTTTTTCTAAAAGGGTCTAACGCTTCTTTCTTTGATAACTTTAGATCTTGTTCTCCAATAATTCTAGATTCTTCTGCTCTTGGAACTACTGCTTCAGGATGCTTTTCCATATATTTTGAAGGATCAAAGACCTTAGGTCTAACCTGGAATTTATCTAGCTCCTTCTTTCTGAATTTAGACATAGTCGTTAATCCTGTAATATCTTTTCCTTCTACTTTGGCTTTTCTGATCTGGGCTGATCCAACTAGTTCAAGAAATCTAGCCATCCTGAAATCAGGATTGAGCTCTTGACTTTCATATTCATTTTCACAAGTTGGATCTAAAGATTTTACAGCTTTAAATTTAGTAGAAAGTTCTAACAAGCTAGCAGCTGGCTCTCTGTTTTCTTGAATAATTAATGAAGAAGGAGGAGCAAACTCAGCATATTTCTTATTTGATTTTTCAGAGAAAATAATCCTTTTACCTTTTGAGTCAGTTTCCTTTGCTAGAGCTGGCTTTGAAGAAGATATGCTTTTGATTTCTTTGGAAGGTGAAGATCTTCTCTTGGGAGAAGGAGGAGGAGAAAAAGTTTGTTTATGATAAACTACCTCCTTTACTTGTTCTCTTGTATCAGCATCTTTCCTTTGATATCCAGTTTGGGATCTGCTTTGAAATCCTGGATTGCTTTTCCTTTGATGAGATTGAGATTGAGTATATCTGGCAGAAGGGGCTAAAGGATTTGCATATGTATTACCAGAAGCTCCTGCACTGGGAGGTGAAGGAGGAGGACCTCTAGGGGTCCACTTAGGTGCTGGACTATCATATCTTTTAGATTTCTTTCTTAGCTTTTGCTGATTCTTAGAGAATACCATCCAGTGCTGATATTCTTTGGACTGGGGATCTATTCCTTTCAAGATATAATAAGGAATGTCATGGTCAGGATTAGGTGGAGGAGGAGCAACAACTTTTCTTTTCCTTTTAGCAGATTTCTTTTTCTTAGATTCTTCTGAGTCATCAGAGTCATCTTCATCATCAGATTGAGATGATGGGGGATGATCATAAGGGTCAAAAGCTTCTTGCACAGCTTTTTCTCTATCTTTTAAGGCAGCTTTTTCTAACTCTTCTTCCAAGGCATCCTGTGCCAGAAGAGTATCCAGATCATGTCCTGGGGTGTCATCCCAGACTGTAGACTTTTCTTATTGAATATCTGTAACTTTCTCTATCTCAGCTGCAACTGCCATGAGGACCAATTCATCATTCTCAGCTACCTGAGCTGGAGGGGAAGATACAGGCTCTTGATTAGCAGATTCTTGCACTGGTTCTTGAGCAGGTTGTTGAACAGGTTCTTGGACAGCTAGAACTTCTTCCACTAAATTTGTAGTATCAGGAACACAGATTTGCTAAATGAAATTGAAACATCCCTTCTAGGTATTCATATACTAGCATGTCAGTTAACATGTCAAGAAAATGAGTAAATGAATTACCTTCAGGATTTTCTCCAGAATTTCCTAACTCCCACAAGTCATCTTGAAAGGAGGTAATGACTCCTTCTAGGAACAGAGCAACTAAGGGAGTAGAGGCTTCTTCAAGGTAT
The DNA here is from genome assembly GCA_039513925.1 of Platanthera zijinensis. Taxonomy (NCBI): domain Eukaryota; kingdom Viridiplantae; phylum Streptophyta; class Magnoliopsida; order Asparagales; family Orchidaceae; genus Platanthera; species Platanthera zijinensis. The sequence goes on along the minus strand of CM077093.1, from coordinate 80,307,390 downwards.
ACTTTAACAGCAAATCCCGCATGCAATATAACATCAGATGCTATGGGATCTAGATCTAGGGCTGCTATCTCTTTAGGAACAGTTTCTGTCTCTGCTTGAGTAATTTCTACTGGAGGAGAGGCCAGGGGAAGTTCAGAGGCATCTTCATGAAACATCTCCCCCTGCCTGATTTCCGTGGATACTGAAACTAGGCCCCTAGATGAAGAGGGCTCAGCAGTTTTTGAGAGAGATTGGATGGAGGCAGTCAGGGAAGAAATGGAAGAGACGAGGGGGGCAACCGCTTCTTCAATCATGATTTTGATTGAAGGAGTAATTAACCCCAATATGCTTGAAATGAAGGCTGGAGTTATTTCAAAGGAAGGTGGGGGAAATACAGTAGATGGATGATCATCAGGGATAGTGTTCTCCTGATGAGATGGAGAATGAACTTGAGATTGATGGGTGGATGTAAGAAGATTAATATAATCAGAATGAGGAATTGGTGACTGAGGAGGAGTGGATAGCTCAAAAACCAATAAATCAAAACTAGGATGAGAAATCCTAGTAAGATGAGAAGGGAGTGGAGATGCTGGTGATGATGCATGGAGAATTGTGGAGGACTCAATAAGAAGAGAGGCAGAAGATGGTACTTTAATTGAAGTAGATGGAACTGCAGTTGAAGTAGATGGTAATGCAAATGAGGATGACACTTCAGTAGAAGTGGATGGTAATGCAGATGACATGGATGGAATGGAGAGAATGGATGAGCCTGCTTCAAGTAGGTGGGGAGTGACTGAAACAGTCCTTATGCTCTCAGACATAATTGGAGCTACCCCTGCTGGAGAAGGCTTCTGAAAACTCCTTTTCCACTTAACAAACAAGGTTGGATCCATCTTCTTGCTGGCATTGATGGTTGTAGAGACTGTAACCAATAGCTGGGGGTATTTCTCTCTTAGAAATATCCCAAGTACCCTACCCAGGCATACTTCCTTCTTGCTATTCTTATTTCTTATCAAATCAAACATAACTCCTGCCCAATTTATCTGTTTCTTGTTTACTATTGCACACATCAGGGCAAACTATTGCCTGGTTATGTTATCATGAGCAGAGTGCTTGCTCAGAAGCACTTTTCCGACTAGTTCAGCCAAGAACTTTATCTTCAACGGAAAATTAACCTTTAGCAGTTTAGAAGGAATGCCTTCTGCATGTCCTAATTCAATCAACATCCTCCCAAAATCTGGAGTATCTTGCTCATATTCCTCTTCACCATTCAGTAATCCAAAGATATCAGTTAAAATGGCGGGAGTCAGAATTACCTCTTCGTCGCCAATCATTCTAGTCATAGACTCGTCACTGGAAGACGAAGTGAAAGCCCACTCTTTAATCTCTTGGATATTTATCTTGATCCTTGTAGACATTAGCCTTTCCAATCCTTGTTCCTTGCAGAGCTGGAGGATTTCTACTATCTCAGAATCACATGCGCTGAAAGAGTCAAAATCTACGCTGAAGCCGGCGTCGAACTTCATTACTGACAGAAGGTTTGGATCAATCGCCATTGATAGAGTTGGAGAAGACGAGAGAGACGACGAAAGCGAAGCGGCAAAGAGCGCGAGGCAGGGCTCAAACAGAAAGACGGAATGCGAAAAGACGATCTCCGTCAACGACAAAAAGAAAGATCTCTTAACCTAGGTCGACCATCTTTTTTATATTAAAACAGCAATCGTCGATCTATTTTAACAGATACTGGAGACGATAGTCGAACGGTCGTTCGACGATCGTTTCCTGAAGCAGAGTAGTCGATCAATCGTTCGACTATTTCTGTCTTCACAAACAAATAAGTTGTCGTTGCTCGTAGGTCGACGATAGGCTCAACCTGTTCGACTATCGTCGAACGTCGTTCGACGCTCTTCAAACAGATTTCAACAAAGGCATAAGTCACACTTAGTCTTTTCCATTAATCATGCCTAGTTGAACCAAAAAGAACAAATGCTTCTGTTCATCTAAGGGCTTGGTGAAAATATCACCTCTCTGAAGGTCAGTGGATATGAACTCAAGGCTGATCTTGTTCTTTTCCACACAATCTCTCAGGAAATGGTGTCTAATCTCAATGTGCTTGGTTCTAGAGTGGTGCACAGGATTTTATGCAATGGAGATAGCACTGGTACTGTCACACATGATTTTTGTGTTCTTGTGTGTGTACCCATAATCCAAAAGCTGGTTTTGAATCCACAAGATCTGTGAACAACAACTAGCAGCTGCTATATATTCAGCCTCTGCAGTTGAAGTTGAGACAGAAGCCTACTTCTTACAGAACCAAGAGACCAATCTCTCTCCCAGGAACTGATAAGTTCCTGAGGTACTTTTCCTGTCAACTCTACAACCAGCATAGTCAGAATCAGAGTATCCAATTAACTCAAATTCTGATTCTGCTGGGTACCATTGTCCTAGATTTGGACATCCCTTCAGGTATCTCAAAATTCTCTTGAGAAGAATTAAATGAGATTCCTTGGGGTTGACCTGGAATCTAGCACATAGGCATGTAGCAAACATTATATCTGGTCGACTTGTAGTTAAATACAATAGGGAACCAACAACGGCCCTATAGTTTTTTTGATCAACTGGCTTGCCCTGATCATCAGAATCTATAACTACATTAGTAGCCATAGGTGTATGCATTGCTGAAGCATCTGCCATCCCAAATTTCTTTACCAATTCCTTGACATATTTGGATTGGGAGATGAAGATGCCATCAATATCTTGCTTTACTTGGAGACCAAGAAAGTAAGACAGCTCACCCATACTACTCATCTCAAACTTAGAATGCATCAAGTCAGAGAACTTTTTGCACAGTTTGGGATCAGTGGAGCCAAAAATAATATCATCCACATACACTTAAACTAACAGGATTGTGTCCTTATGGTGCTTAACGAAAAGGGTTCTATCAACTACTCCCCTAACAAAGTTGTGCTCTAACAGGAAACTAGCTAGAGTCTCATACCAGGCTCTGGGTGCTTGTTTAAGTCCATAAAGAGCTTTTTGCAGTCTGTACACAAATGAGGGCTGAGTTGAAGAAATAAACCTAGCAGGTTGTTTAACACATACCTCTTCCTTTAGCTCACCATTTAGGAAGGCACTCTTGACATCCATCTGAAAGACCTTAAACTTCATATAGGCTGCATAGGCTAGAAAGATCCTTATTGCCTCTAGCCTTGCAACATGAGCAAAGGTTTGGTCATAATCTATACCCTCCTCCTGTCTGTAGCCCTGAGCTACAAGCCTAGCTTTGTTCCTTACAATAATTCCATTTGCATCCAACTTGTTTCTAAACACCCACATGGTGCCTATAATCAGTTGGCCTTTAGGTCTTGGAATAAAAGTTCATACTTTACATCTTTCAAACTGATTGAGTTCCTCTTGCATAGCAATGATCCAGTGGGGATCTAGCTCAGCATCTTTTATGGTGAGGGGCTCAAACTGTGAAAGGAAACAAGCATGCATCACATCCTATCTTAACTGATCTCTTGTTTGTACACCAGATGATATGTCTCCAATCACTTGAGATGTTGGATGATCTCTAAGTGTGACAAGATTAGCAAGTGGGATGTGATCTTCAGCAACAGTTGGGATTAATTCCTCAGGTGGAATTGGATCAACTGTTGGTGGTACAGCAACTGCTTCTGCAAAGTCTTCATCACTGTCTGAATCAGTGATATGAAGAGTTGATAGATGGAGAATCTCTTGAGTGACATCTTTATTAGATTCTGGTACCTGCAAAGAACTTGAGGAAGGGGAAGTTTCCTTCTCCTTGTAAAACATCTGAGATTCATCAAAAGAAACATGTACAGATTCCTCAATTTTAGAAGTTGATTTATTAAATACTCTATAAGCTTTACTTACTTGGGAATTTCCAAGAAAAATTCCCATTGAAGCTTTTGCTTCAAACTTTCTAAGATATTCTTCGTTATTATTATGAATGTATACTACACGACCAAAGACTCTAAAATAATTAATTTTAGGTTTCTTTCCTTTAAGCAACTCATAAGGAGTTTTACTCTTAAGCTTGTGTATAAGACATCTGTTCAAGACATAATTGGCTGTGCTAACAGCTTCTGCCCAATAAGAAAGAGTCATGTTAGCATTTGGCAATAATGTACCAGCAGCTTCAATCAGGGTTCTATTTTTCCTTTCCACTACCCCATTTTGTTGGGGAGTTTTAGGAGCAGCGAAACTATGTTTGATACCTTTTTTCTCACAGAATTCTTGCATGAGAAGAGAATCAAACTCAGTACCATGATCACTTCTGATCAAGGACCAATGAGTAGAATACTCAGTCTGCACACATAGTAGAAAGTCTGTAAGAACTTTGAAGTTATCGGCCTTAGTTCTCAATAAGAACACCCAAGTGAACCTACAGAAGTCGTCTACAATTACTAAAGTGTAATACTTCCCTCCTAGACTCTGTACATTTATTGGGCCAAAAGGTCCAAATGTAATAAATACAGGATTCTAGGTGAGTCACTTTTATTTACAGATTTAAAGGAATTTTTGGTTTGCTTGCCTAATTGACAAGCCTTGCATAGGCTCTCCTTCTTGTATGGGCAAGAAGGTAAACCTCTAACAAGGTTGTATTTAGATAACCTAGATATGTTCTTGAGGTTAACATGGCTAAGCCTCCTATGCCATAAGGTGTTGTTATTTGTTACTTCATTAAATAAGTAGATTCCAGAATGGGTTGAATTAAAATCTACTAAATAAATATTACTTTGTCTAATGCCTACTAACACAACATTACTATTTAAAGTAATATTACAGAGAGTGTTAGTGAAAGATACCTGATATCCTGCATCACATAACTGACTTACTGATATAAGGTTGTGCTTCAATCCAGTTACATATGCAACCCTCTTGAAAGTTACTGCTCCAATGGTAGTCCTACCATATCCTTCAGTTTGACTACAGCTTGAGTCCCCAAAGATCACCTTTGGTCCAAGCTTGGCCTTGAATCTTGACAGATTTTCTTTGTTTCCTGTCATATGTTTGGAACAGCCACTATCCAAATACCATTTGTCTTTAGTATATGGATAGGTCTTCACCTGCAGAATAGATAATTAGACATTGTGGACCCAGGTAACCTTGGGTCCATTATTCTTCACATAATGAAAACTTGAAATAAAAGAATAAGCAGGTTGAGGTTTATATCCTAAAGGGTAAGATCTCCTAGGTGGGATACTCCAAGCAGTTAATGGGTCCACAAACCTAGGGTTTCTATTTATATTAGGGTTTCTAAGGTTCTGGTTGTAGTTTTGAAAATAAAATTGAAATCGTCGATCAACGTTTGACGATGAATGCTCAGATCGTCGAGCTTCGTTCGACCATTGAGCCTTCGATCGTCGAGCAGTGTTCGACGCTTTTTGTAGCTCCTTAAATTTTTGCTTTCTCTTTTCTCTCTTAGCTTTATTTAAGACTTGATTAACTTGTTTTACTTGCTCAGTGTTCTTTATTCGATCAGCTGAAATAAAATTCACTGGAGTTGAAAGATGATTTTTGAGAACCAAAGGGGGTTCACCTGATGAGGCTCCCAAGCCTAGCTTGTTATTGCCTGACCTAGTGTTTGTCATGCTAGTTTTTTCTAGCAGCTTAAGGCTTCTACCATTTAAAGATTCTTCTAGTCTCTTGGACTTTGCTAGTTCATTTTTAAGAAACTTTATTTCTTCACTAGACTTAGTGAGTTCTGCTTCTAGCCTAGTGTTTTCAATGGAAATAGATTCTGATTCTGCTAGCTTATTTCAAAGTTTCTTTATTTCCTTTTCTGAGCTAATTAAATCTAAACAAAGAGATTTAAATTCAGATTTAAATTCAGAAGAAGAAAAGTCATATGAAGATAATACCTGATCTTCTATAGGCATTTCCTCATCATCATCAGAACTCTCTACAGCAGAGTGGTTGCTGCAGGCATCAATTGCCATAAGGCAGATTTCCTTAGCCTTCTTCTCTTCCTCATCTTCACTGGAGCTTGAGGAGAAAGATTCCTCATCTGAATCACTCCAGGTTTTAGTAACAAATCATTTCTCCTTCTTCTTATTTTTGTAGGAGGAGGACTTGGAGTGCTTCTTATAATGCTCTTTTTTCTTTCTCTTTTCCTTGCTCTTTTCCTCTGGACACTCTGGTAGAATGTGTCCAGGTTTCCTGCAACCATAAAAAATAATTTCTTTAGCAGGAGATCTGTCATACCTTGGTTTATCTTCATATCTTGAAGATTTCTTTCTGAAGTCTTTTCTTCCCATCTTGAGAAACCTTTTGGCAAAGAGTGCCATCAGCTCCTCATTGGATTGGCTTCCTTTAGAAGCATCAGTAGCTTTGAGAGCAAGAGTTTGCTCTTTCCTTGCTGGAGTTGGAGTCTTTACTTCAGCCTCAGCTTTCCTGGTCTTCAGCACTTGCTCAAAAGACTTGAGCTTGCCAAGGAGAGCTTCTGTTGAGATTTTAGTTGTACTTCTAGCCTCCTTGATGGGCCAGATCCTAATATCCCATGTGCTGGGGAAGCACATCAGTATCTTATCATTGACCTCTGTCAATGTAATCTCCTTATCAAGGGTTCTCAGCTCATTGATGATTGAGCTGAGCCTTGTATACATGGCTTCAACTGATTCAGCTTCAGTCTTCTTGAAGTTTTCATACTGGGATATAAGGTTAGACCTTCTGTCCTTCCTCTCATCAGCTGAACCAACTACAATCTGGTTCAGTGAGTCCCACATGGCTTTTGTAAAGGTGCAATCAGCCACCTTCTGGAAGATTTCATAAGACATTGTCTGAGCTAGAATGTTCATAGCTTTGGCATCAGCTATTTTTGCCTTCTTATAGGCATCATTGTAGTCTGGAGGAGGCACAACACTGAGATTTATAGATGTTGTAGCAGTGGCTGTAGCAGGAGGTGTTGGAGGTACTGTCAAAATAGAAAAAAAATGTCTTCATCAATAGAGTTCATATAGAATTTTATTCTTACCTTCTAGATGCTAAACTTAGCTAAGTTGCAAGCTGGAGGTTTGGTGCTAGAGTAATCCTTGGACTAGGCCATGAAGTGAATATCTATAAGCTTGGTATCTATCAGGATCTTGTGACTTAGGTGTTAGCCTATACAGTCAGTCAACCTCCCTCTGATACCAATTGAGGGTGAGGATAGATACAACTCTAGGGGGGGGGGGTGAATAGAGTATTAAAAAATTATGACACCCTACTCAACTCCCTTAAAGTTAAATTGCGGAAAGAGTTTATAGATATTTTAAACCCTAGAGCCTAACACAAAGTGAAGTGCACTAGAGAAAGCTAACTGTAATTACAGTTGAGCTTTGGTACTATCACAGCAACTAGCAATTCTAGTTATTTCTACTCACAACCACAGTGCAATAAATTAAATAAGCAATACAGACGACACAAGAAGTTTATAGTGGTTCCCTCTAAATAGGTACGTCCACTCTTCTACCACCCTGGTAGGAATCCACTACAGGTTTTTGTTCAGGTGCCCTGCCACCAACTGATCTGCTTCAGGTAGATCAAGTAGACCCTTTGAGCTTTTGATCAGGAGCTCAAAATCCAACCCAGGTTTTTGATCAGGTGCCCTGCCACCAAGGTTCACTTTTGAAGGGAGTAATAACCCTTTATACAGGAGGTTGAGAGAGTTAAAGTTTCTTCTCTATTGTTAAAACAGATTAGAGAAGCTAGTGGATTGCATAGAGCTAGAAAGCTCTAAAGAATCAAGGCTCCCCTGGCTTAGAGAATATCCAGGAAGAAGTCTTGCTTCAGGGTGCAGGAGCTCTTCTGAACTTGAGACAAAGAACTTTCTTGAAGTTCTGAAGGAGAAGCTTGAAGAAGACTCTTGATTGTAATAGGTTATTCTTCTTTTAATCAGCTTCCTTTCTTCTTCTTCTTATTCTTCTAGGCACTGAGTAAAATATTCCTGTAAGAAGGATGGACTCAGGGTTGAAGAAGAATGTTGAAGAGGGATGATCTTCTCAGTTGAATGTATCAATGACTGAGAGCAGTATCTCTTCTTGCTTTTGCATCTGTATGAAACTGTGTATTGATCTCTTGTTGTGTATGGTTGTTCATTACTCTGCTGCCTTTTGAAAACACTTTATATATTGGCCTTTCCAACGGCTCTAATCTTTGTTCGAATTTTATCTTCTTCTAAAATATGCAATCTGGGCTGCAAAAAGCATAAAGCATAACACATCCTGCAGGCAGACATACTATAAGGGGATAAAGCTTTCTAAAAAGCTGCATATCCAATCTGATAACAGGAGTACTAAAGAAAGTCACATCAGACGAAACTCTTTACGGCCAAGGAAGAATTTCTGTGTCTAACGGCTATAAAGGACAGCATGGCAGATAAAGCAGATAGATATTTCAACTAATATGACAAAAAACTTTGTCAGATAAAGCTTGACTTATGCACAAAGGATGGGGCAAAGATTGCCTTGAGATGTATGCACAAAATCAATGAAATAATCTTTTAATAAAATATGCCAGATAAATAAGAATTAAATCATAGAATAGAAGGAGTACAAAATTACTAAAGACAGAAAGAAGAACGTCGAACGACCCTCGGAGATCGTCGACCGAAGCACAGAGATCGTCGACCTATCAGAACATATTGTCAAACGACACAGATAGTCGAACTATCAAAGAAGATAGTCGAACTACCTCAGCAGATAGTCGACCTATCGGAATAGATAGTCGAGATATCAGATAATCGACCTATCAAGACAGATAGTTGAGCTATCAAGCAAGACAGATAGTCGACCTATCAAACAAATAGTCGAACTATCAAACACAACAGATAGTCGACCTATCTAACAGATAGTCGAACTATCAAAGAAGACAGATAGTCGACCTATCAAACAGATAGTCGAGCTATCAGATAGTTGAACTATCCAAGCAGATAGTCGAACTATCAAACAGAGCAGATAGTCGACCTATAAAATAGATAGTCGAGCTATCAAACAACACAGATAGTCATCCTATCAAACAGATAGTCGAACTATCAGATAGTTGAACTATCCAAGCAGATAGTTGAACTATCAAGAAATCTGTCTGGTCAAAAGAAGTCGAGCAGGGTTCGACGATTGACGAGGCAGATACAACAGAGCGTCGAGCTAACAAGAGTTGAACTAACTCAGAGATAGACGATCTGCTGACTGGCGATAGTCGACCAACTGATAGACGATCGTCGAATAGTTGATCGACGATAGTCGAGCGGCGTTCGACCATAGTCGAACCAAAAACAACTTAACTAAATTTTCATCTGGATAAGTGATAACTCTACAACTAGAGCAATCTAACTAAACAACTAACCTTTGACCACAGATAAATCTTGGGTCAAGAAACTAAAAGAGAAGACTGAACTCAAATCCAAACTAGGGTACCAATATATCTCTTCTTTCTTGGGTGAGTGGTGTACTCGTGAACCACTCACCCCGTGGGGGTCCCAAGGTAAAGTTACCGGGAAACCTTTGAGGGTTTGATAGCCTTTTAGAACAATGAGTTTACATTGTTGGCGGCCTAATTGATGCTACGTAAAGAAGAATTGTTCGGCGAGATTGCGCCATTAGTAGGGCGGGTGAGGAGCATTTTGTATAGACCTAAGGAGAAACATCTGGATAGGAGAGGGTTGGTCTTGAGATCCTCCTTAGATGTTCCGATCGGCCAAGAGCGCCCTCCGAAGGTGTCTTAGCTCAGTATTTGGCATGGGAGGGGATGAGTTTTTTAGTCTTCCGGGTATGTGGTGGGACCTCTATGGTGAGACCTTGGGTCCATCCCTTGTGTTCCTAGTCTTGTTCCTAGATTGTTTGGTTGAGGGTAGTAGGTGCGCAGTCACCCCTCTTTTGGGACCTCGAACTCCACAGAAGACAATTTCTGGCTTCAACATTTATGGTGCGGTGAGTGTGGAGAGTGACCAGCACAAAAGAACTCAGACGAACATTATGGCTATAGAAGAGGAACCAAGTGACGACCGGGGTCATGTGGTGAAAGAAGTCCCCCCCCCCCCCCCTCAGTTTTTGTTTTTCAAATTAAGGTTGAGATGTAGTTGCAAAGGTCTTTCTTGTTTGGAATACATTATAAATAGCAGGTTCATCATGAAAGAGTAAGTCTTCATGAGTTTGGAATGAGACAATGAGCTCTAATACAGCCGTTGTTTTTAAATCGTGAGCTTCAAATATAGAATAGACGATATATTTATGTGTTTAAGGTAATGATCTGAGTGGTTTGTCAACTTGTTGTTCTTCCAGGACACCTCCCAGGCTTTCGATTTGATTTACTAACCTAAGTGATTTACTAGGATTTCAATTATTGAGTTGTTTCAACTTCTTTCAAGAGGATAGAACCAACTTGTCGGTGCAACAAATAAATTTTGAGTTTAATAATTTTCTTTGAGAATTTGAATTTATTTTCAAGTCTTTATCAAGCTTTTTGAGCAGTTTTGGATCTTATAGGGAGAGGATTATTTGACAGTGGGTACTTTGTTATCGCTTATTGTATAAATGTCTTTTATTTTCCTTCGCGAAGGACCTAAAACCATCTTATGACGTGAAATTGAACTTGTTTTATGAAGTTCATATAAATCTCGTTGGCAAAAATGTGATTTTTAATTGTAAGTTACACTTTTTACCCAAACCTATAACTACCGACTCCCCTATGGAATATAAATGAGTAAATGCTGAATTGTTTTAGAAATTTAGCTTCCCTTCCCCTCTAAATTCCAATAAACTCTCAACTTAGAGAAGCTGAGGTGGGCTGCAAGTTAGAGAATCTAGCAACTAGAGGCATTTTATCTACCATTAGTTTAAATATCCGAAGAGAAATAATCCATTGTTTTGACAAGCCTGTTTTGTTTGTAGTTGATGCATAAATCTTGAGTGTTGTTGTTGTTTTCGTCAACTGGAATCTTATTTAGGCTTATTAGATATTAGAGTACTTAAATAAGTTTTTCTGGTGATCTTTTAATTTCTGAACCTATTTCTGTTTCAGCTTCATGGGGTAGGGTCTCTCTTAATATATAGTACTACTGAATTACTTTCACGTGAATGGTGACCATTTCTTACTCGTCTTAAACCTTTCCGTTTTTCTGCTTCTTTATGGAAACCTTTTGACAAGACACTGAGTTTTCATGTTCTGCCGCGCTTTGCTTCGATGCAAGAAGAACCTTTTGAAGCACGCCTCTCTTTTGGTCTTTCTATCATGTGGATTAGTCATTTCACTACAACAAACTGCACCTGTTGTAAGGACTGAAATATAACAGAAACCCAATTTGTTACTAATACATATATTTAGTAACAAAATTTTTTTGTTGTTACCAAAAAGTAAGTTTTTGTAACGAATATTTTATATTTCGTTACAATAATAATTTATTTGTTACTATAAATGTAAGTATTTGTAACAACAGTAATGTTACGTTACAAATAGTAAATAATTTCTCACAATATGTATCAATTGTAACCACATCATGAAAGTTTTTTGTGACAAAGAGATTTTCGTTACTATTATTAATATTTTATTATTAAAGTTTTGTTATCATAAATATATCATATTTTATTGCAACAGTAATATTCGAGAGCATTTTTTGGACTGAGAGAACATTTTTCTCCCGAGCATGTGCTTTTCACTCGGACGTGCGTTTTTTTCCCGAGCACACTATTTTTCGTAGCTTGACTCCAATGTTCTCAAGCTCGATTACTCCATGAGCTCGATCTCGTGTTCCATGAGGTCGAGCTCCATTATGAGTCGAGCCCGAGGTCGAGAAAGATTAGCTTGAGCTCGATTACTAGCCGATCTCGATCTATCTCAGATTCTTTTTTGTTAAAAATGGAACACGAGCCTCTTGACTTCGAGGAAAAAATTAGAAATGTATGATCAAGTGCATGAAATAATTGGAGGGAAATTTCCCTCCAATAAATTTATTATCAAAACCCTATATTCTTCATTCCCAATTCGGCGCATTCCTTCTCCGAATTTATCAAAACCCTATATTCATCTCGCGACTGGCCGGCTTCTTCCTTCTCCGAATTTGGCAACTGGCTTCTTCTTAGAGGAATATCGCGACTGGCTTCTCACAACTGGCTTCTTCCTACAACGAATTGTGAGAGAGCATAGGAGGGACGAAGCGGGAGAGAGAGCATTTCTTCCTTCTCGCGATTGGTATATCTTCTTGCATATCTTCCTTCTTCCTGAACTTTTGATCTCTGTTTCTTCATGCATCAGCAAGAAGTTATTGTCTCGTGTTCATGAGATTCTTCATTGGTTATAGACGATGTTTGGGTTTTTCGGGTATTCATCTTGATGCCCTTAGGGTTAGAAGTAATATTGTCTTTGAAGTTCCAGCATGTTCATTAGGGTATGATTTTTTTGGCCGTATTTTGGTTTATTACTATGAATCTTATTGTGGTTTGATTTTTTTGCCGTTTGTTCACTAGTAAAATTATTATCAAAACCCTATCTTCTTGTATTTCTTCCAAGTAATATGCTCTTGTAGTTTTTTGGGGTATTCATCTAGTTTGTAGTGGCTTAGTAGTGTGTGTGCAATCAGTTCGGCAAGAAGTAATATTATCTTGTGTTAGTAGTGTGTGTGTGTTACTATTGCTATGAATCTCTTCAATAATATTGTTTGGTTGGATAAAATTTCTATTTCACTTGCTTCTCTTTTTTTTTGTCAGATTTGTCATACCAAGCATATAGTTTGTTTGTTGTGGTTTGTTTTCAGTTCCCATTCTTAGCCAACTATTATACCACAACCTTTTATGCAGTGGTTTGTTTTCCTCATTGGCTACATGAATATTAATTTAATTTTCTCACCGGACACAAACACACACATAGACAAACATAGACACACACACACACACACACACACACTCACACACACACACACACACACACACACACACACACACACACACACACACACACACACATCCCTGCACAATCTCAATTATGAGTCGAGCTCAAGTTCAATGAGCTCAATCTCGAACTTGAGTCCAATAAGCTCAATCTCGATTTTGAGTCGAGCTCGACTTCGTTGAGCTGAAGCTCGATTACTAGCCGAGCTTCAGCTCAGATATTTTTGATCATAATGGCGCGCGATGCCATCTATATGTTCCTTAGTCCAACTTGCTTACTTTGTAAGTTTGGCATTGATTTCCATATAGATATGTATATGTATGTGTGTTTGTATATGTCTATGTATGTGTGTATGGTCATCAGTGTGTGTGTATATGTCTATGTATGTGTGTGTGTGTGTATATGTATATTAGTGTGTGTGTATATGTTTGTGCATGTACCAGTTTTTTATTTTCATGATATTGTGTTATCCCATTCCTTTTTTGTTAGGTATGGATAAAAGCTGGATTTATGAACCAGATAGATTCAGTTCTACCTATACTAGAGGCGTGGATTTATTTTTAGAGTTTGCACGGGAAAATGCTATTTACTTTGAAGATAAAATTCTTTGCCCATGCAATGTATGTCGAAACACTAAAACAAAGAGCCTCATTGAAGTTAAAGCAGACTTGCATTTGAAAGGGTTTTACAAATATTATAAGGAGTGGATACATCACGGAGAAGCTAAAATGACTAGTTCTTTTGTGTTCAGTTCTAATAGTAACAATAGAGGACCTTCTCAAAGTCATGAAAGTAACGATGATATTGAAGCCATCGATGATTTAGTTGATTTGATACATGAGATTGGAGATGCAGAACTTCCTGAACATTCTAACGAAGATAGTACTCGAACTTTTTTAAGTCTGTTACGTAATGTCAGACGTGAACTGTACCCAGGTTGCAAAAAATACTCTTTGTTAGCATTCATTGTTAAACTGCTGCATATCAAAGTAATGAACAAGATGTCAGATAAGTCAGTTAACATGCTTCTTGAATTGCTAAAGGACGTGATGCCAGAAGGTAATCTTATTCCAAAATCTATTTACTGGGCTAGGAAACTTCTTTCTGGTTTAGGTTTGGGCTATAAGAAGATAGACGCATGTAGATATGATTGTGCACTATTTTGGAAAGAGAATGATAAGAAAGATGTGTGTCCTGTGTGTGAAGAACCACGTTGGAAATATAACGAAGGAAAAGGAAAATTAATTGCTCAAAAGGTTTTGTGGCATTTCCCCTTAACACCAAGGATACAAAGACTTTATATGTCTTCTAAAACAGCATCTTACATGAGGTGGCATACTGAGAAGCATATGGAGATAGAAGGTACTTTGAGTCATCCGGTAGATTCACTTGCATGGAAGAGTTTTGATGCACACTATCCCAGTTTTGCTGCAGATCCACGCAATGTTAGGCTTGGATTGGCTACTGATGGGTTCAATCCGTTTGGAAATATGAGTACTTCTTATAGTATGTGGCCTGTTGTGCTAATTCCATATAATATGCCGTTATACAAAGGTATGAAAGATGAGTTTCTTATGATGTCATTATTAATTCCTGGCCCACGTGCTCCTGGAAAAGATATTGATGTTTATCTTAGACCACTGATTGAAGAATTAAAAGAATTATGGAATGGTGTAGAGACTTATGACACATACACCAAAGAGACTTTTAAAATGCATGCTGCTCTTATGTGGACAATCAATGATTTTCCAGCTCTTAGTAATTTATTTGGGTGGACCACAAAGGGTTACGGGGCATGCCCAACTTGTTTATATGACACAGATTCTAAAAGAATTCGAAGTAAGATATGCTACATGGGACATCGTCGTTATCTACATAATGATCACCCTTATCGAAGGAGTAAATTGTTCGATGGAAAGTTAGAAACACGTACAAAACCAAGGGAGTGGAGTGGCGCACAATTGCATGCAGATTTAACCAAACTCGAACATAACTTCGATAAATTTGGAAAACACCCAAGCAAGCGGAAGAGGAAGCGCAACAACGAAGAAGGGAATTGGGTAAAGAGAAGCATCTTCTTTGAACTACCTTACTGGCATAAACTTTTGATACGGCACAACATTGATGTAATGCATGTTGAAAAAAATATTTGTGACAGTGTTTTGGGCACATTGATGAACATTGATGGAAAAAACAAAGATACTGAAAAAGCGCGAGAAGATTTGCGAGACCTTAACATCCGGAAGGAGTTACACTTGATTAGAAATGGAAGTACTATAATAAAACCTCAAGCATGTTATAATCTATCTTCCGATGAGAAAAAAAGGTTTTGCAATTTTTTAAAAAATGTCAAGTTTCCAGATGGCTATGCGTCAAATATTTCAAGATGCGTAAAGGATGGGAAGATTTATGGACTTAAATCTCATGATTGTCATGTTCTACTACAACGGTTAATTCCTATTGGCATTCGTGGGTTTCTACGCGCAGATGTCGTTGAGGCACTATACGAGCTAGGAGATTTTTTTAAAATTTTATGCTCAAAGACACTAAAGGTCGAGCATATCGAGAAGTTGGAGAGTAATATCCCAATTATTTTGTGCAAATTGGAGAGAATATTCCCTCCAGCATTTTTTGATGTAATGATTCACTTGGCTATTCACCTTCCGAAAGAGGCAAAGATTGCTGGCCCAGTTCACTCACGTTGGATGTATCCGATTGAAAGGTACTTGTTTTTTATGCATTTATACTTCATTATCTTACATAGCATAAATGAATAATTTTGTAACATGCTCATTGAGTTTTCTCTTTAGGTTTCTTAAAACTCTTAAAGGATATGTACGTAATAAAGCACGTCCAGAGGGTTCTATAGCTGAAGGATATATTGTGAAAGAGTCTTTGACATTTGTGTCAATGTACCTAAATGAAATAGAGACAAGGTTCAATAAAGAAAATAGAAATGAAGATTCAGTGGAGCATCAACAAGAGTGTGAATTGTCGGTTTTTGCATCAAAAGTGAGACCCTTTGGACCTCTTCGCCGTGGCAAAGCACTTTCTAAAGAAGATCTAGATGCGGCTCATAAATTCATATTAAACAATTGTAGCGAAGTAGATGATTTTAAAAGGTTCGATTCATGAAAGAGCTCAATTTCCTTAATTTGGAACAAATTTTAATGTACTTTTTTTGAAAATAGTAAGCACATGGAGGAGCTTAAAAGGGACGAAAATGAAAGAAACATTGACAAAACTCATCAAGAGCAGTTTCATTGTTGGTTTCAAGCTCATGTAAGCTCCAAATACGAAGATATCCTTGAAGATTAATTGTTAATGTCAAGTTTCATCTATCTAATTAGCTTCCTATTGTATTTTGTATAGATAAATAGAGTGCATCACACAAACTCGAGCCAAGTTTCCGAAGAATTATGGGCATTGGCAAATGGTCCACAATCATACTTAACAAAATTTTACTCTGGTTGTATTGTTAATGAAGTACGATTTCATATACAAGATCGAGATGATCGCCGAACAACACAAAATAGTGGTTTGCGTGTTGAGGGGGAACATCAAAATATCTTGGTAGAGTTTTATGGAGTATTAAGTAGGGTCGTTGAGTTGACCTATCTTCATGGATATAAAGTAGTATTATTTTGGTGTGAGTGGTTTGACACTGGTGGAAAAAAGACTATGCATAAAGATAAATATTTTCTGAGCATCAACATAACTTCTCGTTGGTGTGAAGATGATCCATTCGTTCTTCCAAACCAAGTGCAACAAGTGTTCTATGTCGATGACACAAAACTAGGCCATCCTTGGAAAATTGCACAACTGGTATGTCATAGACACCTTTGGGACATAGAGGAACACGATGACCTAGTAGTGGAGGAGATGAATGATAACATAGTTCAACAACATGAGTCCTCAGAAACTGAATTAATATATGCTACCGAAGATCAAAACTTGCAATCCCTAAGAAGAGATGATATAGAACCTGATATTATAAATGTAGAAGTTCTAACTAGAATCGACGAAGAGGAAGAACTTAATAATATTGTTGACGGAGATGAGTCAGTAGATGAGGATGATGAAACACTAGTGCAATATTGTGATGACAGTGATCATAACATGTAAAGCTAATGCAAACGGTACGTTAAGTTTTTTCTTATTGATTAGATCGAAACATTAATACAATTCTTCCTTTTTATGATTTCTCTAAATAATTTAATGTGATGTTTAACGTTTGCATCTTATTTACTTCGCAGGATTATGCCTCCAAAAAATGTTATTCTACGGCGACCTGCGACAAGGAGCACCAAACAACTGTTTGTTGCTGAAAAACCAACAAATACTGAGGTTGTTGAATTGCCACCTACACAAATTAATCTGCAGCAACCACAAAGTGGATCAGATGCCACCATTAATGATGATATCACTGTTAATGAAGGAAATAATGAAAGTCCAATACAGGGTTCTGATAATACTAGTAAGTACACCTTATTTTATTTCACAAGTTTGTATCATTTATTTGAATCATATATTTATTAAGGGTTTTTAATAAATTGCAGTGGGAAGCTCATCTATAAGAAGAGGTCGTGGGGTGACCACCGGAAAGTCGATTGAGAAAGCTATACTAGAAAATGTATGCTTTATTTAGGTATATTAAAACTTACGTACACTTACTATATGTTAACATACCTTTATTTGTTTTGTTAGGACAAGAAACTACTTGAGATTGAGTTCCCTGAAGGTTTTAAGAAGCCGCGTCGCTTTGCAAAGCACCTTGCAAATGGTGTAGGTGTTATTGTAAGACACAGTGCAGGTTTGGATTTTTTGACCCCATGGAGTGAATTGGGGGAAGAGCTGAAACTTACTTTATATGCTGCATTAAGTGTAAGTGATTAATATTTATATATCATATATGTGAATTTGTTTGGGATAACCAAATTATTTATTCTTTTGTAGCAATGGTTTGTGATAAAGAATTGGGAAACAGATAAAAGTGTGCAAGAGTTCATGGAGGAGATATTTCAACGTAGCTACACACATTGGAGAGGAAGATTATCTGCAACGCATAAAGATTATATTATGGCAGGAAAGAATCCGAGAGCTAGTAGCCCATTTGAGTGGATTTCAATCGAGAATTGGTGTCAGTTGTGCGATCTCTTCGAGAGTGAGACTTTTAAGGTGAATGTGACTACTTAAGTAAATTCTGTTTAATACATATGTTATTAATCACACATTTAATGAGTAGAATCCAATACTTTTGTTTGCTTGCAGAAAAGGTCCAAGACAAATGCCTCTAATAGATCACACATGCCGTTTACTCATACGTCGGGTTCTAAATCCTACCATTCCCGACTGCTGGAAATGGTAATGCAATAATTACATGTGAGTTATTGATTACTATGACATATTCTCAAAATTTTTTTTGATATACAGGTTAATCAAAGCCCTGTTGAGAACTTTGCGAACACCCATAGGAAGAATGGGGTGTTTGTCAGCGAGAAAGCAGAAGCGGCATACGTAAGTCAAAATATATTTGAAACTTTCGCAAAGTTGATTGATAACACACGTTTTTATTATAACACTATTTTACAGCGTGAAATGGAAAGGCTGAGGACAATATCAACAGATTCTGACAGTGATCTCGTAAGCTCTGAGAGAGAAATTATAAAGACTGCACTTGGAAATAAGTCGGGTTATGACAAAGGATTAGGCTATGGTGTTGTGCCTTCAAAACGAATGAAGAAGACATTGTCAGAGTCCACTCGGTTGAAAGAGAAGTTGAATGTAGCGGAAGAAGAATTGCGCAATGCCAGGACTCGTCTAACAACACAAACAGAGCTTATAGATAAACAAGAAGCTTTGATTCAAACTCACAATGCAGAGATTGCAGGATTAAAAGAGGGGCAAAATGAGCTGAAAGAGCAGCTGTCTTATGTTCTGCAAAAATTTGGGGCAATTCCTTGACTAATTGATGCACACACCATTTACCTTTTGGTGCACTTTTTTGTTGTCAACTGGTTTATGACTGTTAGTATTTTGGTGCACTTTTTTGTTGTCACATCTCTTTTGATTCTGATGTCTTCCTGACAATAGTTTCTGGTTGGATAATGCCTCCTCTTTTCTGAATTAAATATTTTTTTTTTTGGGGGGGGGGGGGGGGGGTGTAGTCCTGTTCATGCAAATTTCTCTCAGTTATTTGCCTTTTTTTTACTTAATTTTATGAATATTGATGGCTGAAATAATTGTCTTAAAGGTTTGTTTTGGTCATTGTAGAATCTTCCATCTATTTCAAAGAAAGTCTCTTGCCTTATTGATTACCTGCCTTACAATATTATTTACATTATATACCTTTGTTGATTAGCTTTAAATTTTTTCATGTATTGGCTAATATATGTTGTGTTTGTATAACACAATCTTTCTTTAATGGAAGAATTCGAAGGGCATGCTTTTGCAGCTGAATACTTATGCCAAAATAGCGGGCCTACTACATGATGAATGGGTGGAAAATGCAGATCGCTGGGTGGCTGGATTTCTCGAGAAGTTCGAGGAAGGCTGTCATTCTATGGTGAGTTTTGCATGCTATGCATAGGTGGTAGTATCAAGTCAAGTTCGAGTAATCTGGACAAATAGAATGCAATACAATATATAGAATAACTTCCTAAGTAGTGCAGCTATATTTTTGCAAATGGAGATGAGATTTGAGAAAGTGATCGTCCAGCTATTTGGGATGGTATTGATTTTGATGTCAAGCTGTTTCTTCTTCAATGTTTCCCTAAACTTAACTAAATGGGACTTTTTTCCTTGGCATGTGCTTGCTGCGAGTTTTTTTGTCAGTTTTATCTATTGACTGATAGGAGTACTGTAATGTTGTAGACTTTTTTTTGGCATGTGCATGTGCTCACTGTTATAGAACTATAGTATGATGTCAAAATTGATGCATCCTAAATTATCATGATATTATTTGGTCGTTTTCTTAGATTTAATGTGGTGTGGGGGCTGCTTCTTTCCAATAGGATTCATATGTAATTACTCTGTTTAATGAGAACCTGATGTGTTTTGTCCATGGTTTTTATGATGCAGGTTTCACATGCTTGAGGAGTTTGATGAGGTTAAGCGAAGTTGCAGAAAACGTCTTGATGGGCACAATCGGCGGCGAAGGAAGTCGCAACCCGACTCGATAATTTCTGGCAACTTTTTTCCAAACCATGGTATTCTATTAACTCCATAAATCATTGTCCTTTTACATACTCTTTTCTGATAAAATCATTTTGTTGTATAGGAATTGTTAATATTATAGTTTTAAATTACAGTCACATTATTTATTGTGATATTTCTCAGGCTTTTTTCGGGTTAGTGTGCAGTTTTGTTTGGGGGGAGGGTTATTTTAGGAAATTCATACGTCTTTGGATTGTTATATAGACTCCTGTTTGTTCTAGGGTTAAAGTTATCTGAATGAGTAAAGCATCCTTGGCTGCCATTTTTATAATTTGATATTTTTCTATGATGAATCCTCTCGGTGCTCCTGGATTGGGGCAACAACTGTTTTATGGTCAAGGCCCTACCGCTCTTATTCCCCCACAGGTAACATGATTTGTATCCTAATTGTTCGAGTAATCTGGACAAATAGAATGCAATACAATATATAGAATAACTTCCTAAGTAGTGCAGCTATATTTTTGCAAATGGAGATGAGATTTGAGAAAGTGATCGTCCAGCTATTTGGGATGGTATTGATTTTGATGTCAAGCTGTTTCTTCTTCAATGTTTCCCTAAACTTAACTAAATGGGACTTTTTTCCTTGGCATGTGCTTGCTGCGAGTTTTTTTGTCAGTTTTATCTATTGACTGATAGGAGTACTGTAATGTTGTAGACTTTTTTTTGGCATGTGCATGTG
Organism: Platanthera zijinensis; assembly: GCA_039513925.1. Taxonomy (NCBI): domain Eukaryota; kingdom Viridiplantae; phylum Streptophyta; class Magnoliopsida; order Asparagales; family Orchidaceae; genus Platanthera; species Platanthera zijinensis. The sequence continues at coordinate 80,286,632 of CM077093.1, read as the reverse complement.
CTCACTGTTATAGAACTATAGTATGATGTCAAAATTGATGCATCCTAAATTATCATGATATTATTTGGTCGTTTTCTTAGATTTAATGTGGTGTGGGGGCTGCTTCTTTCCAATAGGATTCATATGTAATTACTCTGTTTAATGAGAACCTGATGTGTTTTGTCCATGGTTTTTATGATGCAGGTTTCACATGCTTGAGGAGTTTGATGAGGTTAAGCGAAGTTGCAGAAAACGTCTTGATGGGCACAATCGGCGGCGAAGGAAGTCGCAACCCGACTCGATAATTTCTGGCAACTTTTTTCCAAACCATGGTATTCTATTAAGTCCATAAATCATTGTCCTTTTACATACTCTTTTCTGATAAAATCATTTTGTTGTATAGGAATTGTTAATATTATAGTTTTAAATTATACTCACATTATTTATTGTGATATTTCTCAGGCTTTTTTCGGGTTAGTGTGCAGTTTTGTTTGGGGGGAGGGTTATTTTAGGAAATTCATACGTCTTTGGATTGTTATATAGACTCCTGTTTGTTCTAGGGTTAAAGTTATCTGAATGAGTAAAGCATCCTTGGCTGCCATTTTTATAATTTGATATTTTTCTATGGTGAATCCTCTCGGTGCTCCTGGATTGGGGCAACAACTGTTTTATGGTCAAGGCCCTACCGCTCTTATTCCCCACAGGTAACATGATTTGTATCCTAATTGTTGATAATTTGATTATTATGACAGTGGGAACCTGTTACAGACACTCAATCATATATATATATATATATATCTTACATATATATATAAGGATATCCCCTTAACAGTTTTTGCAATGTAATGGTCTACACCACCACCTAAATCTAAGACGTCAGATATCACTGAAATCAAATCTTGGCATCCGATTTGATTCCAACCGATAATCGTCGCCAGCCATTCTCCCTACTTAGGACTTGCTATGCCTGATGCCTCCTCCAATAATTGTGCAGTTATTTGTGCTGACTTGTCAAATATGCCAGCTCTCCCCACCATAGGATGCTTGGGCATTGAGCTTCTTCAAGCTGACAACTTTGACCTCCACTGCTTCCAATCACTAACAGGTACCCCATTTTTGGATGATGTTTGATACTTTTAATTGCGCATTTTCCAAAGTGAGATCGCATTTTCCAAAGTCAAGAAATATTAGGTATTATTTGAATAATTACTCTTTTTTATTTTCATGATTTTTTCTCATGCTTGATATCTATTTTATGTAGGTTGAATTTAATAGAGCTGCACAATCATTGACCGATGCTGTTATTCCTATTGGTCAGAAGAAAATTGCTTGTTTAATGGGGTGTGTATGGATTATGTATGTGTGGATGTGAGTTTTTATGGATGTTTATACTCTCTCATTTATTTGTAGGGTGATATTAATTGCTCTCTTTTATTTGTAGGGTGCTCGAGCATTGACCGGCAAGTGACGAAAGATTCATTAGTCAGAAAGTGATGGACGATTCATTTTTCGAAAAATGACGGAAGATTTATTAAAAACATGTTGATCTTGTAATGTAATATTGTATTATTTTAGAAGTGATGATAATAACTTATACTCTATGTAATACTTTTTGGTGTGAATAAATACATGTTGATCTTGTTACGAAATATTAAATATATGTGTGCTTTCAAGATTATTATTTGTAATAAAATCTCAGTTACACAAAGAATAGAAATCGAATATTTTTGATATATAAATGAATTGCCTGTAGTAAGAAGAATGGAGAACAGCTGCTCTTTCAGCTATTGTAACGAAATAATGTTTATTGTAACGAAGTTAGTTTATTTTTAGTGAGGAAAAAATAAAACATTTGTAACGAAATAGTCGTGGTGCGTAACTGTTTTTTTGTAAGGAAAAAAACATTCGTAACGAAATAATATTTGTTGTGACCAATTTATTGTGAGGAAGAATCTCTTTTTGGTGAGAAAGTATCTTTTGTTACAATTAATTTTTTTGTAACGACATGCATACATTCGTTACAAAAACCTTTAGCGTCGAGCTTTAGAGGAGGACCGTTACTTAAAGTTATTGTCGTTACCAAAGAGTTTTTGTAACGAATTTTGGCACTTATTGTAACGATTTAAGTCCTCACTATAAGTGCATTTTGTTGTAGTGTTTCCTTGTGCTTTCAAAATATATATCCCCACATAGATATCTTGGCTTTGTTTTTAAAGTTATTTACGGACATTAAATACTTCAATTGTCTTCTATTTTGGCTTCTGCTATATTCTTTGACAAGAATTATATCAATCTTTAAACACAGAAAATATCTTCCCTTGATCTTAGAGTTTAGTTTAATATTTATGAAATTTGTATGCTGGACATACTGATCGTATTGCACGGTGCATTTTATATGGGCCTATGATTTTGTATTTGGAGTTATTTATTTTTTGGAAGAGCTGAATATACGCTAGTCCAATCCGGTAAATGAAGTTGTTTGCCTAAAAATATTAGAGGCTCTAGTTTCTTTTATGGAAAATGTTTCAAAGTGTAAACTTGGCTTAAGGCTTATTGGGTTGCTTGTACTACAAAATATGTTTTAAGTTTCTAAATTCTCCATCATTTGGTTAGACTTAGTTAAACTCTTTGTTGGATTTTAAATATCAGAAGTTTTATCAAAGCCTTTCAGAGAATAATTGTAATATATTTTTCACTCTGAATGAAATTGAATTATTGTTTTCTATTTACAAGCGACCAAATGAGTTCTCAGTGAAATCAGTTGGTCAGGGGATCATCATGATCTTCTATCTACCGAACCTAAAATTAATGGAACTGGTCAATGCTCTGCAAGTACTAGGTTGATGCCAATTCCCCCATATAGTGGTAAAAGGGAGAATGCTATCTATACTACAGTCTCAGGGTTATACACCAAAATGCTCCGAAAGTAATTTCCCCAATTTTAGTCTGTGCTTAATCATTCACAAGATATGAGTAATTTCTCCAATTCCATATCACTTTGGTTTTTCTTAATAGTTTGTCATTTTTAAGAAGCATATGTAGATGTATCTTCCATTTTTCAATACATATAAATATGTTGTGCCCTTCTAATATAAGGAAATTTCAGGTGGTTTCTTCTATGGTATGAGAGTAAAATAGATAGATGGAGAGATCTCGAGAAGACCCACTGACCAAGCTCTCATCAAGCTATCTGGGATGTAGGCACACTCGGTGGATGGAGTTGGTTTGGAGAGGAGACCCCAAGAATACCCGCTAACCAGGCTCTCATAGAGCTGGCAGGGCTGTAGGCTCACTCGGTGGTTGGAGTTGGTTTGGAGAGGATACCCCAAGAAGACCCGCTGACCAGGCTCTCATCAAGCTGGCAGGGCTGTAGCTCGGTGGTTGGATTTTGTTTGAAGAGGAGACCCCGAGAAGACCCGCTAACCAGGCTCTCATTAAGCTGGAAGGGCTATAGGCTCACTCGGTGGTTGGAGTTGGTTTAGAGAGGAGACACTGAGAAGACCCGCTGACCAGGCTCTCATCAAGCTGGCAGGATTGTAGGCTCACTCGGTGGTTGGAGTTGGTTTGGAGAGGATACCCCAAGAAGACCCGCTGACCAGGATCTCATCAAGATGACAGGGCTGTAGGCTCACTCGGTGGTGGGAGTTGGTTTAGAGAGGAGACCCCAAGAGGACCCGCTGAACAGGCTCTCATCAAGTTGGCAGGGTTGTAGGCTCACTCAGTGGTTGGAGTTGGTTTACAAAGGAGACCCCGAGAAGACCCGCTGACCAGGCTCCCATCAAGCTGGCAGGGCTATAGGCTCACTCGGTGGTTGGAAGTTCTCGGAGACTTTTGTACTACCCCGAGCCTGGCTCGGCCCCAGGAAGACCCACTGTGCAGGCTCTCACTAGCTGGCAGGTCTGTAAGCTCACCTGTGTGGGTAAGGGACACCCCGAGTGCGGCTTGGCCCCGGGTAGACTCGCTGCTCTGGCTCTCATTAGTTGGGCAGGGTGATATGCACACTTGGGGGGAAAGGATTTGGACTTGGAAAAGGTTTTTGAAAGGGTTTGATCTCATTGAAAACAAGAAAGTGTGCAATGCTTCTTCAAAAGGAGAAGAATCATAGTTTAAAACATAGTTGGGATCAATAGTTTCATTTTGATGAACTAAATAGACTAATATTAATACATCAGTTGTTTCATGCCTTATGAAAATAGTTAAATTATTTGCAAAGTCTGCCGGATCAAAAACAACATCCTCTTTCATGACATAAAAAAGTAACGTTATCGATCTTGTTTCTTTTAATGTTGATCTTGCTAATACATAAAATGTTTAGGAGGTAACAAAGTAATTATGTTTATACAAAGCACGCCCATCTTAAATAGTATCCTCTTGCATTTCAAAACATGCACTGCCATTGAATTCCACATCAGTTGATAATTTGGTTTGATTTAAATAAAAAGATTGGATTTTACAGCATGTTAATGATAGTGAGTTAACTCTGATTTGAGCCCTAGTGTGGTGCTCGTTCTATCTCAAAGTGAGGAATTCTCTCAAAATTTTTCTTTGGGTCGGCTCCCACTCGTCGGGTACTTGGGGTTGGACATTTCTTTCCGAGCTTGTGCCAACCTCGAAAAGAGCGGGGATTGTGTACAACCCTGTATCTGGCCGAGCGAGATCCTCCCAAGTGGCAGACTTGGGGCGAGCTTTGAGCGGCGTTTTGGTGCAGCCCAGTTCGAAGACGTGCGGGTGCTCGTGATTGCGTTGGGAGTTCTTAGATTTCATGTTATAATATATATATTTACTATATATATATTTATAATATATATATATTTATTATATATATATATTTTATTTATTTATATATTTATTATATATATATATATATATATATATGTATAAAGAATGAGAAATGAGAGGGTGAAGAAAACAAGAAATGAAAAGGGGAGATGGCTTGGGTATGAAGGAAAAGGCAGCAGAAGAAGGAAATAAAAAAGGAAAAAGGAGGAGGGGTAACGCCAGGCAAGGGGATCGGGTTGCTAGAGAAAAAAATGAAAAAGGGGCATGGCAAGGCTCTCTCCCTCTCCCCCGACCTCTCTCTTTATCTCTCTCTCTCTCTCTCACCTCTTCTCTCTTTTACATGCCCGTTGGGAGATCAGGGATCAGTTTTATTCATGGCTTTTGTATGTCGGCCCCTTCGATGAATGGTACGCCCTTTAATGGCCAACCTTAGGGTTGCTGCTTCTTCTTCTCTTCGAAGGAGGCAAGAGATTTTCCACCCCGATGCTTCTGCACGTGATCAAACAACTTTCACCCATGATTGTGATTTCATTAAGCCTTATTTGTAAAAGGAGCGATCTTTCTTTCTCCCACCACTTCCTCTATTCCTTCCAGTCAACCAGTGTCCATCTCAACTCTATCAAAGCATCAGGGTGACCCCCCGAGATTGCCAACAAGATTGAAAGGAATTGCTACGTCCGAGGATTAAATGCTCGGTGTAAGCCCATCACCGAAACAGAGATCTAAATTTGCTTCCATGGAAGGCGCTCTTCACTTCCACTGGATTTGTACCAGTTCAGTTCAGCAACTTCGCCAAAACTCAGGCGGGATGCCTGTTGAAGAAGGCCAAAGTCAGGGGATTTCAGGTGGAGAAGCGCCAGGCTTCCCTCGTGCTGTGTTGGCAGCAAGGAGAGATTGCTTTAATATCGACATGGAGATGATTATTTCTCACAGGGTCCGCCATCAAGTGGGAAGGTCGGCCACTAGATGTGGAACGGGTAAAGCTATCGCTGGAGCATAAGAGCCTTGGGGCTCAAGTTCGGTCGACCAAGAGAAGGGGAGATCTTGAGTGGTCTTCTTGGAGCTCGAACCATGGCATCATCAATGCACGGATAGCAACAAATCTCCCCAGACGCCGAGCCTCTTGCGAGATGTTCAGTTGCACCTCCGCAAAACACGCGTCAAGGGTAACGATGTTTTTTCTTGTGCTGGTGAAGCCATCAATTAACATATTTGCATGGAAGCCCCTCTCCACCAATAGGTGGGGGAAGGGAGTTCTCCGACAGGTTGATGTGTACATCCCCGCAATTAACTGCATTAGCACCCGGAAGCGCGATTACGGGTTTAGGCATATTGTGTGAAGCCCATCTGGATGCGTAAGCCGGATTGGTGATGTTCTGGGGTTCGCGGAGAAGATTCCGAGGAAGTTGTGTATTATTTATGTGCAGTGCATAAGCGCCACGACCCCGAAAAAGGGGTGGGTGTAATGTTATTGCGCCGCTTTAAGTTGATCGATGTTTATTTTGCCACCGCTCGACGGGACATTGGCGTACAAGTGTTACAGTACAGAGTGGGGAGTAGCGGGCATAAGCCCAAGCTTGTGCTGGCCCTCGAAGGCCTATTTTTTCTTATATTGCCGGCCTGCGTGACAAAATATGGAATTTATATTCCTGTAATTTAAATATCTGTGATGCTCCGTGTATGTGATCTATCTCTTATGTCTTGGGTAAGTGGTGTACTCATGAACTACTCGCCCCATGGGTGCTCCGAGGTAAAGTTACCGGGGGACCCTCAAGGGTTTGATAGCCTTTTAGAACAACGAAGTTACGTTGTTGGCAGCCCAATTGATGCTGTGTAAAGAAGAATTGTTCGGCGAGATTGCGCCATTAGTAGGGCAGGTGAGGAGCATTTTGTATAGACCCAAGGAGACACATTTGGATAGGAGAGGGTTTGTCTTGAGATCCTCCTTAGATGTTCCGGTCGGCAAGGAGCGCCCTCCGAAGGTTTCTTAGCTCAGTCTTTGGCATGGGAGGGGAAGAGTTTGTTAGTCTTCCGGGTATGCAGTGGGATCTCCATGTTGAGACCTTGGGTCTATCCCTTGTGTTCCTAGTCTTCTGCCTAGATCGTTCGCTTGAGGGTAGTAAGTCCGCGATCACTCCTCTTTTGGGACCTCGAACTCCACAGAAGTCTATTTCTGGCTTCAACAGAAAGAAACTAAAAAGGTGATGATGTCTTCTCTATCGAGATTCTTTGAGAATACTAGTGGATGTGGCAAGCCAAAATCTCCCCTTGATTTGTGTGGAGATTATGATTAGGAGAGGGAGTCTTTTCTTCAGGGTGTAGGCCTTCTTGAAAAACATCACTATCCAGAATATGTTTCTGAGAGGTTAGAAGTCGAATCTAATATTGAAGATTTGTTCTTCTGGAAGAAGCTTGAAGCAGAATATCTTTTTCTCTATAAAATATAAATCTATACTGTCTAACCCTGAGGCAGAAAACTTCTATCAATATATAAAGAATGCCTGAGAGGAATTCAAACATTTGAATTCATTAATTCTGAAATGGCTAAAGCATTCCTTGAGAATTATATTGGCTATATTCAAATATTTGTATTAAAAACCATTCCTTAACTGCCCAGGTAATTAATTAGATTAATAACTCTTATAAATCCATATTTAATGCTGCCAGAAATGGTTATATTCTTTGAGAATATTTATCATTAAATATCAAAGTGTAATTGACTGAAATTAAGCCATTTAAAATCATTCTGCCTCTGAATATAAAACTACTTGAACACTGCATGTTATTAGTCAAACTGAATCCTGGAAATCATCGAACAGACCCTGGAGTTCGTCGAACTAACAAGCTTTCATCGAGCTAAACATGTAGTTCATCGAGCTTATCCTGGAGTTCGTCGATCTTAGGCTGGAGTTCGTTGAGCTGAGCCTTTTGAGTAGAAATCAACGTTCATCGAATGGAGCTTGGCTATCATCAAGCTGAGCTGCAGAGTTCGTTGAATGGAACTCAACTTTCGTCGAGCTAAACTCAAAGGGAGAACTATGAGTTCTTCGAGCTGAGTTCAGAGATCGTCGAACTGTGCTCAGCTTTTGTCGAACTAAATTATGCTGTAATTCCTTCTGAGGCAATAACCTTGAAAAGAACTATGATCCTAGACTATACAAAATGTGTCAAGCTAATCATCCTAAACAAATGATAGTGATCCTAGCCCAAATAAGTAATAGGGTTCCAAAAAAGTCTTTCAGAAAGACTCGTGCAGGTTGGGTTGGGCTCTTTGGTGCTTACTTCCCAAAGACCCTTTCCATTTCTTTTATGACACAAATGACTGAGCATGTACATATGTTCTCTGTTGTTGGTTCATAGCATCAAATTCTACATAGGCCTAGGTCCGATAGTGTGCATACCTGGCTAGTAGTCGAGAGGAATGCTCCATTATCTCCTTTTTGCCACGAAGGGAGGTTCCTTAGTGGTTTGCTACCCTCAAAAATTTGGAACTATAAGTCAATGTCGACATAGCAAGTTAGAGTGCATGAGTAGTATGGGTAAGTCATTATACATTCAATATATTGCATTGCATTGTACATCATAAGACCCTAATCCTATAAATTAGTATGAGACCTTTTATATGATGAGTTACTTTCTAGTTTGGTAGATCCTTAACATATAAATATCTATGAGCATTTTCATAAGTTAAGTTCAATTTGGTCCTTTACTTACTTGCTCCTTACTACAGTGCTGGTATTTATTATACCACCTTAAACTTATTGAATACCTATTTACTTATTAAATTTTCTATGTGATAACTGCTAGGCTGGAGAGCCATCACCTACTTATTATATACCACTGTGTATATTGTAGGACCCTTTTTCTTTCCTTTTGCCCGGTGCCTGAGAGTTGGTGGGAGAGAGGATATGAAGACACTTATTCTTTATGACTAATAGTTATTACATCACTATTTTTAAGATCACATCAAGCATGAGCAGTAACAATAACATCCTTTATAGGAGGTTATATAGATCAGGTAGACAGTGTCTGACACTATAATACCTTTGTTAGTTTCTGTGACCGGTATGAGTTTGATCGCTTGATGTAGCCTACGAGCATTTCTGTACTCTAATATATTCAGGAACAGTATTGATTCCTAATTTTCTCTTTTGTGGACTTATATATTTATTATGGATGTTGGGCTTTGTTTTTTTATTTATGGGTTGTCAGATGATACTGTCAATAGCTGGAAAAATAGGCATCTTGTGGTACAAGTTAGCCTGTTTGCTAACGATACCGCAAGGCAGTTGTTTTGTGAATAAGGCTCCCCTCGGCCGTGTCTTTTATTCTGGGAGGGGACTTAGAAATGGTATCAAGTTACAACAATCCTGTGATAAGAAGTCCATTAATCCACTAAACCACTCCCATTTGATTATTTAGTTTAAGGGTAACTAAATTAGCAGAAGTAGTGGTATGCCCATGGGTGTTTTCATATTAAGTATGCCCACTAATTCATCTAGAAATGACAAACCTATTCCAAAATTCTTGCCTTCATGTGTAGATTTTGATGCATTCTGAGCCAGTGATGGGCACCCTAGTCCCTCATGTTAGGAATATTGCCTACAATATTCCAAGATTTAAAGAAGCATTCTTTTGTCATGATAAGTGCATATTGTATTTAATGGAATATATGGTTTTATATCAATGTAGGAAATTTTTTTTATCTCTAAATTAGGTTTAGAGATGAGTAAGTGCAAATGGAGTATTATCGTTCAGATAGTTGAAGTGTTCTCGATGACATCATATTGAATAAGGAGTACTTCAAGATGGTATCGTCCCAAAGCACAAGGAGAAGCAAGCTCCAACACTAAAGGAAAATACTGCTGATATCGGTATATTTTTATCCACGGTATCGGCTTGATTGTGGGATGCTTCATGTTTATATTTCTGAGAAGCCGCAGTTGAAGCCAATGTTAGTGCCTAAGTGAAGATTCAATTTAAAGAAGAATTTTCAAAACGATACTGTCATGAAAGTTTAAATGTTACCGTTGAGCATGCGTGAATGGTGAGATTTGAAAATGGTAGTGGTACATAAAGGGTTATCAGAACAATCTATTTTTTGCCCATCCTAGGAAAAGACTTTTTCTCGTCTAATAATTGTTGATATTTGTCAGAGTTGTAAAATGAAAAGTTAGGGAAATCAAACTGCACTGCTTGCACAAGGCTTGTAAAATGATCGCGTATTTTCTGAATCATAAAAGTCAAGTAGCGGCGCATTCCTTCTTCACAAAGCAAGCTTTATCTGAAGTCATTTAGATAGATTAAGGATGAGTCAAGCTTCACAACTCCAATTAGGACTTCTTCCTACAAAAGAAGATCAAGAAAAAGATCCCCAGATCTATTCTACTGGAAGAATTTCTCAAATTAGGGCTAATTCAAGAAGTTACTGTTGAGTAGAATTATATATGTCTTTTTACTATCATATTTATAATCATGTCCACTATTGTATACCTCCAATTATGATAATTATGCGAAAATAGTTAAGAATTTGAATTATCATGAATAGAAGAGCACAGTATGGAGTTTCCTTTATTTCATGTATTAAGCTATTTAATTATTCATTCATCTTCTTAATGCAGGTATTGCAAGTACTTGGAACAAAAAATCTTGGAGCAAATAGAGGAGTTCACAGATCCAACATGACTGATGATAGGACTGGAATTAGACACACACGGGTTGGAACATGCCCGTGTCACTACCTGTGCCCTTATAGGGAAAGAGCACAAGGCTTAGAAGAAAGGAAAGAGCATCGCACTGGTAGGAACATGCCCGTATCACTACCCGTGTCCTTTTCGGGAAAAATTAAAGACCTGCTGCCAACCAAGCCATGTGCGAATAACTCGAAGAAAAACACAGCCATGTTATCAGCCGTGTCCAATGACATGGCCCATGACCAGACACATCTTTTCATATTAAACCGCCTTTGAACCGTCCACACGGCCTATGACACAGCCGTATTGGAACCCTTGTTCGACCATGTTTGCAAGGAGACTATAAAACATGTATGAAGAATAGAAGAGGGACTTTGGATCCAAAGAACTTGGAGAATTTCTGGAGGACGAAAGTGGAGCATTCAGTGGAGGGGAGAACGAAGGAGATAATCCGCATGGTTTTAATCTTCATGTATCTCTTTTAAAATTCCCCTTCTCTTAGTGGATCTAACTTTATTTTTACATTTTGCATGAGACTTGGTTTTTTTGAAATAATTCGGTAATCATGTATATTGGTTTTTATATCAGATTTGTGATATTTTATTCTTATGTATGCTTTCTAACATGGAGATTGATATTAGATTTGAAATTAAAACTTGTTTTATTTGAATCCCAAACTTCTAGATTGAGAAATTGGATGTTTGTGATGATGTTTATACGTTCATATTCTTGTGTTCTTTCTCTTTGTATTTCAAATTGCATGATCGAAAGATATATTGTTTGTATAATGGTAATACAGATAATTGTACTCATGGTATCTTAGAGACAGGATTTCATGAATTTATGTATTAGATAGGGTTTCTTATTATTAATGCAAATTTGAGTGGTGTGAATTGTTCGAGAGAAAATTTACTCAACTTAAGATTAGGTGTTGAATTGCTCGAGAGAGAATTCGATAAAGGTTTAACCCTTACAATATAATGAATTTGATAATCTTATTATTATGTGATTACATAGAATTGAATTAATGAGTGATTAATCTCATGTGATTACTCTTAGACTATTTGCTTTTTAACTTTCCTTAATACTCCAATGTTTATTTATCCATGTAGACCTAGTTAGGTTAATTTAGGGCAACAATCAATTTTAATTATAGGTACGATAATAGAGTGAGAGTGAGTACGAGTACTTGAAAAGACCCTGTGGAATACAACACGAGATGTAGATTTCTCCTATAATATGATTGATATGTGAACTTTCCTGAGATTAAAATCAATCTAGCTTATGCCTATCTACATAGTTTATACAAAGAGCAAAATTATCGCATCAAGTTTTTGGCGCCGTTGTCGGGACTCGTCTTCAATATTTTGAAAGCTTAAACTTTATTAATCTACCAATTTTTGTTTATTAACATATAACTGTCAATTAGTTTATTGCATAATTATATCATTTCATCTCTGTTTTGTAGTCTGTTAGTGTATGACCAGGGGGAGAAATTCTGGGCTAGCACCATTTCATCCTGACACGAAATGGATTATTCACAACACCGACCATAGGGACATGGGAACGGTTAACACAGATAATTCAAACGGACTTTCAGAAGAGGAAACAGTAAACTTACGAGATCATCATCAAGTTAATCCAGATATCATGGCAAATCAAGATGAGCAAACCATGTCTGATTTTGATAGACCTAATCTCCAGGGTACTGGGTCAAGCATCGTTAGACCACCAATTATCGCAAACAATTTCGAGTTAAAGACGAGTGTTATTCAGATGGTTCAACAGTAAGTCCAATATGATGGCCTGCAAGATGAAGATCCCAACACACAATTAGCAAGATTCTTGGAGATATGTGATACATTCAAGATCAATGGCGTTACCAATGATAACATTCGGTTGAGGTTATTTCCGTTCTCACTAAGGCACAAGGCGAAACAGTGGTTAAACTCATTACCAAGAGGGTCGATTATTACATGGGATATGATGGTTTAGAAGTTCTTAATGAAATATTTTCCGCTTGCAAAGACTGCAAAGCTAAGGAATGACATTTCTACGTATGTTCAATTAGAATCTGAATCGTTATATGACATATGGGAACGATTCAAGGATTTATTAAGAAAGTGTCCCCATCATGCATTACCTTTCTTGCTTTAGATTCAGACCTTCCATAATGGTCTCAATCAAGCCACTAAACAGATGATCAATGTAGCTAGTAGAGGTACCTTAAACAATAAGACACCTGAAGCAGCTCAAAATTTGATAGAAGACATGACAATGAACAACTATCAATGGACTACCGTGAGACAAAAGTCTAATAAGCTTGTAGAAATGTATGAACTGGATACCGTCACTACCTTAGCTATTCAAGTGGAGAAGCTTCATCAAAAGATGGATAACCTATCTTTAGCATTACCCTCTATGGTAACTCAACAATTGTACCGCTCATTTAGTGGAATGTCTGGTTGTGAACCTCAAGTGCAAGAACATGTTGAATATATGGGCAACAATACCAAACCTCCTTTCAACCAAGCAAACAACCCATATAGTTCTACAAACAATCCTGGATGGAGGAACCACCCCAATTTCTCTTAGGGAGGGCAAGGAAATCAAGGCAAGCAACCTTTATTTGGACAACCACAACAACAAGAGCAAAGGAAGCCAACATTAGAAGATGTACTCACTAAGTTCATGCAAACTACTGATGTAGCTTTCTTGAATCAAGAGCGATCGATTCGAAATTTGGAGAATCAGATAGGTTAGCTCGCAAGCATGGTATCTGAAATACAACAAGGAACACTTCCGGGTAATACCAAAACACCCAAAGGAGCATGCAAAAGAAATCCAATTGAGGAGTGGAAAGGAGTTACAAGACCAAAAGGCTTACAAAGGAAGCACCCCCAAGAGGAGTCTAGTGGTGAAGGCTAGAACGAGATGCATTCAAAGTCAATGGAGTATCAACTAGCAATACCGTATCCAGCAAAGCTGAACAAGGAGCGCATGGATGCGCAATACGGTAAGTTATTAACTATTTTTAAACAGTTACATGTTAATTTACCTTTTTCTGAAGTCATCCAAATGCAAAAGTATGCTAAATTTTTAAAGGATTTGATTTCAAATAAAAAGGAAATAGAAGAATTATCTTTACTAACACTTATTGAAGAATGTTCCGTTATTTTGCAAAACAAATTACCACAAAAACATAAAGATCCCGGTTCATTTTCAATTCCGTGTTTAATCGGTGATTTACATGTGAATAAAGCTTTAGCGGACTTAGGAGATAGTATAAACTTAATGCCTTATAAACTCTATCTGAAACTAGGTCTAGGAGAATTTAGCCCTGCTAGAATGAGTATTCAACTAGCAGATTGGTCGGTTAAGTATCCTAGAGGAATAGTAGAGGATGTATTGGTTAAGGTAGATAAGTTTATATTCCCGACCGATTTTGTTATTCTAGATATGGACGAAAATGTTGAAGTGCCACTCATACTTGGCTATCCATTCTTAGCCACATCTAGAGCTCTTTTTGACATTTATGATAAATTAGTTTTTCGAGTAGGAGAAGATGAAATTATTTTTCAAATCAACAATACAATGAAACAATCCTTGGATAATGATGATTGTTGTTATTTTTGTCATGGTTTTGATAATTTTATGACTTCTATGAATTCTGATTTATATTATAGGGATCCTTTAGAGATTTGCATCACAAACTGTTATCTAGAAGAAGACAAAAGTGAAGATATTGTTGAACATTTATATTATCTAGATAACTCTGTTTCGATGAATAAGAATACTGAGTATAGTTTGATTACACAAGGAGATATTGAAGTTCTTAAGAATAATACTAAGGATCCACCGATAGTAGAACTAAAAAAATTATCGGATCATCCTGAGTATGCATTCTTAGGATCTAATTCTTCTTACCAAGTTATTATTTCTTCTAATCTTTCTAAAACTGAAAAAGCTAAATTAATAACTGTGTTGAAGAAATGCAAAGGTGCTATAGCATGGTAAATAACTAATATAATAGGTATCAACCCTAGTTTTTGCACTCACAAGATCCTTTTGGAAGAAAACTGTAAACCTTTTATTCAACTGCAACGTAGGATAAATCCAAATATGAAAGAGGTAGTGAAAGCTGAGATTATTAAGCTGTTAGATTCTGGAATGATATAACCTATTAGGATAGTTCATGGGTTAGTCCTGTACAAGTCATTCCTATGAAGGGTGGTCTAACAGTAGTAGAAATTGATAAGAATGAATTGATTCCAACGCGAACAGTAATGGGTTGGCGTGTCTGTATTGATTATCAGAAGTTAAATGATGCCACTAGGAAAGACCATTTCCCTCTACCATTCATTGAACAAATATTAGAATGATTATCAGGCCATTCTTATTATTATTTTCTAGATGGACTTTCTGGAAATTTCCAAATCCCTATAGCACCAGAAGACCAGGAGAAAACAACACTCGAATCGGAACTCTAAAGCTCCACTGGCAGCCAGATTTTCTCCTCCTCCTCCTCCTCCTTGCTCTCCCCTCTCTCTACACTTTTAGAAAGAAGATGGCCAAGCTTTGAATGAAAACCTTCATTCAAATCTGGAACTTAACCAAGCAAGGAAGAGCTTGGGCCACAAGATCCAAGATGAAAGAAACGAACGGCCACAGATTGCCCTCAAAATTCTATTTTTTGGGCTAACACGGCCTGTGACACGCTCGTGTCATAGGCCGTGTACCTTAAGTGGCAAACAACTTACTCAACCCGAACAGGATATGTCCCTGTGACACGCCCGTATCACAGGCCGTGTTCCTTGACACGGCTTCAGACACGCCTGTGTCTAGCCCGTGATCACCAAGCCTCAATGCCCTGGACAAATCCAGAGAAGGAAATGGCCATGTGACACGCCCGTATCACAGGCCGTATGCCTAGACACGGCTTCGGACACGCCCGTTTCCAGCCCGTGTTCAATAGGACTCACAAACCTGGCAAAAAATAGAGAAGGACACGGCCTCTAACATGCCCATGTCATTGGCTGTGTGCTTCACACAGAGTAGGACACGGCTTGACACATGCTGGTGTCCTAGGCCATGTTACCTAGCCTGAACTCCATTTTGGGATTTGGGGTGTTATAATATGTTATGCATGTCATACACCTTTACCCTACATCCATTTGGTATTAACGCGAGGTTTGTGTCAGTTTCCTAATTGACACCATACTCATATCCATAGGACGTCGACACGTACTTGTCTAACACGTTTCATTGTTCAAAATAACAAAAAAAATTAGGCACAACATCGACGAGGAGATCTCCTCTAAAGTGCCACCTTATATGATTATCCGACCCATCCTCGACCATATTTCAGGTCCGACACCCATAGTAGTTGGGGAGTCTCCGATGATTCTGAGTTAGATGAAAAATCTAGTGCGTTGGGAGAATTACCTAGCGAGGGAAGCATATTCTTAGAAGATTTGTGTGGTATTAATCCTAAAGAATCTTCTTTGATGATAAATCCATTATGTGACAGTCAATATGACTTTGATCTTCCTCCAGATCTGACTTTTTTGATCCTCCTTCCTGATCTTGTAACTCAACTAGATGACTTCGTTGGACATATATTTGTTATAACTAGTCCTAGCCATTTGGTGTTGCCCACGTTAGTAGCCTAGCCATTGGACATGTCTCGTAGGATGTGTATTAGTAAGTTGTTAGAATTCGTGTTCGATCTTGTCACAACTCTTTGTAGTTCAGTATCTTCCAAATTTCTAATGATTGATCAATTATTTGATTATACATCTACGATGGGGTCGTCTATTGTGCCCACTTTTAATTTTGTGACAAGTGTGGCTCTTAGTTTGAGTCCGCTAAACCTTAAATATAAATTAAATCAATTAAACAAATTTGCACCACCTTATTCTCAACCATGTCACGATATCTATGCACCCACTCTTGTGGCCATAGAAAGCCAATGTGAGTTGTATCATTTGCATGCCAGCTTACTCCCGAGAGTACCCAATTTACAAGTTGACGGTACAATTTTAGTGCGTTCATCTCCCGACCGGTTGCTTACCGACACCATCTTGAACATAACATTTAGGAGAGCTGACTCGTACCTTATTGTTGGGTACACTGGAAATTGTGTACCAGATTTGGAGAAGCCTCTCTGTACTCAATGATATACATCAATTTTTATTTGATGGAATGTTGAGTTTTAGTGTGTAGGTTTAAGAAATACAGGAAAATTTCTCAGTACAAGTGTCGACACTTGTAAGGAATTGTGTCGACACCTAAAGTAGGAGCTGTGTCGACACCCAAGAGTTATGTCGACATAAGAAGCAAGGTCTATGTCGACACCAAGAAATTGTGTTGACACCTGAAGTAGGAGATGTGTCGACATACGGGACTTGTGTCGACACGCACTCAACGCCATCTTTCAACAACAACTTTACTGAGTCTGAAAGGCTTGTGTCGACACAAAGGACTTATGTCGACACACACTTAACGACGTCTAGAAACACACTCAATGACGTCTGGACATACACTCAACTCCATCTATCAGCATCAGTTATGTCGATACAAGGAGCAGTTGTGTCGACAAACAGGACTTGTGTCAACACATACAACAGAAGTTGTGTCGAGAAGATAAAGAATGACTGTGTCGACACATTGGAAGCTGTGTCGACATTATCAAGAATTGTGTCGACACTTGGTCTATTTGTGTTGACACATTTGAAGTATCTTGCTGACAGTGTCCTGCTATGAAGGAATTTCAATGAAGGGTCAGTTGTCACGACTGAAGACTTGATAGCTGTCATAAGTAACAAGATTGACACATCTGTCAATACTATCAGAAGGCCATTATAAACTGGATCAGCCGGTAATCATGGATGAACTCTATATAAAGGGCTGATCCAAAACAACCAACAGATTGAACAGAATAAAGATATAGAACTAACAACAAGTAAGGGAGAGCAAGAGGCTAACCCAGAAGAAGGCAGATCCTGAACAAGTCTACAAGAAAGATTCAGATCTGATTCTGAATTTATGAAGGAAGATGATTAAAGATCAACTTCAACACCAAGTAAAGATCAACCTTATTTTGTTTAAATTCAAGAAGCTTCTAAGAAGCTAAGTCAGGTTGGATCTGAAGTATTCAGTCATTCAAGAAATGATCAAGAAGCTCTTACCCATTTAGGTTTCAATCTGGGTGAAATTTCTATTTCATTAAATAAACTTTTTCTTGTAAGATCTTATATAGATCTGAGTTGTAAGCCTATATTTACAAAGGCTGCGGTAGGGCTGAGTGCCTGAGGTGTAGGACTTGTTAAAGTCTGAGTTGTAGGCCTGGAGATAAAGGCTGAGGTAGGGTTGTTGCCTGAGGTAGGGTTCTTGGGAAGAATCTAAGGTAGGATTTGAAGAAGTCTGAGCTGTAGGAACCTTTCAGGTTCTGAGTTATAAGATCTGTGGATTTGTGATAGAGGAAGGAAGTTTGGCTGAATCCAGTTCTCTACTGGATAGGCGAAGGGGGAATGTGGATGTACCCACAAATTGGGAAACCACTATAAATCTTGTTGTGCTGTGCTGTGCTGTGCTTATTTTTCAGAGAACTGAGATTTTTTATGCTATGTTAAATCTTGTTAATTGCCTAAATAGTTAAAAAGATTAGAACCTATTCACCCCCCTCTAGGTGTCTAGACTCTTGAAATCAAATCTTTCACTTATTTATATTGAAAAGGGATATATTACGATTTTTTTTGTATTTTAAGAATGATTGGGGTGTTTCACCCATTTTCAACGTCCAAGATTTTATGTCGTGTTCTTATCCTCCAATAGAGTGGCTTTCTCTGTCGTTTCTTCCTCCCACTACATGTTCTCGTGTGTTAGGGAGTGAGGTCATTGCCGTATCTATCTTACATTAGGATTCCATGGTACTTACACTGGTTGGTAAGACAAAAGTCATTCTTCTTCCTGTCATATTTTGTCTAGTTTTTTGGAAACCTTGGTTGCTTTGGTGATGCCTCATAAGTTACTCTCTGTTGTTACTTGGGAGCTCGTCGTATTACATTTGAAGGCTGCCTTATTCCACTACTCTCTCCCAGGCCACTCATTGGTGATGAGTGATTTTGAGTGGGGGAGAATTGATGACGACGAGGTCCTGCCATATGCTTGTGATGCTCGTGACTGTTTGACTATTGCCGACGAAGCCCCACCACTTGTTCATGATGATGTTGCTGATGTGGCCAATGGTCTCCACCACAAAGAGTTTGATGATTGTGACGGTCGTTGCCGTGAGCTTGAAGATGAGATTTTACAGTGACATCCATCATCGATGTCGTGCCAAATCTCGCTACATGTTATGTATGCCGTGCACCTTTACCCTACATCAATTTGGTATCAAAGCGAGGTTCGTGTCAATTTCCTAATTGACACAATCCTCATATCCATAGGACCTCGAGACGCACTTGTAGAGCACGTTTCATTGTTCAAAATAAAAAAAAATTCTGGTCTGCAAATAGCGGCCTAAAATTCTCAATTTTTTTCGAAATAAAAAAAACAAATTATGCATGTTCTATCTTCCTATATTAGTAAAAAAATTTAAAAATATTTTACGTTGGTCCTATATTGAGACCGGAAAAAATATTTAATTATAAATTTTATTCTGGCCATGACAATTTTGCCTACAAAAATAATTAAACTTTTTTTCCCACTTGCATGCACATTAGGCCCGGGAAGATTATACTCTCATGTCCACACCACGAATGGCATATGAAATTAACGTTTCCAGATTAAAATTTTCTGGTTCCATGTTGAATGTTAGGAAACCAGTTCATTCACCTATAATGGATGCGATTAGGGATTTGCTTGTGCAACTAGAGGCTAACCAAACGGCACCACCACCCCCTAGGGAACCCCACCATCATCTAGAACGTCTCCCTGAGCAAGAGGTTGATGTTTCTAGGTCATCTATGAATGTTGTACCCACCTACGATGGGTTAGGAGGTAGTCATATCTTCCATAATTGGGTTGTTGGGATAGAATGCTATTTCGAGTGTCTTTGTTTGTGGGACCTCCACATGGTCCCAGTGGCAAGAAAGCAGTTAGTGGGGTGAGCCCAGATCTTATGGTTTAACGAGGAGAGACGTTTTGGGTCCCCTATAGCTTGGCCGGTCATGAAGAGCCTCCTCACCGATCAGTACGCTCCTGCGTGGATGTTCGATGAAGTGGCTACATTACGCCACGACACTAGACCCGCATATGATGATAGGAGTGACCTTAAACCTCAAGTTAGATCCTTTCCCCAGACTGGTAGGGCTCAATGTTATGTACCTCCATCCACCGTTAGGGAAAGGGAGCATTTTAGATCCATTGACCGAGACTCCGTGGTTGTTACTGCTAGGAGTGCCATGAGCACGCGGGGTGAGAGTGTTCCGGGAAATGAGGGTTATCCCACGATGATTACACACGATGTTGGGGGTATGTCTAACCGCTATACTGTCGAGTGCCTTGTTCAGCCTTCGACCTTTGTCTTATTAGGGTCCTCCACCGAGCTTTATTTTCGAGTTGCTGACTCTTCTGACGACTCTGGGCCAATGCTTTTGATTGAGCCCACCTCTGAGGGAGATGTCGGCATCAATGACGTGCTTAACGATGGCGAGGAGTTCGGCTTCCCCCTCCCTTCCCCTCCTCTTTGACACTATTCGGCCAAATCTTCTCTCCCTTCTCCTTCCTTCCCTCTTGAAGAAAACCAAAGAACTCTCCCATATTTCTTCCAAGGATCTCCTTTGGTGACTCCGAAGAAAGCAGCCTGCGTAATCTCCTTCTGGTGTGACTCCGTGGAATTTCGTGGAAGTGGATCCTTCCACCTTCCTTGTGTGTTTGCTCCACCCATCTTTGTGGATGAATTTGAATATCTATTGCTTGGGATTGGGTAACGATTTTAGATTCTCCTCTTGTGTGATTCCTTCCTTAAATAGTTGTAGGTTGCGAGACATCAACTTTTATCCGTGGCTTTGAATCCATCATTTTAAAAATCTAATTTTGTTGTTTATGTCCTTCAATTTCTTTAATTGAATCCGGATTGGGTGGATCCTTTTCGCTTGATCCAAATATTGGCAAATATCCCTTATTAGATCTCTGAAGGATTGGCAATCCTTCATGTTATATTCAGATTTTGGGATCGAACAAGACTAATTTTGTATCGTACTTTTAGTCAAGTTCTTCTCGGATTGTGGTTGTGAACATTGCGTAACGAACGACAAATATTGGAGTGGCTAGGATTCATAATTTGAGGTGTTGTGAATGTTGTGGTATTTATTAATTAAACAAGGCTTATACGTGCTAAATTAATCCCTTGTGTTAAAAGAACTTTAATCAAGAACTAAATCATTTAAATGGAACCCATGATACGCACGCTACGTGTTTGTGTTATTGTCGAACCCTTGAGAGCGTGAAATCGATACCCTACATTAGATATTTGTTGGGTACAACAATCATAGCAAAGCGTATAGAGTCTTAGGCTCTATTTGTTTGGGCATTTTGATACTCCGTTTTGGGCAAACGCCGCCAGAAGGAGATTAAATAAATGAACCTCCGGCGGCGTTTGCTCCGTTTCCACCCGCTCGCCTTGAGAAACGCCCCAAAAAGCTCTGTTTGGAGCAGCCACCTCCCCCCACTAGTTCGAACACTCCGTTTCCACCCGCCGGATCAATCCGCCACCGCCGAACCAAATGAAGCCTTAAAACTTTAAAAATCAAGTTATAGAAGAGTCTGTAAATGTAGTCTTTGATGAATCATCAATGATTAACAATGAGCTGCCTAGCTCCTCTAGATCTATAGGTTTAGAGATGAAGATGGATAAACTAGCTATCAAGGACACTTCTCCAACTACCCTAGAAGAAGGTGATGGTGTTTACATTCCATAAGAAGGATAAAGTACATAGGATATTGCTGAAGACCAGCAGGATCCAGCCACTGAAGTTCATAATGGTGAAGTAAGAATGCCTCCTGCAGTCAGACATTTATGGGATCATCCCTGAAATAAGATCATAAGAGATGTTATCCAAGGGGTTACAACAAAAAGTAGAAGACTTAACATTGTTATGTACTCCAGCTTCTTGTGTCGGGTTGAACCTAAAAGGTTTTAAGATGCCATCATTGATACATTTTTAATTGTGGCTATGCAAGAGGAACTGAACCAGTTCACGAGATGCAAGATCTGGAAGCTGGTTTCGAGATATAGAGGACAGAACATAATTAAAACCAAGTGGATCTACATGAATAAACATGAGGAGAATGGTGTTATAACAAAGAATAAAGCTTGACTTGTGGCCAAGGGATATATGCAAGAGGAAGGTATTGATTTTGATCAAACCTTTGCACCAGTAGCCAGATTGGAAGCTATAAGACTATTCTTTTCAAATGCTGCACATAAGGGATTCAAGGTCCACCAAATGCATGTGAAGTCAGCTTTCCTAAATGGTGACCTTAAAGAAGAAGTCTATGTTGAGCAACCCCTAGGTTTTGTTAATTCTAACTTTCCCGATTATGTTTTTAGGCTTATAAAAGCTTTATATGGGTTGAAGCAAGCTCCTAGGGCATGGTATAAAACTCTTTCTAGCTTTCTCATTGAGAACAAATTCTCAAGGGGAAAGATAGAAAAGACATTATTCTTAAGGGAAGTCATGGGTAAGATCATTCTAGTATAAAATTATGTAGATGACATAATCTTCTGGTCTACTGATGATGCCCTCTACAAAAAGTTTGCTAAACTTATCCAAGGTCAGTTTGAGATGAGCAGTATGGATGAACTCAAGTATTTCTTGGGCCTCTAAGTTATACAATTAGAGGATGGACTATCAATCTCTCAGTCTAAGTTCACCAAAAAGTTTATTAAAAAATTTAGACTGGAGAGTGCCTCCCTAATGAAAACTCCTTTAGTGTCAAATGTGCCAATAGATAAGGATGAAACTGGGAAAACTGTTGATGAAATCTTGTATAGAGGCATAATTTGCTCCCTCCTCTACCTTACTGCTAGTTGGACAGACATTATGTATGCTAAATGTGTTTGTTCTAGATACTAGGCTAGCCCTAAGGAATCTCATTATTCTTCAACAAAAAGAATTTTGAGATACATCAAGTGCACTCCTTATCATGGTCTGTGGTACCCTAAGAATAATGTCTTTGAACTAATTGGGTATTCAGATGTAGACTTTGTAAGTCGTAGAGAACACATGAAAAGCACCTCTAGCACCTGTCAGTTTTTAGGAGGAAGATTGGTCTCTTGGAGTAGCAAGAAGCAAACAAGTTTGCTCTCTCAACATCTAAATCAGAGAACATCTCAATTAGAAGTTACTTCGCACAGCTACTATGGACTACAATCTAAAGCTAAGTAGAACTCTAGGACTACAATCTCAAGCTAATTAGAAATCCAAGACTGTAATCTCAAGCTAACTAGAACTCTAATGTTTTGTGATTTTACTAGTGCAGTCTCTATTGCTGGGAATCATGTCTCCCATAGTAGGATTAAGAACATAAAGATTAGGTATCATTTAATTAGATAACATGTGAAATGTGAGGATATCAGACTTGAGTTTGTCCCCACTGACAAGCAAGTGGCGGATATCTTCACCGAGCCACTAGATGAAGCCAAGTTCAACACCTTCAAATTTGAATTGGGTATGATGAACTTATTATAGCTTCTATAGCTCTTCAAGCATTTTTAGTTGCCGGCAGCTTTGGTCTCTATAGGATAACAAAGGAGTAATGGATTAAGTGTCCAAGAATTGAGTGCGCTGAGTTCAAGTGTCTACTGCGTTGTGTGCGTCAAGATCACTTAACACATTTGCCGAGGGACTCTAAAGTGCGAATTTTAGTCCCAACCATTGATCACTTCGTGATTATAATAACAGGTACGCGTCTCTCCACATTATCCACTTAGAGGCAAGTATAAATAGAACTAAGTGTGCTTAGAATAAGAAACACTATTCCTATCCCTTGCAACCTACTGTCTCCCTCCGACAAAAGCTCGTCAAACATTTAGAAAAGTTAATTTATGGCGCCAAAAGGAATGGATTTCCTATTCAAGGGCTCTGATCTTATACGAAACGGTTTTTAGGTTGCTGCCGAGGAGGTTATGCAAGTTCTACACTTACTTGAGGTCTCTAACCTAGGTTTCATTCTGTCTAAGCCAGTTTTGATTTGGAAGATAGAGGTTTAGGAACTATAATGAAATGCCACTGTAGAGTCAGCTTCAAACAAAAACAAATCCTCCATTAGTGGGCATAAGATCAAGATTAATCCAAAAAGATTAAGCAAAGCACTCCATGTACCTAAGATGAAGCACTTAGATGACGACACAGGCTTATTTAAAGATGATATAAAGAATGCCCTCAAATGGTGAGGACTTTTTTAGCGTACCAGTAGTTCTGTGTTGAGAAAAGAGATGAATCTGAGAGGAAAGTTTTTAGCAGATATAATTGGAAAGGATCTGCTATGCAAGAGTGGCTCTCAAGATAAGTTATCAATAAAGATGTTTGAACTCATGACCAAGATTATTTTCTCTAATAAAATAGACTGGGGCAAAGTGCTGTTTGATAGAGTAGTGGAATGTATCCCAGAAACAAACCTGGGAAGAATTTTATCTCTTTATCTATATTATACTGTTCCTGGGATCCTCAACATAAAGCTAGGAACAAAGATTCACCACACGAGGAGAATGGACTCCAAAATGTTTGAAAGATGGGAAAGAGTTCTACTGCCATAGTAACAGAGTGCTGAGAAGAAGAAAAAGCAAACTGTACTAGTGACTAAGGATAACACAAAGAGCAATTCTTTTGAGAGGAGTGAGTAAGAGCCACATAATCCTCAGCTGACTGAAAGTAGTTCTTCTAGAGAACCAAGGAAAGACATGAGTGCTCAGGTTTTAATTTCCTCTAAACCTATAGCAAGGAATCAATTGAGTGGAACTCATTCTGAGGAGATTCTAGCTGAAGCTCTGGAATTACTGACTAGATAAGAAATAGAAAATTTCTGTGCAGATGTTGAGGGAGAGACATCTTAGATGGTGGAAGAATTTGAGGGGGAGACTTCCTAGATACTTGTGCCTAATGAGGGGGAGCCTATCCAATCAGTTCAAGAACAACTAGACTCCTTCATTGAGAATCTGTAGAAAAGGATTGCTCAAACCCCATAGGGTCCTGTGTTCTATTCTGTCTTCAAGTTGAGGGGGAGCATGTCCGTGAGAGGATGATAGAAGATGCTCCAATCACAATAACTTTAGAGCAACAAATTTCCATGCGGAATGCAGAAGACCAAGATGTCCTTAAGTACAAGGAAAAAGCTGAGGGGGAGATTCACTCAGAACTCCCTGCTCTAGGAATAGTGACTCCTCTGAGTCTAATAAGGAAAATGCTGCTGCTGATATACATGCTGATGCACATTCTTCAGAGTATATGATTGCTAAATTAGAAGAAAGTGTCACTGCCATGATCAGTGATGAATATGTCTGTGAAGCAGGAATATCTCATCATGTTGAACAGATGTCACCTACCTTCCTTGCTCAACCGAAGGGTCGTCTTGAAGATAAAAGGAGATAGTTGGAGCACTACATTGATAACTCTCTCAAGGAAGTTTGACAGGATCTTTCCACTAAAAATAAGTCAATCAGGTTTGAAGTCAACTTGCTCAAAGCTGACATAGTTACATTCTTCACGTAAGCTGCTCCTACTATAACCATTACTGAAAGTAAGATGGCTAAAATATGACAAACTCAGAATGATATCCTGGGAAATCAGAACAGAACAACAAGAAATTTGGAAGTGATTCATAATGTACAACAAAATTTGATGTAAACATATAGGACAACTCTAGAAAGAAGGATGGATGCCTGTATTCAAATTCTGGTTCACCACATGCTAGACGTTAAGAACCCTATTACTAAGGGAGTCAACTTTCTTGATGAAAAACTCTCTGTAGCCAAGAACTCCCTGACTACAACTGTATATGAAGAAGTCATAAAGGGGGAGAAATCAATGATCAAGGGTAACACAAAAAATGTTATATGGGTTACTAATGTAATGCGAGATTCATTAGGACTTTAGCAACATACATATAAAAATATGTTTGCTATTCCAGAAGGACTGTATGATGTGCAGTATGGTGATCAGGGTCAATATGATTATCAAAGTGCTACTGGGTGGGTTGAACCTTCAACTACTGCTGAAACTCCTATATTCAGTCCTACTACTGATAGGATAGACAGAGCCAAAGGAAAGTCAGTTACTCAAGAAGAATAATAAATCAGGCTCAACAAGAAAAAAATATAGAGAGGAGATGGAGACCAGGCCAAACTTTAAGAAGTGGAGTCCTCTGTCTAGGACTACTATCTTGTCTGCTTGGTATTAGGTCAAAGAGAAGAAAATAGATAGGGAAAAGTTGTATATCTCCATAGAATGGGCCAAACTAGAAAGAAATGAAGAGGCCAAAAGGAAATTCAAAAGAGATAAAAATTCAGGTGCACTGCCACCAGATGCTGTGGAGCTAAACAAATATTTTCCTAAGCCCTACAACTATTTTGAGAGATAAAAGGAAAAGAAGGATTAAGATAAGGAAAAGGCTGCAAAGAAACCCAGTAGGGGAATAGTGATTAAGGAACCAAAAACATGCTATGTTTTGTAAAAATTATATATTTTTATTTTCCTTAAGGGCTATAGGAGAGTGAACATTATTTTAAGCTCACTGAATATTTATGATTATTGCCTTTAATGATATTCATATGTTTGTGTATGTGCTTCATTTTCTATTCTCAAATTTTGTGAAAGTTTTTTTCTATATATGGAAATGTATATCATTATCTAGGGTTCTAACTTCTTCAAATAGGGGGAGATTGTTGGGTCCATTGATCACAATGTCCTAGATTTGAAGAAGGCTCATAGGACAATGGTATACACATGATTGTATCTAATGCATTCTCTAAGTTCAGTATATGCAGGTTGTTTTCTGTTACACTGATTTAACAGGTAGTCTGAGTCACAATGACAAACGGACTCAAGATTGCTTGGTAGCAAAGCAGATATCTGGCTAAGTCCAGAAGTGTCGAGTGAAGGCACTTCACTCAATGCCAGGAAGCAAAAAGCATAGACAGAAGATCAAGCAGTCAAAGCCTCAGAGTTGCTATCAAACAAATCTGGCTAAGTACAGAAGCATCGAGTGAAGGCAGTTCAATCAACACCAGGAAGCTAAAAGCGCTGACAAAAGCACAAGCTGTCAAAGCCTTAGAGTTATTTTCATAGAATTCTGGCTAAGTCTAGAAGCATTGAGTGATGACAGTTCACTCAACGACAAGAAGCAAAAGTGTCGACAGAACACCCAACAGTCAAAGCCGCAGTGTTATTGTCCAGAAATCTGTCTAAGGATAGAAGCGTTGAGTGAAGGTAGTTCACTCAACGCCTACTCAACAAGGATTCTGTCTAAGGACAGAAGCATTGAGTGAAGGTAGTTCACTCAACTCCTAATCTAGAAGCTAGGCAAAGGACAAAAGAATTGAGTGAATAAGCTTCACTCAACGCCTTCATTCAGAGAAATCCAACTAGGTTCATAAGCATCGAGTGATGAAGGCTCACTCGATGCATAAGCTGTTTGACTATACAAGTCTATATGCATTGAGTGATGAAGGTTCACTCAACGCACTCAATGCTTGAAGATGCAGACTTCTGCTAAGTACTTTTATGTTGAGTGATAAGGCTTCACTCAATGCCCAAGAAGTCTGTCTGGAATTTACTAAGTCCAAAAGCGCTGAGTCATGCTTACTTCAGCAAAAATTCAAATATCTCAGGATTTGCTTGCTAGAAGAGAAAAGGCGGTGCTTGCCTTTAGTATAGCTGTAAATGCAAAAGTGATAGAGTAGTTTCCATTTTTAGCCAGTCTTACTGCACAAAGAGACGTTGGACGGCGGGATACAAAAGTAGGGTTCCAAGGAAGAAGAAAAGATCTTTTACTTGAACTTTAACTTTCGAAAAACAGGAGATTTGAGATTCATGTTCTTCTAATTGAACAAAGTTACAAAGCTTGAAGAGCTTGCTCTAACCGTTGGTCTAAAAAGTTCAGACAGTTAG
Organism: Platanthera zijinensis; assembly: GCA_039513925.1. Taxonomy (NCBI): domain Eukaryota; kingdom Viridiplantae; phylum Streptophyta; class Magnoliopsida; order Asparagales; family Orchidaceae; genus Platanthera; species Platanthera zijinensis. The sequence continues at coordinate 80,259,067 of CM077093.1, read as the reverse complement.
TTGTTGAAAGTCACATCATCAACAACAAATTTAGAAAGTTCACTCTGTGAGTTAGAAGGAGCAGAGCAAGCCTAAGATGTTGTTCATCATAAAGTCCACTGCATTCAACTTATCTACTCAAAAGGCTTGAAAAGATAGTGCACTATAATGTATTACATAGCATAAGTAGAACAACTTTGAAAATCAAGTTATAGAAGAGTCTGTAAATGTAGTCTTTGATGAATCATCAATGATTAACAATGAGCTGCCTAGCTCCTCTAGATCTATAGGTTTAGAGATGAAGATGGATAAACTAGCTATCAAGGACACTTCTCCAACTACCCTAGAAGAAGGTGATGGTGTTTACATTCCATAAGAAGGATAAAGTACATAGGATATTGCTGAAGACCAGCAGGATCCAGCCACTGAAGTTCATAATGGTGAAGTAAGAATGCCTCCTGCAGTCAGACATTTATGGGATCATCCCTGAAATAAGATCATAAGAGATGTTATCCAAGGGGTTACAACAAAAAGTAGAAGCCTTAACATTGTTATGTACTCCAGCTTCTTGTGTCGGGTTGAACCTAAAAGGTTTTAAGATGCCATCATTGATACATTTTTAATTGTGGCTATGCAAGAGGAACTGAACCAGTTCACGAGATGCAAGATCTGGAAGCTGGTTTCGAGACATAGAGGACAGAACATAATTAAAACCAAGTGGATCTACATGAATAAACATGAGGAGAATGGTGTTATAACAAAGAATAAAGCTTGACTTGTGGCCAAGGGATATATGCAAGAGGAAGGTATTGATTTTGATCAAACCTTTGCACCAGTAGCCAGATTGGAAGCTATAAGACTATTCTTTTCAAATGCTGCACATAAGGGATTCAAGGTCCACCAAATGCATGTGAAGTCAGCTTTCCTAAATGGTGACCTTAAAGAAGAAGTCTATGTTGAGCAACCCCTAGGTTTTGTTAATTCTAACTTTCCCGATTATGTTTTTAGGCTTATAAAAGCTTTATATGGGTTGAAGCAAGCTCCTAGGGCATGGTATAAAACTCTTTCTAGCTTTCTCATTGAGAACAAATTCTCAAGGGGAAAGATAGAAAAGACATTATTCTTAAGGGAAGTCATGGGTAAGATCATTCTAGTATAAAATTATGTAGATGACATAATCTTCTGGTCTACTGATGATGCCCTCTACAAAAAGTTTGCTAAACTTATCCAAGGTCAGTTTGAGATGAGCAGTATGGATGAACTCAAGTATTTCTTGGGCCTCTAAGTTATACAATTAGAGGATGGACTATCAATCTCTCAGTCTAAGTTCACCAAAAAGTTTATTAAAAAATTTAGACTGGAGAGTGCCTCCCTAATGAAAACTCCTTTAGTGTCAAATGTGCCAATAGATAAGGATGAAACTGGGAAAACTGTTGATGAAATCTTGTATAGAGGCATAATTTGCTCCCTCCTCTACCTTACTGCTAGTTGGACAGACATTATGTATGCTAAATGTGTTTGTTCTAGATACTAGGCTAGCCCTAAGGAATCTCATTATTCTTCAACAAAAAGAATTTTGAGATACATCAAGTGCACTCCTTATCATGGTCTGTGGTACCCTAAGAATAATGTCTTTGAACTAATTGGGTATTCAGATGTAGACTTTGTAAGTCGTAGAGAACACATGAAAAGCACCTCTAGCACCTGTCAGTTTTTAGGAGGAAGATTGGTCTCTTGGAGTAGCAAGAAGCAAACAAGTTTGCTCTCTCAACATCTAAATCAGAGAACATCTCAATTAGAAGTTACTTCGCACAGCTACTATGGACTACAATCTAAAGCTAAGTAGAACTCTAGGACTACAATCTCAAGCTACTTAGAAATCCAAGACTGTAATCTCAAGCTAACTAGAACTCTAATGTTTTATGATTTTACTAGTGCAGTCTCTATTGCTGGGAATCATGTCTCCCAAAGTAGGATTAAGAACATAAAGATTAGGTATCATTTAATTAGATAACATGTGAAATGTGAGGATATCAGACTTGAGTTTGTCCCCACTGACAAGCAAGTGGCGGATATCTTCATCGAGCCACTAGATGAAGCCAAGTTCAACACCTTCAAATTTGAATTGGGTATGATGAACTTATTATAGCTTCTATAGCTCTTCAAGCATTTTTAGTTGCCGGCAGCTTTGGTCTCTATAGGATAACAAAGGAGTAATGGATTAAGTGTCCAAGAATTGAGTGCGCTGAGTTCAAGTGTCTACTGCGTTGTGTGCGTCAAGATCACTTAACACATTTGCCGAGGGACTCTAAAGTGCGAATTTTAGTCCCAACCATTGATCACTTCGTGATTATAATAACAGGTACGCGTCTCTCCACATTATCCACTTAGAGGCAAGTATAAATAGAACTAAGTGTGCTTAGAATAAGAAACACTATTCCTATCCCTTGCAACCTGCTGTCTCCCTCCGACAAAAGCTCGTCAAACATTTAGAAAAGTTAATTTATGGCGCCAAAAGGAATGGATTTCCTATTCAAGGGCTCTGATCTTATACGAAACGGTTTTTAGGTTGCTGCCGAGGAGGTTATGCAAGTTCTACACTTACTTGAGGTCTCTAACCTAGGTTTCATTCTGTCCAAGCCAGTTTTGATTTGGAAGATAGAGGTTTAGGAACTATAATGAAATGCCACTGTAGAGTCAGCTTCAAACAAAAACAAATCCTCCATTAGTGGGCATAAGATCAAGATTAATTCAAAAAGATTAAGCAAAGCACTCCATGTACCTAAGATGAAGCACTTATATGACGACACAGGCTTATTTAAAGATGATATAAAGAATGCCCTCAAATGGTGAGGACTTTTTTAGCGTACCAGTAGTTCTGTGTTGAGAAAAGAGATGAATCTGAGAGGAAAGTTTTTAGCAGATATAATTGGAAAGGATCTGCTATGCAAGAGTGGCTCTCAAGATAAGTTATCAATAAAGATGTTTGAACTCATGACCAAGATTATTTTCACTAATAAAATAGACTGGGGCAAAGTGCTGTTTGATAGAGTAGTGGAATGTATCCCAGAAACAAACCTGGGAAGAATTTTATCTCTTTATCTATATTATACTGTTCCTGGGATCCTCAACATAAAGCTAGGAACAAAGATTCACCACATGAGGAGAATGGACTCCAAAATGTTTGAAAGATGGGAAAGAGTTCTACTGCCATAGTAACAGAGTGCTGAGAAGAAGAAAAAGCAAACTGTACTAGTGACTAAGGATAACACAAAGAGCAATTCTTTTGAGAGGAGTGAGTAAGAGCCACATAATCCTCAGCTGACTGAAAGTAGTTCTTCTAGAGAACCAAGGAAAGACATGAGTGCTCAGGTTTTAATTTCCTCTAAACCTATAGCAAGGAATCAATTGAGTGGAACTCATTCTGAGGAGATTCTAGCTGAAGCTCTGGAATTACTGACTAGACAAGAAATAGAAAATTTCTGTGCAGATGTTGAGGGAGAGACATCTTAGATGGTGGAAGAATTTGAGGGGGAGACTTCCTAGATACTTGTGCCTAATGAGGGGGAGCCTATCCAATCAGTTCAAGAACAACTAGACTCCTTCATTGAGAATCTGTAGAAAAGGATTGCTCAAACCCCATAGGGTCCTGTGTTCTATTCTGTCTTCAAGTTGAGGGGGAGCATGTCCGTGAGAGGATGATAGAAGATGCTCCAATCACAATAACTTTAGAGCAACAAATTTCCATGCGGAATGCAGAAGACCAAGATGTCCTTAAGTACAAGGAAAAAGCTGAGGGGGAGATTCACTCAGAACTCCCTGCTCTAGGAATAGTGACTCCTCTGAGTCTAATAAGGAAAATGCTGCTGCTGATATACATGCTGATGCACATTCTTCAGAGTATATGATTGCTAAATTAGAAGAAAGTGTCACTGCCATGATCAGTGATGAATATGTCTGTGAAGCAGGAATATCTCATCATGTTGAACAGATGTCACCTACCTTCCTTGCTCAACCGAAGGGTCGTCTTGAAGATAAAAGGAGATAGTTGGAGCACTACATTGATAACTCTCTCAAGGAAGTTTGACAGGATCTTTCCACTAAGAATAAGTCAATCAGGTTTGAAGTCAACTTGCTCAAAGCTGACATAGTTACATTCTTCACGTAAGCTGCTCCTACTATAACCATTACTGAAAGTAAGATGGCTAAAATATGACAAACTCAGAATGATATCCTGGGAAATCAGAACAGAACAACAAGAAATTTGGAAGTGATTCATAATGTACAACAAAATTTGATGTAAACATATAGGACAACTCTAGAAAGAAGGATGGATGCCTGTATTCAAATTCTGGTTCACCACATGCTAGACGTTAAGAACCCTATTACTAAGGGAGTCAACTTTCTTGATGAAAAACTCTCTGTAGCCAAGAACTCCCTGACTACAACTGTATATGAAGAAGTCATAAAGGGGGAGAAATCAATGATCAAGGGTAACACAAAAAATGTTATATGGGTTACTAATGTAATGCGAGATTCATTAGGACTTTAGCAACATACATATAAAAATATGTTTGCTATTCCAGAAGGACTGTATGATGTGCAGTATGGTGATCAGGGTCAATATGATTATCAAAGTGCTACTGGGTTGGTTGAACCTTCAACTACTGCTGAAACTCCTATATTCAGTCCTACTGCTGATAGGATAGACAGAGCCAAAGGAAAGTCAGTTACTCAAGAAGAATAATAAATCAGGCTCAACAAGAAAAAAATATAGAGAGGAGATGGAGACCAGGCCAAACTTTAAGAAGTGGAGTCCTCTGTCTAGGACTACTATCTTGTCTGCTTGGTATTAGGTCAAAGAGAAGAAAATAGATAGGGAAAAGTTGTATATCTCCATAGAATGGGCCAAACTAGAAAGAAATGAAGAGGCCAAAAGGAAATTCAAAAGAGATAAAAATTCAGGTGCACTGCCACCAGATGCTGTGGAGCTAAACAAATATTTTCCTAAGCCCTACAACTATTTTGAGAGATAAAAGGAAAAGAAGGATTAAGATAAGGAAAAGGCTGCAAAGAAACCCAGTAGGGGAATAGTGATTAAGGAACCAAAAACATGCTATGTTTTGTAAAAATTATATATTTTTATTTTCCTTAAGGGCTATAGGAGAGTGAACATTATTTTAAGCTCACTGAATATTTATGATTATTGCCTTTAATGATATTCATATGTTTGTGTATGTGCTTCATTTTCTATTCTCAAATTTTGTGAAAGTTTTTTTCTATATATGGAAATGTATATCATTATCTAGGGTTCTAACTTCTTCAAATAGGGGGAGATTGTTGGGTCCATTGATCACAATGTCCTAGATTTGAAGAAGGCTCATAGGACAATGGTATACACATGATTGTATCTAATGCATTCTCTAAGTTCAGTATATGCAGGTTGTTTTCTGTTACACTGATTTAACAGGTAGTCTGAGTCACAATGACAAACGGACTCAAGATTGCTTGGTAGCAAAGCAGATATCTGGCTAAGTCCAGAAGTGTCGAGTGAAGGCACTTCACTCAATGCCAGGAAGCAAAAAGCATAGACAGAAGATCAAGCAGTCAAAGCCTCAGAGTTGCTATCAAACAAATCTGGCTAAGTACAGAAGCATCGAGTGAAGGCAGTTCAATCAACACCAGGAAGCTAAAAGCGCTGACAAAAGCACAAGCTGTCAAAGCCTTAGAGTTATTTTCATAGAATTCTGGCTAAGTCTAGAAGCATTGAGTGATGACAGTTCACTCAACGACAAGAAGCAAAAGCGTCGACAGAACACCCAACAGTCAAAGCCGCAGTGTTATTGTCCAGAAATCTGTCTAAGGATAGAAGCGTTGAGTGAAGGTAGTTCACTCAACGCCTACTCAACAAGGATTCTGTCTAAGGACAGAAGCATTGAGTGAAGGTAGTTCACTCAACTCCTAATCTAGAAGCTAGGCAAAGGACAAAAGAATTGAGTGAATAAGCTTCACTCAACGCCTTCATTCAGAGAAATCCAACTAGGTTCATAAGCATCGAGTGATGAAGGCTCACTCGATGCATAAGCTGTTTGACTATACAAGTCTATATGCATTGAGTGATGAAGGTTCACTCAACGCACTCAATGCTTGAAGATGCAGACTTCTGCTAAGTACTTTTATGTTGAGTGATAAGGCTTCACTCAATGCCCGAGAAGTCTGTCTGGAATTTACTAAGTCCAAAAGCGCTGAGTCATGCTTACTTCAGCAAAAATTCAAATATCTCAGGATTTGCTTGCTAGAAGAGAAAAGGCGGTGCTTGCCTTTAGTATAGCTGTAAATGCAAAAGTGATAGAGTAGTTTCCATTTTTAGCCAGTCTTACTGCACAAAGAGACGTTGGACGGCGGGATACAAAAGTAGGGTTCCAAGGAAGAAGAAAAGATCTTTTACTTGAACTTTAACTTTCGAAAAACAGGAGATTTGAGATTCATGTTCTTCTAATTGAACAAAGTTACAAAGCTTGAAGAGCTTGCTCTAACCGTTGGTCTATAAAGTTCAGACAGTTAGTTGTTGAAAGTCACATCATCAACAACAAATTTAGAAAGTTCACTCTGTGAGTTAGAAGGAGCAGAGCAAGCCTAAGATGTTGTTCATCATAAAGTCCACTGCATTCAACTTATCTACTCAAAAGGCTTGAAAAGATAGTGCACTATAATGTATTACATAGCATAAGTAGAACAACTTTGAAGATCTATTCTTGGTGTTGTGAAGAAGATAGGACTGAGTCTTCTCAGTTCAGGAAGAGGTAGACTCAGAGATCACATATCTGGAGTCAATCATCAACAACAACCAACACTTCTTCTATAGGATCTTTATTGATCTAAGTTGTAAGCCTGATATATAAAGGCTGAGGTAGGATCCTTCTGTGGATCTGAGGTGGGGCTTGCGTGCATGAGCTGTAGGAGATTTATTCTCTAAGGTAGGAATTAATTGTGAATTTGAGGTAGGGCCTTTGTACTAAGGTAGGATCTGGTTCAGATCGGAGTTGTAGGAGAGTTTTACTCTCTGAGTGTAGGGCTATTCTCCTACCCTGAGAGTAGGACTTTGGGTAAAGTTTGAGTTACGTGATCTGGTGCAGATTACTAAGCTGTAGGAGATTATATCTCTAAGTGTAGGGCCATGGACCTAAGGTAGGACTTAGAGGAGTCTGAGAGATCCTGAGGGATCTGTATTGTAAGCTCTTTGAGATGAGATTGGAGAAGATGGGCTTGTCTAACACAATATTAGAAAGGTGGGTTGGACAGTGGATGTACCTATACCTTGGGGAACCACTATAAATACTTGTGTGCTGTTATGTGATTCTTGAAAGCTAATATAAAACTAATTCACAACACACCAAAGCTAAAAGATTATAATAAAAGACACAAAAACCTATTCACCCCCTCTAGTGTTTAACTACTCTTGAAACAAAGACTTTCAATGAGCATGAAAATCATTAGAACAATTCATGATATGCATACCTCTAGATTTAATATAAGTACTAAAAGAGCATTTACATTCGTTAAAATAGATTGACATTTGATTTAAAAAGATGTCATGAGTATGGGATAAGAATGTTGATCTTTTTATACTTTGAAAATAACTAACATACAACCTAACATAAATCCTTCCCAAAGAGCAAGTTGGTAAGATAAACCAATAGAAATATAACAACTAGCATATAGTCTAACATCTACAATAACTCATTGTGGGCATTAACAACCTGACACGAACCCAAAGAACAATATTCCTATCTAAACAAAAGTAAGAACAGCAAAACTACCTCACAAAGGCGAGGGAGGAAAACCACAGCTACTAAATCCAACTCCAAGAACCACCGACTCTAACTGATCAGACCGTTACTGCTCCGAGCCTGAGGCATTCAAAAGAAAGAATGCCTTAGTAAGAATGAACAAGTGGTAGTAAGAGACCAAAAGTAAATAAACAAGAGAAGCCAAATGGTTACCAACCAAAGACAAAATAGCTGTCAAACTACAGTATCTAATCATAAAATATTAAGCACTGAAGAGTTCAAAGAAGTTTAAATATGCGCAGTTGCACCAAGTGCACTTTAGAGCAATGTTTCATTAACATCTGTAAGAGTATGCATGTAAACATGTGTATATATATAAGAAATGTCTGATCAATTTTATAACGTGAATCATTAACTCAAGTCAATGAAACAGGGTACTGAGGCGGTGGCCACATACCCAAGAAAACTCATTTGACCAAACATCCAAATAAAGGCACTGTGGCGGTGGCCATCTATCCAACTCAAACCAACTATCCAGAAGAAGAAATAAAAGCCCACCAGGTGTAATAATTCACAAATCGGCACTGAGGTGGTGTTCTTTTATCCACTGCCAACCAAAGGCCACAATTAATAATATAAATAAACTAATAAATGAAAAGAACTCAAGACTTAGCATTAGATTTCCACATTGACGCAAAAAGATGAAACCCCAAAAGAATTTACTAAGGTATACTCTACGAATTACTGTTCACTCGACAAATTGGAAGGTCACTCGACGAAAAAGTTCTAATTTCACACAGATTTGTCGACAATACTCAACGAATTTGAAGGTTACTCGACGAATTTATCTAAAACATAATGATACTCGATGAATTGACTTGACCTCACATTGATACTCGATGAATTTAACTTGACGAATAAGGTCCGGCTCGATGAAATTTGATTCAATGGATTCAGAGACATTCGACAAATTGGACGTGGAGTATTTGAGGGCACTCGACGCATACACTAAACTCACTCGACGCCAATTCTGAAATCACTCAATGCCAAGGAAACACTCGACGCCAACACTGTAGCCACTCGACGCCTTTCTGCTTCACTCGATGTCAAGGAATCACTCCACAACAACATAGGATTCGCTCGACGCCTTTATGCTTCACTCGGTGCCAAGGAATCACTTGATGCCACACTGAATTTACTTGATGACATTCTTCTTCACTCGACGCCCAGACATCACTTGATTCAATACTGAATTCACTCGACACACTCGACGCCACACTGAATTCACTCAATGCGAAGTGGTAAAGAGTAAAATAAGATCAAGATTTTAATGGGTAAATAGGAAAGGGGCTGGTTATCGACTAACCTAGGCAAGGATTAACCTAACAGAATTCTCATAATATAACCCGGGCTTGACATTAAGAAATAACTACAGTATAAAAATATTACTAAAAATTTAGGAGGAGAATGAATGGAATGAAAACAACTCAAAGGGGGAAACCACCACTTGCCTTAAACCTCCTTATCTAAACCTTCTGAACACTCCACGACATAGATTGGTCGAAAAAGAAAGCGCGACAACGAAACTTGGAGAGATTTGGACAAAATGAATGTTTAGGGCCATACACCCTGACGCCAAAAGTCCACAAAAACAAAATTACCTACAATCAACACGTAGATATCTGTGAGAGCTCTCCGGATCTATGCTCCGCTAAAGTTTTCGTCCATCGGAGCTCCCGAAATAGCTATCAGAAGTTTAATGATGAAAAACTCACAACCTCTCTCATGACCCTCTTAATCAGACCCTTTTAGGGAAGAATGATGAATAGGGTTTTATAAGTATATATATAGTATTATTTTATTAATATAATTAACTAGAAAAACTCAAACGATGAGAGTGATCAAATCACCTCAGTTTCTATGAAATTCACACCAAAGCTAAATGTCAGTGCTATGAATCAAACATCGAAGATGAAATCAGGATTCGACAAACCAAACTTGGGTTAAAATTCCCCGAAATTAAAACATCAATAATCCTAATAAAATTCACTTAGACATCAAATTGGCTCGGATCGCCACGAAACTTTACAAGCACGACTAGGATCATATACTTTAATTTTCTAAAGCTTAAAACCCCAATTATGATGAGTCTAAAATCTAGCAAACTCGGCCCAACAGATGCAACCACGCACTTACAATGATGTACCGTTAATTATGCTCCAACGTAACGTGCTTACGTCATTAATATGGTACTGAAGAGATTAAAATAATTATCAAAAAAATTCGGGGCATTATAACCACTCCCCTTAAAAAGAAGTTTTGTCCTAAAACTTGATAGACAAATCAAATCCAAAGAAGAAAAGGAATAACCAAGGGTTATCGATTGAAAAACTTACCAAAAAAGCTAGGAGAAAATGTGAGGATGAGACTTTTGCATAGCCGATTCCAACTCCAAAGTTGCGCTCTCGACGTCTTGGTTTTGTATAAGGACCGTGACCATGGGAATCGTCTTTCTCCACAATGCCCGATCCTGAGTCTATAGAATACGAATAGGCTCTTCGACATAAGAAAGATTAGGCAGCAACTAGGGAAATTAGTCAAGGACATGCCGATCACTGAGCACACACTTTCGCATCTTGCTGATGCGCTGACGACAAGTGTACCGGTCGAATAAGTAATATAAAATGGGAGAATTTCCCCAAGTATCGATCTCTCAAGGAACACAGTAAGGTGGAGTTAATTTTGAGGAGGACTTGAGATTGAAGTCCTTAGGTCGGGGTAAACGAAAAGGAGGATTTTGGTATTTGCGGAAAAAGAAATAAAAATCTAACTTAAACAAGCGGGTCGCCGACACTGCTTCTCAAGGTGAGTGGATTATACGGCCCGCTATGCACCGCTTCGCAACATGGATGGCCGAGAAGGCTTGCGGAATTGAGGGTGGTAATCACCTCATCACTACGCTCACACCTAACACTTGCTTGTGTATCAAACACAAACATTCACACCACAAATAACTTAAGCCAACAAACCACCGCATCACTCACAAGCATGAACAATAGTAAATAGCATTAAGCCAAAGGTTCATCAAAGTTCTTGCAACAAATAATAATGAAAATCCAATACAAAAACCTAGAAATATGAAGGAGAGAGGTAGAGATACAAAAAACAAATGAGTCTTTGTCGTATACGTGGGAGGAAGCACCGAGTTGTCAATCCATGTCCAGCGAGCCACTCATCGGTTGCATCCGGGGTCGGGGAAGGCTGTCACCGCTTCCTAAGCGCCCGTCTTCTCGTTGGTCTACATTGTCCACGTACAAACTTCACTTCTTCCCTACTTTGTAAAGATCATAGAGTGGAAACTCACTTCTGTACGCCATGGATGCAAGGGAACTTCATAGGGAGAAAATCCCTAGCTTGGAGGATGAAGAACGGGGCAAAACCCCCTTCCGGCTGAAGAAATCGGCCCCAAATCGCGTCTCCCAAAACCCTGAAAAGCAACAGCTTAAACAGAAATTATGCAGGTTTTTCTTAACACACAGGCAAAATGCACGGGCGCAGACCGTGCACGAAGATAAATGCATGGGCAGAAACAGAACTGAGTAATTTTGCGAAATGATCGCGTACGACCAGCCTGAAATGTGTGTTAAGGAAACGCACGTCCGTACGATCAGGAATAAGAAATAAAAGCGTGCAAAAATGGTTACGCATTGTTGGAATCAACCTTTCAAGGCCAAAACACACGGGTAGCTACAGAGCACCCAGAATAAGGCCAAAATAGGCAGGTCGTGTGATTCCTTCTCGCATGGTTTGGAACAAACCGCGCGGGAACCAAACGCACGGGCGGATCAGAAATCCTAGGAAACCACTGATTAAAATGCACGATCACACTGAAACAGTGCGTGAAGAAAACATACGACTGTGCGTTTTACACAGGAAAAAAGCTGTAGACTAGGCTTTCTGACCTCCTGCATAGCAAACCTCACAATGGGGCACAAGCCACCAACATACAGAACATAAAGAAAAAACTAAAAGAGAGACCTGGGGAGCACCATGTGCTTACCCCCCAAAAGAATAGTGCGCAATTGCACACCACAATGAGCCAAAATATGCACTTCATGAGGAAATAAAGTTAGAAGAAATATGCACGATATAAAACTAAAAGAGAAGTGCAAACACATGAAAACAAACCCATTTGAGTCCGAAAATCACTATATAAAGAGGACTCATCACACCCCCAGACTTAACTGTTTGCGCGTCCCGAGCAAACAAGATCTAAGCAGATAAGGAAAATTACTAACTAACAAAGAAATTGAAAAATAGATTACCATGCGAAGTCGCATGCTCGCGTGACTAAAAATACAATAGAGAAAATTTCTAAGTATGCGGAATAGGTTATATTTTTTATAATGCGTATCAAAATTTTATTACTACTCAAAAATTGAATCACGGTGAATCAACTGGTCACGCATAAGAAGAAAGTAGGCAGGCCACTAAGGTGAGCTTTGCCAAAGATCGGGGCTCAGGATCACCTCCAAAGGAATCCACCAATATCGGGGACCAAACGCTTGCCCGTTCACATTCTCTCCACGACACTAGTTCGACTCAAGCGTGAATCTGTTGGACTTTAGGATAACCATGGGGCTTGGGTTACGGTGAAGTAAACACGGATAAACAAGAGGGCTACGCATAACCCAAATGAGCTAGCCTAAAACAAAAGAATCCAACCGCTAACAACAATACAAACGAGTACGCTACACCCCCAAACTTAACTTTTAACATATGGGTGTGTGCTGTGCGCCTACTCCAAATACAATCACATCCCCAATAAGATTTTCAATAAAACTTTTTCTTCTTTTTTTTTTCTTTTTCATCTTTTTATTTTCACAATATCAGCAAATATATCTTGGGAGCACTTCCACATTTTCACAAATAACAACACCACATCACAACCCAACATGAAAATATAAAACACTAATCTCGACTTTGGTGTGCGACTACGATAGGCAATGGTGCTTTGGTGAAATCTTGGTGGAGCTGAATCAAAAGAAAGGGTAGGCATAACAGGGTTAACGAGGATATGACGTTAGGAATGGTATAAAGCTCAACCGGGCCAAAATGATGGCCTACATCACACTCATGCTAGACTAACGATGTACCTATGCTTCGAGAGTGGCTTGGGGCAAGTTCTTAGCCACTGAGAAAGATAATCCTTCCTCCCGAATCGAGCAAAATGAGTCTAGTGACGGCTACACATATTCCTACGCCACCGTTTGATTCACACCGGATTCACTAACTTTTGAGTAGAATAAAAAGTTTTTATGCAAATAGAAAAATATAAAACTATAAGCATACAGAAAAATTTAATCTACTCGAATTTCTGCACGAGATGAGAACAGTTGACTAGAAACAGAACAAGGTCAACATTTTACTCTGTCTCACAATCCTAAGCCAGCACCATAATTTTCCAAAATCTAACAAAGACACGAGTTTAACTCGCAACACACAAAAAGCTAAGCATGCGCTCATATGGGTGCAGTGGTGTGCGATGCAATGAACTAATCAAAATAAAAATATAAAAGCTTCTAGTATGCATATGAAATGTTCACGTGCAAAAGGTAACAAAGATAAGCTCTCCCCCAGACTTAAACTAAACTACACAACAAATGATATAGACATTTAAATCAAAACGAGACAAGGGAAGAGGTTACCCAATGCTCAGCCAGTGAGCATACAGAAAGATGCGTGAAAACCTGAAGGAGGCCCGCTATACGAAGAATCACAACCCCGCCAACACAAAGTTGTCATGAATACCTACAGGGCTGAACTCCGCAAAAACAAAAGAAAAATATACAAAAATAAGTACTAAAACAAAAAATAGACATGATAAATAAAATGCAGAAAATATAAGAAAACTATTGGGGTTACTATCATCCCAGCACGGCTTATTAAATTCAATACAGTTCTAGCTAATGGGCCTATGAAATAAAAAGTACACAGGTAACTGTTCCATTATTCGTTGCGGTAACGGGTATCGATACGGAGATAAAACAGTTACTGTAACGTCCCAATTCGCGCTAGGCCCCTTGATTGCGTATTCGAGTCAAGGGGGCTGTAGTGAGCCCAATGGGGGATGTGGGGGAACAGGTGCGGACGTACGGGAAATGAGGAAAACAAGGCAAAATGGCCTTTCTGGCTGACACGGGTATGGACACGGCCGTGTCCATACCCGTGTGCCTCATAAAAATAGGCTTACCAGTCAGAGAGGTACACGGCTTTGGGACACGGGCGTGTCCCTAGCCGTGTGCCAAGGACACGGGTTGGGACACGGGCGTGTCCCTAGCCGTGTGCCAAGGACACGGGTCGGGACACGGCTGTGTCTCTACCCGTGTGCCTCAACCCTGACCCGGCAGAAAGTGGTTCTGGGAGGAACACGGCCTTAGACACGGCATGCCACACGGCCGTGTCACCTGAACACGGGTAGGAACACGGCCGTGTGCCTACCCGTGTCTGCGATGTATAAAAAGGAAAAAGTTGGAAACCCTAGCATTTATTCTCCTTTCTTCTGCCCCGAAATTCCTGAGAGAGTTCTTGGCTGGAGGAGGAGGAAGAGCTTGCCGGAGCATCTTTGGAGGAATCAAAGCGCCGCCATCGTCAAGGGAAAAACAATGCCGCCGCGAAGGAGTGCGAGGCTCATGGCCGGCCATGGTGGTACCGCTGGACTTGAGGTGAGCTTCCTCCCCTCTCCCTTGGTGCTAGATCTATAGTTATGATAGGAGAGACATCGACTCCATAGAGTCTTGATGTGAGGAGGAGAGTTCTTAGGTTAAAGCCATACCTAGGTTTTCTAGGTTTAGTCTCCCTCAACCTTCTCATCATTCAAAGAGGAGATGAGAGGGGTTTTCGTTGAGGGTTTGGCTTTGAAAGGAGAAATAAGGTTGGGTGATTTCTGGAGAAGTTTATGCGAGGCCGTTGCAAGGAAGAAGATGAACGGATGCCGTTCATCTCGCCTTAAGATGCGTGCAGAAATCTGATTTCTGCACGCTGCGACCTTCGTGGCCAATTTCGGAGGTGTTCTGGCCAAATCTGGGTGAATGACTCAACACGAAAGTCGTAGCCCTCGAAATTACCTTTCCAACGAGTGGTTGCTCGTTTCCATGCGATACCTGTAGCCACGGGAAAGCTGGTTCGAGTCCGCTGCGTTCGGGAAAATTCCTGTACAGGAAACTGTTTCCTGTACGTGTTCGAGTTGAATTTCTGGTATGTTGCGACCAGATCTGGGTGATCGACTCAACACGAAAGTCGTAGCCCTCGCGAATACCTTTCCAACGAGGGGTTGTGCATTGTGATCGGATTCCTGTAGCTCCGGGAATCCCAGTTTTAGTGTCGGACTACCCTATGTTATTGCATTTGTTAAATTATAATGCTAGCACTCTTGCAATGATTGTGATTTACTCATTTGTTATCTTGCTCCCATATATCTATAATGTTGTTGTTACTATAATTTAGTATGGTTACACATTTGGTCGTGCAATAAGGAATAACTATGCAATAGTAGGGAAATGGATTGGATGGGAAGGCTAGTAATTAAGAGTTGAGATTGGTATTGAATTTATTTATATGGTTTGATGTTGAACATATTAATTATGCGAAGTATTGAGGTGAAATCAGTGAATAGAGGGACGTGAATATGATGAACACTATGTGAGGAGTATTTTGTAACCGTAATCCGAGCCCAAGGGGTTTATTAACAACCGATGCTTAGAGTGGTAGTCTCCCTACGGGTAGCATCGAGTGAGTTGTTTTGGGGCATGTGATGTGCGACGATTCATCGTGTCGCGGTGTTGAGATAATGAATGTGGCAGGTCTACGGGTTCGCCAGTCGTCACACCGATGGGAGCCAATGGGTAGACCTTGGGCGGTAGGGTTAGATACTTGGTGTCCATAACCCGAGATCTCCTCCGTGCCATGAGAACG
The DNA here is from genome assembly GCA_039513925.1 of Platanthera zijinensis. Classification (NCBI taxonomy): domain Eukaryota; kingdom Viridiplantae; phylum Streptophyta; class Magnoliopsida; order Asparagales; family Orchidaceae; genus Platanthera; species Platanthera zijinensis. Next base: position 80,243,324 of record CM077093.1, on the reverse strand, counting down.
GTTGGGCTTGCACCTCGTGCGTTTCCGAGGTTCCATCCGGTTCGAAATCAAAGGCCAGGTTGGGCTGTGTTCTTGGTGCACATTTACCCAAGACCCCTTCTGAGCCGTAGTACGCATGTGAGCTCCGCTGTTGTGTTCTTAGCGTTGAGGCGTACGGGGGCCTAGGATAGGTAGTGTGATACCACCTAGTAGTGGAGACGCCCGCTCCACTGTCGCCGTCTGGCCACGACGGACGACGCCTGAGAGGTTAGCTACCTGCTCGAAAAGTGGGAACTTCAAGTCTGTGTCGACATAGCAACTTGCATGTGCGTGCGCATGAGTCGGTCATAACATAACATTCATAACATGTCATTCATTGCATATACAAGATCCTCATCGTATAAGTTTGTATGGGCACTCTTATACGATGAGTTACTTTACTGTTAAGCCGATCCTTAACTTATAAGTTTGTATGGGCACTCTTATAAGTTAAGTTACTATTCTGATTAATTATACCAGCTGTCATTTACATGGATATTTGTAGAACTGCTAGTTGTGTAGCGTAGTTTATACTCCACTATAGTTACTGTCACCTGCTTGTTTACTTGCTTATATATATATACATATTGTACCTTGTTCCTTTCTCCGCCCGGTGCCGAGGAGTCGCCGGGGGAGCGGATGTGAAGCCACTTAGTCTTATGACTAACTGTTGCTACGTCTTCCTTTTTAGGAGGAAACCCCGCAGGTAGAGCGGCAGCGGACTATGCAGCAGGACAGCCAGGCCCGGATGATAGGACCTGAGGTGGTGGTGCCATCGGCACCGTCAGTGACAGTAGTGAGTGTTTTCATGTAGCCGTTTGGCAAAACATTTCTAGACTCTTGTTTATTTGTACAAGCATGTTGTGCTTGTTATCTTCCGCTATTTTGGACTTTAACTTAGCTGTGAACTGAACTGCTTTTAGTTTTACTTTTCTGTTATGGTTGGGTGGGCATAATTGTTGTGATATGGATTGTAGCCGGCGGAATAGGCGTCTTGTGGTAAAGGCTAACCCGTGCGTTAGTGCTACCGCAAGGCGGCTATTTCGGGCATAAGACTCCCCTCGTGCCGTGTGTTGTGTTCCGGGAGGGGGGTCTTACAAATGGTATCAGACTAAGCCGATCTTCACCTACAGCAGTCAGGTAACAATGGGCCACTCCCGTTCGATTAGTCGGTTTGGGGACAAACCGACTTAGCGGAAGCAGTGGTGTGCCCATCTGTAATTCACACTAAGTTGTCCAACTTTGACATTAGTTTTAGCCAACCTGACCCTAGTTTGTACCTCGCGTATAGGTCCCAACGCAGGTGGAGCCGGTTGGGGGCACTCCTACCCCTTCCGTCCCTTCACAATTCCAGCAGTCGGAACTGGGACAAACGCTGTCAGCCATATTGGATGCATTTAAAGCCCAGCAAGCTCCGGTGCAACAACAAGCGCCAAGCTCCAACTGGTTGAGCACCTTCCGTGCCCTGTCCCCTCCTGCCTATCTTGGGACAGAATCGCCGGTGCGCACCGAGGAATGGCTTGATACCGTGCAGGAATTGATGGCTGGCATAAGATGTCCGAACAGCATGGCGGTGACATTGGTAGTGACGCTGCTAGAGCTGCACGCCAAAAGGTGGTGGAAGTCCCTCATGGGCTCCATCTTCCAAGGGCGGTTGTACACGGACATCGGTTGGAACGAGTTCACCGAGGCTTTTCTGGAGCACTTCATCCCTTCTTCTGCTCGGGATGGACTTGAAGAAAAATTTCTGCAGCTGAAGCAGGGATCGAATTCGGTAACGGAGTACCAGAGGGAGTTCCAACACCTCGCTAGGTTTGCCGATTCCTATGAGTTGGACGATAGAGGCTATGCGAAGCGCTTCTACAAAGGGTTAAGGGACCCCCTGAGGCAGGCCCTTTTGTTTATAGCCGATGGAAGCCTGGCAGAAATCATTGACATGGCAAAGAGACTGGAGGCGGACCACATGGGATGTGGCAAGAGACCTGCGGAAGGTGTAATTGAAGTCGGCCCTAGTAATAGAAGGCGGAATGATCATGGCAGAGGAAGGGGAAACTACAGAGGCGGTCGGTGGGTCAACCGGAACTATCGGGTGGAGTACCCAACTCCGCAACCACTACCTTTACCACCACCACCGCAGCAGCAATATTATCAACAACCTGGGGGCCGACGTGAGATGATATGTTTTGAGTGCAATCAACCGGGGCATGTCCGACGAGTTTGCCCGCGACTGATCGGTGGTGCCCCTATTGCTCCCCCTCCAGTAGCTCCACGGGGACGAGGGCACATGCGTGGCCGAGGAAGAGGACCACCAGGGAGAAATCAAGGACATGCACGGGAGCATGTATTCGCATTGGATATGACTCAGGAGAGAAATCCGCAGGAAGTCATCACCGGTACGTGCAAATTTATTAATATTATATGACTTGTTAGATTTACGATACAAATGTTACGCGCAATTTTGAACGGTGATTACCTTTTTGGAACCTAGGCACTGTCATGGTTAGCGGGAAGCCCGCCTATACGTTATTTGACACGGGTGCGTCTCACTCGTTCATTTCGGAGGACTTCGTGAAGGACTTGGAGGGAGTGCAACACTTCACGGGCATTACTCAAAGGGTGCGCCTTCCGGACGGCTCTGAGATGACGTCGTCAGCAAGTTGCGACTTCGACACCCTTATTGGAGGAAAGTTCTTTGAAACTCCGGCAACAGTGTTAAGAATCCCGGAGTTCGATCTCATCCTGGGCATGAGGTGGTTGGACTGGCACCACGCCAGGATCAATTGTGCGGAGAAGCAAGTTATGTTGAGGCATGGAGACTCGGAAGTCATCTTTCAAGGTATTAAATTCGCACCCCGTAAATTATTGTCTTCAATCCAAGTTATGAAATCTCATATGGAAGGGGACGAGGTCTATGTAATTTGCTTCGAGTTGAAGAAATTGACATTAGAGGTCAAGGATGTGCGGGTGGTGCGAGAATTTCCCGAGGTATTTCCCGAGAAATTGCCAGGACTACCCCCGCATAGGGAAGTGGACTTCCAAATCAAGCTAATTCCGGGTGCCAAGCCCGTCTCGCGAGCTCCATACCGAATGGCTCCGAAGGAACTTGCAGAGTTTAGAGTTCAGCTTCAGGAATTGGTGGAAGCAGGGTTCGTTCGCCCAAGCTCATCGCCTTGGGGAGCGCCCGTTTTGTTCGTCAAAAAGAAGGATGGCACCTTGCGGTTATGTATTGATTATCGAGAGTTGAACCGGTTAACGGTGCGGAACACCTATCCCCTACCGCGCATTGATGAATTATTCGATCAATTGGTGGGATCGTATTGGTTCTCCAAGTTAGACCTGCGTTCAGGATATTATCAGCTGAGGATACAAGAAGATGACATTCAGAAGACGGCGTTCAGTTCGAGATATGGTTTGTATGAATTCACCGTGATGCCGTTTGGGCTCACAAACGCCCCTTCTGCCTTTATGAGCTTGATGAACAAGGTGTTCGGCCCTTATTTGGACATCTTTGTCATCGTGTTCATCGATGATATCCTAGTCTACTCCAAGACTGAAGCAGAACACGCCGAACATCTAACTTTAGTGCTGAGGAAACTAAAGGAGCACACTTTGTTTGCCAAGTTCAGCAAATGTGAGTTTTGGCTTCGAGAGGTCGCGTTCTTGGGCCATGTGATTAGTGGGGCGGGGCTAGCTGTAGATCCGGCCAAGGTGCGGGCCGTGAAGGAGTGGTCGCCATTGAAGTCAGCGGCCGACATACGAAGTTTTCTTGGACTTGCCGGGTACTATCGCAAGTTCGTGAAAGGCTTCTCGAAGATCGCCCTTCCCCTTACCACGCTGACCAAGAAGGGTGTGCCGTTTGAATGGACACCCCAGTGCGAAGCTGCATTCCAGGAGTTGAAAGACAGATTGACGACTGCACCCATCCTAGCTCTTCCATCTGGGAAGGAGGGCTTTCAAGTCTACACGGATGCGTCGTATCAAGGGATGGGAGCTGTGTTGATGCAGAATGGGCATGTGATCGCTTATGCTTCAAGACAGTTGAAGAAGCATGAAGCCAGCTACCCGGTGCATGATCTAGAGTTGGGAGCGGTGGTATTCGCCTTGAAGATGTGGAGGCATTATTTATATGGCGTCCACTGCGAGATCTACTCGGATCACAAAAACCTGAAGTACGTTCACACCCAAAAGGAGTTAAACTTGAGACAGCGGCGGTGGCTGGAGTTCTTGTGCGACTACGAGTTCACCTTGAACTACCACCCCGGGAAGGTTAACTCCGTAGCCGATGCCTTGAGCCGGAAAGCGCCGGAAGCGAGCACGGAATCCCGCTTGATGAGGATGGAGTTAATCCGGACGTTGCAAGAGATGGAAATCACCTTGGTCTTTAAGAATCAACCGGAAGAGTATACCGAATATTTGGCCGCGATGAGTATAGTTTGCAACATACGAGACCGGATCCGTACGGAACAAAAGAAGGATGCGGCTTTAACCCCGGCTTTCAAGTCAATGGAGGATGGGACTACGGAAGAATACTCCCTAAAAGACGGCCTCGTCCATCTTCGTGGCCGGCTTTACATCCCCGAAGGTGACAACATTCGGGAGGATATTCTAAAGGAGGCCCATTGCTCCAAGTACTCGGTGCACCCGGGGATCGCGAAGATGTACACCGATTTGAGAAAAACAATGTGTTGGCCGGGCATGAAGAGGGATGTCAAGTACTTCGTTACTCATTGTGTGGCTTGCCAAATGGTGAAGGCGGAGTGTAGAAGCCCCGGTGGAATGCTACAGTTGTTGCCCATTCCCGAATGGAAATTTGAGGACATCTCCATGGACTTCGTCCACGGGTTACCTCGCTCGCGCTCGGGGAATGATTCTGTGTGGGTGATAGTTGACCGGTTGACCAAGGTAGCCCGATTTATCCCAATGAAGAAGGAGGCGCAAGTGGGCGTCTTAGTGCGTCTCTTTGTGGAACAATTTGTGCGGTACCATGGTGTGCCCAAGACGATCGTCTCCGACCGGGATGGTCGGTTTACTTCAAGAGAATGGAGGGCTGTACAGGCTTATTTGGGCTCGCGCCTCGCCTTTAGCACAGCCTTTCACCCACAAACGGACGGGCAATCTGAACGAACCATCCGAACATTGGAGGACCTATTGAGGTTGTGTGTGCTAGATAAAGGAGAACCATGGGAGAGACTCTTACCTCTCGTGGAGTTCTCTTATAATAACAGTCATCAAGCTAGTATTGGAATGGCACCTCATGAAGCTTTGTATGGAAGGAGGTGTAGAACACCCTTGTCCTGGGTGCAAGACGAAGATCCGAAGACATTGGGAAATGAGTATATTGATGACACGGACGCGGTGGTTAGGTTGATCCGGAATCGAATGCTAGAGGCTCAAAGCCGACAGGCGAAATATTACAACGCAAGGCACCGTATGGTAGAGTTTCAAGTGGGTGATAAGGTGTTCCTGAAGATTCGACCGATGCACGGAGTGTCACGAGTACGTGGAGTCAAGAAGCTCAGCCCAAGGTATGTTGGGCCCTATGTTGTAGTGGAAAGGATTGGCCCTCTGGCCTATCGGTTGGAGTTACCACCGGAGCTGGAGAACCTTCACGACGTGTTCCATGTATCGTCGCTTCGGAAGGCTTTGTTGCGACCTGAACAGTATATCCCCACGGCGGATGGTGCCGTGGCGTCTGATAGGTCTGTGCGACTGGAGCCGGTGCGGATCGTTGATAACGAGACAAGAACCTTGCGCCGCAAGAGTGTTCCCTTGGTGAAGGTGCTATGGTCTAATCATGGGAAGGAAGAGTGCACATGGGAGCCAAGGGATTTGATGCAAGGGCGCTACCCGGAATTATTTACTCCAGGTAAAAATTTTATTTGAAAGCATAGTTCCCTTTTTATGTGTTTCACTCCCATAGGCTTACCCTGATTTCGGGGACGAAATCTTTTATTTTGTTTATAGGATTTGTAACGTCCCAATTCGCGCTAGGCCCCTTGATTGCGTATTCGAGTCAAGGGGGCTGTAGTGAGCCCAATGGGGGATGTGGGGGAACAGGTGCGGACGTACGGGAAATGTGGAAAACAAGGCAAAATGGCCTTTCTGGCTGACACGGGTATGGACACGGCCGTGTCCATACCCGTGTGCCTCATAAAAATAGGCTTACCAGTCAGAGAGGTACACGGCTTTGGGACACGGGCGTGTCCCTAGCCGTGTGCCAAGGACACGGGTCGGGACACGGCCGTGTCTCTACCCGTGTGCCTCAACCCTGACCCGGCAGAAAGTGGTTCTGGGAGGAACACGGCCTTAGACACGGCATGCCACACGGCCGTGTCACCTGAACACGGGTAGGAACACGGCCGTGTGCCTACCCGTGTCTGCGATGTATAAAAAGGAAAAAGTTGGAAACCCTAGCATTCATTCTCCTTTCTTCTGCCCTGAAATTCCTGAGAGAGTTCTTGGCTAGAGGAGGAGGAAGAGCTTGCCGGAGCCATCTTTGGAGGAATCAAAGCGCCGCCATCGTCAAGGGAAAAACAATGCCGCCGCGAAGGAGTGCGAGGCTCATGGCCGGCCATGGTGGTACCGCTGGACTTGAGGTGAGCTTCCTCCCCTCTCCCTTGGTGCTAGATCTATAGTTATGATAGGAGAGACATCGACTCCATAGAGTCTTGATGTGAGGAGGAGAGTTCTTAGGTTAAAGCCATACCTAGGTTTTCTAGGTTTAGTCTCCCTCAACCTTCTCATCATTCAAAGAGGAGATGAGAGGGGTTTTCGTTGAGGGTTTGGCTTTGAAAGGAGAAATAAGGTTGGGTGATTTCTGGAGAAGTTTATGCGAGGCCGTTGCAAGGAAGAAGATGAACGGATGCCGTTCATCTCGCCTTAAGATGCGTGCAGAAATCTGATTTCTGCACGCTGCGACCTTCGTGGCCAATTTCGGAGGTGTTCTGGCCAAATCTGGGTGAACGACTCAACACGAAAGTCGTAGCCCTCGAAATTACCTTTCCAACGAGTGGTTGCTCGTTTCCATGCGATACCTGTAGCCACGGGAAAGCTGGTTCGAGTCCGCTGCGTTCGGGAAAATTCCTGTACAGGAAACTGTTTCCTGTACGTGTTCGAGTTGAATTTCTGGTATGTTGCGACCAGATCTGGGTGATCGACTCAACACGAAAGTCGTAGCCCTCGCGAATACCTTTCCAACGAGGGGTTGTGCATTGTGATCGGATTCCTGTAGCTCCGGGAATCCCAGTTTTAGTGTCGGACTACCCTATGTTATTGCATTTGTTAAATTATAATGCTAGCACTCTTGCAATGATTGTGATTTACTCATTTGTTATCTTGCTCCCATATATCTATAATGTTGTTGTTACTATAATTTAGTATGGTTACACATTTGGTCGTGCAATAAGGAATAACTATGCAATAGTAGGGAAATGGATTGGATGGGAAGGCTAGTAATTAAGAGTTGAGATTGGTATTGAATTTATTTATATGGTTTGATGTTGAACATATTAATTATGCGAAGTATTGAGGTGAAATCAGTGAATAGAGGGACGTGAATATGATGAACACTATGTGAGGAGTATTTTGTAACCGTAATCCGAGCCCAAGGGGTTTATTAACAACCGATGCTTAGAGTGGTAGTCTCCCTACGGGTAGCATCGAGTGAGTTGTTTTGGGGCATGTGATGTGCGACGATTCATCGTGTCGCGGTGTTGAGATAATGAATGTGGCAGGTCTACGGGTTCGCCAGTCGTCACACCGATGGGAGCCAATGGGTAGACCTTGGGCGGTAGGGTTAGATACTTGGTGTCCATAACCCGAGATCTCCTCCGTGCCATGAGAACGGTTGGGCTTGCACCTCGTGCGTTTCCGAGGTTCCATCCGGTTCGAAATCAAAGGCCAGGTTGGGCTGTGTTCTTGGTGCACATTTACCCAAGACCCCTTCTGAGCCGTAGTACGCATGTGAGCTCCGCTGTTGTGTTCTTAGCGTTGAGGCGTACGGGGGCCTAGGATAGGTAGTGTGATACCACCTAGTAGTGGAGACGCCCGCTCCACTGTCGCCGTCTGGCCACGACGGACGACGCCTGAGAGGTTAGCTACCTGCTCGAAAAGTGGGAACTTCAAGTCTGTGTCAACATAGCAACTTGCATGTGCGTGCGCATGAGTCGGTCATAACATAACATTCATAACATGTCATTCATTGCATACACAAGATCCTCATCGTATAAGTTTGTATGGGCACTCTTATACGATGAGTTACTTTACTGTTAAGCCGATCCTTAACTTATAAGTTTGTATGGGCACTCTTATAAGTTAAGTTACTATTCTGATTAATTATACCAGCTGTCATTTACATGGATATTTGTAGAACTGCTAGTTGTGTAGCGTAGTTTATACTCCACTATAGTTACTGTCACCTGCTTGTTTACTTGCTTATATATATATATATACATATTGTACCTTGTTCCTTTCTCCGCCCGGTGCCGAGGAGTCGCCGGGGGAGCGGATGTGAAGCCACTTAGTCTTATGACTAACGGTTGCTACGTCTTCCTTTTTAGGAGGAAACCCCGCAGGTAGAGCGGCAGCGGACTATGCAGCAGGACAGCCAGGCCCGGATGATAGGACCTGAGGTGGTGGTGCCATCGGCACCGTCAGTGACAGTAGTGAGTGTTTTCATGTAGCCGTTTGGCAAAACATTTCTAGACTCTTGTTTATTTGTACAAGCATGTTGTGCTTGTTATCTTCCGCTATTTTGGACTTTAACTTAGCTGTGAACTGAACTGCTTTTAGTTTTACTTTTCTGTTATGGTTGGGTGGGCATAATTGTTGTGATATAGATTGTAGCCAGCGGAATAGGCGTCTTGTGGTAAAGGCTAACCCGTGCGTTAGTGCTACCGCAAGGCGGCTATTTCGGGCATAAGACTCCCCTCGTGCCGTGTGTTGTGTTCCGGGAGGGGGGTCTTATAGTTACCCCTCTACCTGAATAATAATACTTGCAAACTGTAACTAGAGGAAACAAAATGTAAGATGAGGAGGAAGCCTGGTCCTCACTCAACTCACAGACCTGCAAGGTATCATCCATAGCAGGGAGGTGGCAGGAAGAGAAAGAAATCAATGAAGCTTCCTCAATAGAGGAGGAATCAACCTCCTCGCAAAAGAGGATGCTATCATCGATGAATGGAGCAGAAAGCTCCAATTCCACCTGAGGCACCTGCGAAGGCTCAACCCGGACGGGCTCAGATATATAAGGGGGATCAAGAAATAAAAAAGACGAAGAATATAATGAACTAATAGGGGGAGTGATCCCGGTCTCACTCCACAAAGGCTGAGGTAGAAAAATATTGTCGGCATTGTCAACAATGCAACAAGGCTCGGCAGGATCCATAGAGGCCTCCACCGAGACTTGGACTTCCTCCTTTGGTGTCGAGGGATAATCCTTGACACCAAGAAGGTTGTCCGCCTTCATGGGAGTGGAAACAATCCATGTATCACAAGCCTCAACTTGTGTTGCATTGTCGAAAATGTCATCATAGACGACTGTAGTATATGCATAAATGGCGGAGGAACTTTGCTTGGATAAAAGTCAAGCATAGGTTCCTCACAATGAATCGGCTCAACCCTTGGAGATGTATGCACACGAGAGATAGGCTCAGCCACGTCGAAGCCCAGATCAGCCGCACATCTGGTGGTTGTGTCCGAATCATTCCCTTTAAAGCATGAAGGTGACAGGATCATATAACCAGATGATGAAGGTGTGCCACCAAGGGAAGGAGTCGGGATGATCTGGATGTCCGGCTCATCATCCACGTCCATAACACGAAGGTACTCGGCACAATCCTTCAGGACATGATCTGTTCTACGACAATACAAACACTTTCTCCCAGTACTCTGCGGTCCTTGTTGGGCTGGAGAGGGAAAAGAGAACTGTGTATGTTGCGAGGACGAATGACCATAAGCTCGGGGAACAGTGTTTGAAGGGCTGTATGAATACAACATCTCATGCATTGTGCACTGAGGCTTATGCTCAATATCTCTTGTAGAGCATTCATGACTAGTGTGGGAAGAATTTCCACACAAACAACATCGGGCATACGAATATCCCCACATGGTTTCGAAATAGCAGATTCAAAATAAATTGTGCAAATTACTAAATCCAACAATATATTACTACAGTTTCCTAAATAAACACGAAAAAGGCAAGAAAAACAGAAATAGAACAAAACGAAAGTGATTTACAAAGGAAAAAGGAAAGAAATCTCATGTCTCCCTCTCCAGAAACTCACACGACTGTGTTCCCCGGCAACGGCGCCAAAAACATGATGTGCTTACGGCAAGTGTACCAGTCGCACAAGTAATATAAAATGGGCAAATTTCCCCAAGAATCGATCTCTCAAGGAACACAGTAAGGTGGAGTTAATTTTAACGAGGACTTGAGATTGAAGTCCTTAGGTCAGGGTAAACGAAAAGGGAGATTTTGGTATTTGCGTAAAAAGAAATAAAAATCTAACTTAAACAATGCGGGTCGCCTACACCGCTTCTCAAGCTGAGTGGATTATACGAGCCGCTATGCACCGCTTCGCAACATGGATGGACGATAAGGCTTGTGGAATTGAGGGTCGTAGTCACCTCATCACTACGCTCACACCTAGCACTTGCTAGTGTAGCAAACATAAAAATTCACACCACAAATAACTTAAGCCAACAAACCACCACATCACTCACAAGCATGAACAATAGTAAATAGCACTAATCCCAAGGTTCATCAAAGTTCTTGCAATAAATAATAACAAAAATCCAATTCAAAAACCTAGAAATATGGAGGAGAAAGGTAGAGATACAAACAATGAACGAGTCTTTGCCGTAGACGTCGGAGGAAGCATCGGGTTTTCAATCCTTGACAACGAGCGACTCACCGGTTGCATCAAGAGTCGGGGAAGGCTGTCACTGCTTCCTAAGCGCCCGTCTTCTCGTTGGTCTACGTTGTCCATGTCCAACCTTCACTTCTTCCCTACTTCATGAAGATTGTAGAGTGGAAACTCACTTCTTTGCGCCATGGATATAAGGGAACTTCATAGGGAGCAAATCCCTAGCTTGGAGGATGAAGAACGGAGAAAAACCCCATTCCAGCGGAAGAAATCGGCCCCAAATCGCGTCTCCCGAAACCCTGAAAAGCAGTGGCTTAAATAGAAATCATGCAGGTTTTTCTTAACACACGGGCAAAACGCACGGGCGCAGACCGTGCGTGAAGAAAAATGCACGGGCAGAAACAGAACTGAGAAATTTTGCGAAATGATCGCGCACGACCGGCCTGAAACGTGCGTGAAGGAAACGCACGACCGTGCAATCAGGAATAATAAATAAAAGCATGCAAAAATGGTCACACACGGTTGGAATCAACCGTGCGAGGCCAAAACGCACGGGTAGCCACAGAGCACCAAGAACAAGGCCAAAATAGGCAGGTCGTGCGATTCAATCTCGTACGGTTTGGAACAAATCGTGCGGAAACCAAACTCATGGGCGGATTAGAAATCCCAAGAAACCACTGAGTAAAATGCACGATCACACTGAAATAGTATGCGAAGAAAACGCACGACCGTGCGTTTTACACATGAAACAATCTGTAGGCTGGGCTTTCTGACCACCTGGACAGCAAACCTCACAATGGGGGCACAAGCCACCAACATATATAACATAAAGAAAAAACTAAAAGAGAGACCTGGGGAGCACCATGTGCTTACCCCCAACAGAATAGTGCGCAATTGCACACCACAATGAGCCAAAATATGCACTTTATGAGGAAATAAAGCTAGAAGAAATATGAATGATATAGAACTAAAAGAGAAGTGCAAACACGTGAAAACAAACCCAGATGTGTCCGAAAATTACTATATAAAGAGGACTCGTCACTTGCTCACATGAAACACATCATGAACACCAGGGAAAGTAGTGGGAAAATCCAGCCTATAAGCTGACACTCTGAAAGTGAGGGATAAATCTGATTTAAACTAGAGATGGAGGGGGGGGGGGGTGAATAGTGTATATTAAACACTTTAATTTATTTCTATAGCGGATTTAAAACTTATATATATATATATATATATATATAAAGAAAATAATCACAACACACAAATACTTAAAGTAAAGTAATCACAGATGACAAAAGGACATTTATTGTGGTTCCCCAATAAATCTGGGTACGTCCACTCTTCTACCACCCTGGTATGAATCCACTATAGGTTTTGGATCAGGTGCCATGCCACAAGAAGATCTATTTTCTAAGGGAGATCTAGTAACCCTTTGAGCTTTTGATCTGGTGCCCAAAAAACAAGCTTAAGTATTTTGATAAGATGACTTAGGAACTAAGAGGTCAACATTTTAAGGGAGTTATAACCCTGTACACAATTTAGAAAGTAAAATAAAGAAAATATTGTCTTCTCTTTCAAGAGTCTTTGAGAAGACTTAGTGGATGATAAAGCAAAAGGCTCCCCCTAATTTGAGTAGAGATTTGAGATAAGGAGGGGAGACTTTTCTTCAGGGTGTATGTCTTCAACAATATTGTTCCTCTCAAATAGATATTTTAGACTAATGTGAAATTGATTGTCTCTTGGAGAGTCAGAAGCAAGTTATCCAAAATCTCTCTATGTGTCTCAGTTAGTAACCCCAAAATCTATATTTGAATAAGCAATAATTTTCTGAATATATATTCTTTGAGAAGAATTCAAACATTTGAATTTAAAAACATTCCTTGAAATGTCTGAAAAAAATCTAAGAATTTGTAAGGGCTATATTCAAATATTTAGAATAAAACCATTACTTAACTACCCTGGTAATTAATTAGAATAATAACTCTGTGATAAATCCATATTTAATGCTGCCAAAAATGGCTATATTCATTAAGAATATTTTGCATTAAATATCAGAGTGTAACTGACTGAAATTAAGCTATTTAAAATCTTCTGCCTCTGAATATAAAACTGTCTGAACACTGCAAAGAATTTAGTCAAACTTAACCTGGAGATCGTCGAATAGACCCAGGAGTTCGTCAAACTAAGCATGGAGTTTGTCGAGCTGTGCATGTAGTTCGTCGAGCTGATCTTCTGAGTTGAGATCAATGTTCGTCAAACGGAGCCCAGAGTTCTTCGAGCTAAACTCAGAGTTAGAACTCTGAATTCGTCGAACTGAGCTCGACGTTCATCCAGCAGAGCTCATCTTTTGCCGAACAGAATCCTGCATTCATCGAATTACATTTCTCTAGAAATCTTCTGAAGGAGCAACCTTGGAAATAAACCTATGACCCTAGACTATACATATTGTGTAAAACTAATCATCCTAAATAAATGATAATGATCCTATCCCAAATCTATAATAGGGTTCCAACAATATCCCCCTATTTGGGTAAGGATATTATCTAAAGTAGAAATACACAAAGCAAAAAATATCTAGCAGAAATAAAACTTTCAGCAGATATATAGAAAGTGCTTTAAGAGTTTAAAACACTAACACAGTTTAAAAACATAAAATAAGAAATCAAGAGTCTTTCTTATGAGCATTAGAGGGAGAATCTAAAGATGGTTTGGTGAAGACTAGCTTTCTATTTGGATCTTCAGCTTCCCTTTGGCTAACCTTTAAATCCCGAGAGCCAATAATCTTCAGAGAGGTAGCTCTGGGAACAACTGCTTTAGGATGCAGACTCATGTACTTATCAACATTGAATAAACTCTTCTTTGAATATCTATCAAGCTCCTTTTGCCTATATGAGGACATGGTGGTGAACTGAGAAGTGTCCTTGCCTTCTAATCTTGCTATCTTAATCTGTGAAAGAGCAACCAGTTCTTTAAACCTTGTTATTCTTAAATCTGGATCCATATCTGGATGATATACTAGTGAAGTTGGCCTCTCTTGGCTTGATTGTTGTTGCTGACTGCTTTGATTTCTTTGAGTATCAGAACTTGAAGGTCTATCCTGTCTGCCCTGAGAAGATCTTGAATAGTGATGAGAAGTAGGTTTTTGAGAAGAAGAAATATTACCAAATGACCCTGCTGCTGGAGGAGGAGGAGGTTTTCTCCTGGACCTTGGAGGTGAATAATATCTCCTCATCTTCTTCCTATTTTTTGTTCATTCTTGGAAAATCTCATCCATTTTGGAAGGTTTGGAGTGAGAGGAATTCCATGCAGAATGTAGTATGGAATATCTGTAGTTAAGGAAGGTTGAGGAGCAACCTTAGCTGGATCCTTCTTCTTTAATTTTCTTTTCATAGAGCTTGAGTATTCTAACTAATTACACTCTGAGTTATAATCAGAGTCTTCCTCTGGTTGATCATATAAACTATCAATTTGTTTAAATAAATCAGTATGATCAACGGACTGAGCCTCTGGCTGTACAGTTACAATGTCTTCTTCCTGCTCCATATCTTCATTAAGAAGATCGTCAAAGTTTGGCATTGGAGTTTCATCCCATGCATAAGTGTGAGGAGAATATGCCTGTACTATTATATCAGTTATTACATTATCAATAATTATTATAGTCTGAGAGACTGAAATAGAACTAGTAGAAACAGTTCTTAAACTAGATTTAATCTCGTCTAAAACTGAAGCATCATTTTGAGCAAAATAACAAACTAATGCTCTTGAGAGATCTTCTTCATAGACTGGTAAGATAGGAAGATAACTAGGTAGAAAATCAAATACTGAAAATAGAGAATGCAAATTGACTGTGGGATTGATAAACACATCACCAACAGTAATAGCTTCTGGTACTGCTGCTGCTTCTTCAACTGAACTGATCATCTCTGTATCCTGAATAACATCAAAGACTACTGCTGTTGCTACTGCTCTGGCCGAGACTACTTCTGCAACTAGAACTTCTTCATGAAGCATCTCCCCCTGCCTAGATCTAGGGAGACATGAATCTAGGCCCCCAGAAGAAGGGACAGTTTGGGAAGAGGCTAGCTTGGAAGAAAGAGCTGAGATAGAAGCAACAAGTGGAGCCACTGCTTCATCTATTAGCTTTCTGAGAGTGGGAGTAATGAATTCAAGAAGGTTGGAAGCAATAGAAGAGAAATCAACATACATAAACTCAGGTGGAGCCTAAGTAGATGTAGAAGTAGATGGAATATAAGTAGAAGGGATGGAGCTATTAGCACAGTTGGAACATATAGTGAATACTTGAGGAATAGATGAAGGAGGGATGACAGGAGGAATAAATTGTGTCTGGAATAATATCCTAGATAGGTTAGTGTGGTGGAGATATATGAGGTAGAGTTGAATGTGGTGGAGATGAATGTAGTAGAGGATGTGAGAAGGAGATGAATGTAGTGGAGATGTAGGATGAGACAGATGAATTAGGGATTCTATAGAGATGATTGTGGATGGGATATATTCAGATAGATTAGATGTTAGTGGTTACTGAGGAACTGGGGAATCCTTATGTAGAGTTTATGATGGAATTTCTACAGATAAAGAAGGTAGTTGAGAAGATGGAGATGGCTGCATAGGTGAATGATGTGGTGATGGTAGGGGAAAAGAGTTAGGAGGAGCAAGATCCTCTTCTGTGGTTGAAAGAGTGGCTTGAATAGCCCTTGTGCTTTCAGAAGTAATCCTAGAGGAGGTAGCCCTGGATGGCTTAAGGATCACCCTCTCCCATCTTCTAAAGAGGGCAGAGGTTAGCCTCTTAGAAGCATTAATAAAAATGTTCTGATAGACCAAAAGTTCTGGACACTTTGCTTGTAAGAAAATGCCTAGAATCCTCCCATAACTAACAGATTTACTAGAGATCCTCTTCTTAATAGAGTCAAAAAGAATTGTTCCCCAATTAATAGATTTTTGATTAACCAAGGCACACATCAAAATGAATTGATGTCTGATTATATAATCATGGGCTGAATGCTTGCCCAATAAAACTTTACCAACAATATTGGCTAAGAATTTATATTCAATTGAAAAATTATTTTTCAGAAGGTGATTAGGGTTTCCCTAGGAGTTACCTAATCGATCTAAAATTTCATCAAACTCATTATTAGATATCTTTATATCATCTTCACCATTAATAAAACCAAAAACTTTAGATAAAATTTCAGGTGTTAGAGGAACCTGATTGCCAGAGATTGAACCAATAATATTTGTTTGATCAAGAATCCTTACAGTATGAACTCATTCTTTTATCTCTGTGATGGGGAGTTTGATCCTGGTGGTCATAAACTGTCACAAATTCTGAGTTTCAAAGAGTTATAGAATATCTTGGAAGACTTGGTGGGAATGACTGAATGATTCCATGTCAATATCGAATCCAGCATTAAATTTCATTGCGAAAAGAATCGCCTGAGAATTCTCCATTATCTTGCAAAAAAAGAGATCAAGTGTAAGGGAAATGGGAAATGTGCAGGATAGAGTTCGATGAAAACCTAATTATAAGTTTTTCGAAGTCAAAAAGGTGAACTCTGTCAGACGAAAAGCAAAACATCGAACACTATTCGATGAAAAATTCTCAAAAGAAATACATTTTGTCGATCTTCGGTCGATGAATGTTTTGCGAAATAAATACATTTCATCGAGATCTGTTCGATAAAAAGTACAAGGAACTAATCCTTCGATCTCCATTCGACAAAAGTTTCTTAAAGAAAGTTCGTCGATCTCCGTTCGATGAATATTTCACAAAGAGTTCACAGTTCGTCAATCTTCGTCCGACGAAAGGTGTCCAATTCGTCGATCTCAGAACAAAAATCAAATTAATGATTCTCCATTTACCATTCCTAACTGATTTAAGAAGAAATTTTGTTTCTTTTCATATAACAGTTTAGTGAAAATATCAGCTCTTTGAAAATCATTAGAAATGAAAACAAGATTAATTTTTTTTTCTACATTATCTCTCAGAAAATTATGTCAAATTTCTATATACTTAGTCCTACTATGAAGGACTGGATTCTATGTAATTTATATTGCACTAGTATTATCACAAAATATAGTTGAATTATTTAAGTTGTATCCATAATCTAGAAGCTGATTTTGAATCCAAACAATCTGTGAACAACAACTACCTGCTATAATAGATTCAACTTCAGTTGTTGAAGTAGAAACAGATGTTTGTTTCTTGCAAAACAATGACACAAGCCTATCACCAAGAAACTGCCAAGTTCTTCATGTGCTTTTCCTATCTATTATGCATCCAGCATAGTCAGCATCTGTGAATCCAGTTAATTCAAATCCTGACTCAGTAGGATATAAGAGACCTAGATTAGGGCAACCCTTTATATATCTCAAAATTCTTTTAACTAAAATTAGGTGAGATTCTTTAGGATTTACTTGGAACCTAGCATAAATATAGGTTGCAAACATAATGTCAGGCCTACTTGTTGTTAAATATAATAAGGACCCAACAATAGACCTATATTTTTTCTGATCAACAGGTTTACCCTGTTTATGATTATCAACTACAGCATTAGAGAGCATGAGTGTTTTCATAGCCGAGGCATCTGACATCCCAAATCTTTTAATTAGCTCTTTAGCATATTTAGATTGAGATATAAAAATACCATCAGGTGTTTGCTTCACTTGTAAAAAAAGGAAGTAGGATAATTCACCCATGCTACTCATTTCAAACTTTGAATGCATTAGGTCAGAAAATCTTTTGCAAAGTTTGGAATCAGTAGAACCAAAAATTATGTCATCAACGTATATTTGAACAAGTAAAATTTTAGATTTATGATGTCTAAAAAATAAAGTTTTATCAACCAAGCCTCTACTAAATTTAATTTCTAAAAGAAAACTAACAAGAGTCTCATACCAAGCTCTTGGATCTTATTTACGACCATAAAAGGCTTTGTTAAGTTTAAAAACATAAGAAGAGTGAGTTGGAGAGAAAAAACTTGGTGGTTGTTCAATATAAACTTCCTATTGAGCTATCCATTTAGAAAATCACTCTTCACATCTATCTGATATAATGTGAATTTCTTGAATACTGTAAATATAAGAAATATTCTGATAGCCTCCAATCTTGCAACAGGATCAAAAGTTTGATCATAGTGTATGTCTTCCTACTATGAATATCCTTGAGCTACAATATAGCTTTATTTCTTACAATGACTCCTTGAGCATCCAACTTATTCCTGAAGACCCATTTGGTTCCAATGTCTGGATAGTCTTTGGGTCTTGGAACCAAGTCCCAAACTTAACAACTCTCAAACTGATTGAGTTTCTCTTGCATTGCAATGATCCAGTGGGGATCTTGTTCTGTATCTTTGATTGATTGAGGTTCAATCTGAGACATAAAACAAGCATGCATCCGATCTTGATTCAATTGATGCCTTGTTTGAACACCAGCTGATATGTCTCTAATCACATAAGATCTAGGGTGATCTCTAAGTTTGACAAAGTCAACAGGTGGAGTTGGTTCTTCATCTATTTGTGGTGCTAATTCCTCTGGTGGAATTTCATTGACCACAACATTTTCAGCATATTTTTCATGATTTTCTTCATCACTGACATCATCAGTAACATGTTGAGAAGGATGTAATGTATCCTCTTATGTTAGGATTAATTCATCCATTTTCTCGCACAGATTTGGTACAAGAAATGAGTCTATGGTAGAAGTATTCTTCTCCTTGTAAAACATGTTAGTTTCATCAAAAGATACATGTACTGATTCTTTTATCTTAAGAGTAGATTTATTAAACACCCTATAAGCCTTGCGGACATGAGAATATCGAAGAAATATTCCTTCTACAGCTTTGAATTCAAATTTTCCTAAGTGTTTCTTGACATTATTGTGTATGTAGCATCTACATCAAAAACTTTAAATAGTTTACTTTAGATTGCTTATTTTTAAGTAATTCATACGGAGTCTTACCCTTTAGTGTATGAATCAGACTTCTGCTAAAAACATAATTTACAATGCTTACTTCCTCTGCCTAAAAGAATAGGGGTAAATAGGCATCTGCAAGCAATGTTCCAACGGATTCAATTAGGGTTCTATTTTTCCTTTCAGCTACCCCATTTTGTTGAGGAGTTCCAGGAGCAGAAAAATAATGTCTGATACCTTCTTTCTCACAGAATTCTTTCATCAGAAGAGATTCAAACTCAGTTCCATGATCACTTCTGATCAATGCAATCTGAGTAGAGTACTCAATCTCGATGTTCCTAAGAAAGTTTGTAAGAACTTAAAAGTTATCTGACTTATTTCTAAGAAAGAATACCCAAGTGAATCTAGAGAAATCATCTACAATAACTAAGGTATATGACTTTCGTCCCAAACATTGTAGTGCAACAGGTCCAAAAAGGTCCATATGTAGCAAATACAAAATTCTAGGTTAATCACTTTTAGATATGGATTTAAAACTATTTTTATTTTGCTTGCCTAATTGACAAACCTACAAAGTCCTTCCTTCTTGTAATAACCAGAATGTAGTCCTCTAATGAGGTTGTCCTTAGATAATTTAGCAATAGTCCTAAGGTTTATATGTCCTAATTTTATATGGCATAGTTCATTAGATTTATTAATCTGATTAAATAAACAAATTTTTGATTTTGTAGAGTTAAAGTTAACTAAGTAAATATTACCTTGTCTAATTCCGATTAAAACAATTTTATTTTTATCATTAGACGTAATTGAACATAATGATTTGTTAAAGGATACTTGATAACCTTCATCATAAAGTTGACTGATGGAGATAAGTTTATGCTTGAGACCTTTCACATAAGCTACCTTCCTGAAGGTAACTGCTCCAACCTTAACATTACCATAGACTTCTGTCTGTGCATAGTTGGAGTCTCAAAAGATGACTTTAGGTCCAAGCTTTGCTTTAAAATCTTTTAGGTTTTTTTTTCTTCTTGTCAAATGTTTTGAACATCCACTATCCAAATACCACTGTTCCTCTGTGGTAGGATAGTTCTTTTCCTGCATAAAACAAATTAGGTGTTTTAGACCCAGGTTACCTTAGGTCCAATTTTTCTTTCATAATAATTTAAAATATAAGAACACTCAGGTTGATCCTTATAACCAAGTTGATGATATCTCCTAGGAGGGATGATCCTCTGAGTAAAAGGATTTATAATTTTTTGTGTTTGATTATACTTTTGAAATGAATTTAAATTTCTTTTTTGAAATATTGGGTTCGACGAATTATATTGAGTCGTCGAGCTGAGTTTGGCGAATGGAAGTGCTTCACTACAAATCCTTTCCCAAATATCACAAACAACTAGAATACAATATCTATCGCGGTACTTCTTGGTACCCACATCATCAACCGAAAAGTCTAGTAATTTTCCTTTTTTAGTCCAACTCCAGATATGCAGCAAATCGGGATCATCCTTCTGATGTAGCATTATAAGCGTAATCCATGAAGGCTCTATCACTTGCAAGCTACTCGGCGAGTCATTACTCCAAACAGTTCTGTTCATTAATAAGAACTCCTCCAAGGATTGCATAGAAATGTTAAAGATTTGCGCGGTCCTTCTACCCAAAGCGTTAGCTACAACGTTTGCTCTGACTAGATGATAGAGGATATTGATATCATAATCTGCAATGTACTATAGCCATCTGCGCTGGCTCAAATTCAACTCCTTTTGAGTGAAGACATACTTCAAGCTCTTATGGTCTGTGTAAATTTTGCACATCGCGCAATACAACAAATATCTTCAATGCTTCCGGTCATAGATCACTACCGCAAACTCCAAATCATGTGTAGGATAATTCTTTTTGTGAACCTTTAATTGTATCAACCCATACACAATCACTTATACTTCTTGCGTCATGATGCATCCACATAAATAGTATACTCCACCCCTTCGGTAGATAAAGTCAACACTAGAGCAGTGCACAATCTTCTTTTCAATTCCTGAAAGGCTCCTTCGTACACATCGCTCCACACAAATGTTGTATTCTTTTACGTAATCTTTGTCAGAGGTGCATTAAAAATAGAGAATCCTTCAACAAACCTTCTATAATAGCATGCCAATCCTAGGAAGCTTGTTATCCCCTTGGGTGTGATAGGTCTTTTCCAATCCATCACAACAACTATCTTTTCTAGGTCAACCGAAATTCAATCTTTAATCACAATATGACCTAAAAAGGACACTTGAGGAAGCCAAAACTCGCACTTACTCAACTTCAAATACAACTTATGCTCTCTTAATTTAGATAAAACAAAATGCTAGTGTTGGGCATGCTCCTCAGCACTTCGGGAATATACCAGAACATTGTCAATGAAAACGACAACAAAATGATCTAGGAATTCTTTAAACACTGTTGGGTACATTGAAAAATGTGTACCTGATTTGAAGAAGCCCAACTTAGCTCAATGATATACATCAAGGTGTATTTGATGTTGTTTTGAGTTGACATGTTCAGGTGAAGAAGTATTAAAGAATGCAGAAAAATATTCTAAGTCCACATGTCGACACTTCAGAATATTTGTGTCGACACTTAAGAATATTTGTGTTGACACTTCAGAATATCTGTGTCGACACAGAGAATGATAGTCGACCACATTTATGTCGACACTGGGAAGCAGTGTCGACATATAAAGAAAATCATCGACCTCAGCACTGGGAAGCAGTGTCGACACCGTGAAAGATAGTCGGCCAGAGAAGGTTAGTCGACACCGTGAAAGATAGTCGACCAGAGAAGGTTAGTCGACACCGTGAAAGATAGTCGACTAGTGAAAGATAGTCGACCAGAGAAAGATAGTCGACTCACAGAAGAAGATAGTCGACCACAACTGTGTCGACACTGGGTGGATGTGTCGACACCAGAAGACTGTGTCGACACATATTGGCAGAAGTCAACTATGTTTGTGTCGACACCAGAAGACTGAGTCGACACATTTTGGCAGGATTGAAGATTGCTGTGTCGACACCTGAAGGCTGAGTCGACACATACTGAGTTCTGAATCTACAACAACTATGTCGACACACAGGACTTATGTCGACACACTGCAGAGTCTAGACCAAGTTATTTTCTGTAGAAGCTGTGTCGACTTAAAGGCAACTTAGTCGACATCATCAAAGACTGTGTCGACACCAAAGTCACTTGTGTCGACACAGATAGACAGATTGGTCTCGACACTTTCTAACTGACTGTCTCGACATTTTGCTGTCCAAGGCTAAGGTACAAGAACTGTTTGAAGACTTGACAGCTGTGGGTTGCCACCGTTTAACTGAAGCTGTCAGACCTGTCAGAAAACAGTTAGAAACCGGATCAGCCGGTTACCATGAAGAAAGTCTATAAATAGACACATTCAGAAGGAATTAAAAGGCAGCTAAGCTAAGAAAAATAATAGAAGAAGATCTAAGAAGAAGAAACAGAAGGATTACGATCCTGTTGAAGTTTCAATTCAAGAAAGTGAAAAAGAAGATCTTCATCAGAAGGTCTAAGAAGAAGAAGTCTGAAGTATCAGTAAAGGTGTTGGATAGAGGGAGATCCAGTCATCTTGAAGAAGAAGAAGGAAGCCATCAGTGGTTTCTCAAGAAGCTGTTTGGAAATCAACTCAGCTAAGTTCAGATTTAAGAAGCTTTGAAGAAAGCTCAGATTCAGTTGATTTCATCAGCTGATCAAGAAGTGTCTTGTCCTCTTCTCTCTCAACAAAGGCAAGACATCAAAATATCTTTTTCTAAATTTCTGTAGGATCTGTTTACACAGATCTGAGTTGTAAGCCTATGTTATAAAGGCTGAGTGTATGAGAGGTGATCTCTGAGTGGTAGGGCTATTTGCCTGAGTGTAGGAGAAAGTTATTCTCTGAGTGGTAGGCCTTGAGGCAAGGCTGAGGTAGGGCTGTTGAGCCTGAGTTGTAGGAACCTATCCTGGTTCTGAGTTATAGGATCTGAGGATCTGAGTATAGTGGAAGTTTGACCGAATCTAGCATATTGCTAGATAGGTGAAGGGGGAAAGTGGATGTATCCAGACCTTGGGGAACCACTATAAAACATTGTGCAATCTGTGATGCTTAGTTGTCTGTGAATGTTGTGCTAGATGTTTTGAATTGTAATTGAATTCTGCCTAGATTTATAGACAAGAAATTAGAACATATTCACCCCCCCTCTAGGTGTTTAGGTTGTCTTGAAAGTAAAACTATCAAGTGGTATCAGAGGGAGGTTCCTCAAAAAGGACTTAACAGTCTGAGGTAGATCTTATATGCAGAATCAAGATTCAAAAAGATGGGTTCTGGTGAGAATCATAAGGAGCTAGGGTCTATGAAATTACCCATATGCAAGAAAGAAATTTTTGGAATTTGGAAAGAGAGAGTCAGACTATTTATGGAAGCATCTGACCCAAGGATTTACATCACAGTACAGGAAGGCCCCTTCATTCCAATGAAGGTATCAGTTCTTGATGCAAATATCCAAACTCCAAAGAGTTATTCAGAAATGACCAAGGATGAAATCATCTTGGCAACCATGGATAAAAGAGCTCAGAACATTATTGTTAGTGCCATAGATGATTCAACATTTCAGAATCTGATTCACTGCAAGACCTCCAAAGAGATGTGGGACACATTGATTGTCTACATGGAGGGATCTGAAGAAGTGAGGCAGGACAGGAAATCTATGCTCAATCAGGAGTATGAAAGTTTTAGACAAGGAAAATCTGATAGCATAACTGAGTGCTACAAGAAATTCTATAGAATTGTGAATGAGCTTATGTCCTATGGAAGAGTCTTCAGTACTTATGAACTGAATGACAAATTCTTGAGATCCTTAACAAAGGATTGGGACACAAAGATCTGTGCCATAAGAGAAGTGGCTAAATTGGCAGAGATATCTCCTCCCACCTTGTTTGGAAAGTTGCCATCCTATGAAATGCAACTTATGGTGAGGAAGGAGGAGGAAAAGAATTCAAGAGGAGAGCATAGAGAAAAGACTGTGGCATTCAATGCAGAAGCCACTAGAAAGAATAGGAGGAAATCACCATCTCCTCCTAAGGAAGTTGCAGAAGATAGTTCTGAAAATTCAGATAAGGGTTCAGAAAGCTGTGATTCAGATGCAGACTTTGCTGCATTCACAAGGCAATTCCAAAGGTTCTTGAAAAAGAAGCAATGGAAGTCTAGGCCTTCCACATCACAGCAAGTTGATGACTATTATCAGAAGAAAAGGTCATCAAGGAAAGAGAAGAGCAGATCAAAGCCCAGCAAAGCCACTACTTCAAAGATTGTCTGCTATTGTTGCAATAGGCCTGGACATGTAGTGGCTGACTGTCCTGATAAGAGAAAGGAATCTTCAGACAAAAAGAAGACTTATCAGAAAGGCAAGAAGGAGAAATCCTTTGTTGCAAAGAAAGATAAGAGTCTAACAGACCAGTCAACTTCAGAGTCAGAATCTGAAGCTGAAGCATATATTGGACTATATGCTGCATCTAAAGAAGAGGAGTTTCTGCAGTTGCTAGACTCCATCAATGAACAAAAGAATCATCAGTGTATGGGGCTGATGGCAGGATCAGAAGAGGACATATGCCAGAATCAGTCTGGTCATAATAAGGTACAATGTCCTTCAATTATATCTGTTTGTTGTACAAGTGAAGAGTCAGCTACATCTGCATCAAGTGATGTAGATGCATCTGAATCTGAAGGAGGTGTCTATCAATTGATAGACAAGTATGGGGATTTGTTGCAGGCCCTTAAGAAAAGCAAGAACCTGGTTAAATCTCAGGCTCAGGAAATTGCTGAACTAAGGGTTGCTACAACTGAGTTAGAGAAAGTTATTGATCAAAAATTAAATGAAATTGCCAAGCTGAAGAATATAACTATTATTCAGATGGGCACAATTAATTATACTAATGATCAAGTGAAGAGTCTGGAGGCCAGACTTAGAATTGAAAGGGATTTAGTGGCTAGTTACTCTAAGCCAAAATCTGTCTTACCCTTGATAGATGAATTTGTCACTCAAAAGGGTAAGGCTGGATTAGGATTTAAAGGTAACTCCAGGGCTGGCAGATTCAAGAGGAAAGGCAAAGCTCCTGTTCAGCCACTAAATCTTTCAGTCCCCATAAAGTTTAGTAAGATGAAAGTGCCTTCTAACCAATATGATCATGAAGATATTCAAGGTCATATTAAGACTAATGTTCTGAAGAACAAGGGTGTAAATGCAAGTAGGCCTACCTATGGTCATAAACCCAATGGTTTTAAGAATTCAGTAGGTGAAGTTGCTGCAGCACCAGCAATGAACAGAAATTCTTCTGACAAGGATGTATCTAGATCTAGATACAATAAGTTTGAATGTTGGTGCTGTGGCAAGAGAGGCCATTTTGCATTAGACTGCTGGTATAACACAAGTGTTATAAAGAACAATAGTCTACCTATTAGAAGAGGTTATGGTAGCTTTATTAATGCTAACCTGAACCAAGGACCCAAGACTTACTTGGGTTCTAAGGGTAAGTAATTCTGTGTTGCAGGTGAATCCAAGTAACCATGCCCCTATATGGTACTTGGATAGTGGTTGTTCCAGGCACATGACTGGAACAAAGGGGCTGCTGAAGGAGTATTCATCTGTCAAAGATGGACCTAAAGTGATCTTTGGTGGATCTGAAAAAGGAGTCATCAAAGGGTTTGGTAACATTTCTTCTAACCTAATTACTATCACTCAAGTGGCTTATGTAAAAGGTTTGAAACATAATCTAATAAGCATAAGCCAGCTAAGTGATTTAGGATATGACATTTCATTTGTTAAAGATGGATGTCATTTCAAGAGGTCAAGTGATCAAAAGATCAAATTGACTGGGTATAGGAAGAGAAATGTATATTGTCTTAATTTTGAATGTGAGAATAAGGCTTCTCCCATCTGTCTTGTAGCTGATGACAATGCTTCTCACTGTGTTAAGTGGCACAAGAGATTGGCTCATCTAAACTACAAGACAATTGACCAACTCTTTAGCAAAGAGTTAGTGAGGAATGGACCTCAAATTAAGTGTATAAAGGAAGGGATATGTTCAGCTTGTCAAAAGGGCAAGCAGACAAAATCCTCCTTTCAAAGCCTTGAAAACAAGGATTCTGTGAGGTGCTTATACCTCTTGCATATGGATATTTTTGGTCCTATGCCAGTTCATAGTCTAGGTAGGAAGGTCTACACTTTTGTGGTTGTAGATGACTATTCTAGATTTACATGGGTGTTCTTTCTGAGACAAAAATCTGAAACCCCAAGTGTATTACTTAATTTTGTAAAGCAAATTCAGAATGAACTGAATAGTACAGTGGTCAAAATCAGAAGTGACCATGGTACTGAGTTTCAATCTGAAACCATAACAAACTTGTGTAAAGACTTTGGGATTTTCCAAGAGTTCTCCTCACCAAGAACACCTCAGCAAAATGGAATTGCTGAAAGAAAGAATAGAACACTAATTGAAGCTGGTAGAACTCTATTGAGTGACACCTCTCTCCCAGAATATTTTTGGGCTGAGGCAGTTAACACTGCTTGTCATGTAATCAATAGGGCTACTATCACCAAAAGCCACAAAATGACTCCCTATGAGATTGTGAAAGGCAAAAAACCAAATCTATCTTACTTTAGGATCTTTGGTTGCAAGTGTTATATACTTAACAATGGCAAGTCATATTTGACTAAGTTTGCTGCCAAATCCCAAGATGGGATATTTGTTGGGTACAGCACAAATAGTAAGGCCTATAGAGTCTTCAACTTGACCACACAAGTTGTTGAAGAATCTGTGCATGTTGTGTTTGATGAAACAAGATTAATCAACTGTGAGTTGTCTTGTAGATCAAATGACTCAATAGGTATAAGCAAAAGTATGGACAAGCTTTCCATTACTGAAGTATCAAAGGAAAATGGGGCATTGGAAAATGAAGGCTACTGTCCAGGGGGAGAACAAGACACTATAGAAGCTGATGAAAATCAAGAGAATCAGTTAAATGAAGGAGCTGGAGATGTTCAACCAGAAGGAAATCTTCCTCCAGCTACAAGACATTTAAGAGATCATCCAGCTGATCAGATAATAGGTGATCCAAGACAAGGGGTGCAAACTAGAAGCAGAAATCAAAACACAGTTCTACATTCAAGTTTCCTGTCAAAATTGGAGCCTAAGAAGTTTGAAGAAGCTATCCAAGACCAGCACTGGATTGATGCTATGCAAGAGGAGCTGAATTAATTCAGAAGGTGCAATGTCTGGAAGCTTGTTCCTAAACCAAGAGGCCACAACATAATTGGCACAAAATGGATCTATAGGAACAAGCTAGATGAAAGTGGAATAATAGTAAAGAATAAAGCAAGATTGGTTGCAAAAGGATACAGGCAGGAAGAAGGGATTGACTTTGATCAAACCTTTGCTCCAGTAGCAAGGCTGGAGGCAATCAGAATATTCCTTGCCTATGCTGCCTATCAAGACTTCAAAGTATACCAGATGGATGTGAAGTCAGCATTTCTGAATGGTGATCTTAAAGAAGAAGTATATGTAGAGCAGCCATCAGGTTTTGTAGATCCTCTTAAACCTGATTTTGTTTATAAGCTTAGGAAAGCTTTGTATGGGTTAAAGCAAGCCCCAAGGGATTGGTATGAAACCCTGTCTACTTTCCTTATTGAGAATAAATTCTCAAGAGGAAAAATTGACAAAACTCTATTCCTTAGGGAATCTAAAGGCAAGATCATCTTAGTTCAGATCTATGTTGATGACATAATCTTTGGATCTACTGAAAACAACCTTTGTAAAAAGTTTGCCAAACTTATGCAAGGGAAGTTTGAGATGAGCAGTATGGGGGAACTGAAATTCTTCTTGGGACTCCAAGTAAGACAGACTGATGATGGCTTGTCTATATCCCAGTCTAAGTTCACCAAAGAATTGATTAAGAAATATGGTATGGAGTCATCCTCCACCATGAGAACTCCTATGGGAACAAGTATGCCTATATGCAAAGATGATGCAGGTAAACCTGTTGAAGAGACTTTGTATAGAGGAATAATTGGCTCACTACTATATCTCACTGCTAGTAGACCAGATATTATGTATGCTACATGTGTCTGTGCTAGGTACCAAGCCTGCCCTAAAGAATCTCATTATACTGCAGTCAAAAGGATTCTGAGATATCTTAAGGGCACACCTAATCTAGGTCTTTGGTACCCTAGGAATAGAGATTTTCAACTAACAGGCTATTCAGATGCAGATTTTGCAGGATGTAGAGAGGATAGAAAGAGTACTACAGGTACTTGTCAATTCCTGGGAGGAAGACTAATATCATGGAGTAGTAAGAAGCAGACTAGTGTGGCAATTTCCACAGCTGAGTTAGAGTATGTTGCTGCTGGAAGCTGCTGTGCACAGCTATTATGGATGCAGCATCAGCTAAAGGATTATGGTATTCAAGTAAGTAGAACACCTCTTTTGTGTGATTCTAAAAGTGCAATTTCTATTACTAATAATCCTGTTTCTCATAGTAGAACTAAGCATATAGAAATAAAATACCATTTTCTTAGAGAACATGTAGAAAAAGAAGACATCTCATTGGAATTTGTGAAAACAGATTATCAAATAGCAGATGTGTTTACTAAGCCCCTAGATGAGACAAAATTCAATAAATTCAAAATTGAATTAGGTATGTTAACCATTGATTAGTGTAATCACAAAATCATCAACAATAAAGTTGAAGTAGTAACAAGACATTCAAGTGATATTAAGACACATTGAAGTAGTATTAAGTACTTTGTTGTACTTATAAGTTGTGATGAACAAACAGAAATTGGCTAAGTAAGATGGTGTCGACACATTCAGTAATTATGTGTCGACTCAGGGTTGTAATGTCGACAAGTCAGAGATATTGTGTCGACACAGAAAATATGTGTCGACACTTAAGAATCTTATTGTCGACTTATCCAGGAATGTAGTGTCGACTTCACCAGGATAGTGGTGTCGACACCTACAGATTTTGTGTCAACACTTATACTAAGAGTCGACACAGAATTTCTGATGCTCTACTATATATCCCTAGTGTCGACATAACCGCAAATTGGTGTCGACACATAGTAGACGAACTTGTGGTCGAGACAATAGAAGCTTGTGTCGACACAATCCATCTGTGTCGACACTTATAGTTTGTTTTTGGCGACTTTTGATCTTCTTTAAATAGAAGGTATAAATAGGTCAAAAACTCATTCTGTCGACACGCTTACATGGTTTTCGAAACCCTGTGTCGACATTCTCTCTCTCTCTCTTTTTCTCTCATCTTTCAAGCTTTCTCGACTGATCAATGGCGCCGAAGATTGAGGATAATGTTAATGAAGGATATGAGTTGGTGCGCCAGGCCTTTGCAGCTGCCCCTCCAGATGTTCTTGGGGTTATCTCTCTCCTCTTCGACTCTGGTTTAGAATTTCTGGTCTCCGAACCTTCAAAGATATGGAAGAAGGAGGTGCTTGAGTTCTTTACCTCTGCCTCTGTAAACTCTGAAAGTCATGAAATAAAATCCACAGTTCATGGGTCACCGGTGGAGATTACACCGAGTAAGATAAGAACAATTCTGCAATTACCTACAATTGAGAATGAAGAGGATGTCCCTGCTTCTAAATCTAGGGAGGCTCTTCAATGGTGTGGATTGGAATCCACCATGAAAATTGGAGCTGCATTCAATTGGAAAGGAATTAATCAATAAGGCAAGTTCCTGTCAGAAGTAGTTGGAAAAGTTATTCTGTGCAAGTCAGGTGGACATGATAGGATTTCTGCCTATATGTTCAGCCTAATGACCAGGATTGTGTTTACAATTCCAACGGATTTGTCATCTGTAATTTTTGAAAAGATTAAGGAAGGGATCAAGAAGCCAAATTTGGCTAGGATAATGAGTATATATCTAAGTAAGGAGATTCCTGAGGTTATGCATCAACAACCTGGAACTAAAATTAATCACATGAGAAGGATGGACATGAGATTGTTCTCCAGATGGGATAGGGTGCTGACCAAAGAGATGCCTGAAGTGGAAAGGCAGGATTCCCCTGAGAAATCCCCAGGTCATGCTACCAGTACTGGGCATCCACAGGAAGAGCAAGAAAGACTGGAGGTTGAAGATCAGCCTGTATCTATACAAGTTCAGGATGCCACAATACCTGCAGTTCAAGAAGAAGAAGTAAGTATACCAGCTCAGCAAGTTTATTCACCTACACAAACTGTATCTACTCATGACCAGGTACAGGTGCAGGGGGAGCTGGTGTATTTTCCTACAACAGAGATTTCTAATATTTCTATTTCTGCATAGGTCCAGGGGGAGCAAGTGCTAGAAGATGCTCCAATTCATCAATCTCCAAATTTGAATACTGCAAATGAACAAGCCCAGAAGGAATATACTCTGGAGGAGTTATTTCCAAATGATGAAATAATTACTGATAGTCTGGAAGTGGAGCAAGAAATTGAGGGGGAGCCAGTGCATGTTGAGACTGTACAACATGGCACTGAAGCAGCTGTTTCTCCTCCTCCCAAAGAAAGAGTTCAAATTGATAGCACTTCTGATTCAGAGACTGAAGAAGCCAGGGTGGATAAAAAGAGAAAACTTATGGTCTTTCAGAGAAGGAGCAAGAGCTATAAGCAGGCTCTACAGTCTACAACACATCACACTCCTTCTGACTTTGATTATAACAAGTTCTTGGTAGATTTGCAAGGGAAATTGGATGAACACAGGGTAGCCATTGAAAAATATGTTGATGAAAACAACAAGTCTCTGCAGTTTGACTTAGCTCAAGATATAAAATCAATTAGGTTTGAGGTCAATATGCATAAGAAGGAAATGACAGATTGCTTCCATAAGGGAGGTAATGCTGTGGTATATCTGGCAAAACAACAACAGACTATCATCCCTAAAGTGGATGACATTGCTTTAAAGCAAAGCTATGTCTTGGAAAATCAGTTAAGAATGAATGATAATTTAACTGAATCTCATCATGAGATAATAGAGGAATTGAAAAAGATTATTCCAGGCCTGCCTGCAGATAGAACAAAAGAAATGGAAGAATTTGATAAGAACTTTCAAGCTGCTATTGCTTCTGTTAAGACTGCAATCTCTACCTCTCAAAAAGAAATATCTGACAAGCTTCAAAAGTTAAAACCATTTTTTAAAGAGGGTGTCAATTATCTGGATGGCCAAATCAGATTTCAAAAGGAAGATCTCAGAGATCATGTTTCTAGAGAAGCCATAAAGGGGGAGAGGATGCTAGTTCATGCAGGCTCAGAGCACTCCAAATGGGTGACCAATAGTATTCGAGCCACATTGGGATATCCCCCATTGTGTGATGATGCTATGGTGGCTGAGTCAGGAATACAAACAAGTCTACTTGAAGGCAATCAACCTAAGGTTGCCCAAGTCATTTACCCCCCTCCAGATTATGATATGATTGATCAACAGGTTCAAGGGATGTATAGTCCTCCAAAGGAGGTTACTAATATTGTTATTGGGAAGGTTGATAAGCCTGAGGCTACTTTGAAAGACCAGCAAGATGCTCTTCTATCTAAGAAAAGGTTTAGAGAGCAGGCTGAACTTAAGCCAGACTTTGAGCAGTGGAGTCCTACTTCCAGAAATATAATACTCACTGCATGGAAGGCTGTCAAAGATCAAGTGCAGGAAAGAGGCAAGTGGTACAATGAGATGGAATGGTAGAAGTATGAAGCCAGACAAGAGGCCATTGTACAGTTTAGAAGAAAAGCCAAGCTGGGTAGGCTGCCTTCAGATACTCAGGAGCCAAGCAAGTACTTCCCAAAGCCCTTTCATTATTTTGAGAGGCAAAGGCTCAAGGAAGAAGCAAAGAAGAAGGCTGATCTAAAAGGCAAGAAGCCAGCTGAAGATTCTGAAGCTCCTGTGAAGGCTCAAGTTCTGTCTGGCAAAGGAATTGTCATTAAAGAGCCTGATCAGTCTTAATCTTTAGTTCTTTCAAAGTATTTTGTAATGTTTTGATTAAATCATTAAATATAATTCTCTGTATTCAAACATTATCAAGTTATAAACATAATGTTGTTTGACATCATATAATGTTCATTCTGTGATGGATTGTTTTTATGTTTTGTTTATATTAAGTATTCCTGTTATGTCATATATCATCAGTTTATACTTTTTATAAATGGTGTATATCATTGGCTATAGGGTTATGACTTCTCCAAATAGGGGGAGATTGTTGGGTACATTGAAAAATGTGTACCTGATTTGAAGAAGCCCAACTTAGCTCAATGATATACATCAAGGTGTATTTGATGTTGTTTTGAGTTGACATGTTCAGGTGAAGAAGTATTAAAGAATGCAGAAAAATATTTTAAGTCCACATGTCGACACTTCAGAATATTTATGTCGACACTTCAGAATATTTGTGTCGACACTTCAGAATATCTGTGTCGACACAGAGAATGATAGTCGACCACATTTATGTCGACACTGGGAAGCAGTGTCGACACATAAAGAAAATCGTCGACCTCAGCACTGGGAAGCAGTGTCGACACCGTGAAAGATAGTCGACCAGAGAAGGTTAGTCGACACCGTGAAAGATAGTCGACCAGAGAAGGTTAGTCGACACCGTGAAAGATAGTCGACTAGTGAAAGATAGTCGACCAGAGAAAGATAGTCGACTCACAGAAGAAGATAGTCGACCACAACTATGTCGACACTGGGTGGATGTGTCGACACCAGAAGACTGTGTCGACACATATTGGCAGAAGTCGACTATGTTTGTGTCGACACCAGAAGACTGAGTCGACACATTTTGGCAGGATTGAAGATTGCTGTGTCGACACCTGAAGGCTGAGTCGACACATGCTGAGTTCTGAATCTACAACAACTGTGTCGACACACAGGACTTATGTCGACACACTGCAGAGTCTAGACCAAGTTATTTTCTGTAGAAGCTGTGTCGACTTAAAGGCAACTTAGTCGACATCATCAAAGACTGTGTCGACACCAAAGTCACTTGTGTCGACACAGATAGATAGATTGGTCTCGACACTTTCTAACTGACTGTCTCGACATTTTGCTGTCCAAGGCTAAGGTACAAGAACTGTTTGAAGACTTGACAGCTGTGGGTTGCCACCGTTTAACTGAAGCTGTCAGACCTATCAGAAAACAGTTAGAAACCGGATCAGCCGGTTACCATGAAGAAAGTCTATAAATAGACACATTTAGAAGGAATTAAAAGGCAGCTAAGCTAAGAAAAATAATAGAAGAAGATCTAAGAAGAAGAAACAGAAGGATTACGATCCTGTTGAAGTTTCAATTCAAGAAAGTGAAAAAGAAGATCTTCATCAGAAGGTCTAAGAAGAAGAAGTCTGAAGTATCAGTAAAGGTGTTGGATAGAGGGAGATCCAGTCATCTTGAAGAAGAAGAAGGAAGCCATTAGTGGTTTCTCAAGAAGCTGTTTGGAAATCAACTCAGCTAAGTTCAGATTCAAGAAGCTTTGAAGAAAGCTCAGATTTAGTTGATTTCATCAGCTGATCAAGAAGTGTCTTGTCCTCTTCTCTCTCAACAAAGGCAAGACATCAAAATATCTTTTTCTAAATTTCTGTAGGATCTGTTTACACAGATCTGAGTTGTAAGCCTATATTATAAAGGCTGAGTGTAGGAGAGGTGATCTCTGAGTGGTAGGGCTATTTGCCTGAGTGTAGGAGAAAGTTATTCTCTGAGTGGTAGGCGTTGAGGCAAGGCTGAGGTAGGGCTGTTGAGCCTGAGTTGTAGGAACCTATCCTGGTTCTGAGCTGTAGGATCTGAGGATCTGAGTATAGTGGAAGTTTGGCCGAATCTAGCATATTGCTAGATAGGTGAAGGGGGAAAGTGGATGTACCCAGACCTTGGGGAACCACTATAAAACATTGTGCAATCTGTGATGCTTAGTTGTCTGTGAATGCTGTGCTAGATGTTTTGAATTGTAATTGAATTCTGCCTAGATTTATAGACAAGAAATTAGAACCTATTCACCCCCCCTCTAGGTGTTTAGGTTGTCTTGAAAGTAAAACTATCAAACACTCTATTCATCATGTCCATGAAAGAAGAGGGTGCATTTATCAGTCCAAAGGACATTACTAAGAACTAAAAATGACCATGCCGAGAACAAAAAGCGGTTCGTAGAACATCCGGCTCACGGATTCTTAGCTGATGGTAGCCTGAAAGATGTTCTAATCTCCGAGAACACCATACTACTACACAACTGATCAAACAAATCATCTATCTGCGAAAAGGGATACCTATTCTTGACGGTTACCTTATTCAACTCCATATAATCAAAGCACAACCTCATAGAACCATTCTTCTTTTTCACAAACAAGATTGGAGCACCCCATGATAATTAACTTGGCCGAAAAAATCCACACTGCAGAAGTTCATCTAGCTGGATACGCAACTCTTCCAGCTAATGCGGGGGAATATGGTATGGTGCCTTAGCAATAGGGCGAGTACCTGGCTCAAGATCAATAACAAATTCCATATCTCTATCGGGAGGAAGACTAGGAATATGAACTAGGAAAACATTGGGGAACTCTCACACCACATATATATCCTCGATGTGTGGCAAACTACTAACTGTTTCCAAAAATAACCAGGTAAGAAAAACAACCGGAATTTAACAGTTTCCGAGCACATACCAAAGAAATAATCGGGGAACCTTGGCGTGGAAAACCATACACACTCATGAGGTGGCCATTGTCCATCTTGAAGTCCAATTGCTTTACCTTGCATTGGATAACAGCATCATATCTAGACAACCAGTCCATG
This sequence comes from Platanthera zijinensis, assembly GCA_039513925.1. Lineage (NCBI taxonomy): Eukaryota > Viridiplantae > Streptophyta > Magnoliopsida > Asparagales > Orchidaceae > Platanthera > Platanthera zijinensis. Next base: position 80,208,664 of record CM077093.1, on the reverse strand, counting down.
CTGAAATTCACATTGATGTCCTCAAGGTCTAGCACCTTCAGATTAGCAAAATCTAGGAAGTCACCCAATAGGATAGGACAACTCTGGATTCCCTTGTCGGACACCACCAAACCACTAGAGGGAAAATTAATTCGAAAGAAACCGCCAACTTGATCGAGAGTCAGACGATGATTTTTTACGAAAGTCCTAGTCACAAACGAGTGGATAGCGCCATAATCAAAAAGAACACGCGCCCAATGGTTCCTTACCTTAAACTCCCCTATAAAATTGCACAGGCAACTAGCTAAATCAACATAGAAGCCATAACTGAAATCTAATAACTAGTTTAGCATCTAACCTGAGATCACTAGTATGGAAGTCTACGCTTCTTCCAAGGTCACCACATTCAACTTACACGTACCTTTATCGAGATGTTGCGGTGGCGATGGCAAGGATTGAATTGGGACTGGATGTAGTGGGGGCTGAGACCATGGGAACCTATACTTCAAATGCCCTTTCTACCCACACTCGAAGCAGACCATTTCCTTTGACCAACAATTGGCAAAATTGTGCCCCTTCTGCTTACATGAGTCACAAGCAATGACTCCTTTGTGTGTACTATGAATCGCAAGCACTTGCTACTGCTGCTTCTACGCTCGTAACCTCTTGAAACACTTTTATAAGGGATGTCCTGGTCGGCCAAAGAATCTACACGCTTCTTTGCTTTCTTTCTTCGAAGCAGGGTCAGTTACCCGAGAGCATTTACTGTCATCAGACTTTCTCTTGTCCTTCCTTGCCTGCAACCCATGATTCTTTGTATTATCGATAGTCTCAACTTTTAGAGCAGCTTATACTACTTTAACATAAGTCTCTAATCTGTATATTCTAGCTAACTGCTGGATATTGCTATGAAGTACTCCCAGGAATCACTTCACCCTACCTGTCTCAGAGGCTACTAAATCTGGAGCAAACCTGATCAACTTACTGAACTCCAACTCATGTTCACTAATTGTGAGTTGTCTTTATATCAGGTGTAAAAAGTTTTTCATCAGTTGGTCTTGCTTGACCGATGGCAAAAACTTCTTGAGCAATATCTCTTTGAAAGATTCCCACGAACACCCCTCTAAGAGACTCTCTTTCTCTCGGATCCACCAGCTCTTAGCAAGGCCCTTACGCTGGTAAGTGGCGACCATCACCTTCTGGTCTGCTGAGATCCCCGAATACGAAAACATCTCTTTGATAACAATGATCCAATCACCTAGAGCAATGAAATCGGATCTCCCATTGTAGGTAGTAGGTCCTATTCACTGGAAGTGCGAAATGAAATTCATCTCCGATGACAGCAGGACTGGAGGCAACAGAGGAGTAGTTGGAATAGGTACAGACAATCCCACTGTAAGGTTCTACACCACATTCTACTACCTTGAGACGGCAGTAAGCATTGACTGAATTTTTGATTGCATTGCAACCATCTGCCTTGATAGGGCATCATTGCTCTGCCCAACCCTTTAATCATAACCTCACTCTACGCACCCAATAACTCATCGTCAGACTGAGGAGTTGACGATGACACAATTGGCTTAGGCAACATTCCTAATAAAACAATAAACATGTTCGAACCCCACCTGTTTTAGGGTTGATTTTGGCTAGGTTCCCTATTAAGATTGCATAGATTGACCCACAATGTATAGTCTAGGGTCATAGGTCTTTATTAGATCTTAGGGTAGGTCAACAAGTTAGTTTGATTGGACCAATCCCTCAGAAGACTGAGAAGACTGAAGAATTAAAAACAAGACAGATTTCTCTATGTTAAAGAAATCATTCGACGAAATCTGAATGGAGTTCGACGATCTTCGTTCTCAATTCAACGATCTCAAAGTCTCTTCTTTGAATTTGAGATCGACGAAAGTTTAACAGAGTTCGACGAACTATGATATCCTATCAGTTTTTGAGTTCGATGAACAACTATCTCAGTTTGATGAACTTGGAGCCCAGAATGGACAGCATTAACTCAGTTCAAAGTTCTTAGGGCTCAGCTCGACAAAAGAGAGGATTGAGTTCAACGATCTTGAATCTCTGATCGACGAAATCTGTCCGTTCATTATCTCTATTCTCTATAGTAAATTTCTGGATTGAGAAAGGCTTATATAATATATTATTGCCTATATTGCTATGAGTAATTAAATGCATATATTCTTATAAATATAGCCGTTCATTGGCAGCATTAATTACTGGATTTCACAGAGTCAATATTCGACTTAATAACTGGGAGTTAAGGAATCAATTTATTGCCCTTCTATCCATTTGTCCAAGTTCCAAGATTTCAGTAGTTAATCAAGGAGTAGGATTTAAATTCAGAGATGGAATTTCTGCAGGAAATATAAAAGAGTTTTTAAAAAGATTAAAGAAAAGAAGTTGCAGAATTGACTAAGGGTCACAGGCAGATAGAGAAAGATATTCAGTCTGTATACTCATACAGTCTTCATCATCTGCCACTCTTCTTGATGCTTTATAGAGACATCAAAACACAATCAGTCTAAAATCTTCTAGAGATCATCAAAGAAGACCTACACCCTGCAAAGCTTCCAACAAATTCCTGAACAATAATCTTCTCAGAGAGAGATTTGATATCATCAAGCAATCCACTAAAGTCTTCTCAACTATTTGAGACAGAGAAGACAATATCACATTTTTCACCTCACTGTACATAAGGTTTTAACTCTCTTCAAAAGTTATCCACCTATTTCTTTAGTCTCCTTATCAAAAGACTTAGCTTGGTTTTTTGGCACCTGATCAAAAGCCTAAAGGGTTATGAGATCTCCCTTCAAATAGATCTTATGGTGACAAGGCACCTGAGAAAAAACCTATTGGTGACAAGGTACCTGATCCAAAACCTGTAATGGATTCCTACAACGATGGTAGAAGAGTGGATGTACCCAAGTTTAGGGGAACCATTATAAATTTCTAGTGTCGTATGGTTGCTTGCTGTTTTCTTAATGCTGTAAGATGAGTGCTGTGTTAGTTAGCTTTTTATTCGTGCACTTTCTTAAGATATATATATCACTATTTTTAATTCCACTATAAAAACTAATTAAGTTTTTAAAATAATCTATTCACCCCCCTATAGAGTAAAATATATCTATCCCCTCAGGTGGTAAAGCTTTTACCATCCTTCAATTGGTATCAGAGGGATATTTCTTTGGTTTCACAGACACATCTGAACCAAGATCCTTTGATAGATCTTTTTCTCTCTAGCCTCTTGTTTACAATATGGCACAGAATAAGGAATATTCTAGTACCAGACCTCAAGTGTGCAACTTGAATAAATTTGCACTCTGGAAGGCAAGAATCAAACTCCACATGAACTGTATTGATGAGGACATTTTCAACACTATTTTGACAGGTCCCCCTCAACCTACAACTGCTACTACAACTACCAATGCACATGAAGTTCCACCACCTGAGTGGACTGATGCACAAAAGAAAGCCAAGTTGGCTGATGCTAACGCAATGAATATTCTTGCACAGACAATGTCAGAGACATCTTGCAGAAGGTGGCTGAGTGACCTCTACAAAGGCCATTTGGGACTAGCTGAACCAAATAGTTGATGTCTCAGTAGATGAAATAAAAGACAGGAGATCTCTTCTTATATCACAGTATGAGAACATCAAGAAGGAGGAATCAGAGACTGTTGTTAAGATGTATAACAGACTCAGTGTCATCATAAATGAACTAAGAAACCTGGATAAGGTCATCTTATAAACTGAGATAAATGACAAAATCCTAATGTGCTTCCTTGACACTTGGGATTCCAGGATTTGGCCAATTAAGGAGGCCAGAATTTTAAATGAGATTTCAATAAAATCTCTCCTTGGCACGCTCAAGTCTTATGAGCAGTTGATCAAGACAAGGGAGGCTGCAGAACAGAAGGCTTCTACATCTTTAAGGAAGTAGCACATCATTACTTTCAAAGTAATAGAAGAACTAGAAGCTCTTCCAGCTAATGAAGAACTACTGAGCTTGTTGGCTAAAAGATTCTATAAAATGACCAAGAAAGACTTTAGAAGAAGGTCATCCAAGAATGATGACAAGCCAAGATATGACAAGACTCCTACCAAGGAGATTGTTTGTTTCGGATGTAGAAAACCTGGGCATATTCTACTTGAATGCCCAGAGATATAAAAGAAAGACAAAAGAAAAGAAAAGGAGAATAAGAGGCAATCAAGCAAGCACTCTAGCAAGCCCTCCTCAACATACACAAGAGAAAGGAGAAAAGCTTCATTGATGAGCCCTAGAGTGATACGGATGAAGAATCCTCATCTTCTAGCTCTAGTGAAGATGAAGAGGAGGCAAAGGCAAGGGAATTTTGCCTGATGGCTATTAATGCCTCCAGCAGCAAATCTGATGCTGAGGAACAAGCTGAAGAATCAGAAAAGGAATCTGAATCTGAAGAAGATCAGGTAATCTCTTCATTTGATTTCAATTCAAAAGATTTTAAAATTGATTTTAAATCTTTGTGCAATGATTTAATCAAGTCAGAGAAGGAAATAAAAATTCTTAGAGATTGACAACTTGAATTTGATAACCTATTTGCTGAAGATATTAAACTGAAAAATGATTTAGACTTAGCTAATGAATAAATCATTTCACTATAAATTGAATTATGTGAGGCAAAGCAACTTGAGGAATCTCTCAATGGGAGAAGCCTTAAGCTGATGGACATCACAAGCACAGTTAATGCCAGATTAAATGGTAAGCTGACCTTAGGTGCTTCATCAAGCTTACCCCTTATATTTAAGAAAAATATTCTTTCAACACCAATTAAATTTATCTTTGAAAATGGCAAAGAGAAAATAGGAGAAAATACTCTACCAAATGTCTCTCAGAAATCTATAAATAAGAAGAAAAAGAATAAGAATCTGAATAAAAACTATGTTCAATAGATTTCGTCTAACTTAGATCGACAAAATATGTATAGTTCATCGAACCCGGATCGAAGATCTATGAATGCCAATTATAACTATAATAATTCGTCTTACTGCGATTGATGAACTGTATATAGTTCTTCGAGCAGCGATCGAAAAACTTAGGGCACAAAAATGACTATGCTCATTCTCTGAGCAGAGTTCGACAAACTCATCCCCATTCGTCGAACGTAGATCGACGAACTTATAATAATTCGTCAAACCCAGTCAAGTTTAATAAAAACTATAACTCTATTAGAAACTTCAATCAATTCAAAGAATCTACTAATCCTTTTACTCAATGGGAAATACCACCTAGAAGATATCATCCCTTAGGATATAAAAATCAACCAGAATATTCTGTTATTTCTAGTTTCTCTTATCAAAAAATAAGGACCCAAGGTAATCTTGGTCAAGAACATCTAATTCCTTTTTATGCAGGTGAAGGATTGTCCAGTCTTTAATCAACAATGGTATCTGGACAGTGGATGCTCAAAGCATATGACTAGCTGTAAGGACAATAAAACAAACTACAAGTCCAATCTAGGTCCATAGGTGATCTTTGGTGACTCAAATTATGGCCAAACTAAAGGCTATGGAGATGTTAAAGTTAGAGCAGTCACCTTCAGGAAAGTTGCCTATGTGAGTGGCTTAAAGCATAACCTAAAATCCATAAGTCAATTATGTGATGAAGGATATCAGGTATCATTTAACTCATCTTCCTGTATTATTTCTTGTAAAGAAAACAAACCCGTTTTAACTGGACTTAGATAAAGCAACATATTTGTAATAAATTTTTAATCAGCTAGTTAAGACCTTTATTAATTTAATCAGGTTAGCAATCAAAAAAAACTTTGGCATAAGAGATTAGGACATGTAAATCTTAAAAATATTGCTAAGTTATCTAGGGACAACCATATTAGAGGATTGCCTTCTGTCAACTATAAGAAGGAAGGCTTCTACAAGGCTTGTCAGTTAGGCAAGCAAACTAAAAGTTGCTTTAAATCTGTAAATAAAAGTGAATCACCTAGGATATTATACTTGTTACATATGGACCTTTTTGGCCCTATTATTGTATAAAGCCTAGGAGGGAAATCTTATACTTTAGTGATTGTCGATGACTTCTCATAATTCACATGGGTGTTCTTTCAGAGATCTAAGTCAGATAACTTCAAGGTTCTTACAGATTTTCTCAAGAACATACAGATTGAGTACTCTACTCCAGTTACATTGATCAGAAGTGATCACGGTACTTAGTTTGAGTCCCTTCTTATGTAAGAGTTTTGTGAGAAGGAAGTTATCAGGGACTGCTTCTCAGCTCCTAGAACTCCTCAATAAAATGGGGTTGCTGAAAAGAAAAGTAGAACCCTAATTGAATCTGCAAGCACATTACTTGCAAATGCTTACATGCCCCTATCTTTTTAGGCAGTGTTTGTGAGCACAGCAAACTATATACTGAACAAAAGTCTGATACACAAGCTTAAAAATAAGACTCCCTATGAATTACTTAAAGGGAAGAAACCTAAAATCACCTATTTAAAAGTATTTGGATGCCTATGTTATATTCACAGTAATGATAAGAAATACACTAGAAAGTTTGAAGCAAAAGCTGCAGAGATAATTTTTTTAAGGATATTACCAAGTTAGCAAAGCTTATAGGGTGTTAACAAATCAACTTTAAAAATTTAGGAATCTGTTCATGTTATATTTGATGAGGCTAACATCTTTTATAAGGAGAAAGAAGTTTCTACCAATAATATTTTTCAAGTACCTCGCTTATGTGAGAAATTGGATGATATAAACCTCACCCAAGAGGTTCGATCACATCCTTCTCCATAAGTTGAAGAAGAAAGTGAAGAAGAAAGTTTGAAAGTTGCTGAACATCCTCCAACAGCTAATATAATTCCACAAGCTGAATTAATTCCACAAGCTGTTGCACAACCAACTCCTCCAACTGATCTTGTCACACTTAGAGATCACCCTATATCTCAAGTGATTGGAGACATTTCAGTTAGTGTGCAAACAAGGCATCAAATCAACAATGATGTGATGCGTGCTTGTTTCATTTCTCACTTGAGCCCTACTCCATTAAAGATATAGAGCAAGATCCCCACTTGATCATTGCAATGCAAGAGGAGTTCAATCAGTTTGAGAGGTGCAGAGTTTGGGATTTGGTTTCTAGACCCAAAGATGATCCAGTCATTGGAACCAAATGGGTCTTCATAATCAAACTGGATGCTGAAGGAAATATTATAAGGAACAAAGCAAAGCTAGTAGCTCACGGCTATTCACAGGAGAAAGGAATAGATTATGATCAGACCTTTGCACTAGTGGCAAGGCTTGAGGCTATAAGGACTTTCTTAGCCTATGAAGCCTATAAAAGATTCAAGGTCTACCAGATGGATGTAAAGAGTGGTTTCCAAAATGGAGAATTAAAAGAGGAAGTGTATGTGGAGGAACCACCAAGTTTTATCTCTCCAACTCATCCTTCTTATGTCTTTAGATTGCATAAAGCTCTCTATGGTTTAAAGTAAGCTCCAAGAGCTTGGTATGAGACCTTAGCTAGCTTTCTAACAGAACAGAAGTTTTCTAGAGGCATAGTAGATAGGACTCTTTTTATCAGGTATCATGATAATAAAATTTTGTTAGTTCAAATATATGCAGATGATATTATTTTTTGGCTCTACTGATCCCAAACTATGCAAAAGATTTTCTGATCTAATGCATTCAAAGTTTGAGATGAGTAGCATGGGTGAAATTTCATACTTCCTTGGTCTCCAAGTGAAGCAATCACCTGATGGTATCTTCATCTCCCAATCCAAGTATTCTAAGAAGCTTGTTAAAAGGTTTGGGATGTGTGAAGCCCCATCAATGAAAACACCTATAGCTGTTAATGCTGTAATTTATTCTGATGAACATGGCAAGCCTGTTGATCAAAAAACTTATAGGGCTATTATTGGGTCTCTATTATATCTCACAGCAAGTAGGCCTGACATAATATTTGCAACATGTATTTGGGCTAGGTTCCAAGTGAACCCTAAAGAATCTCACTATATTTTATTAAAAAGGATTTTGAGATATATAAAGGGTTGTCCAAATCTAGGACTCCTATATCCATCAGAGTCAGAATTTTATTTAATTGGATTTTCTAATACTAACTATACTGGATGTAGAGTGGACAGGAAGAGCATATTAGGAACTTGCCAGTTCCTTGGTTATAGGCTCGTGTCCTGGTTTTGTAAGAAGCAAACCTCTGTGTCCACATCAACTGCTGAAGTTGAATACATAGTGACAGGCAGCTGCTATTCATAGATTTTGTAGATACAAAATCAATTTCTAGATTATGGTCACGACTTAAATAATTCAACTATATTTTGTGATAGTACTAGTGCATTATCTATTGCACAAATTCCAGTGCATTATAGTAGGACCAAGCATATAGAAATTAGACATCATTTCATTAGAGATTGTGTAGACAAAAAGAAAATTAATCTTTTCTTAACTCTACTGATTTACAAAGAGCAGACATCTTCATCATGCCATTGGATGACAAGAAACATCTATTTTCTTAAATTAGCTAGGTATGATAAATGTGGAAGAATTAACTTAATTTTTGTCTATGGTCAATGATTTGGCACAGTTCGTCGAATGGAGATCAACAATATGTGATCTCTTCGTAAAGAGTTCGTCAAACAGAGTTCGACAAACAATTCTTAGTGAAATAGATTTCATCGAACGGAGATCGACGATCCCTGCTTTAGTGAGAAATTTGTCGAAAGGCGATCAACGATTTATTCTTGTTCTTAAGTCTGTGATCGACGAACTCATTTATTAATAAAATATTTCGTCGAACTAAGATCAAAGATTTTTTTTCTTTTCGTTAGACTGAGTCATCTTTTCATCTTCTAAAAACCTTATAACTAGGTTTCTGACAAAATCTATCCCGCGCTTTCAGTTCTCTTTGCACTTGATCGTTGTTTCTTTCTTTGCAGGAAAACCTCCATGACGATTCCAGCGGCCGTTCTTTCCACAATGAAATTTGATGCAGTCTTTGACATCAATTTGGAATCATTCAGTCACACTGATAAGATATTTCAGGATATAATGAAATTGTTTGAGGAGCCGCATTTATAAAAGTTCATGACAACAAGAATCAAACTTCCAGTGCTCGAGATCAAGGAATGGGTTTATTCGTCCTCATCTCCTAATGCCCAAACCCTTATCGACACCATTGTAGGATAACATATCACTCTTACTCTTGTAATTTTGTCTGAAATTTTTGGTTTTATTAATGGAGAAGATGATATAGAGATGAATAATGAAGAATTTTCCAATATGTTGGTTGCGATGGGTCACTCCGCTGGAAACCCTTGCAAGCTATTGAAGAAGGACTTATCTGTTGAATATAAGTTCCTTGTTGATATTGTTGGTAAAGTCTTGCTGGGCAAGAACACTACACATGACTATATCCCAAGGCATCAGTTTCTTGTGATGAGTGACTTGATGAATAGAAAATCAGTCAACTTGAGTATTTTGTTATTTGATTTGATAAAGAAGAAGAATAATAAGAGACAAGATAGTTTTGGACGGGTACTAGGGCTTTTACTCCAGGAAAAGTGCCCTCAACTGCTGGTCTCCCAGACCATTTGTCAAATAGGAGAGGACCATTTTCAAGCCTTCAAGGGCCTCCTCTTCCTCCAGGACCTTTGTGGACACAAGGACTGAAATAGTCACTCACCAAACTGATGCATAGGCTCCAGTCCCTCCTCCTCCCTATTTAGACTACCTTCTCTTCATGAAATTCCATCCACAACATCTGTTTCCACCCAGATATCACCTTCTTTCACTCTTATCACAACATCTACACCATATTAATCTCCAACCAACACTCCACCATCATCTCCACATCATGATGGCATTCTAATTGAGATCCCTCAAACTGTCACCCCTCTAGTCATCACCACACCTTTCTTAACACCATCTATACCTCCAATTCCATCTACCGCCTTCAATATATGCACTTCTTGTAGCAACGCAACCACCTCTTTTCCGTCATCATCATCTGATCCCACATCAACCATAATTTCTCTACTAACTCCAACCATCAAATCTCTAATAGAGGTTGCCATTTAACATCTAATTTCTTCCTTCAATGCTCTCTATTCTCAACTTGCTACCTCTACTGGTACCTCCTCATTCAGGGGACTGGCCTCAAGAAATTCCTTATACCAGATAGGGGGAGATTTTCTATGATGAGGTCCCCTCTCTAGCAGCAGCAATAGTTGTAAATATTGATACAGTAGTTATAGAGCTTGTAAAAATAGATACAGAGTTGTCATTTTTTCTTGAGACAGATTTTTTAGAGTTTGATATTGAGATTATAGAACCTCAGGCTGCACCATTCTTTTCCTAGTCCCTTATGTGGACTTAGCTAATTTGTTAAGAGTTTTTGATATTCTTTATCATTCTCTTCCTATTCCTGAGCAAATTTTTCCTAGGGCTATAGTATGTTATACTGCCCCTATCAGCTCAGAGATAATTGATCAAATTAAATTTAGTTTTGTAGAACCTTTAATTTCCCCTTCAGGACTAGAGGATGAGCTAATGGCTTTCTCTCCTCCAACATTTGGTTGGGCAGAATCTCCTCTTCCAAATATGGATCATCGTTTTGAGGAAGATATGATTACAGATGATCCAGAGGTTCTTCTAATGCCAGAAGTTTGACTTTTATAGGTAGTTCCAGTTCAGATTGTATTTTTCAGAGAGATCTTGTCTGCAGATCAACTGAAGAGAAATGATGCTTTGTATGACAATCCTGTAAGTGAATCTAGTAGAGATAAATCAGATGATTCATAGGATACTAAGTCTAAGAAGAGAATGTTTCATAAAAAGAAGGTAGTTTCTCAGGCAATAATAGTGCAACCACCTAATCCTAAGAATGACATTCCATATTATAACTTGTATAATATTCCTCTAACTCCAATTACTCCCTATTGGATGAACCTTTCAAAGAATCAGATGAAAGCACAAAAGAATAAGAAGAAGTTTGGATCTGCTCCCACTAAGAAATTAAGAAAGGAACCACCGCCTCCTCCTCTACCAATTGCAGGTGCTTCAGGCAATCTAGCCTCAAGAACCACATCTTCTCAGCACTCAAGGCAATCTTCTTATCAGAAATAGGACAAATCTGCCAAGAATGACTATAGAAGCAGCCACATCAGCAGTGGAAGGCAACACTCTTCTAAATTTGAAAATAAGGAAAGACCTTACTCTCCACCAGTTCCATTTGTTGATCCAGAATAGGAAAACATTTCTAAAATGGCCAGATTTCAAGAGCTGGTTGGACTTTCTCACATAAATAAAGCTAAAGAAGAAGGCAAAGATGCTTCTCAATATACTACAATTCTTCTTACAGAAGAGAAGAATTGAAAAGGTATGATAAAGCTAAACACATTTTCAATGTTGATACTTATATGAGCTTACATCCAGAGGCAGTTGTTCCAAGAGCAACATCAGATAATATCATTGGAGCAGCTGATATGACTATGTCTAAAAGAGAAGCAGCAAATCCCAACAGGGAAATTATTTTCAGGCAGCTATCAGAGAAAGACAAGTCTAAGAAATCTAAATAGATTTTTAATTAGCTTACTTTCTCTCTGAACTATTTATTTTGGTTAATTTGTCACAAAGCACTTGATGTATATATATCTGCTAGACTTTTACTTTCTTCTAGATATTCGTTGTTAAGCTTTGTGATTGTATTTTATTATTTTAATGCATTGTACTTAGTGACCTCACCCAAATAGGGGGAGATTGTTGGAATCCCACCAGTTTTATGGTTGATTTGGGCAAGGTTCACTATTAGGATTGCATTGATTGACCCATAATATATAGTCTAGGGTCATAGGTCTTTATTAGATCTTAGGGTAGGTCAACAAGTCAGTTTGATTGGACCAATCCCTCAGAAGACTTAAGAGACTGAATATTTTAGATGAAGATAGATTTTTCTAGGTTGAAGAAGTCGATCGATGAAATTTGAATGGAGTTCGACGATCATTGTTCTCAGTTCAACGGTCTCAATGTCTCTTCTTTAAAGTTGAGATCGACGAAAGTTTAACCTAGATTGACTAACTCTGATCTCCTATCAGTTGTTGAGTTCAAAGAACAACTATCCCAATTCAATGAAGTTGGAGCCAAGAATGGACATCATTAACCCAGTTCAATGTTCTTAGGGCTCAACTCGACAAAAGAGAGGATTGAGTTTGACGATCTTGGATCTCTGATCGACAAAATCTGTCAGTTCATTATCTCTATTCTCTGCAGTTAATTTCCGGATTGACCAAGGTTTATATAATATATTATTTCGTATATTGCTCTAAGTAATTAAATGCATATATTCTTATGAATATAGACGTTCATTGGTAGTATTAATTACTGGATTTCACAGAGTCACTATTCGTCTTAATAACTGGGATAATTAAGGAATTAATTTATTTCCCTTCTAGCCATTTGTGCAAGTTCCAAGATTTCAGCAATTAATCAAGGAGTAGAATTCAAATTCAGAGACAAAATTTTTGCAGGAAATATAAAAGAGTTTTTAGAAAAGATTGAAGACAAGAAGTTGTAGAATTGTTTAAGGGTCACAGGCAGACAGAGAAAGATATTCAGTCTACATACTCATACAGTCTTTATCATCTGCAACTCTTCTCCAAGATTTCAAGAGACATCAAAACACAATCAGTCTAAAAGCTTCTGGAGATCATTAAAGAAAACCTACACCCTGCAAAGCTTCCAGCAAATTCCTGAACAATAATCTTCTCATGGGGAGCTTTGACATCATCAAGAAATCCACAAAAGTCTTCTCAGCAGTTTGAGATAGAGAATAAAATATCACATTTTTCACGTCACTATACACAGGGTTTTAACTCCCTTCAAAAGTTAACCACCTGGTTCTTAATTCTCCTTATCAAAAGACTTAGCTTGGTTTTTGGGCATCTGATCAAAAGCCTAAAGGGTTGTGAGATCTCCCTTCAAATATATCTTGTGGTGGCAGGGCACCTGAGCAAAAACTATTGGTGAGAAGGAACTTGATAAAAACCTGTAGTGGATTGCTACCAGGGTGATAGAAGAGTGGATGTACCTAAGTTTAGGGGAACCACTATAAATTTCTTGTGTCGTTAGGTTGCTTGCTATTTTCTTAATGTTGTGTGCTGTGTTAGTTAGCTTTTTATTCATGCACTTTCTTAAGATATATATATAACTATTTTTAATTTTTCTATAAAAACTAATTAAGTATTTAAAATACTCTATTCAAACCCTCTCTATAATTAAATAGATCTATCACCTCAGGTGGTAAAGCTTTTACCATCCTTCAAAACAACTCATCAAAACCTAGCTTAATGCTAGAACTACTCAATTTTTTTAGACCATACATTTATAGATACTTGCTCTTGCCACTACCATACTATGGGATTTCTAAAAGTGATGATATGCTTTAACTTAGGATGTTGAAGAATCATCCCACTAACTCCTGTGCATAAGATATGAATGCATGAATGCTTAAATCTTTATTTTAACTCATGTGCATAGGATCTTAACTTGGCACATGTGCTAATGCTATATTATGTTATTCATGTAGTGCTATGCATTTTAAAAATGCCTTAATGCATGTCATAAGTGGCATACACGTGAAATATTATGCTTCCCATACTACATAATATCATATGCAATGAAAAATAAAATCTAATGGGCATCCATGTGATGATTGTTATGCATCCCATACTACATAACATTCACACATTGCTTCCTATAAGGATACATATAAAAACACATATTATGCACCCCATATTACATAATATGCCCCATATACTTCTTGTCATGCTTTTTAGTGTAGTGTTCATGCTTCAGCCAAGATGCACTGATGACATAATGGTCTGTGTATGCAATGAGACAAGACAAATAAAACTATATCAGAATTAGTCATTTGACAAACTTGTCGAACAAACCTCCCTCTGATACCAACTATCACAACCCGCTTTTTCTCAGCATTAAATAATATATTTAATATTGAGAGAAAATACACGCCATGATGCCATGTCGTGCAGGGCATAACTGTAGATGCTCAGGTAAGAACCTACTCCTAATACTTTTCATGAAATCTTCAAGTTTGTTATGATAAAAATATCTTCTGAGTTAATGTTTTGATATTCGTGTCCCTTGGCTCAGTGGATCAACTAGTCCACGGGTAAAATTTACTTATACAGAACAAAAAATAATTTATTTAGTTCATTTATTATCCCATATGAGCATGAAAATACATTAGAATAATTCATGATATGCATATCTCTATATTTAATATAAGTACTAAAAGAGCTTTTACGTTCGTTAAAATAGAGTGACATTTGATTTAAAAGGATGCCATTAGTAAAAGATAAGAATGTTGAACTTTTTATTCTTTGAAAATAACTAACATGCAACCTAGCATAAATCCTTCCTCGAGAGCAAGTTGGTAAGACAAACAAATAGGGACATAGTAGCTAGCAAATAGTCTAACATCTACAATAACTCACTATGGGCGTCAACAACCTGACATGAACCCACAAAATAATATGCATGTCTGAACCAAAGTAAGAACAACAAAACAACCTCACGAAGGTGAGGGAGTCAAACCGCAGCTATTAAATCCCACTTTAAAACCACAAACTCTAGCTGCTCAGACTGATACTACTCTGAGCTTGAGGCATTCAAAAGAAAGAATGCCTCAGCAAGAATGAACAAGTGGTAGTAAAAGTCCAAAAGTAAATAAATAAGAGAAGTCAAAAGGTTACCAACCCAAGACAGAATAGCAGTCAAAGAATAGTATTTAAATCATAAAATAGTAAGCATTGGAGAGTTCAAAGAAGTTTAAATATATGAAGTTGCACCAAGTGCACTTTAGAGCTAATCTTCATTAACATCTGCAAGAGTATGCATGTAAACATGTGTATATATATAAGAAAATACTGAGAATTTTTAAAGCATGAATCATTAAAACCGGTAAAAGAAACACGGTACTAAGGCTATGCCCTCTTGTCCTATACAACCCATCAGAACAAACATCCAAAAAAGGCACTGTGGCGGTGACCGTTTATCAAACTCAAACCAACTTTCCAAAAGAAGAAAAGAAAACCCACCAGTGTATTCATAAAATAGCACTGAGGTGGTGGTCCTTTATCCACTGCGAACCAAAAACCACAATTAATCATATAAATATACTAATAAACGAATAAAACTCTAAAATTAGAATCAGATTTTCGTAATGAATCAAAAGGAAGAATACCCAAAAGAATTTCATAAAGTATACTCGATGAATTACTGTTCACTCGATGAATTGGATGGTCACTCGATGAAAAGTTCTAAGTCCACACAAATTCGTTGACAATACTCAATGAATTGGAAGGTTACTCGACGAATTTTACTCGGCGAATTTAACTAAAACCTAATGATACTCGACAAATTGACTTAACCTCACATCGATACTCGAGGAATTTAACTTGGCAAATAAGTTTCGACTCGATGAAATTTGATTCAACAAATTCAGAGACACTCGACGAATTGGACTTAACAAATTGGAGGACACTCGACATAGACACTGAACACACTCGATGCCAAATCTTAAATCACTCGACGCCAAGACAACACTCGACTCCAACACTATAGCCACTCGATGCCTTTCTACTTCACTCGACGCCAAGGCATCACTCGACGCTAATATTGGATTCACTCGATGACTTTCTGCTTCTCTCGATGCTAAGGCATCACTCGATGCCACACTAAATTCACGCGACGCCTTTTTTCTTCAACTGACTCCAAGACATCACTCGAAGACACACTGAATTAACTCGATGCCTAGGCATCACTCAACGCCACACTGAATTCACTCAACACCATGGGGTAATGAGGAAAGTATGAATAGGACTTCAATGGGTAGAGAGGAAAGTGCCTGGAACTTGGGCAAGGATTGACCTAACAAAATTCTCACAATACAACCCGGGCTTTATAACCATCAAGAATTAACTACCATATAAAAATATTCCTCATAGGAGGAGAAAGAAAGGAATGAATACTAGTCAAAGGTGGAAACCACCACTTGCCTTAAAGCTCCTTATCTCAACCTTCTGAACACTCCTCAGAATAGATCGGGCAAAAAAGAAACCGTGTTAACGAAATCTAGAGAGATTTGGACAAAACAAAAGTTTAAAGCCACACACCCCGATGCCAAAAGTCTACGAATACAAAATTACCTACCACCAATTCGTAGATCTCGGAGAGATCTTTTCGGATCAATGATCCATTGAAGATTCGTCCACCGGAGCTCCCAAAACGGATGTCGGAAGGTTCATGATGAAAAACTCACTGCCTCTCTCACGACCCTCTCGGGGGGGGGGGGGGAATAAGGAGGAATAGGGTTTTATAATTATATATAATATTATTTTATTAATATAATTAACTAGAAAAACTCAAACGACGAGAGTGACCAAATCATCTCGATTTCGATGAAATTCGCACCAAAGCCAAATGTTGGGGCTACGAATCCAACAACAAAGTCGAAATCAATATCCGACAAACCAAACTCAAGTTAAAATTCCCCGATGTTAAAATAACAATAATCCTTATAAAATTCACTAAGACTTCAAATTGGCCCGGATCGCCACAAAACTTTACATGAATGACTAGGATCAAATAATTATATTTTCTAAAGCTTTAAACCCAAATTTCGATTAGTCTAAAATCTAGCCAACTCAGCCCAATGGACGCAACCATGCACTTACGACGACACACCGTTAATTAAACGTTAATGTAACGCCCTTACATCATTAATATGGCACTAAAGAGATTAAAATTATTATCTAAAAAATCAGGGGCATTACATTATGCTAGGGGAGTTTGAGATGAGCAGTATGAGAGAACTCAAGTACTTTTTAGGTCTCTAAGTGAAATAGTCTGATGAGGGAATCTTCATCTCTTAGAGTAGGTACACTAAAGAGCTAATTAATAAGTTTGGGATGGAGTCAGCCTCGACCATGAAAACTCCTATGGAATCAAATGTATCCCTTGATAAGGATGAAAAGGGAAAACCGTTTGATGAGTCCATGTACATGTATATTATTAGGGTCCCTGCTTTACTTGACTGATAGTAGACCTGATATCATGTATGTTATATATGTTTGTGCTATGTACTAGCCCTGCCTTAAGGAATCTCATTCTTTAGATGTAAAGAGAATTTTGTGATACCTTAAGGGCACCCCAACAACTTGGTCTTTTGTACCTAAGAATAATTATTTTGTGCCGATTTGTTTTTTAGATCTATATTTTGCAGGATGCAAAGAAGATAGAAAGATTACCTCAGGAACTTTCTAGTTCCTAGGAAGGAGGTTGATCTCATGGAGAAACAAGAAGTAGGCTAGCATGATAATATACATAACTGAGTCTGAGTACATTTCAGCAGGGAGTTACTTTGCATAGATACGGTTGATTCAGTATCTATTGCAGGACTATAACATCCACATAAGTAAAACTTCTATACTTTATGATTCATCCAGTGCAATCTCTCAAACTAAAAATCTTGTATCACATAATAGGACTAAGCATATAAAGATTAAATATAATTTTATTAAAGAGCATGTGAATAAGGAGGATATATATCTTGAGTTTCTTCCCAAAGACAAACAAGTGGCAGATATCTTCACCAAGCCCCTAGATGGGGCTAAGTTTAATTTCTTTATGATTGTATTAGGAATTCTTAACTTGTAACAATTATATCATTCCAATTGTATCATTATATTTATTCACTCCATTTTTACTGTTATAGTTATTGCTAGAACATATTATAGTAGTATAGTAAGTTATACTAAACCTACATGCAGGTACACATAAATATGAGTCAATTGACTCACTTTCAAGAGTTATTCAGTCATGTTGATCGATAGATAGGCCTAGAGGGGTGGAGGACTTCATTTGAGTCAGTCTCAACTATATAATAGAGTTTGTTGAGAAAATCTTCAACGATTCCTCCCCGTCAAAACAATATTGTCATGACAGGCTGACTTCATAATTCTCGAATCAATCCTAACCATTAGATCATTTATACATGATAACTTTAGGTGCATTGCACTTCAGTTTTATTTGAACTTTTAAATATATATATACATATATATAAGCCAAGGGTTTAGTTTAAGATATTAAACCTTTAACCTTACAAGGCCATCGACTTTGCTCCATCACCCTCTAAGTTCTCAACGATTAGGTGTTTAGTCCAATGGAGCCAAAACATGTGAGGATCTTATATGATGAATATGAAATAGTGAGATTTTTATTCAATAATGTCTCAGATGTAATCAAGGAAGTCATCAGTTTGCTATATGCTATCGGACTAGAATTCCTAATATATGAGCCCAACCTGATTCTGAAAGATGTAGTCTTGGAATTCTATTCTCATGTAAAGGTTTCTTCATCTGGGAATTTTATTAAGAGTAAGATTAGTGATGTTAAGATTAAGATAAGACCTAATAGGTTTGCCTTATCTCAGCGGCTACTACCTGCAGAATTATTGGTAGAGCAGGAAATTACATCCCAAGAGGTAATAGATGTAGTGAATAAGTGTGAGTTCAGTGGAGCTAGATATGGTTCTCTAGAAATAAAGCATTTTAATTAGAAAGGAAAACTACTGGATGATATCATAGGAAAGGCCAACCTCTATAAAGTTGGCTCACAATATAGGATTTCTAAGTACAAGTTTGAGTTGGTTACAAGAGTCATTCTTTAGAAGAAAAACAATTGGGCCTTAGTGGTATTCTAGAAACTCCTAAACAGTCTTCAAGTTCCAAATATGGGTAGGATTCTATCCCTATTCCTTATCACTGACTACCCTAAGAATTTCAATATGAAACAAGAAGATCCATTACATGAAACAAATGAACATCAGGACATTGGAGAGATTCACAAGGGTGCTGCCAAAAGTTCTATGTAAGAAGAGGAGGCAGAGCAAATATACAGAAAAGAAGGTAGTTTTGGAAGATGATTCTAAATCTGAATCAGGGAGCAAGGGTACTGATGACCAAGCTAAAAGTAAACCCATTCACAACCCCTACTTGTCACCTTCAAGTGGGAATAAAGAAAATCTTCAAGATATAAGCATTTATGTGAATCTTGATGTAGCTGATTCAAGTACACCACATAAAGTGGTTAAATCAGTTGAGGGGGAGTCAGTTGTTCTAGAGAAACATGTTTTCTAAACTTATGGGGAGTTGGCTAAAGAGGAAAATATTGATTCATTGGAACACTTCCTAAGTTGAGATGATGATGATCATAGTTTGGGGGAGCCGCAATCTAAGGTCCCTTCTTTGAGAGAGAGCTTCCAAATCTCCCCAGGGCTGAGACAACAACTAATACTTAGTTGGCTAGTTAAGAGGACCTAGGGACATGCTTGAACAAAGTTGCTGCTAAAGTTCCACCTCAAGTATCATGCAGTCAACCATCCTTAAGCACTACTAACATCTCAATTCTCTCATATTTGAAAGCTCTACTAGATGAGTAAGCAACATCTCTGAAAACTAACATAGATGAATCTCTAAAGGGATTGAAAGCATAAATTATGATAAAAATTCAGAAAGTTAAAGATGAAATTATAGAAGATCTTGACTCTATGAAAGGTGATACGACTCACATTAATGCATAAATCATAAAGTTATTTGATAAAGCTGCTAGCACAGTCCAACAAAATGTTAAGATCTTGTGCTTAAGGGATGAAAATATAAGATTGAGTACACATGATCTCAAATGTGTGAAACAATATATCATCCAAACTGATGAGACAAGCAGGCTTGAAGTAGATTACAATGAGGAATATATGTACTCCACTCAAATTCAGGCCATATAGTTGGTAGAGAAGTAAAGGTATAAGATTCTGGATGACAATGAGAACTTATTTCAAACTCTGTCCAGTAGATTTGAAGCTAATATAATTCATTTGGAGAATAAAATTTTTGAAGAAGCAAGAAAGGGGGAGTGTGTAGGTATTGACCAAGATCTATGGATGTCCAAGGGACAAGGTTGACCCTCAACCTTCCCCTATAAGACATAAATAAACCATCAGAATAAATCATCTAGAGAAAGGCGGGAATGATCCTGAAGATGTGTAGAGAGTTAGAAAAAGAGAAAGGAATGGAGTAATGCATCCAGAAGAGTTCATGGCTAATCAAATAAATAGGAACTCAAAAGATCCAGATTTTGAATACTAGAGTGATGAATCCAAAACCATAATCATAGAGGCATGGACCTGCCATGGATAGCTGAGACACGATATTGAGAATGCCTACTACTCCAAAGAGTAGGTCAAGAACTTGGAAAGGAAGTATTTAAGAGAGAAAATGATCAAAGATAATATGGACAGGCATGCGACTATATGGGTACTTCAAGATACATTCCCAAACCCTTCAAATATTTTGCATGGTAGGAGGCCAAGAAGAATAAAGATGGGAAGAGGCCTGCTTATAAAGGAGAAGCATCTGCAGCACCAGTCTCAAATGAGACTAGCTCAGATAATGAATTTAACATTAGTGAATTAGTTGATAAATTCCCTGTAACTTAATTAGCAGAGATCTTTACTGCAACACATACACATACACCTATATTTCTTTGATTGGTTGTGCTGGATGCTTTTTTAATAATTGGTATATTCAATTGATATTATCTGTGATGATTTACTTCTATTATTAATGCATCTTATCATTGGTTAGGAGTTCTGACTTCTTCAAATGGGGGGGGGGGGTAGATTGTTGGGAATATTGCCCATAACATTGCAAGATTTGAAGAAGCATCTCTTGGCATGATAAGTGCATATTTTATTTAATGGAATATCTATTTTTTTTCAATACAAGAAATATTTTTTATCTCTAAATCAGGTTTAGAGAAGTGTAAGTGCAAATGGAGCATTATCATTTTGATAGTTGGAGTGTTCTCGACGGCATCGTCTTGAACAAGGAGTGCTTCAAGACGTTATCATCCCAAAGCACAAGGAGAAGTAAGATCCATCACTAAAAGAAAATACCGCTCAGAGCAGTATATTTTTCTCCACAATATCAGCTTGATCATGGGATACTTAATGTCGATGTCATTGAGAAGCCGCAGATGAAGCTGGTGTCAATGCCTAAGTAAAGATTCAATTTACAAGAAGAATTTTCAAAATGAAACCGTCATGAAAGGTTAAATGTTATCGTTGAGCATGCGTGTTTGGAGGGATTTGAAAAATGGCGATGGTGCATAAAGTGTTGTCAGAACATTTTATTTTTTCCCATGCTAGGAAAAGACTTTTTCTAGTATAATGACCATTTATATTTATCAGGGTTATAAAAAGAAAAGTTAAGGCAATCAAACAATACTGCTTTCACATTGTTTGTAAAGAGATTGCACATTTTATGAAACATAAAAGTCAAGCAGCGACTCATTCCTTCTTCATTGAGCAAGCTTTCTTTGAAGTTATTCAGACAGAGCAAGGAGAAGTCAAGCTTAACAACTCTAGTTATGTCTTCTTCCTGGAAAAGAAGATCAAGGAGAAGAGCCCCAGATCTATTCTTCCTAAAGTCTATATAAAATTAGGGACTGCTTCAAGAAGTTGCTTTAATAACAAAATTAATTGAAGAATCAAAAATATCAAGGTTAATCTTTATAGTCTTTGATTGTAATCCATTATAAACATTCTTTTATAAGATCTCTGTATAGATCTGAGTTATAGGGCTATTACTTTAATTGTAGGGGTATTTACCCTGAGGTAGGGTTATTTCCTGAGGTAGGGATATTGTGTCTGAGGCAGGATCTCTGTGGAGATCTGAGGTAGGAGACTAGCTGGGGCTTTGAGCTGTAGGAATTGGAAGATATAGAGGTGTATGGATTTTAAGACTGAGGAATGGCTATTGAGCCTGAGGTAGGGTCTTAGAAAAGACCAGAGAGATTCTATAGATTCTGAGTTATAAGATCTTGAAGCCGAGTATTGGTGAAGTTTGCTGAGTCTTGCATAATGCTAGATAGGTGTAAAGGGACATTGGATGTACCCATACCTTCGTAAACTACTATAAAATAACCATGTGCTAAGATATGTAGTTTTGTGTGTTTTACTTCTATTTAATCTTGCTGAAATTTTAAAGTAGACACATGATATTGCAGACTACCTTTTCACCCCCTCTAAGTGATTTAGAGTACCATCAATAATCATTCACTCTGATCCCTACTCCTTTCTAGCTATCAGAGCTAGGGTAGACAATCATTGCGAATCTTTATGACTTCAGATCCTAACATGCAATAGTTCAACAACAGAACCTGAGTGCAAATTGGTTAAGTACCTTCTGAGCTCTCTCCCCGTCTACCTATTTTGGAACAGTGTTTGTGGTCCGTATAAATGAGTGGTTTGACTCGGTATTGGAGCTTATGATCAGGATCCAATGGCCTTCCAACATGGTTGTCACCCTAGCAGCTTTTGCCTTAGACTCACACACCAAGAGGTGGTGGAAGTCTCTTATAGGCTTAAATTTTGAGGGCATGCTTACCAGACATCAACTGGAGTGAGTTTTCTGATGCATTCCTGCAGCACTCCATTCCATCTAGTGCTCGGGACAAGCTCGAAGAGAGGTTCCTATAGCTGAAGCAAGGATCCAAGTCCATCTCAAAATACCAGTGGGAGTTTCAGCAACTAGCCAGGTTTGTGGACTCTTATGACTTGGACGATTATGGGTACTCGAAGAGGTTTTTCAATGGTCTGCGAGACCCTCTCAGGAAGGCTCTCCTGTTTATAGCTGACTCGAGTTTAGCTCAGATTATTGAGATGGCCTAGAGGCTGGAGACGGACAACCTTGGAGTTCAGAGTAGTGGGACCAGTGTTTTGTTTGTCATATCTTTATAGTATGTACTTCTGTAGGTACTAGAAAGTCGAGCAGGAAGTAGCGGGATGAAGCCCCTTTTGTTGTGCTGGCCCTTGAAGGCCCAAGTACTATGTTTTACCATTTTCATGTATTGCCGGCCTACATGGCTATGTATGGAAATAACTTTATTGTGTAATCATATAAATAGTCTACAAGATCTTAAGGCCAATCTTTTGTGTACACTCATTCCTGTAGATTTTAATGGACATTCCTTTGGTGGGTTATCTTAATTAAATGCTTCCATTAGTTGTGAACTCGGTGATAGATTGTGTAGATTTTTGGTTTTATTTTGTCACCCCGTGGTCTATTCGTTGATTATGGTGTGGGCCCCAGCAAGAACTTCTATTATATTCTTCATGACAGGCATGGTGTTATAATTTGGTATCAACTTCTGGTGTCGATCTCTTCTCATTCGAATTCGTGCTTAAATTCTTTTAAGGGGTGGTGTGCACGAGTATGCATCGCCGTTAAAACTTTAAATAACCCATTAATGTCCACTTAGTAATGATAATACACAAGTTTGAGGAACATGCGTGTTCCTATGATTGTTGTTTATAATGTTAATAGTTATTTAATTATGTGTTTCACGATTATAGGAGACTAGATGTAGTGCATGACATACCTAACCCCATCACTCTACTGAGAGTACTGCACCAGCTTATGTGCCCCTAGATCCTTCTATAGAGACTGTTTAATTTGTTACTGAATCCTTCTTTGCATTAATCAATGTGCAACCCGGAGGGCTGGTGTAGCCCCCTACACCTATTGTGGCCTCAGTGATAGTATGCGTAGTTAAGCAAGTAATGGCGAGGATAGTGTCTAAAGAGACATTAGAGGTAAGTCGTGCAAAAAAGAAGCACCAAAAGCCCTTTATGACCTTCAAACCTCCTACATTTATGGGAATAGGATCCCTAACACAAGCCAAGGATTGGCTCCCAAGGATAAAGAGAACCTTGATAGCAATGGAGGCGATGGAAGGACAAAAAGTAACCTTAGCTTCTTTCATGTTCGATGGAGAGGCAAGACTTTGGTGGGATGAGATAAAGTTGCATCACTTGGTCGGTAGACAACATACTGAGGTCTCGATGGAGGAGTTCCCGAGGCTATTTTTTGCAAGGTATCTCCCTTCTGCATTGCGTATTATGATGGAGAACCAATTTCATAGGATGCCTTACTGTGATAGTTTGGTAGATAATTATTTACATGAGCTTACCAGATTTGGGAATTAGGCAGGCTCCATATTTGCTGATGAGGAGTGAGAGACCAATAGGTTCTAAGAAGGTCTTCTAAATGATCTGAGGTTGTTATAGTAAGGTCTGATGATGTAGTGATTTCGGACCTTGGTGAATACTGCCTGAACCTTGGATAAAGATATATAGCGGGTCCAACATAAGGAGGTCCTTGCTGTAAAAATGCAAGAGTTCAAGGTGTTAAGCTCTGCAAAGTCTGGGAAAAATAGGATGTAAAAGAAGACTAGGCTTTCATATCAATCTTCTTTTATTATCTCTAGGGCGACCACTGGGCAAGGTTCACTCACTTGCTATACTTGTGGCAAGCCAGGAAATTTTTTCCGAGAGTTTCACAGAGGTCTTTTGAGGATGGAGAAAAAGGAGGGTGTTTCGTATGTGGAGAAAGGGAAGGTGGTGGAGTCAAATGCATCTCATTATACACCATCATAGCTACAAGTTTACAGTCTTGGCAAGTAAGATGACATTAAACATAGTGATGTTGTGATAGGTACGATTTAGTATACAGATTTTGCTAATTTATATAATTGAAATCTTTTGCATTGCTTGTTTAACGTGTTTGAATTAGGCTTTGTCCTGATCCTGGACTGTAAGGTGAGAGCATTGTTTGATAGAGAAGTTTCTCATTCTTATCTATCAAAGGGCTTCGCATTGCGAGCGGGAGTGACTTTGTTCTTATCAAATAATAGATTGGATTTTTTGCTGCTTTATGGGTTCTTGTTGCGTGATGCGTGTTCGGCAAGTGCGCCGGTCTCTCAAGTAATATAAAATGGGAGATGTTGGGTCTATTGCACACAATATCCTAAATTTGAAGAAGTCAAACATGTCAATGACATACACATTATTATATTTAATGTATGTTCAAGTTCATGCACGCAGGCCAGTCCTTGAAACATTAATAGGACAGATATTCCAAGTGATGTGACAGGTGGTCACAAAGTAAAGGGGTGGATAGACATAAATCTGTCTAATTCCACAGGCACTGAGTGAAGCTAGTTCACTTAATGCTAGATACAAAGGATGATACTAGATAGGCTGAAAATCATCTAAGTCCACAGGCATTGAGTGAAACCAGTTTACTCAATGCTAGATGCCATAAAGCACTGAGTTACCTGAGGACCGTAAAAGCCATATAGTATATAAAGCAATTCTGCGAACAAGTCCACAGACATTGAGTGATGACAGTTCACTCAACTCCATCATTGAGTATAGCAGAGTATATTAATGCCTCATTATTGGCGGGCTGAATATTCGACAAAGTCCAGAAGCATTGAGTGAAGACAACTCACTTGACGCCAAAGCAGAAGGCATCATGTTATGATACATCCTAAGATGATAGACGACGTCCAAGTATAAAAGCATTTAGTGATGAATCTTCACTCAATGCTATCAATGCTCTCAATGTAAGATAATAAAAGCATTGAGTCTTGCTGCTGCAGTCAAAGCCTAAGAAGATGATTGAAATCAACAAATTCCAGAAGCGTTGAGTGAAGCCAGTTAACTCAATGACTAATAAAGAAGACAGGCAAAGATAAAAAGAGTTGAGTGAGGCAAGCTCACTTAATGCCTTCAAACAGGTGAAGAAATGGCCAAGTCAGAAAGCATTGAGTGAGGAATGCTCACTCAACGCTCTCAATGCTTATGATGCAGAATGGTTCAGAAAGTTGACTAATGGTTCTGGCATTGAGTGAAGCTTATTTACTCAACACTCTCTACGCCTAAGATGCATAATGGTTCGAAAAGTTGACTAAAGGTTCTGGCGTTGAGTGAAGCTTGTTCACTCAATGCACTCAATGCCTGGAGTAGACATGAGAAATTGGCTATGTCCATAAACTGATGACGTCAGCCAAAGTCAACAAAGGTTAAATAAGTTGCGGGAAAGATACGAAAAATGACAAATAGCGCTGGTGCTCTACTGTACGTCTTCTTTTGTTAAAGCAAGTTGCAGCTGTCATATAAAGGTGGTCCCTACAGCTTTTTAGAGCCATTAATTGGTGGAAGATAAAAGGGACAGCTTCTCAAGGAAGAACTTAACTTTTAGGGTTTTACTCTTTGAGGCTCGACTTCTTCTCTCTCGCCATTGTTGCAAAGCCAAAGCTTGAAGTTTATCCAGCATAAGTAAAAGTTCATTCTAGATAGTTGTAGCATTTTTCCTCTGCTACAATAAGTTTAGACTTGTTTTTGATAAAGAGAAGAAGTAGAGCTTTCGGTTTACTGCAGGTTCAGGTTAGGTTGTAGAAGAACTCATGATTTTTCAATACTTCAGTCTTCCTCAAAAAGTTCAGAAAATTATTTTTGAGTTACTTCTAGCAGAGACAGCTATTTACCGAAGACATTATTCTTTCTATTGTGAAGATAGTTAGAGCTGAGATAACTCATCTCTAGTATCAGACTCAGAGAAATTTCTCTTTGTTAAATTAACACAAACTATTTTATTTCTGTAAGATCCTTTTGGATCTAAGTTGTAAGGGCTTGGTGCCTGAGGTAGGGCACATTTACCTGAATGTAGGATCTAGTTTTGGATCTGAGTGTATGACCTTTGGGTCGGTAGGAACCTTTATGGATCTGAGTTGTAGGACTTTTGAGCCTGAGGTAGGGCAGTTTTGCCTGAGTTATAGAAGAGTCATACTCTATGAGTGTAGGACCTTTGGGTCAGAGTGTAGGATCCAAATTTGGATCTGAGGTAGGGACTTACGTCTAAGGTATAAGAAAGACATTCTCTTTGAGGTAGGGCAATCCTCCATAGCCTGAGTTGTAAGACTTGAGTTCAAGTTTGAGGTAGGTGATCAGTTTGATCACTGAACTGTAGGATCAGTTTGCTCTGAGGTATGGCTTTGTGCTTGAGATGTAAGTCTTGGAGGAGACTGAGAGATCCTACGGGATCTGAGGTATAAGCTCTTTGGGGCTGAGTTTTTGGAGAAGTGCCTTGTCTAACTAGAAGTTAGATAGGTGGGAGGAGATTGGATGTACCCATAAACTAGGGAGCCACTATAAATTCTGTCTTCTTGTGTTTTTGTCTTGAAAGCTTAAAAACTACTAACTCATAACACATTAAGTAAAAGAAAATAATAGTAAAGTAGAAAACCTATTCACCTCCCTCTAGGTTGTTAGGTACCATGAAATTAAAGACTTTCAAGTGGTATCAGGGGGAGGTTACTCAAAAAAGGATTTAATAGTCTGAGTGATCTCCAAGGGTAGCTACAGTTATGTATTTATAGGTTTTGGAGAGAACCATAAGGAGATAGGTTTCATGAAATTCCCCATCTACAGGAAGGAGAATTTTGGAATCTGGAAGTAGAGGGTCAGGCTATTTATAGAAGCCTATGACCGTAGGATTTTCGTGACAGTCAAGGATGGACCATTCATCCCTATAAAGGTCTTAATTTTGGATGTCAATGTCTAGACAACTAATACATACTCAGAGATGACAAAGGATGAAGTCATCCAAGCTATATTGGATAGGTGGGAGCAAAACATTATTGTTAATATCATAGATGATTCAACCTATCAAAACCCTGTCCACTTCCAGATCTCCAAAGAGATGTAGGACACTCTTGTGGTCTATATGGAGGGTACTGAAGAGGTAAGAGATGATAGAAAGTCCATGCTCTACCATGAGTATGAGGCTTTCAGGCAATCCCTGAAAGAGAACAAATTTACTTGCTATGAAAGATTTTTCAGGATCATAAATGAAATGAGGAATTATTGGAGGGTCTTTAGTCATCAGGAGATAAATGACAAGTTCCTATGGTCTCTCCCTAGAGATTGGGAAACTAAGATTTGTGTCATAAGAGAGGTGGCCAAGCTTGCTGAGACTCCTCCCCAAACATTGTTTGGATAGCTTCTCTCCTATAAGATGTAGCTAACTACCAGAAAAAAGGAGGAGGCCTCCAGCAGATCCCAAGCCAAGAAAAAGTCCTTGGCCTTCATATCTGACAGCATAAGGAAGAGTAAGGAGAGGATTCCCTCTCCTACAAGAAGACTAGCTTATTCAGATAGCTTAGAGTTAGATGCATCAGACTGCAGTATGTCTGATGAGGACTTTGCTGCTTTCTCTAAGCACTTTTAGAAGCTGATGAAGAAGAAACAGTGGAAGAGCAGACCTTCCACCTCTTCTCATCACATGAAGAATCACTCCAAGGCCGACAGGTATGATTCTAAATCTAGTAAATATAATTCCTCTAAAATTTTCTGCTATTGTTGTCGCTAACCAGGGCATGTAATAGCTGAATGCCCAGTGAAGAGGAAGGAGGTTGGTGAGAAGAAATACCACCAACATAATGGAAAGAAGGAGAAGTCCTTCATTGCTAAGAAAGAGAAGAGTTGGACAGACTCATCTTCATTTGAGTCTGAAGAAGAAGAAGCCTATATTAGGTTGGTTGTTTCTATTGCTGAACAAGAAGTTGTAGCAGCAGATGAAGACTATCTTGATGCCAGGATAGGTATTAGGGCCCCTCTAACACTGTCAGACGGTGACTCAGAGGAGGATGATGAGGATGAAGATTCCTACAACTACTCTGGGCTGATGATAATGAATGATGAGGAATCCAACCAGGATCAACCTTGTCAAAGTAAGGTAAATTCTCTATATAGTTCTTCTTTTGAGTATGGACATGAGACAAGTCCCAATATAGAAGTATCTTCATCCAGTGGTGAAGATGATTCTTAATTAGAAGGTGATGTCAATCAATTGATTGAGAGGTATGTTGAAATTTTGGATGCCTTTAAGAGGCAAGAAGGTTTCTATAGTGCAAGCTAAGGAGATTGCCTCTCTTCTGCTAGCTGCAGCCCAGCACACTAAGACAACAACCTTACTGGATCAGAAAGCTAGGGAAGTTAGCCAATTCAAGACCATCACTCTCATCCAGATTGGCACCATAAGGTACAAGAACAGCCTCATTAGGGACCTTGAAGAGATACTCTAGAGGGAGAAGAGAATTGTAGTAAGTTTTTCTAAGCCTGATATAATGTTACACTTAATAGACTCCTCCTCTCAAAAGGGTAAGAAGGTGTTGAGGTTTAAGGGAAACACTAGAGTTGCCCATTCCAAAGGGAAGGGCAAAGATTATGTTATGCCTGTGACTCCTAATCCCCCCATTCCTTTTTGGAAAGTTCTATTACCTTCTAACAAGTATGACCAAGAGAGCATCTATGGCCACTGGAAGAATGGTAGATCCACTGGTGTGAGCAAAAATATTCACATCCATGGTGGAAGATATAGCAGGGTGAGTGCCTTTAAAGCTGACCATGAAGAAATTCAGATGGCCCATCCTATACCATTTGTCTTTGGTTCTCCAGCCCCCACTCTCAAGAATGTGGCTGCAGCCAAGTTTCAAAACCATACAGCTAAGACTCACACCAAGGGTCAGTCTATCAAAAAGTATTATTTGGGCATTTCTTATGCTATCAAGATCATGTTTTCTGCAAAGAATATTGCTGCTGATGGCACTCAAAATAGGCCAAATAAGCTAGCTAGAAGACTTACCTTCAGTCAAATCCATGCTAAAAAAAATCTGAAGAAGGATACTGCTCCTCTTCTTAATGTTTAGCCATTTGTTAACCACACTGTAGGGCCTGCACAAAAAAGAAGATGCAACATTCATGAATGTTGGTGCTATGGCAAAGTGGGCCACTTTGCTGTAGACTGCTGGCACAATACAAGTGTGCTAAGAGCAGCTGTTAGTCCACCAGTCAGAAAAGCTGCTGGTAGACAAGTTCATTTTCAGATTGACATGCACCTAGAACCCAATAGATATTGGGGTCCTAAGGTAAAATGAATTATGTGATGCAGGTTAGTTAATGTGCCCATACTCCTATATTGTACTTGGACAGTGGTTGTTCTAGGCACATGTATTGAACAAGGAGCAACTTAAAAGAGTATACTCCAGTGAAAGATGGACCCAATGTTATCTTTGGTGGTTCAGATAGAGGGGTGACAAGAGGCTATGGTAAGATTACCAATGGCATAGTCACCATCACAAAAGTAAATTATGTTGAAGGGTTCCAACACAACCTCATAAGCATAAGACAACTCTAAAATCTTGGATATGTTATTGTCTTCCACATGAATGAGTGCCAGATTAAGAGGTCAAGTGACCAAGAGGTCATCTTGACAGGCACTATGAGTGGGAATGTTTATTGTTTAAACTTTTTTTGTCTAGATATAAACTCTCCTATTTATCTAGTGGCAAATGAGAATGTCTCATATTGTTTCCAATTGCACAAGATGCTAGCTCATTTGAATTACAAGACTATTGGCAAGCTCTTTAGTCAAGAGGTAGTTATGAATGGTCCTAATATGAAATGCACCAAGGATAGAATTTACTCTGCATGCCAAAAGGGTAAGCAAACCAAAGCCACCTTCAAGGGAATTGGGACCAAATACTCTGAGAGGTGATTATACCCATTGCATATGGACTTATTTGGTCCTATGCAAGTTCATAGTCTTGGTAAGAAAGTCTACACAATTGTGGTGGTTGATGACTATTCTAGGTTTGCTTGGGTGTTCTTTCTTAAGAAAAAGAATGAAACCCTTGATGTTTTCAAGACATTTGTCAATCAAATTTAGAATGAACTGAACAGTACTGTGGTAAAAATCAGAAGTGACCAAGGGACAGAATTTCAAACTGATAACATGACAAATTTCTATGAAGAGCAAGGAATTCATAGAGAATTTTCTTCTCCAAGAACACCCCAGCAAAATGGGATTTTTGAGAGGAAAAATAGAACTCTTATTGAGGTTGGAAAGACTTTGTTGAGTGGCACATCTCTCCCAAAATATTTCTGGTCTGAGGCAGTTTATACTGCATGTCATGTCCTTAATAGAGCCTCTATCACCAAGAGCCACAAGAAGACTTCCTATGAGATCTTGAAGGGCAAAAAACCAAACTTGGGCTACCTTAGAATCTTTGATAGCAAGTGCAAAGTGCATCATAATGGAAAGTCCTATGTGATTAAGTTTGCTGACATGTCCTTTGATGGGATTTTTTGGGTATAACAATCTTAGTAAAGCCTATAGGATCTACAACTTGAAAATAAAAGTTGTAAAAGAGTCTGTACATGTAGTCTTTGATGAGTTTACCATGATCAATAGTGAGCTGCCAAGCTCCTCTTCTAGTATTGTAAGTACAGAATAGTTCATGGATAAGCTAACCATCAAAGAAGCTGCTCCATTAATCCAAGATGGAGTGGAGATTCCAGAAGTCCCAGACATAATTGAGGTGGATGAAGATCAGCAAGAAGTAGCCCCAAAATCTAATGCTAAAGAAAGATTGCCTCCAGCAGTAGGGCGTCTGAGAGATCATCCAAGACACCAAATTATTGGTGATGCTAGCTAAGGAGTGGTGACCAGGAGCAGAAGTATCAACATAGCACTATAATAAAGCTTCTTGTCACAGGATGAGCCCAAGAAATTTGAAGAGGCCAACATAAATTAATTCTGGATTGAAGCAATGCAAGAGGAATTGAACTTGTTTAAAAGGTGTAAGGTCTAGAAGCTGGTTCCCATACTACAAGGATATAATGTCATTGGAGTCAAGTGGATTTACAAGAACAAACTTGATGAAAATGCCATTATAATCAAGAACAAAGCAAGGTTAGTAGCTAAGGGGTACCAAAAAGAAGAAGGTATTGACTTTGATCAAATCTTTGCATTTGTAGCAAGATTGGAAGCCATCAGACTATTCCTTGCATATGCTGCACACAAAGGATTCAAGTTCTACCAGTTGGATGTGAAGTCAGCGTTCCTAAATTGTGAATTAAAGGAAGAAGTCTATGTTTAGCAGCCTCCAGGTTTTGTTGTTCCTAACTCACCTGATTTTGTTTATAGACTTAGGAAAGCTCTATATGGGCTGAAGCAAGCCCCTAGATCTTGGTATGAGACAGTGTCTAGATTCCTCATTGAGAACAAATTCTCAAGGGGGAAGATAGACAATACCCTATTCCTAAGGGAATCTAAGGGTAAGATCATCCTAGTCCAGATATAAGTAGATGAAATTACCTTTGGATCTACTAATGACAACTTTTGTAGGAAGTTTGCCAAACTTATGCAAGGGAAGTTTGAGATTAGCAGTATGGGTGAACTTAAGTTCTTCTTGGTACTCCAAGTAAGATATACTGATGATGTCTCGTCCATATCCAAGTCTAAGTTTACCAGGAAGTTAAACAAAAAGTTTGGTATGGAGAATTCCTCCACCATGAGAACTCCCATGGGGTTAAGTATGCCTATAGGAAAAGATGAGTAGGGAAAACTGTTGATGCAACTTTGTATAGAGGGATAATATGCTGCCTTCTATATCTTACATCAAGTAGGTAAGACATCATGTATACTATATATGTTTGTGCTGGGTATCTGGCTATCCCTAAAGAATCTCAGTACTCTGCTGCAAAGAGGATTCTGAGGTATCTTAAGGGCACAATAGATCTTGGCCAATGGTACCCTAGATATGGGGAGTTTGAGCTAACACGCTATTCAGATGTATATTTTGCAGGCTGCAAAGAGGATATGAAGATCACTTCTGGTACCTTTCAGTTCTTTGGGAGAAGACTAGTGTCTTGGAGTAGTAAGAAGCAAAATAGTTGTAGGGAACATTAGAAATAATGTACTTGATTTGAATAATCCCTTTTAACTCAATGATATACACATAGTTGTATTTGATGTATGTTTCAGTTCATGCACGCAGGTTAGTCTATGTCATATTTATTGGACAGGTGGTCCAAGTGACATTGACAGATGGACTCAAAGAAGCTGATTGGAAATGCTAGTGATATTGTAGGGGGCGTGACAGGCACATCATGTAAAAATCAGCGATTAGAAATCCATCAGATGTCGAAAAAAGGCGGGACACGCCCTAGGTCATGCCTAGGGAGGGCGTGAAAGTGGGCGTGTCATGTACGTTGGCGTGCTTGGGGCTAAAATGCTTTAAATGCGGTAGAAGGCGTCGTGTTATGGGTGACATGCCCGGTGATACGCCTAGGGAGGGCATGCCGTTGGGCGTGTCAGGAAGCGTGCCACACATTTTTTACTTTTATTTTAACTCTGACATCAGGCTTCCTCAGTATCAGGCTACACACCCTGTGTCACGCCCGGGGAGGGCATGACAGGGGGGCGTGTCAGGTCATTTTTTGCAAAAATCTCAGGAAACCTGCAAAAGACAAGAAAATATTAGTTATATTATTTAAATAAAAAGAAACTAAAAGGAACCTAAAAAATACAAAAAGAAATAGATTTAAACAAAAATAAATATATTTTTACCCTAATAAATTAAGCTAAAATACGCATCATCAAATTCCCCCATACTTATTATTTTGCTTATCCTCAAGCAAATACTACGAGTTAGAGAAAATAAAGAGGATTAATTGAAAATTTTAAAAAATGCTATAAACGAGTAAGACGGGAATTTAGAGATACAGAAATTTTTAAAAAGAACAGAAAATTCCTACTTTAACTTAGCACAGGATTTTATAAATTTTACTAAATATAAAAACAAATCATCCGAAATTTTTACAGAATTAACACTTAATAAAGTAACGAGTAAAAAACACATTGAGTCAGTACTAGAGTCTAAGAGACAAATTAAAATCACAGTCAATCAAGACAAAGTTCAATATTTCTATCAAAAAAGACTTACTCAATCTAGTTTCTCCCTACTATACAAAAATGTAAACGTCGGAAGCATGAATCACTAGGGCTTTAATTAGGCGTATAGTTAGGCTTATGTTTTTAAGGGTGTGATATTCAAAAGATAAATAAGAAGGGAATTTGCACACTTAAAATAAAAAGAAATGAGCTTTGACAAAATAAATGCTACCCAAAATAAATACTTTTCACTTTTTTTCTTTTCTTTTACTTTTTCATCAAATATTTTTTTCTTCCATTTTTCAATTTTTTTCGTTTTTCATGCTAAAATATTTTCACTTTTTTTGCAAAAGATAATACAAAGATTTTCCACAATTTTTTTCAAAAAGATGCACATTAACAATTAAAGCTCAAAAATAATTTTAAAGTGTGCATATAGGTAAGCTATTTGGCCGTGGTGAAATAAAAAGTGGTGCTACAAAAAGGAAAGGAAATGCACAAAAATGGCTAGCAACGATTATTTTTAGGCGGGGTGCAAATGCTCAAACATTTCAAAAGAAATGCCTAAATCATTTTCATGCTTCCTAAATCTACTCAAAGTAAAGCTTTGAAATTTCAAAAGAAGATAAGCACAAAAATAGAAAATAGGAAATTTGCTCTCCTAAAAACAATAATAATAAGTGTCTAGACCGGTTTGTGTCTACTACACTTAATACTAACACTACAACATTTTTGGTCTTTAGCAACACTTGACTTGGCAACATTTACCAAACTGTTGTCTAAAACTTGATAGAGAACAGTTTATAAGTGTTGCAGTAGGTTAGCAACTTTAGGCATCACTTTTTGTAGAACATTCAAAAACTGTTCTCTAATCCATTATATGGAACATTTTTGAAATGATGTGGTTGACGGTTCGCTTTAAATAACGGTTATCACATGTTGTGTATTTAAAAAATAATTTGCAACATGTTAGAAGTGTTGCTAATGCTTTTCAACTCAACCAAAATTTATTTGAACACTAAAACTATTACTTAAAAATTAAATTTAGAAAATTCATGACAAACCCTCCCTTAGTTTCCCCTCGACACTTTCCCAATGGCCGATACCATTCCACTTCCTCCCGTGCACGACTTCCTCGCCATTATCTCGGATCGATTCACTTCCCGGCGACATCTTCGCTCATTTCTTCTCTCGACGTCTACTCCTGTTCTAAAAAGAAGTTAAAAATGGTGAGCTCTCTAATAGGGTTTTGCTGCGACGCCGTTTCCTCGATCATGATCTCCTTCACAACATAATGACTCTACAACGAAATTTATTTTGCAGCGTGTTAACAAATGCGGCGAAAATTTTTATTTTATGAGGATGTTTAAGGCAAAGTGCAGGTTTCCATTAGGTTTCAATTAGCAGCATTTTAATTCCGCGCCCGCTCTTTTTTTGATATCACTTCTCCGCCCTTTTTCTAGTGCTGGATTTGCCCTAGCCGCGGCCTGTGGGCCTCTCTAGTTTGGAATTTCACGCACGGCGCATCCGACATCACTTCTCCAGCGACGGCGTGCCCGATCATCCCCGTCAACAACGATGTTCATATCTTACTCTCTAGTGTCTGTGATGCGGTGCGCCGATCCATCGTTCGTCCATCTCTAGTGCGCGCTGAACCCTAGCAGCTTTCTAAGCAGGTATTTCTCTGAGTTCATTTGGTTCTTCTACTTCTTTTATATCTTTGAGTTCCTAACTTCATTCTTACTGCAGGTCACCTCTAAGAATTTTATTAGGTATAAGACTCTAAGTGCTCAGGTTTTCCCTCTTCAAATTTTTCCCCATTGAGTCACCCGGCCTTTTCCAGCTGAATGCTTTATCATTTCTCAGGTAAAGAAGATGGTACATGCCGGACATGAGGTTATACTTTTTAGTGGGTCATATGCATTAAATGGGCATGAAAACTTAGCAATTGCAGTTTCAAAGGCCATGCGAGGTCATTCTCTTCAAGAGACAAAGAAAGATGGGCGATTTCATGTTTATACCAGAACTTATTTAGATGGAGCCATCCTTAAAGAGGTTAACTGTTTTCTTGAACTATTTCAATCGTCTGGACCATCTAGTTTGCTTACTAAGTTATTATGCAGGAGAAAATAACTAGCCTTTATTCTTTTCGTACTCACAAAAGTCTTCTTAATGCATAAGAGATAACTAACTTATAGCTTTCTGCAGATAACAACACTCAATCCTTTATCCCACTATAGTGGGGTAGGCTATACGGATCCTTTGTCGTGATTATGCCCTTTCTTTTGTCATAACCTCACTAATGTTTAAGTCATCATGTCGTTTCTTATAGTTTCATTCCAGGTCTTTATTGGTCTCCCCCCACCCACCCATGCGCCTAGTTCCTAGACTCTCACAACAACTAACATGTGCCTCTAATGGTGTCCTTTGTACATGTCCAAATCATATTAGTCGAGCTTCTCGCATCTTCTGCGCAATTAAATGGGAAAAATAATGTCGGGAATAATCTTCACCAGTTCGCATGTACTGTAATTGAATACGAAATATAAGAAGACAACAATTATATAATAATTGTTTCTAGGCAGTTAATTTGACCGTAGATATTTTCCTAATGCCTTTATTGTTCAATTATCCCTCTTTACAGATATAATGAAACCAGAGGATGTTGGGTTTAGCACAAATATTCTCTTTTTCCATAACAGGAGTGCTTCTAGAAAACCCACAACAATAACTTTTACAACCATCCAAATTTGCGATAATTTTTTGGTATGATTTCAAAGTTCCTCAATTGATCCTTGAACTCTTTTCAATTGTATTTCTGGAAACATATAAAAAATAACTTTTCCTTGCATGTCTTAAGGGAGCGTTTGTTCCAAGGAAGTCCATACATTTCTTAGCTGTAAATTACAATGAAGTTTTGGTATATACTTGATACATCCATGGGTCCTCTAGTATTTTCCATAGAAAGCCAAAATGTAACTAAACCTTTTTTCCCACCTAAGTCATACATCATAGATACAAATTCAGCAATCACTGCTAAAGTAAATAAAATATAGCTGACTGACAATTAAATCCTCTATCCGTGCATGGAAGCAATCAAGGAAATAAGTGCAAATTGTTTGAAAATGATAGGGTTCAAACTGCTAACTATAGCAAGGAAATATCTCATAATTTTTCATCTTGAATTTGCTCATGGAGGGTAGAGCAGTTTCTTTTTATTCAATATATATTTTTTTTATCATTGTTCTAAGTTTTTTCTTTTTCAAAAGGTTGCACCTAACAAATTATTTTTTGAATGCTTTATTTAGCAAATATATAAGTTGGTAACATTATACGTGCTTGAATATGTCATGTAGTAACTTTGTGTTACCTGTAAATAGCTTGATATGACAGTGTCATGTTCTCTTCATTTCTCAATTTTTTTTCTTGTTACTTCACTGCACCATTGCAAGTAAATTATACTATTTATATCTTCTTATTTGGCAAATGCTCTATATTCTTCTTTTACTCCTGATCGAAATGACCAAATTTTGAATTTTTTTTCTATTTTTTGTGATTTAAAATCATGAGTGGTTGTTCATTATGGAAGGTGAATCGTTTGATCTGAAAAAGTGCAACATGTTTTGCAATACCTTTGCAAACTAACTCATGCTTCTAAAGTAATAAGATTTAAATTGATTGTTCTTACTTATCTTGAAATTTCTTTTCAATTGTTGCTCTTTAGAGTGAAAGCGCACTATATTTGGTTTCTTAATGCAGGTAATGCACTGAATTTGGCTCCTTATTCAGTGTTGTAGGATATAATATAGTGCCAAAGCAGGTCTATTTTGTATCTTCAGCGAGCATGAATGGTTGACTTCCTCAGTCAGCATGTTATCTTAGTTTTCTATTGACTTTTGGTACCTTTTTTGTAGCTGCAGAGGGACACAATTGTAGAAATTTTTTATGAAAAACATCTAGACCAGTTAATAGATGTGATAACATCATCTTGTCCCCCAAGGAACAGTTCATATGCAACTGGAAAATCATCTAGATCTGGTGGAAGATGTGAACATATCTCTCCATCTAAGGCTGAAATTTTATCCAACATTTGTGAGCTACTGTGCTTTTGCATTCACCAGTATACGTACAGGATAAAGTAAGGTTTAATTCTTATCCTTGATTTACTTTGCGTTTGTGGTTTAACATCTTTAAAAAAAACTGGTGTAAGAACCCTGGTGTAAGAAACCAGTGAGGAAGTTAACATGCAAACCAATTTGTTTGAATTTGCCACTGATTCCTAACAATTCGGAGATCCAGATGGTGTCCCTGTAATGGCGTTAGATAAATGGAATCAACAAATCAGTAATACAATATAATGGATATAACAAGGGAACATTTATGGTTCATAACCGACCACCAGCTGCTGTTTACTTGGGTTGTCAACATGTAATTTTAGTGCATATTGTATCAACGATTGTGATTTTAGCTTTCTATATATTACTGATGCATTTGCTAAAATGATCATTCTCTAGCCATATATAATCAAGATCATCTAGGTTGATTATAAACTATTCAAGTCAACTCAAACCATATATATTGGATCAATTGAGACCTATCAGAGCTAACTCGGTTAATTAGAATTCATGGAGGATCATGTTAGGCTGTTTGATAACTTCAACTGATGTTTCTTATATTTGTTTTAATTTTTGGTTTTCAGGTGGAATGCATCTATGTTGTTGAGGATATCAGTCTATTCCCTACTGTTTGTACTAATAAGGAGAGTTGTTCTTTATGAACCCAAATACATGATTGTAGTGCTAAGTTTGTCCAAGCTCAAGTTATCGCCTGCTGAATTATCTCAATCTGAAACCACTACATGTATTGATGTTTCTGATGATATTGATTTGCAATAGAACTTTATTAATCTATTGTGGTGTTCTAGTGTGCTTTGTTGTGAATAACTTCTTTTAAGTTATTATATATGCAAATATAGATTTTCGGAGTACAATAAATTTATGAGTTATTCTTTTATTAAATGCAATTTTTGTGAAATTATTAGTTCAGTTTTGAGGTTATTGATATGCCTCTATTTCAAACACTTCTAATTATTTCCAAACATGCCATTATATGTTACGCTCAACATCCTCTGGCGGCATTGGCATTTTTTAAAAAAAAATCACAATTTTTTGACAATAGTTTTAAAGTGTTGCATGTGTAGCTTTTGGCAATGTTTTTTAATTGTAACAGTACATATCAACAGTTCTAAAATGTTACAATAGGTCATCCAAAAAACTGTTGCCTATTCTAAGGGTTTAGGCAACAGTTTTTGTATGGTGTTGCCTAAAGGTATGAAAACTGTTGCTTTAGATCTTTGGCAACACGCCTATTTGGGACACCCCTATGACAACAGTTTTTGATATTTTGACAACACTTTGCAATTTTAGGCAATGGTTTTCAAGTGTTACTAAAGGCCGGAAATGGAGTAGTGTAATTAATGTTTAAAAATATTTTAATAAAGGAAAATAAAGGATTTTAGGTTTTATAAAAGTAAAAGAGATAAAAAGAGGGCTAAAGAAAAGTGATGAAAAATTCAAGAAATTTCTTAAAAATAGCATACTATCCTAAATAGAAACACTTCATGAGTCAACATACTACTCGCTTAACATATTTAAATAGAAAATTAATCTAATTTATTCTAACTAAGAAAGTAGACATGAGCTTAAAAAACAATAAAATGCAAAGTGACGGGGTATTAATTGATGTGGCAAAAATTAACTCAATTTAATTTGGGAATTTTTTTCAAAACATTTTATAATTTTTTTTAGATTTTTCAAAAAAATATATATATGTATATTTTTGATTTTTCTAAAGTAAATTAACTAAGGAAAACACTCCCCCATACTTAAAGTTAAACATTATCCCCAATGTTTAAAGTTGAGTATAAAGAGAGAGTTGGGAAGAAAGAGAAAAGAAAAAAAAACAAGGAAAAGGAAAATGTGCTTCCCTAGCGCTTGATTACCAGACATTAAAATATGTGTCCCACCGAACTTGGACTAAAGACCGGCTCGAGTCCAAGTTGAGAGGCGAGAAGCGGCACAAACATCTGGGAGCTTATTCTTGCACAAAACAAAATAAAAAACAACACAAAAAATGGATAAGCAAGGGGTGCCAAAACATTTTTTAAGAAAATAAAAAATAATTTTTTTGTAATTTTTATTTTTTAATAAAACAAAAAAGAAAAAGATTTAGAAAAAGAAAAATTGCTAGAAAAAGAAAATAAACTATTAGAAGGGGAAAAAAAGAAGAACTAGAAACTAAACTAGAAGGAAAAATAAAAGAAGAAAAGAAAACGGAATTTTCGCAATGAGGGGGAAGAGAAGAAAAAGAAAAAGATAGCGGTGATCATAAGATAATTTTTGGATAGAAAGATTCGGTTGCTCCACTTGAATATCAATCATTTTCGTAGATTGGGAGCAAACCAGGATATCCGAAAAATCAATTTCCTCAGAAGATCGAACACAAGAAAGCTCATCTTTCTCGAAAAATTGAAGAAAAATCGGGGGAAATCTCCTCCTCGAGAGGTTGAAAGAATAAAGGAATTTCTGAATAATCGTCTTCCGCAAGTGATATAAAGCACTGCGGAATCTCCGAAGATTCATCATTCGAAAGAAAAATAGGAGGAGGAGGGGAAGAAAAAGTTGCGGCCTCAGAAGCTAAAGCGTCAAAAATCACTTTTAAATGAGCATTGATGCTTGCATAAAATGCTACAGAATCAAAAATGATTTCAATTTCGCTAAAATCTAAATAGGAGGCGCACAAACTTGCGGAGAAAAAGCGGAGAAATCTTGAGATGGAATGGGTTGATGATCACCAAGGCCCCAAAAATGATCAGGGTGTTGCCACCCTGAGTAGTTCAAAGTAGGGCTAGGATCAAAATGTCCATTCAAGAAATTTCCGGAAAAGTTAAAATCAGAAAAATTTAGAGGAGAAGGGTAGGAAGGCGTTTGAAAATCATCGTAACCCCACTAAAGAAAATTCACGGATGGATCAATTTGGCCAAATTTATCCGATCCGGAAGGGATAAAATCATGGGTGGATGAAGGATATCGTACCCAACATTCCTCTCGAGAGTGACCAAACTGTCCGCAAGAAAAACAAAGACTATCCATAAAAAAAAATCAACCGCAAAAGAAGGGGGGGGGGGTAAGAGAGAGAGAGAGAGAGAAAGAAAGAAAACGATAAAATTAATAGCTATCCTTTTTTCAAAATATCAAAACTAGTCCCCGACAACGGCGCCAAAAACTTGATACACAAAATCGCAAAGGTGGAAAGAGGGGTTAAAGAGAAGAGAAGGATGATGTGGTGGAAGTTGATAATATTCTCCGATTCTATATACGATAAAGGCAAGAGTACCTTATCAATTATAGTATAGGATATTAAAGATTAGTTTAAAGGTCGTATTTCCCTAGGGCGTAATGATTACTTCTACTACGAGGAGATCGCTATTATTTTATCAAATAATTTTAAAGATTATATTTATTAACTAAAAATAGCAATTAAAATACTAAAATAAAATGAAAACTAAACTACTTGCTGAAATAAAAAGGGTTAGATCTAAAGATAAAAGAGGAGTACTCAATCTTGAATCACCTTGAAATAAGAAAATCAAAATGAAATAACAAACTATTTCTAAATAAAGTAAAACTACCTTGACCGTGGAGGTTCCCGAAGCATGAATACGCTTCTCTCGAAGTCGTGCCCACCTGAGTTTAGGAATGTCCGACCGAACTCTCGTCCAAATCGAAGACCTAAAGCTCGCCTTAAGGACAGCTAGACTGAGACCTACCTTACCTTGGCCAAAGAGACTGGACTGCTAGGCGGAATGGACAGCTGGGTGGTGAACCCCGCTATTGGATTTCACTCCAATCTGGGAGATTTGGACGTCTGCCTCTCTCGAGGGGTACATGCAACTCCCTTTACTCTTGGGTGATCAATTCAATATACTAGCCTCTCGTCTAACTAAGAGTGAAAACACAAATGGAAACTATATACCGACAATATAGTCCCACTAAATAAAAACCAAGAGTAAATCAATGGAGATTACTTTAAGAAGAAAAGGGAAGCTAAAACATCATAACTTGATCATCTCATTCTCAGATCATTGCAATCGAGTACAAATGAGGATTAGTTAATCATTGTAATAGGGAAAGAGAGGGGTAGATAATAAAGGTGCATGAAAACTAAAGAGAGAGAAAGAGAGAAAACTAATTAGAATTTATTAAAAACAAAAAGAGATTACAACTAGGAAATGGACATTACATGTGCATGAAAAGAAGCTAACTACTCCTACAATACTAATAAAAAGATATTACAAGAAAAGAAAGTGCATTGAATGAAAATAAAATCTATAAATGGAGGGAGAGAGAGAGAGAGAGAAAAACATGAAAATAAAAGCACTAAAACCCTAAGAAATGAACTAGCAGCACCTCCCCTCACCCCAAAAGTTAGTCTGGAATGCATGGAATGGCCTGGTATTTATAGAGATTTTTCACTGGTTGGTCACTCCCCCGTTACACCCAAGGAGGGTGTGTTAGGGGGGCGTGTCAGGTACGGAGTTGAACTCGGGAGCTGAATTCTGGCAGGAACGATGATTTCTTCTGTCAATGATGGACACGCCTTAGGTCACGCCCATGTCGGGGGGGGGGGGGAGTGACAGGCATATCATGTCAAAATCAGCGATTAAAAATCCATCAGATATTGGAAAAAGGCGGGACACACCCTAGGCCATGCCCAGGGAGGGCGTGACAGGGGGGCGTGTCATGTACTCTGGAATATGGGGGCAAAAAAGCTTTAAATACTGCTGAAGGAATCGTGATGTGGGTGACACGCCCGGTGACATGCCCAAGGAGGGCGTGTTAGTGGACGTGCCAAATATTTTTCCTGTTATTTTAACTCTGACAGCAGGCTTCCTCAAGATCAGGCTACACGCCCAGTGTCATGCCCGGGGAGGGCGTGACAGGGGGGCATATCAGGTCTTTGTTTCCCAAAATCTCAGGAAACCTGCAAAAAGACAAGAAAATATTAGTTATATTATTTACATAAAAAGTGACTAAAAGGAACCTAAAAAAAATACAAAAAGAAATAGATTTAAATGAAAATAAATATATTTTTACCCTAATAAATTATGTTAAAATATGCATCATTAAGGTACTTACGAACCCCATCCTTCTTATTCAATCCATTCCCTCTGCTAGCCTTCTCGTCCATCCACCTACCGAAGTAGTACATCGCGTCCTATATAACTTCCATCCACCTTGCGAAGCAGTGAATGTGACCCACACAGGCAATTTAGTTGTTTGTTATCTTTTTTAAGACAAAAATAAAACTTATTTTTCTTTTGCCCTTACAATTAATTTTCTAAGAAATAGAATCATGTGCCCCAACTCGAGTTCCTTGAGAGATCGATACTTGTGGATTTACTCACATATTTTATATTACTTGAGCGACTGGTGCACTTGCCAAACACGCATCATGTTTTTGGCATCGTTTCCGGGGAGTGTAAGCATTGTGTGATTTTTCTATTTGGAAATTTGTTGTGAAGGTTTTTAGTCTTATATTTGTTTCCTTTCAATTCCTCTTTTTCAAGTTATAAGTTGCTTTAATAGGTTGTTATTGGGTGTATTGTTTTACACAGAATTGCCTTTCTTGGAATACTAGTTTTCTTTGCATAATGTGGGCTAGCTTCAATATCCAATGTCATTGGTACGGATAAACCTCTCATTCTAGTGATAGATACCCATTGGGAAATGACGGCTCTAGTTCTCATAGTTCAATGTATTAGGAATCGACTTCGTACGGTACCTCATACATTGTACCAAAGACCTTAGCTACTCTGTTGCACCGCATATACCATTTTTGAATTCTTCTCCGGTCCTATTATGATCGAAGAAAAATTCAAAATAGTGTCTTATTTGTCAGAGAATGGATCACGCTCCAAAGGATGTGCTGAATATCTTCACTAGATGGATGAGGATGATGAGCTAGATATATGGATGTTCCAAGTCCTGTCGCGGTTTGTACACCTTCTACCTCCAATTATGTGTTCGTATCACCTTTGTATTTTGAAGGGAGTGATGAGGATATGACTACCAGAGTTACGACTTATTCAGGCACCAATATGGTTGTGCCAGTCTCCCCTGTTCATATATTACCTTGTATGGATCTGATTCCTTGTGAGGAGTTCGCGCTGATTTTTTGTTGAGAAATACTTCCTCCTCTTCTATGCATAATACTATATTTATTTCTGACAGTATTGCTGAGGATATTTTGTCGGATCAAGCAGGTATATGCAGTGTTATTCCC
Source organism: Platanthera zijinensis (assembly GCA_039513925.1). NCBI lineage: Eukaryota > Viridiplantae > Streptophyta > Magnoliopsida > Asparagales > Orchidaceae > Platanthera > Platanthera zijinensis. The sequence continues at coordinate 80,164,601 of CM077093.1, read as the reverse complement.
ACTCCTTTCAAGGAGGACGTTCTCACTATTAGAAAACAGACTTTTAGCTACGACAGATTTCCATGGCTAAAAGTCCAAAACCGTGGCTAATAACAATTAGCCACGACCTACCCATGGCAAATGGGCGTGGGCAATGCGAGCGTGACTAATAGTATTAGCCACGCTAAATTTGTGGCTAATAAGTTATTAGCCACGGTTCAATTTTCGTGGATAAAAGTTCCTCATTTGCCACGGTTCAATTTCCATGGCTAAAAGGTCTGTAATAAACATAACATAAAAAATATTCGGCCGCCGCCGCCCGACCGCCGCCGCCCGGCCGGCCGCCGCCGCCGCCGCCTTCCCGGCCGCCGCCGCCCGCCCGGCCGCCGCCGCCGCCGCCCGCCCGGCCGCCGCCGCCGCCGCCGCCCGCCCGGCCGCCGCCGCCGCCGCCGCCGCCCGCCCGGCCACCGCCGCCCGCCCGGCCGCCGCCCGCCCGGCCACCGCCGCCCGCCCGGCCGCCGCCGCCAGCCCGGCCGCCCGCCCGGCCGCCGCCGCCGCCGCCCGGCCGGCCGCCGCCGCCCGCCCGGCCGCCGCCGCCCGGCCGGCCGCCGCCGCCCGCCCGGCCGCCGCCGCCCGGCCGGCCGCCGCCGCCCGGCCGGCCGCCGCCGCCCGGCCGGCCGCCGCCGCCCGCCCGGCCGCCGCCGCCCGCCCGGCCGCCGCCGCCCGGCCGGCCGCCGCCGCCCGGCCGGCCGCCGCCGCCCGCCCGGCCGCCGCCGCCCGCCCGGCCGCCGCCGCCCGCCCGGCCGACCGCCGCGCCGATTTTATTTCAAACAATAATTTTTAATGGGCTATATAAACCCCAAATCGATCTTTTTGTTAGCGGTCTGGGACTAAAAAAACCCGACCTTTTGCCACGGATTAGGCTTTCGTGGCTAATACTAGTTTATTAGCCACAAAACAGGTAAACCGTGGCAAAAAGTCGGGTTATTTGCCACGGATTAGTCATTCGTGGCTAATAGTAGCTTATTAGCCACGGAATAGGAACCGTGGCTAATACTTCAGTATTAGCCACGGTTTTCCCCCGTGGCAAAAAAAAATCGTGGCTAAAAGCCATTTTTCTAGTAGTGTCTCTAAGGTGACGAAGTGGTTACTTCAACACCAGTTGAGGAAGCCCAAGTTATAGAGGAGGCCACTATAGTTCTTGCCGATCCAAGTGATGTCCTTGTCGATACTAACGACTCTCTGCTTGATCTACCTATCAGGAGTGATACTAGGATTACACCTGAAGCTGAAATTATTTTATGTCATTCTTCTAATTTGTTTCTTGATCCTATTCACTCATCTTATTCCTTGAAAATTTTTTCATTGAATGCAGTTCAGGAAGAAGTCAAGCCCGTTGTGCTGCCCAATGAAGGAATAGACAACCTCTAAGTGGAAACATACATTGAGAATTCTTCATCATACTACTTACATAATAAGTTGTAAGGAACTCAAGTGTGAGTTTACGGTATTCATATTACTCAATTGAGAAAAGGCTCTTCCATGAATCCACTACGACTAACCTATCCACTGCCTCATCTAAGTTAACAGGTGGAATCTCTAAGTTAAAGACTAAGCGATAATCAAGAAAGCTTTCCTGCGTAGCAAATTATACCGCACATGATGATTATGCACTTCAAATGCGAGCATCTCCTCCACTCTAGCACCAACAATAACATACCGCCATTGAAGAGGACAAACCCTCTCCATAGAACATCCTGGTCATTTGCTTCTTGATGCCCATGATAACTCGCACTAGTTGAAAAGAAGGAGGAAAGCAGAGAAATGGAGGAAATGGGAGTGAAAATAGAGGAGAAAATATTAAAAAATGGAGCTGGGCGGAGATTGCATGTTGTACCGTCAGGAAGAAGATTTAGGTCAAGAGTGCCAATCAGGAAGATGACGTGCGATTTTATAAAATAAAAATCACACGATTGTGCGATATACCTACGCACGGGCGGTCTTACCATGTGATATGCAAATTCTGCCCAAATATATGATTTTTGGGAAGAAGACTATACACGACAATATCAAACAAATTGGCATAACAAAATGACACATGATAGTAAAAGTTCGACCAAGCTCTTCACGAGCGCTTGCAGTGCGCAAAAAATTTCAAAACAATAAAATTGACCAATCCAGTGAACAAAAAAAGGGAGATCTACAAATAGAAGGAATAAATTTAACTATTATTCCTCGATAAGTACTTGGGTTACTGTCATCCCAGCACAACTTATTATGTAAAGAAACTATGCTAACAGATAGAACTATGAAAACTGAAATGATCCGGTAGTTGTTCCATTGTTTGTTTCTCTACCAGCCACGTGAGTTCCCCTCGGGAGTCTTCCCTATGAGTATTGGTAGTCTATCACTGGAAGGAATCAGACATATGAGGCTCGCACTGCAAAGTCTACCATGATCTACTCTCCTACATTGCGCTACGTTCAGTACATGATCGGGCATAGGATCAACACCCGAGCCAAGTGCACCAGTGTATGCCACTTCACCTCAGGCGGCCTCTTGCCCACTATCTTCTTTCCTAGACCACTTATCTCCCCCTAAAGTCAATAAGATGGTCGCACGACATCACCTGGATTGCAAAGGTATTATGGATCTTGGAGAGTTTGCACCAAAAGAGTATCAGCTCCAGGGTCTATCCCATCATTATGGCTATGATGGCTGCCTTCAAGTTGCTTCAGCGAAGTAGGGTTGAGGGTGATTTACGTTTTGTGATCCGTGATTCCTGTGCTGATGTTGCTGGTTCTTATGATATTATTAAGGCGAGTTCTTCGTCTGAGGCCAGGGTTCCCAACCTCATTTCCTCTTTTCCTACTTTTCCTGCTCCTTGGAGGCAAGCTCCTCAGTAGAGTGAAGAGGAGCAGGATTTGGCTATTATTGCAAGACTCACTCACAACTAGGAGTATATGGTTAGGTAGTACGAGATAACTTCTCAGAGTGAGGCATGTTTGGGTGTGTATGACTCTCTTGAGTAGATGAGGAATTCCTCTGTGCAATATAAATCATGGTGTCGACCTATTCCTCCTTCTCCTCTGCAGTCTCAACCTTCGAAATAGTGAGAATTCGAGCTCTTCTCTAACTAGGTTTTTCTGTGGTTTCCAGTGGGTCTCACTTGTTTTGTTTTTAGATTTTTTTATTTTTCTGAGAAATTTATCTATACCTGACTATATTCTGCTGGAGATCGTCCCTAGGTTGGTTTATTAGCATTGTTAAACTAGCTATCTAGTACTTTCTATTATCTTTGTGATGTGGATTCATGCTATGAAGTAGAGTAGTACAACCTTATGCTTCTTGAGTACTATATTTTGTGTGCTTAGAGGTATTTTTCCGTAGGTGGCACTAATGTTTTGAATTTAAATCTTCATTAGTGTGGCTGAGAATGGTAGTTATTTTCACTGCACTCTTTTGGTATACTCATTTCTGAGCATGAGTAACTCCTCTTCCTAAGCTCTTGTTTTTATTCTCAATGCTTATCAATTGCTCGCAATGTTTAGGTTAAATTTGGGGGAGGGTGTAGAATTACGTGTTACCCGTGCACGTGCATAATGAACATCATGCTAGAATTATCTTTTTTTTTAACATTTTATATTATCATTTTTCATAGTCTTTGCACACTACAACACCCACTTGAGAGTGTGCATAATCATTAGCACATCGCGAGTGAAATTCATTTTTGAGCGTGATTTAAAAATTTTAGTGTTGGCTTTGGAATGTGAGGTGGAGTAAAATGTTGACTCCTGTAGTGCTTCTAGTCGAGTGCTTATGTCTCATGTAGAAATTTGTGTAGATACAACTTCATTTTATGGGTTTACTTTATTTTATTCCTATTAGCGTAGATATTGTTTACTCTACTCAAAATTGGTAAATCTTGTTGTGAATCAAATGACAACGTAGGAGTTTGTGTAGACGTTTTGTAGCCCCATATTTCCCGATTCGGGAGGAAGGATAGTCTTTCTCATTGGTTAAGAACTTGCCCCATACTACTCTCGAAGCATGGGTATAAGATTAGTCAAGCGCGCAAGTGTGATGTAGGCCATTAATTTGGCTCAAATGAGCTTTGTACCACTCCTGTCATCTTATCCTCATTAGCCCCAAAGTGTCTACCCATCCGTTGATTCATCTCCACTATTATCTCATCAAAGCCAAATAGCCAATCTTAGGCGCACACCCAAATTTGAGCTTTAGTGTATTTCATTTTTTTATTGTGCTATTGATGTGGTGATTATGTTAAGTATATTTGGATGTGCTCCAATGATTGTATATACTAAAAATGATTTGAAAAAGAAAATAGAAAAGAAAGGGAAAAAGAGTAAGAAAATTTGTGAGAAAAATGTGAAAAAGAAGAAAATGTTTATTTGAATATCTTTATGAGTTGATTTTTATTAGGAGTAGACGGTGCACACACCCATATAGTAAAGTCTAAGTCCTGGGGTATGGTGCACCAACATTTTTTTGCGGGGCTTTAGGATAGTTATTGTGCTAGCTCATTGTAACACCCCTATACATCACATAGCATATAACAGTAGGTCCAGTCGGGGCCCGACGCTATATACCACAGACAGACCGAAGGGTTACTCATTGAAACCATTCTTCCAATCGTAACGTCCTACATAGAGCATCTAGCGTAAGCAATTTATTAAGTTACAAAATAAGAACCCAGACACAAGCATGAATGTCCACTATCAAACCCAAACACGAATGAATTACAAAGTACACAAAGTACCGACCTTATGGCCTTAAAAGAGTTTACTAAATTAAAAACAGTGTCTTCCATACTTCGGATCGCAGGCCAGTCACACATGAGTTAAACAAGTAAACAAAACAAGGCCTTCAAGGGCTGGCTCAGCAACAAGGGATTTGGCACGCTATTTGCCGTTCGGCTCCGCAGCACCTGCAAGCATAATTCATCGCATTGGTGGCAAACAAAAGTAACAGTCAGCTAAAGTTGACCAAATTATAACGATCCCTCCCCAAACTCGGGGCGGCGATGCTCCTTCCCTGCACTTATTAGAATATTAAGCATTATAGTGAATAATCACCACACCACAGGTGCAGGCACACACAACCACACACCTCGTGCTCTCAGGGTACTTACACGGTGAACCCGGTCAAAACTACGGTCTCACCACCGTCCCTTGGATGGCAATACTCGTGAGCATTTTAGTCTTTCCGGCCTAAGTCTAAGACCCTCCATCTATGCAAACGGTAAGTTCCATGTACTTTAGGTCTCTATAACCGAACGACACAGAGTGGGTACGGTTCATCCTAACCCATTACTCACACCGCAACGTCAAATTAATCCATATGCACGGGTCAAGCTTCCCCGAGTCCTAAAATAATCAAACATGCACATAACCTAGTTATGTTCAAGGCTGGCTCCCAGGTTACCAAGTTAGCTGAAATGCATTTCCGCCCTATTTTCCGGGTGCACCTTGGAGTTAATCCCCAAGACTCACTGTTACAATCTACTGCGTAGAAAACCCAAAAACAACCAAAGGCACAGAGTCTTCTCCGGCTAATCATTCATAATGAAACATCACCGATCTAGAACAATTTGTCCGGGTAGGCTTCACACACCATGCCTTTTTCGTATCTCGATTTTGGACTCTACATGCAAATAAGGGGGACAATTCACATCTACCCCAAGGAACACCGCACACTCGCAGCACACTCACGAGAGAGGGTTTTCTTATGCAAAAGAAGAAGAGCTTCACATGCTTAAGAAGAGAATCATTACCCCTAGCATTCCTCTTTGGTGCCATGGAAATCTATATGGATGGAAAGCACCGCGATGATCTCGCCTCCATAGATCTGGACTCGTCTTGCGATTTGGTGCTCGGAATCTCCTTTGGCGACCGGATCTCTCTTCATTCTTCCTCCTTGCTCTCCCCTCTCTCTAGAATTTTAGAAAGAGAAAACCGAAATAGAATGAGGGTTTCTAAGACCTATTCCTGGTTATATCCCAGCAAGAACAGTCCTGAGCCGTTGGATCCCAAAATAAGAAAACAGACGGCCACGATTCACACTTAAAATCCAAAACTTTGCCCGAACACGGCTCGCAACACACCCGTGTCCAAGGCCGTTTGCCTCAATCGACGCAAAAATCATCGCATCCCGAAAAGAACACGGGCTCTTGACACGCCCGTGTCAAGCTTGACACCCCCGTGTCATCCAGAACATGCCTGTATAGCTATGCGTGTTCTTTCATCGCCACAGGTCTAGCACCAACCAGAGGAGAACACGGGTATTCGACACGCCCGTGTCGAATTTGACACGCCCGTGTCGAATTTGACACGCCTGTGTCGGACCCGAACATGCCTGGGATCAGGCTTTGTCTCTCCCTCGATACAACTCGGCTATTAACCCTAGTAGGACATGGCCAGGGACACGCCCGTGTCTCAGGCCGTATTCACTGTTCGACGATCGTCGACTATAATTTCATCGACCACACTGCCATCGTCAAACCCGAGCACGTCATGCCCCTGGGATATGCCTATGTCCCAGACCGTATAACCTCTACCAAGTCCTAGACTTGGCTCAAAACACCACCCATCCCTCTTTTGAGTTTCGGGGCGTTACAACTCTCTCTCTCTCTCTTAAAAGAATTTCGCCCACGAAATTATCTAAAGGAAAAGATACACAAAACCAAAAGTGGTACCTGAGTGGAATAACTCTGCGTACTCCTCAAGCATGGTCTTCTCCTGCTCCCATGAAAGCTCCTCCCGATCGCAATTGTCCCGACGGACCTTGACCATCCTGATCTCCTTGTTACAAAGTCGCTTGACTTCAGAGTCCTCAATACGAACAGGATTGACCCTTGTCGTCTACCCTTCTTCCACCGATATTTGATCAACCGCGATCACATGTGAAGGCTCTTGCACCTCCTTCCGCAACGCTGATATGTGGAATACTTCGTGTAGACCACTTAACTCTACCGATAGCTTTAGACGATAAGCCACTTCATAAATCCTCTCCAAGACCTCAAATGGTCCAAGGTACCTCGAGCCAGCTTCTTCAAGCGTCGTACCCGTGAAACACCCTTGAATGGCTTTATCTTCAAATACACCCAGTCGCCAACAGTGAACTCCACGTTCCGATGCTTAGCATTATACTATTTTGCCTGCCTATTCTGAGCGATCAGTAAACGCTCTCGAATGGTTTGTACCAATGAAGTGGTGCTTTCCACCTCTTGCTTTTTGTACAACCTCGCCTCACCCATTTCTAACTACGACAACGGCGTGCAACATTTTCTACCATATATGGCCTCGAGGGGCGTCATTTGTATGCTCGCTTGGTAGTTTTTGTTGTACGCAAACTCCACCAAATACAGATGATCTTCCCACTACTTCCCGAAATCCAGGACGCACATGCAAAGCATGTCTTCCATCATCATGTTATCTCTCTCGGTCTGACCATCTGTCTGCGGATGAAAAGCCGTGCTAAAACTCAACTTAGTTCCCAGAATTTGTTGCACTGATCTCCAGTCATTGGACATAAACCTCCCATCTCTATCACACAATGCTACGGGGCATACCTTGTAGTCTAATAATGTTATTCACATAAAACTTTGCCTGTTTCTCCATCGAATCATCCTTCCTATTCAGAATGAAGTGCGACACTTTTGTCAACCGATCTACGAGCACCCAGATGGCGTTGTTTCTCTTCTGCGACCTTGGCAATCCATGCACAAAGTCTATTGAGATATCGTCGAACTTCCACTTCGGAATAGGCAAAGACTTCAAGAAACCCCCTAGCTTCTGACACTCTGCCTTCACTAAGGCGTAAGTCTGACACTTTGCTACATATAGTGCCACATCCTTCTTGAGTCCTGGCCACCAGAACTACTTTTCTAGATCTCAATACATCTTCATGCTTCCTGGTTGAATCGAGTACTTGGTATGATAAGCCTCGTACATAAACACCACCCATAAATTACCCACGTTTGGGACGCATAAACGACTGTCCTTCCTTAGCAGTCCAGCTTCAATCGTAAATTGGGAATTTGACCCATCCGAAACTACCTCCATGATTTGCTTCATGCTGCTATCCAAAACCATAGCCTGCCAAATCCGATCAACCATGTCATACTGAACTTCAGTCCAGTTCAATAGCGCTTCGGCGCTAGTCTGCTTGTCAACACAAGAGATATCTAACGCCTCCAACTCCCAAATCAACCGCTTGTCATGAACCGACAACCAGTTGGCTTGTGCCGGAGGAAGAGGAGACGATTCATCATAAGAGAAATCCTCGTCCAGGTCACGAGGGTAACCAATCTCCTCATTGTCACTCAAATTGCCAGCGTATTCAGCCTCGTCCTCAGTGACGGGAACAGTCCTAGACACAGCCTTAGACTCAATAGGAGAGTCAATGATAAATTTAGGCAACTCGGGGAGAGACTTAATAGGGTCTTTGGGCGTAATCGGGGTAGGATGCTCAATAGAGCCAAGATCAGTTGCGCCACTTGATACATAGGTCATAACTGTTTGCCTACCTTTACGGGTAGGATTACTCTTACTTTGCGGGCTCATGGCAGTCCTAGCAGTCACATGTACAGAACTCGGGATAGGGGACCTCACTATTTCCCTTCCTCTATAGGTGGGTGCAGGTACGCTAGGGGTATCTCTACCAACCTGGGGAAAGGGCCTGTCTTGGGATAATATGTAACTCCTATGATCCGGCTTGGTTCTAGTGCCATAACAATACTGGCTATCAGATGTCGGGCTAGTACTAAGGCGGTAGGGGGAATCAAATTTCGCTGAGAGAATTCTTCGCATGTGCGGCAAAGCATAAGGATAGCTACCAGCACCACACTCTTTCTCTTTGTTCAGCCAAAACTCGCGGGCTCGACCTCTTAACCGCTCTCGCATTACACTAACCTTTAGATATTCGCCCAATTGATTATATTCAAAATAGGTTTCTACTCCCTCAAGCCAGTATCTAAAATACTTGGGATCCCCATAACGATCATAGGTAAAAAATATTTGTGTGTAGATAAGTCAGGGAACGATTGGAAGCGTTAACGTCGAAAGCCCTTTCAGTATGAACCGGAGAGGACACTCGATCCGGATTTTGTACGAATGCAAAAGAAAGGGTACATGAACAACTAATTCCAAGAAAGATGAAATTGTTCCCGCTTAGCCACTAAGGTTATAATTATATAAAATAAATTTTCTTGGCTTAAAAAATATGAGAATTATTAATTTTTTTTTTCAATTTTGCTGAAAAAATAAAAAGATAGGCCGCTATTTGCAGACCAACTATTAAAATTTTAAAATAACTTAATAAAAATAATGACTTAATGACAAATTTTTTTTTTTGAATTTCTTATTAAAAAAAAGATAGAGAATTTCCAGAATTTTGGTTTTTCGATTTTGAGAAAAATAAAAAATTTTTGGCCGCAATTTGCAGACCAAAAATTTAAAATTTTATTTTTTTTTATGAAATACCATGCAACGAGTGAGTGCGTGTTAAGGTGCCAAATAAGAGGGAGAGGGTTCCAATTAATAAATTGACGTGAACCTCCCTCTGATACCAAATTGATGTAGGCCCACTCTTTCGAGCATTTTGGTGGCCGACGAAACAAACGCGACGCTCTCGAATAACTCTCACGTCACACTCGGGGGGGGGGGGTCGCAAAGCCCCTTAATTTAAGTCCAAGGCGACAGGCCAAGGTCCTCTCAAGTGAAAAGAACCCACACGGTTCGATCGAGCGTGTTGTACCAAAAGAAAAACCACCGAAAATAAAAGATTCGGTCAAGGGCGGTTCTCTCCCAACAAAGTACAAACGAGGGCCGCCACGCCTCATGAACTTAAACAAAAATAAGGTAAACAGGACAATAACTAAAATAAATTAACCACAAAAAATCAAGCGTTACACAAGCCACGCAATTTGCCAATGCCACAAGATCTATCTAAAGAAGAGAAACACATGAAGGTGGAAATGTTCGTTACCCAACCAGATTTGGTGAATCCGGTTCACTCTACTAGATTTGTTCTTCAACGGCACTGCCAGAGATACACCGTAGGGAGAGAAATTCGTCGTCTTCTTCGTATAACGCTATATTTGGAAAGTCCCGGTGAAATCTTCTGAATTTGGAAATAATATTTCCCAATAAGGTAGGAGAGAGAAAAGGTGGTAGGATATCAGAAATATTTAAGGAATGATATAATTCAAATATGGTAGGTAGATAATTTATGGACAGGGATATATTTTCAATATGGTAAATAAGAGGGGAATATTGTAGAGAATACTTTGGATTAGCAAAGAGATTTGGTGTGGAGGGAAAGAGGAGTAGGTGGGGCTCGGTTTTGGTGGTGGTGGAGGGGGCTCGGGTTTGAAGAGGATGTGGGATGCTCGGGTGAGGGAGTTTTGGGTGGTGGCCGAGTCTTTTGAGGGAGGAGTAAGGTGGCGGCTTTGGAGATTGGTGATGGTGGTGGCTCGGCTAGGGTTGCTAGGAGGTGGCTAAGGTCGGTTGGGGGAGAGTGGTAGCCGGTTGTGTGAAGGGTGAAGAGGATGGTAAGGCTCGGGTAGCAAGGATGTAAAGAAGTGATGAATGGAGAAGGGGAAGAGAAGGGAGGCCGAGAAAGAGGGGAGGAGGAGGGTGGCCGGCGACCGGCGGCAAAAAAAGAAGAAGAGGAATAGAGGGGGGCCGAAACATGCATTGGAGAAGGAAGAGGATTTCAATATTGAAATTGGTTTTCTTTTCATTCATTAACTAGGGAAAAACAACGGAGTACATTCCTTTATTTAGGCTTTACAATCAAGGGAAAAGGGCTACATGCAGCCAAACATGAAAATGAAATAAAACACAACACATACACCATGGTTTTATAACATAACCATGTTATAAATAATACATGAAATTAAACATGAAATAAAAATGATAATTTCAAAATAAAATAACTAATAAAATATATTATTACTCAATTATTATTTATTAATATATATTATTAATAAATAATAATTGGGCTTGCGCTCCGGATGGCTATTGTGGCGATGCTTCCAAGGGTCGTCCGTAAGCATGTTGTCGCCGTCATCAAAGGGTTGCGGGCCGACGTCTCCATTCAAATCTATCGGGTCACCATCATCGTTAGAGGGAGGACGCTCCTTGGCCATATGTCGTGGGAAGTCGGCTCCATCAGTGTATCATGTGGAGTCATTCCCCTATCTAAGTCCTTACATATACCTAGAGGCATAGAAAATAGACACGACCCAATGTTGTTGCACTCAATAGCTAAGAACTTAGAGATTAAGCACACTATGACCGTAGGACAATGTTTGCATAATTTAAGAGTCTGAACTCAAACATTGTACGTACGCACTATGGTCTAAGGCGCAGTCATGTGAACCTTAGAGAATTATATTTCTACAATAGGTTTTTTTGTGTGAACTTTTGGATTTTCTATATAGATACATTTTTATTAATTTTCAGAAGTAACAGAGACACTGAACACAGTGCAAAAATTACAGACATAAAAAAGAAATAACAGGAACAAAACTTTGCAACACATTGAGAAAAAGGAACAGCACAAAGAAGACCTGAAGAGAGCACAATAGACCACTTTGCATGTAACTGTGTATTACGAGGTATAACACATTGCTCGTACTGAGAATGAGCGCCCATGAGAATACTCAATACACATTTCACCTAAGAGTTGTGTCCACACTCTAGCCCCATACTGAGTGACGGATGGGCATGAGGTGCTGCATAAAAGCCGTAGGGTGAGGTGTTTATCCCATATACCTTCAAAAAAAACTGAAAAGCCTACCACTTGTTTCCCCCAGCGTCACACAAGGAACCACCAGAACCCTTCACCGGTTAAGAACACGATGTAACTAACTGGTTAGAGATCCTAGTGACGACACGCTTACGCCCCCACTATTGTGAGACATAGCAAAGTGAAATATGTGTTATTGATAGTATTACAAGAGGAGCGATGACACCAAGTCTAAGAATCAAACGCCGGCGTTAAGATTATCGCACCACGGTAGCATCAGGATATATAAGTTATAGGTCAGATCTAATCCCGCACGCCTGGTTGTTTCCCTTACTTTACTGCCGATGCTCTTCTTCCCTGCAACACTTCTTCCCTGCTTTAAGGTTCTCTCCCTCACTCTCTCCCTCTCTCAAATTTCTTGTAATTTAGATTTCATATCTAAAGGATTTGACTCTTTGTGTTTTAGAGCACGATCTAAGACAATTTTTCAGATGTTTGTTAGTTGATTCTTCAGTTTTTTTTGCTATGGATCACTTCCATTTATCATAGATCCAGCTTGTGTATGCTCGGATCATGTGTTTTTTGTTTTCAAAATGTCGATTTACTAGAAAAAAGAATCCTGTCTTTTGGTAAGAATTGGAGCCGAATTTTCATCCGTGTAGCTATCCGCGAGAGGTCCATTTTTTCCTCCCCTTTTTTCGGATCTTTGTTCTTTTCTTAGATCTGCTAGTTATAGACATGATCTTCATTTTCTATCATTTTTTGAAGGAAATTTCGTCCAAAAAGGAATTTCGGAGACATTCGGTGGAAGGGGATGATATAGTCTATCATACTACCGCCAGACAATAACACATTATCGCCTCACGGTAGGTTCCAGTGATCGGTCTCGAATAAAAATAATATTTGATTTCTCCATTTTTGTGTATTTACAGCTGAGATGGTATTTTGTGTTTGGTTTACTTTCAGGAAATGGCTTCGTTGAGCTCCCAGTCTGCACGCCGCAGTTTTTCAAAGAGGTCTTGGGTGCCGATCTCCACCTACCCAGCCATAGATGAAGCTACTTTAAGGATTCCTATGATTATAGATATTGATGATCGATATACTCATATCGATGAGTACTTAGAGGGATCTTGTGTGCTTGTAGTGATCTCATCTGGTTCTCCATTCTCCTCTGCCCTCACCCGATAGTTGTACAATAACCTTCGAGATCCTGCTCATATGCTCCTCAATGGGGGTGTCTAATCCTGTATTGGCACCGAGATAGTCAAAATAACCCATGCGAATCTCGACACTAAATATGTCTATACCCCGAACTGTCCAGTCCTCGACATCGTTGAATCCTTTAGAACTACTTGGGACTGGATGGAGATGAATGAGATTCTTCACGGTATGGAGGGGCTTTCAGATCTATTCACCTCGGTAGACACTCTCACTCCCAACGCTCGCACTATCAAGGATATCCTACTCTATTCCCTCATATTCAAGGCTAGGGATGATGATTTCTTTGTAAACTTGATGTGGAGATGGGCATAAGCTAGATTGATTTAACTTTCAGTAAAGTGCACCTATCAATCATAGTATAGGAAAAATCTACATCTCGTGTCGTATTCTACAGGGTCATTCAAATACTCGTACTCACCCTCACTCTATTATCATACCTATAATTACAATTTATTTTTAGCCTAAATTAACCTAACTATGACTTCTTGGAAAAAGAAACATTGGAGGATTAAAGATGATAAAAGCTGAAAGTCTAAGAGCATTCACATGAAAATAATTGCTCATCAATTCAATTCAATGTAATCATGTAATAATACATTAATCAAATTCGCAGTATAGTAAGGGTTAAACATCTATCCAATTCTCTCTCGAGCAATTCAACATCTAAACTAAAGTTGAGTAAATTTTCTCTCGAACAATTTACAATACTCAAATTCGCATAAAAATAAAGTACCCAATCTACTACATAAATTCATGAAATCCAATCTCTAAAATACCATGAATCAATTTATCCATATCACAATTATCCAATCAACATATCTCTCGATCATGCAAATTGAAATACAAAGAGAAATAACACCTAAATTTGAACAATTAAACATCATCACAACCTTCCTATTTCTCAATTAAAAAGTTGTAATTCATGTAAAACGAAAACAAAATTCATAACTTGGATAAATCTCTTTGTTTGAAAGCCTACATACGAATAAAATACCACAAATTTGATGAAAACAACAACATACATAATTACCAAATTGTTCAAATAAAAGTTTCATGCGAAATAAAAAATAACTAAAGTTAGATCACTAAGAGAAAGTAAAGATTAAAAGAGATACATGAAATATTAAATGCATACGAAAATCTTCTTCAATTTCTCCTTCTCTTGGGTGCTCCACTTTCGTCCCCTAGAAGTTCTCCAAATGAAATGATCCAAAAAGTTCCTATTCTAATTTTTACACAGGTTTTTATAGTCTCCTTGCAAAAAAGGTCAGACACGGGTTCCAACACGGCCGTGTTACAAGCCGTGTTGATGGTTCATAGGCTATTCCACGCGAATAGGCGTGTCTGGTCATGGTCTGTGTCATCTAACACGGGTACTGATACAGCCATATTGTTCGTCGTATTCTTCGCACACGGGTTGGTTGGCAGCAGATGTTAAAAGCATCCTTAAAAGGATATGGGTGGGCACACAGGCGTGTTCCCACCCGTATGGTGCTATGTATTTTTCTTCCAAATCCTCTGATCCATCCCAAATAGGATGGGACACGGGCATGTTCCTACATCTGTTCGCCCAATTCTTGTCCTGTCATTAGCCATGTTGAATCCGTGAACTCCTCTATTTTTTCCGAGACTTTTGGTTCTACTGGTTAGCAATACCTGCACTAGGAAAATAAAGGAATAAATAAATAGAAATAATAGAAACTCCTAACTGTGCTCTTCTATTCATGATAAAGAAAATTCTCAACTATTCTTGTGAAATTACAACATAGAGAGGTAGAAAATAGTGGACATGATTACAATTATGACAATAAAAAGCTTATCATAATTGTACTCATCAAATACCCCCAGACTTAGATGTTTTCTTGTCCTTAAGCAAACTAATTCAAACACTTGGGTTACGAATAAATAATTTTTCTTCCGCACACTGGTTGCTATGAATTTTAAGAGAAATTTGATGTTGTAACTGTATTGGAAATATTATAGCAGACTTTTCTAAATATACTTTTATCTCAAAATTCCTCCAATATATCTGTTAACTATCTTTCACCCTTTCTTAGAAATAGGATTATAGTCATCCATAACAATTATGAGGAGAAAATAACATTCTCAATAAGATATGCATTAGTATTTCAAAACTTATATGTACCCATATTAATAGTCATGAGCTTACATTTTCACACCCTCTCCACGACACTAGTTAGAATTAGTAAGGTTGGATCCTTATAACTTGTATTGTGGGTAACATTTTGGCTTAAGATAGGAGATTATAGGTGGGGTAATCAAAGATAACTCGATGGTTTTTATCACACCTAGATCACAATTGAGCCTTTTTGTTTTGTAAAAACCTTAAAAATACAATTTTCATATAAAAGCACCCCCAGACTTTGCAATTATTATGCTTCCCTAGTTTTTTTGATGGATACTCTAGATTTTTTTTTTCTTAACCAGGGGTTCATAGTAGGGATCATTCCGAGTGGGTGCAAATATACACGCACTAAGGCCACATATCACTATGTTTATATTTTTAAGGGGTCATAGTAGGGATCATTCCTAGTGGGTAAAAGTGTACATACCACATATCACTATGGACAAACTCCTTCCAAGAAGGTATCAATGATAGGTGTGCTAATTGGTAAGGATTTGGCCTTGGTGAATTTTAGTAGTAGAGTATCAAAAGGAATAGAGAGTAGGTCAAAATTGGGTGTGAAAGGGTATAATGTTTAAGGTCTTGGGCTTGCAAGGCTCAAACTATCCAAAGGGAGGCCTAAATCATTTTCGCCCTCACTAATTAACCTATGCAAAAGTTTTGAGGTTTGCTAGAGGGTAAGTTCTAGACACCAATAAAGAGTATTCTTTATTTTGATTCCCTAATACAAAATTATCAAAATGCTACACTCATCGACTCACTTTATTATAGATAATAATATTTTCTAAAATAGAGTGATTGATAGTTAATAATATAAAGGATTAATCTTAAAAATAAATTATATAGAGAAAATTTGGCTAATGAATTTCTATACTTAATTACAAATCAACAAATTTGAACACTCAATGAGCCTACTTTAATTCATGTTAATCAGCGTGCGAAGGTAAATTAGTTAGTTATAAACCCAAATGAGTGAATTAATAAGAGCTTAAAGGAGTAAAAAAAAATTTTGTAAGGGTGTATAACAACCTTGAGTACAATGATAACAAAAGTATAACCAATTGTAATCATGTCCATCAAAGAAATTATAAAATTGGAAAACATCCACCCCCAGACTTAGAATTTGCAATGTCCCCATTGCAATGTAAAGAACTGAGAGAGCAAATTCACCAACATATAAAAGAGAATTGAGTACCATGAATATAAAAGAGCAAACAAAGTAAAAGGAGCAAATGTGATAATATATAGTATAACTGATAATACTGGAACATTAAAATTTGAGACTAAATACATGTCCACACAAAAAATTGATACAAATAAAAATATCCAGGATGGTCGCTCTGATCGTCCTAGAAGTGAGGTTGGTGAGGAGGTTCCGGCAGGTGGCTGGATATCCCCAAATGATCCCTAATCTGAACTATAGCTTCCTCAGTCAGCCTCTACAAATCCTATATACGCTGAAGGCGCGACGAGAGCTTGGTCTCATAAAAGTGTTATAAATCACGCGCGTACTGAGATTGCTGTCGAAAAGGGGCTGTAGAAGACTCTCCCTGAGTGTAGGTGGACTGGGCTGGGGGGGATCAGTGGCTCATCAAGGTCAGGGTCTACCTCGTTGTCATCGTCGATATCCATCTGTGGTGCACGGCTCGCAATGGAATATATAATGCCACCATGCCCTAATGGGCGGTGATGAGGCGGAGGGATCGAAGACTGGCCATAGTGATAGGCACGATCTTCGCCACCACTATCATGGGGGGAGGGACGAGAATATGTTCATATTCTTCGCTAGGCGGGTAATGTAGGGTGCTACACAAATAAACCCTATATGAGAGTTGTCAGCCTGGTAAAGGATGAACCGAGCGAGCATATAACCCAGATGGATGGGGGTAACGTGACGACATACTATGAAGATATAATATATCCTGCCTGCTAACTACACTAGAGCTTTCGCCCCCGCCGCTCAAAGTGTAGCTAAGTAGGTGGTGTATGTAATGGAGGGCAGGATAACTTAGCTTGGAGGCCTTAGAACTCTTAGCCTCATAAGGATTTAGTTTGACGGTGAGGCGAGCCCAGATGTTTCCTGCATGGCCACGAGTGGGGAGATCGAAATGAAGTTTGGGGTAGGCAATACTAAAGAGGAATGAGTCCTCATACACTCCTAGGTATTGGGTGAACTGGAGAAGTGTGAGTGTATGAGTAGTGCCCGCTAGTCGAAATGAGATGATCCCCTCTTACCCATTTGCGTGCTTAGTCAAGGCAGGTCTAAGGTTTAAATAAAAAGAAGACATGAACTCTAATGTGAGTTCCTTAAATCCTAGTTCTTCGATAGAGAAAAATTGTTGCCACCCCATTACGGAGAGTAACTCCCTAACATCTCCCGCCAGATTTATTTCCTGCAAGACGTCCCATTCAATGGTTCGAATGTATTTGAATATTTTTACTAGAGGTGGTTGTAGCGTATGATGTGCACTAGATTTGTGAATATTAGCGGTACAGCAGCTTCACGCCTTTTCATTGACAGTGCTTGAAGTTCTGGGCGACGTCGACGACTGCCTTGGGAATGTGCTGAAGACATGATCTATGAACAATATGTAACATCCCAATGTTACTTCTAGACCCCTTAACTTAGATTGGGTTAGGCATGGGGTGGGTGTTAGGGTAATGAGCTAGGTTTGACCCTAGATAGTGAGTTGTAGCCATGTGGGGCCCACTATGGGGCCAAAGTCAAACTAGGTCAAACTAGCCTAAACAGGAACCCTAGCCACACCATGACCCCCTCATGATGCCCTAACCCTAAATACAATCTAAGTAGACCCCAAGGTAGGTCAGGGGGTCAACCAATTGACCATGATGGGTCAAGTCAACACCTCTGACCTAAATAGTGAAAATGGTGCCATAGCCCAATTCACTGGGTTGGGACCACCCAAATCAACCCAAATTCATCATGTGGGCCTAAAGTGACCCTATAAACCCTAGGGGAGAGAAAAATAGGGCCTCTCAATAGTAAATTTGGAAAGTTACCTAGGAGAGAGAAAAGAAGAGAATAGGAGAGAGAAAGTGCCTAGGAATTATTTTGGGCCACTTGGGCTCATCCCACCAACCCATGATGGGTTGGCTGACCATGCATGGGTATTAGGAGGTGTGGGACCCCCACCATGCAGCCTTGGGCCAAGCCCAAACCCAACCCAAGCCCAATATGACCTAACCCATTCATGGAAGTCAACTCCCCCTCTTCACTCACCCAACTCGGCCCTAGACTTGGCAACCCGACCCACTAAGGTCTAGACAACCTTCATGGCCAGTGGGACCCACTCACCAGCCACCTAGCCGGCCAAGACACCCAACCCGACCCCTACCTTGGTGAATCCGCCCCCTACCTTGGTGAAGTCGCCCACTCCCATAACTCAGCCCCAAACCCTTCCCCCTCTCTCATTCCATCCAGTCCTACCCCTGAGACAGAGAGAGAGAGCCGGAGACCACAGCTGCCATGGCCAACAGAGGAGGAAATCGCCGGAGCTTGCATGCCATGGGAAATCGCCGCCACCCTCAGCCACAACCGCCGCCGTTGGTCCGTATCCCCTCCCCTCTTACTGTGCTAGTATCCTAGATCATCTAGGTTAGAGGTCGAGCTCAAACGAGCTCGACATAGGAATCAAAAAGCTTGGAAAAAGCTTTAAAAATGGCGGCCTGGAGGTTTTTCGGGTTGGTTGCGCCGCCTCCGTCCGCCGCTCTCCGCCGTCCAGTCGCCGGCCAGATCAAGCTCCGGCCACCGTGAGGCCGGGGAAGCAATTGGCCGGAGGCCCCGCCGCCGGCGATGGCCGGAATCCACCCCGCAAGGGACACCTGCTCGGGTTGTGGCCTGCAAGCAATGCATGGGGAAGAAGACTCAGCAGCCGTCAGATCTACATCAAGATCTGTGCTGGCTGATATAAATTTCTTAATATTAAATACATATATGAATAGTAAGATTAAATGTCACAATATATCAGACACCTTGCATGTTGTTTATGAGGTACCTAGAGGCCCCATCTTAGGATGAACCCTGAATGAAAAAGTTAGGTAGATGGGTTAACTTTGCAATGCCACAGAAATCATGACTTTTGGACCAGTAGGCTGCCCTGTAGGGCTGTTTTGCTAGGACTGCCCCTAAACTAGGGCAGAAACCAAATTTGATGCCCAAGTCAAACCAAGCATCACCATGACCTGAAATTTTGGTCATGGGTGTATTTAGGGCATGCCTATGCCCTGCCAAAAATTTGGAATTTTTGGAAGAACTTTTTCTATAGTTTCTATCAAAATATCAAAAATTAAATTAAGGGCATAATTGTAATTTTAGGCACCCAAATGACCCCAAATTTTGGTGGTATGTCCTTGGGGACATTATTGGTGTCTGGTAGAAATTTCAAGGCAATTGGACCCCTGCATGAAGGGTTATTCCATGTGTTTGTGTAGGCTAATTTAGGCCTTGGTGTGCAATTAGCAATAATTTGTATTTTGTGTATTTAACCTAACTGAGGCACCCAAAAACCATGTAATAAATTCCAGTGATACTTTAGGGCATGTTTCACCCCTAGAATTATTTTTGGGATTTTTGGAATTAAAAATACCACTTAATGGAATTTTTCAAATTATAGGTCCTTTTGTAAAATAAATGGGAAAAATAGGTTTTGGCTATAGAAAACTTTCAGATTCAGCCAAGTCAAAGTATGGTGTTTTAATTGACTTAAGAAAATTTCTTATCTCTGTTTGGCAACTGTTAGAGCAAAATTCATGGAAATGACCATTTTACCCTTTTTGTAAATGTTTATGAATTAGTATAAATACTTGTTGGATAATTGTGAAAATAATCCTAGAGTTGCATAATTGTTATATTAGTCTTGTAGATTTATATCAGAATTTTTGGGTACAATATTAATTATTAATTAGCATAATGGCATTTTTGGTAAATAATTAAGAATGGATTTTGATAGACCATTACCTTGTAGAAATTAATAAAACTCTGCCATTAGTCATAAAATGGTAATATAAATGCTCAGTAATTTTCCTGGAATTTTGGTGTATATATTTCTTGTACTTCATTTGGAAAGTGACAAATAGGTAGAATTTGTATTAATTATGGGAAAAATAGAAATATAAAAAGAGAAATTATGGAATGTTGTAGACAGTAATATTTTATTCATATGCAACTCAGGAAAATTCCCTTAGGTCAGAAGATTTTAATTGATAATACTTCTTGTGTAAAATGACCTAGGGAATAATTTAAAAGATTTATTTAAAGGCCTTAATGACCTAGGAAAATTATGAAAATCAACCCACTCATTTTATTAGTCCATACCACCCTAGGATAAATATTTGGGGTCAGTTGGATCAAGGATTTAGAAGTTCGATTTCAGGGTGGTGTTAGGTCATGGGGTGCGCATAGTAAAAGTAGGCTGGACTATAGGCCGCCAGGGGATGAATCAACAACTGAGTTAGAGTCTAAGTTCGGAAGTATAACCCTGGGTGGCAGATGCATTATAGAGACGAGAGTAAAAGTGCAACATTAGTCATGCCTAGGTAGGGTTGACGGAGGACCGTCACTCCTTAATCTATACCTTAAATCACTAGGTCACTCTATGTAACAGGAGAGAGAAAAGGGGGTCCGGGGTAAGAAACAACTAAAGTAAATATCCTTGAGAAAGGGAGCTTTGGGATTCAGCCCATCGCAGCTCCTAGTGCCCCTGAGAACCCTTCACCGGGAATACCTTGGGCAGTCCTGGGACTAACCTTAAGACTCTAAGTATGATAATCTGTAGATAAGAGTAGTCTAATAGGCTAGGTGAACTGGACATGTGCTCACTCGTGCCGGGTTGGAGGGACTTGGAGTCTTTTGACTACTTGCTCACCCGTGCAGAGTTGGAGAAAAGAAATTGGCTTATATACACCCACCCGGCCAGGGTTGGAGGGTTTGTAGCATATACTCACCCGTGGCGGGTTGGAGAGATTTGAGACAGGATAGTCCTTGGAGCTGGAGGCTCAATATATAATACTTGCATGTGCATATACTAGTGGCGGGCCATGCGGTACTGGCCGGTCGTCACACCGACGGCAGTACGGTGGACCAGGCGGGTGCGAGGGTTAGAAGGACCAGTAGGATGTTTATACTGGAGTCTGGAGGACTTTTCCTAATAACGCGCACCCGACCCAACAAGACTGACAGGTAGTCAGCAAAGTGGTACGCAGAGACTCTAGAGTGCACTGTCGGTGTACAGAGGCGTACAAGAGAGGTCTAGGCCTGGTAGTGTGTATACCCGCCTAGAAGGCGGAGACGCCCGCTCCGCTGCTGCCGTAGCCACAACGGTGGTACCTGAGAGTGATGCTAGCTCTCGAAAAGTGGGAACTAAAGGTCTGTGATCACGGAGTCGTGTGTGTGTGTTGCACTGCATGTTCATATCATACCCACCATATAGATGCATAACATTAACCTTCATAACAACTTAAGTCACCTAATGTATAAGTGGTATGGGACACTTATACATTAGGACCTGCTATACGATCCCTTAGCCTATAAGCCTGAGTGGGCATGTTTATAGGTTAAGGTTATTTTCCTTTATATATATGCTTGTGACTCTGACACCCCATTGTATAAATGGTATGGGACATTCTATACAATGGGAGCCTGCAAAAGATCCCTTGCTTATGCGTACCTGCATAAGTGGAGGTTACATTTCATTATATTTTGATTATATATGTACCCTGTTAGTTTCCTGTCACCTGCTCGCCTTTGCCACCCCTTGTTGTCCTCCGCTTCGTCCTCCCGCACGGTGCCTAGGAGTTGCAGGAGGAGGTGCTGAGGATACGACTTAGTCTTTTTGACTAATGGTCGGTGACCTTACTATTTTAGGAGCTCGAGGAGGTGGACCAGCACATCGAGGAGGCCGGACTTGAGGGGCAGATACCAGCTACTACTACTGGGGCACGTCTACAGGTGATGAGAGAGTTTTAGTTATTCCGCTGCTGTATGTGAGAGTGAGAGAGATTATGATGTACTGGGCATAAGCCCTATTTACTTTCACTTATGTGCTCATTATGGACTGGCTTTTATTTCATTTGACATATATATGTGATGTGGCTGTGGACTTGCTTCTGCTTTTACTCTGATTTATTATGCAATTATTCTCATATTGGCCGAACAGGATATGATCGTACTAGCCGGCAGAATCGGCGTCTTGCGGTGACGACTAACTCGTGCGTTAGTGTCACCGTAAGGTGGCGGTTCTGGGCATAAGATCCGGGTTGCCTCGGATTTGAGGAACAGGATCTTACAAACTGGTATCACTTGAAACCACGATCATATGAGAATACAGTCCACCACACTGGAACACCCCGCTCCAGCATTAGTTTGCGGACAAACTATGCAGCGGAAGCAGTGGTGTGCCCATGCGTAAAAAGCCACATAATCAGTCCATCAAACAATGAGTTAGGCCAATTTTGACGTTAAGTTTTTCCTTTATGCAGCCTCCGCAGGATACGGTTCCTCCCCCTCCGGCTGCCATTCCGTTCATGCAGACTGAGATGGGGCAAACCCTGACGGCTATCCTGGATGCCTTCAGAGCGCAGCAAGCCCCGGTTCAGCTGCCCAACCCAGGATCGAACTGGTTGAGTGCATTCAAAGGTCTGTCCCCGCCGCTGTACCGCGGGACAGAAGACGCGGTAAAGACAGAGGAGTGGTTGGAGACCATCCAGGAGCTGCTAGCCGGCATCAGCTGCCCCGTCAGACAGGCAGTTCCCCTTGCCACCTCGGCACTAGATGCTCATGCAAAGAGGTGGTGGAAGTCGGTGCGGGACTCTACATTCGCCGACCGGGAGCTGATGGACATATCTTGGGAGGAGTTCAGCGACGTCTTCTTGGAGCATTATGTATCTTCCACAGACCGAGATACCTTGGAGGCGAGGTTTCTGAGCCTCCAGCAGGGGAGCCGATCAGTTATTGAATATCAGAGAGAGTTCTCCCACCTGGCTAGGTTTGCAGGCTTCCATGACTGGGACGACCAGAAATACGCGAAGAGATTCTATCACGGGCTCCGCGACTCTTTGAGGCAGCCCTTGCTATTCATTGCCCACGGTACCATGGCGCAGATCATCGAGATGGCAAAGAAGCTGGAGGCTGACCAGCTGTTGGTGCAAGGCAGAGGGAAGAGATCGTTGGATGGACAGTCGTTTGGGGAGAGCAGCAGATCGTCTCAGAGGGGAAAGACGATTGGATACAGGAGAGGTGGGGGACGTCGTCATCCCAACTATAGGCAGGATCAGGGGCCTCCTCCACCTTTGGCTCCCCCACCTATGCAGATTCCCGGACCGATGAGACAGGTTGATCGAGGTCAGAGGCAGATCACCTGCTTTGGTTGCGGCCAACCTGGGCACATCAGGACGCAGTGCCCGCTTCAGGTCCACCCTCTTCCTCCTCCTCCACCTCCAGTGGCCCCTCCAGTTCACCAAGGCCGAGGACGAGGACGAGGACGGGGACGAGGCCGAGGCCGAGGATATCACGGCCGAGGCCGAGACCGGGAGCAGGTATACGCGCTGGATCTCACGGAACAGAGGGACCCAGAGGAGGTGATTACAGGTACTTAAAATTTTGTAAGATTTATAAATTTTAAATTTTCTCTTTCTAAGAATACCTTAGACATTAATAGTAATACTATTCTTTGAACTCAAACGAACCCAGGCATAGTGATGATTAGCGGCAAGCCCGCTCACACCCTCTTCGACACGGGTGCGTCACACTCCTTCGTATCGAACTCGTTTATTGAAGGATTAGAGGGAGTGGAGAAGTTTTCCGGTTTGGAAAAGAGAGTGCGACTCCCTGATGGTACGGAACTTCGAACCACAGACTGCTGCAATATGGATGTCGAGATAGGAGGCAAAGCGTTCGAAGCCCCGACAACAATTCTGAGCCTACCGGATTATGATCTGATCCTAGGCATGAACTGGCTTCATTGGAACTACGCGCAGATAGATTGCCCCTCGAAGAGGATCACACTCAGACACGGGGACTCCCACGTCATCATTGAAGGTATCCGTTCCATTCCCCGACTCTCTTTATCTTCAGTACATGCCGTTAAGGCCTATGAACAGGGAGAAGAGGTATACCTCATTTGTTTCGAGATGGCTGTGGTAGAGAGTTCCATAGCTGATATTCCAGTGGCACGAGATTATGCTGATGTCTTTCCGGAGAAGTTACCTGGGCTACCACCATCGCGGGACTTAGACTTCAGGATCCAGTTGGTGCCAGGGGCAAGACCAGTGTCCCGAGCACCCTACAGAATGGCCCCTAGAGAATTGGCAGAATTCAGGACACAGTTACAGGAACTGGTGGAATCGGGTTTTGTACGACCGAGTTCTTCGCCTTGGGGAGCACCTGTTCTATTTGTGAAGAAGAAGGACGGATCGCTGAGACTATGTATAGATTATAGAGAACTGAACCGATTGACGGTTCGGAATACATATCCATTGCCACGGATAGATGAGCTCTTCGATCAGCTTCAAGGAGCTTGCTGGTTTTCAAAATTGGATTTGCGCTCGGGTTATTATCAGCTCCGCATCAGAGAAGAAGATATACCGAAGACGGCCTTCAGCTCCCGTTATGGCTTATATGAGTTCACGGTGATGCCGTTCGGGCTCACGAATGCGCCCTCGGCCTTTATGACGCTCATGAACAGGGTATTCGAGCCTTATCTGGACCGGTTTGTTATAGTCTTTATTGACGACATTCTGATTTATTCGCGATCTCGAGAGGAGCACGCAGAGCATTTAGCACTGGTATTGCAGAAGTTAAGAGAATTTCAGATGTATGCGAAGTTCTCAAAATGTCAATTCTGGCTTCAGGAAGTGGCCTTCCTAGGACACACAATCAGCGGAGCTGGATTAGCTGTGGATCCTGCTAAGATAGAGGCAGTACGGGATTGGCCACGGCCAAAGACGGCGTCGGATATACGTAGCTTCTTGGGTCTGGCAGGTTATTATCGTAAGTTCGTGGAGGGGTTTTCAAGGATAGCCCTCCCCCTCACGTCCTTGACGAAAAAGGATGCCGCATTTGACTGGACAGAGCGGTGCGAGTCAGCATTTCAAGAGCTCAAGGATCGGCTCACTTCGTCCCCCATCCTTGCACTTCCCTCGGGGAGTGAAGGATTTCAGATATATACGGATGCATCCTATCAGGGGATGGGTGCAGTCTTAATGCAGCACGGGCATGTTATCGCTTATGCTTCGCGACAGCTGAAGAAGCATGAGCATAACTATCCTGTACATGATCTCGAGCTCGGGGCCGTAGTCTTTGCCCTCAAGACATGGAGACATTACCTCTACGGGATTCATTGTGACATATACTCCGATCATAAGAATCTCAAATACATCGACACGCAGAAGGTTCTGAACCTGCGACAGAGGAGGTGGCTTGAGTTCCTCTGCGATTACGACTATAAGATGCACTATCACCCGGGAAAGGCGAATACTGTAGCAGATGCTTTGAGCAGGAGAGCCGGCACTTCTGGACCGGAGTCCCGGGTGATGTCTATGGAGCTACTACGCATGATGGAGGATATGCAGATTACCATGGTTTCGGAAGCCGAGCCAGTGCTCTATCGAGAGTACCTGAACTCTTTGGTCAGCAATGATGATATACAGAAACGCATTCTTACACATCAGAGATTGGATACTGATCTAGAGCCCATCTTTGACGCTCTAAAAGGAGGCAAGCATGAGGATTATACGCTGGAGGACGACCTTCTTCGATTCCGTGGCCGAGTGTACATTCCAGCAGGTGGTGAGATCCGGGATGACATCCTCAGAGAGGCACACTACTCCAGATATTCAGTGCATCCCGGTATCACCAAGATGTGGGCTGACTTACGGCGGACCATGTACTGGCCAGGAATGAAGAGGGAGATCATATACCTGGTGACACACTGCGAGACTTGCCAGCGAGTGAAGGCCGAATGCAAGAGCCCAGGCGGTATATTACAGCCACTGCCAGTCCCAGAGTGGAAGTTCGAGGATATCTCTATGGATTTTGTTCACGGACTCCCTCGCTCTCATTCTGGGCACGACTCCATCTGGGTCATTGTAGACAGGTTGACCAAGGTGGCACGGTTTATCCCGGTCAGAAAAGATGCCCCGGTTGCTGTACTGGTGAGGTTGTTTGTAGAGCAGTTCGTCCGGTATCACGGAGTACCCAGGTCTATTGTTTCAGATAGGGATGGTCGCTTCACCTCCAGGGAATGGAGGGCAGTGCACGCTTACTTGGGATCCAGACTTTCCTTTAGCACTGCCTTCCACCCGCAGACCGATGGTCAGACGGAGCGGACGATACGCACTATGGAGGACCTGCTCAGGTTATGTATTTTGGATACAGGGAAACCTTGGGAGAGGCTACTGCCGTTGATCGAATTCTCATACAACAACAGCCACCAGGCCAGCATCGGGATGGCTCCTTACGAGGCGCTTTATGGGAGAAAATGCCGGACTCCGCTATCCTGGGTGCAAGATGTGGATACTCGAGCCCTTGGGTCAGACTTTGTAGAGGATACGGAGGCTCAGATTCATTTGATCAGGGATCGGCTTCTGGAGGCTCAGAGCAGACAAGCGAAATATTATGATGCTCGACACCGGAAAGTGGACTTCCAAGTTGGGGACAGGGTTTTCCTGAAAATCCGACCGGTACACGGTTTTTCTCGGATTCGGAGACATAAGAAGCTCAGCCCCCGGTACATGGGACCATACCTGATTCTGGAGCGTGTGGGCCCCTTGGCCTATCGGCTGCAGCTACCTCCGGAGCTGAGCAGCCTACACGATGTGTTCCATGTCTCTTCTTTGCGAAGAGCTCTCCTTCGCCCTGAGCAGCATGTCCCTACTGCAGCTGGACCGGTAGAGCCTGACCGTTCAGTTAGATTGGAGCCGATCCGGATCGACGATTCAGCGGTCCGAACGTTGAGGAAAAAGAAGGTTCCACTCGTAAAGGTGCTGTGGTCCAACCATGGACAGGAGGAGCACACCTGGGAACCTAGGGATCTGATGCTGGAGCGTCATCCAGAACTATTTACATCAGGTACTTTTATGTTATTTTCTACAAAATTTCCTTAACAATTTCTGCAACTGGAACCCGTAGACCCAAACTTAAATTTCGGGGACGAAATTATTTCTTTTGTTTATAGGATTTGTAACATCCCAATGTTACTTCTAGACCCCTTAACTTAGATTGGGTTAGGCATGGGGTGGGTGTTAGGGTAATGAGCTAGGTTTGACCCTAGATAGTGAGTTGTAGCCATGTGGGGCCCACTATGGGGCCAAAGTCAAACTAGGTCAAACTAGCCTAAACAGGAACCCTAGCCACACCATGACCCCCTCATGATGCCCTAACCCTAAATACAATCTAAGTAGACCCCAAGGTAGGTCAGGGGGTCAACCAGTTGACCATGATGGGTCAAGTCAACACCTCTGACCTAAATAGTGAAAATGGTGCCATAGCCCAATTCACTGGGTTGGGACCACCCAAATCAACCCAAATTCATCATGTGGGCCTAAAGTGACCCTATAAACCCTAGGGGAGAGAAAAATAGGGCCTCTCAATAGTAAATTTGGAAAGTTACCTAGGAGAGAGAAAAGAAGAGAATAGGAGAGAGAAAGTGCCTAGGAATTATTTTGGGCCACTTGGGCTCATCCCACCAACCCATGATGGGTTGGCTGACCATGCATGGGTATTAGGAGGTGTGGGACCCCCACCATGCAGCCTTGGGCCAAGCCCAAACCCAACCCAAGCCCAATATGACCTAACCCATTCATGGAAGTCAACTCCCCCTCTTCACTCACCCAACTCGGCCCTAGACTTGGCAACCCGACCCACTAAGGTCTAGACAACCTTCATGGCCAGTGGGACCCACTCACCAGCCACCTAGCCGGCCAAGACACCCAACCCGACCCCTACCTTGGTGAATCCGCCCCCTACCTTGGTGAAGTCGCCCACTCCCATAACTCAGCCCCAAACCCTTCCCCCTCTCTCATTCCATCCAGTCCTACCCCTGAGACAGAGAGAGAGAGCCGGAGACCACAGCTGCCATGGCCAATAGAGGAGGAAATCGCCGGAGCTTGCATGCCATGGGAAATCGCCGCCACCCTCAGCCACAACCGCCGCCGTTGGTCCGTATCCCCTCCCCTCTTACTGTGCTAGTATCCTAGATCATCTAGGTTAGAGGTCGAGCTCAAACGAGCTCGACATAGGAATCAAAAAGCTTGGAAAAAGCTTTAAAAATGGCGGCCTGGAGGTTTTTCGGGTTGGTTGCGCCGCCGCCGTCCGCCGCTCTCCGCCGTCCAGTCGCCGGCCAGATCAAGCTCCGGCCACCGTGAGGCCGGGGAAGCAATTGGCCGGAGGCCCCGCCGCCGGCGATGGCCGGAATCCACCCCGCAAGGGACACCTGCTCGGGTTGTGGCCTGCATGCAATGCATGGGGAAGAAGACTCAGCAGCCGTCAGATCTACATCAAGATCTGTGCTGGCTGATATAAATTTCTTAATATTAAATACATATATGAATAGTAAGATTAAATGTCACAATATATCAGACACCTTGCATGTTGTTTATGAGGTACCTAGAGGCCCCATCTTAGGATGAACCCTGAATGAAAAAGTTAGGTAGATGGGTTAACTTTGCAATGCCACAGAAATCATGACTTTTGGACCAGTAGGCTGCCCTGTAGGGCTGTTTTGCTAGGACTGCCCCTAAACTAGGGCAGAAACCAAATTTGATGCCCAAGTCAAACCAAGCATCACCATGACCTGAAATTTTGGTCATGGGTGTATTTAGGGCATGCCTATGCCCTGCCAAAAATTTGGAATTTTTGGAAGAACTTTTTCTATAGTTTCTATCAAAATATCAAAAATTAAATTAAGGGCATAATTGTAATTTTAGGCACCCAAATGACCCCAAATTTTGGTGGTATGTCCTTGGGGACATTATTGGTGTCTGGTAGAAATTTCAAGGCAATTGGACCCCTGCATGAAGGGTTATTCCATGTGTTTGTGTAGGCTAATTTAGGCCTTGGTGTGCAATTAGCAATAATTTGTATTTTGTGTATTTAACCTAACTGAGGCACCCAAAAACCATGTAATAAATTCCAGTGATACTTTAGGGCATGTTTCACCCCTAGAATTATTTTTGGGATTTTTGGAATTAAAAATACCACTTAATGGAATTTTTCAAATTATAGGTCCTTTTGTAAAATAAATGGGAAAAATAGGTTTTGGCTATAGAAAACTTTCAGATTCAGCCAAGTCAAAGTATGGTGTTTTAATTGACTTAAGAAAATTTCTTATCTCTGTTTGGCAACTGTTAGAGCAAAATTCATGGAAATGACCATTTTACCCTTTTTGTAAATGTTTATGAATTAGTATAAATACTTGTTGGATAATTGTGAAAATAATCCTAGAGTTGCATAATTGTTATATTAGTCTTGTAGATTTATATCAGAATTTTTGGGTACAATATTAATTATTAATTAGCATAATGGCATTTTTGGTAAATAATTAAGAATGGATTTTGATAGACCATTACCTTGTAGAAATTAATAAAACTCTGCCATTAGTCATAAAATGGTAATATAAATGCTCAGTAATTTTCCTGGAATTTTGGTGTATATATTTCTTGTACTTCATTTGGAAAGTGACAAATAGGTAGAATTTGTATTAATTATGGGAAAAATAGAAATATAAAAAGGGAAATTATGGAATGTTGTAGACAGTAATATTTTATTCATATGCAACTCAGGAAAATTCCCTTAGGTCAGAAGATTTTAATTGATAATACTTCTTGTGTAAAATGACCTAGGGAATAATTTAAAAGATTTATTTAAAGGCCTTAATGACCTAGGAAAATTATGAAAATCAACCCACTCATTTTATTAGTCCATACCACCCTAGGATAAATATTTGGGGTCAGTTGGATCAAGGATTTAGAAGTTCGATTTCAGGGTGGTGTTAGGTCATGGGGTGCGCATAGTAAAAGTAGGCTGGACTATAGGCCGCCAGAGGATGAATCAACAACTGAGTTAGAGTCTAAGTTCGGAAGTATAACCCTGGGTGGCAGATGCATTATAGAGACGAGAGTAAAAGTGCAACATTAGTCATGCCTAGGTAGGGTTGACGGAGGACCGTCACTCCTTAATCTATACCTTAAATCACTAGGTCACTCTATGTAACAGGAGAGAGAAAAGGGGGTCCGGGGTAAGAAACAACTAAAGTAAATATCCTTGAGAAAGGGAGCTTTGGGATTCAGCCCATCGCAGCTCCTAGTGCCCCTGAGAACCCTTCACCGGGAATACCTTGGGCAGTCCTGGGACTAACCTTAAGACTCTAAGTATGATAATCTGTAGATAAGAGTAGTCTAATAGGCTAGGTGAACTGGACATGTGCTCACTCGTGCCGGGTTGGAGGGACTTGGAGTCTTTTGACTACTTGCTCACCCGTGCAGAGTTGGAGAAAAGAAATTGGCTTATATACACCCACCCGGCCAGGGTTGGAGGGTTTGTAGCATATACTCACCCGTGGCGGGTTGGAGAGATTTGAGACAGGATAGTCCTTGGAGCTGGAGGCTCAATATATAATACTTGCATGTGCATATACTAGTGGCGGGCCATGCGGTACTGGCCGGTCGTCACACCGACGGCAGTACGGTGGACCAGGCGGGTGCGAGGGTTAGAAGGACCAGTAGGATGTTTATACTGGAGTCTGGAGGACTTTTCCTAATAACGCGCACCCGACCCAACAAGACTGACAGGTAGTCAGCAAAGTGGTACGCAGAGACTCTAGAGTGCACTGTCGGTGTACAGAGGCATACAAGAGAGGTCTAGGCCTGGTAGTGTGTATACCCGCCTAGAAGGCGGAGACGCCCGCTCCGCTGCTGCCGTAGCCACAATGGTGGTACCTGAGAGTGATGCTAGCTCTCGAAAAGTGGGAACTAAAGGTCTGTGATCACGGAGTCGTGTGTGTGTGTTGCACTGCATGTTCATATCATACCCACCATATAGATGCATAACATTAACCTTCATAACAACTTAAGTCACCTAATGTATAAGTGGTATGGGACACTTATACATTAGGACCTGCTATACGATCCCTTAGCCTATAAGCCTGAGTGGGCATGTTTATAGGTTAAGGTTATTTTCCTTTATATATATGCTTGTGACTCTGACACCCCATTGTATAAATGGTATGGGACATTCTATACAATGGGAGCCTGCAAAAGATCCCTTGCTTATGCGTACCTGCATAAGTGGAGGTTACATTTCATTATATTTTGATTATATATGTACCCTGTTAGTTTCCTGTCACCTGCTCGCCTTTGCCACCCCTTGTTGTCCTCCGCTTCGTCCTCCCGCACGGTGCCTAGGAGTTGCAGGAGGAGGTGCTGAGGATACGACTTAGTCTTTTTGACTAATGGTCGGTGACCTTACTATTTTAGGAGCTCGAGGAGGTGGACCAGCACATCGAGGAGGCCGGACTTGAGGGGCAGATACCAGCTACTACTACTGGGGCACGTCTACAGGTGATGAGAGAGTTTTAGTTATTCCGCTGCTGTATGTGAGAGTGAGAGAGATTATGATGTACTGGGCATAAGCCCTATTTACTTTCACTTATGTGCTCATTATGGACTGGCTTTTATTTCATTTGACATATATATGTGATGTGGCTGTGGACTTGCTTCTGCTTTTACTCTGATTTATTATGCAATTATTCTCATATTGGCCGAACAGGATATGATCGTACTAGCCGGCAGAATCGGCGTCTTGCGGTGACGACTAACTCGTGCGTTAGTGTCACCGTAAGGCGGCGGTTCTGGGCATAAGATCCGGGTTGCCTCGGATTTGAGGAACAGGATCTTACACAATAAAAGGATGTTTAAGACATGAAGAATAGATAAGAGGAAAGGAAAAATGAGGAAATGAGAACAAGAATAAGGTGAAGAGATTGGAGATGAAGAAGAGGTTGAATAAAAACATAAACCCAAAAACGTTTACCTAGGAGGAATGCTTCGCGATGAAAGGAGGCGAATCCACTTAATTTGAAGGCCAAAAGGCTTTAACCGGCTCTGGAAGTAAGGGGTAGGAGATGAAGTTTGGAAACCAGGGAAGGAGATGGAAATGACCATAATACGACCATTTATAAAGAAGACGAACACGGGTTCACACACTGCCGTGTGTGCACCCGTGTTAAGGCATCTTTTACCGTGCGAAACACGGTCTCCCATGAGACGTGTGGTCAAACTGGCAGGAAGGCAGCATGCCAGGCGGACACGAACAATAACATGGACGTGTAGCTACCTGTTTCCTGCTCGGGTATAGAGTATTAAAGTATACACGACTACAAACATGGCTTTGTAAGTTGTCGTGTCCCTCTTGGGATAATTTACGTCGAACTGGGACACGGGTTTGAACATGGTCGGGTGTCAAGCCTTGTCCTTCTCAGGATGAGCATCGTCGACCAGCAACATGGCGGATAACACGACCAGGTGGTTACCCGTGTCTTGCTCGGGATAAACATCGTCCAAATAAGAATAGGAACACGGGATACAACACGGGTGTGTGTGTACCTATGTTCTTCTCTAGATGCCTATGGGAAAAATGAGCGCTTAAGAACACGGCAACATATACGGGTGTGTGTTAACCCGTGTGGTACTCGGGATAAATGCTTCCTCCTCCATGTTTTATATGGGACACGGCTGGGTAGGCAGGCTGTGTTAAACACACGGGTTGGCACACGGCTGTGTGTCCAAACGTGTGGTGCTCAGGAAAAAATTTACCTACTCATTTTTTAATAGAACATGGCTGCGTCCAAGGGGATGTGATGGACATGGCCCTGCACACGGGCATGTGGTAACCCGTGTCCTTCTTTGAATTGGGAATTTCCTCCTAAGTGATTTTTATTAAAAAAAAAATTTACATTAAAATCTATCTAAACCTATACTAAAAAATTTATAAACTTAGAAATTTTACTATAGTTTACGTAATCCTAGTCTAGAAGGAGGCATGTTTCTTGATGGGTGAATTCTTGAGGAAGTGCACCATAGTAAAGTTTTCGTCGGTGCCCGTTGACTTTAAAATCTCCCTATCAGAGTTGGTTAGCTCGATGGTGCCATAAGGAAAGACTTCTTTGATTTGGAAGGGTTCGGACCACTTAGACCTTAACTTCCCTAGGAATAGACGCAGTCTGGAATTAAAAAGGATGAAAAGGTCACCCTTTTGGAATGTCTTGGGTTTGCGAAGGTGACGGTCATAGAATAGTTTATTTTTCTCCTTATAAATTCGGGAGTTCTCATAAGCCATGATTCTCCACTATCTAAATCGTTAAGCTGAAGTTTTTGTTTCTCCCCGAAAGAATTAGTATCAAAATTCAAAGAGCGTATTGCCCAATACGACTTGTGTTCTAATTCTATAGGCAAGTGACATGATTTACCATAGACTATTCTAAAGGGGGTGGTCCCTATAAGTGTTTTGAAGGCGGTCCTATATGCCCACAAACAATGGTTTAGTTTCCTAGACCATTGCTTCCTATTCTCTTCAATAGATTTTTCTATGATCTTCTTAAGTTCTCTATTTGAAATTTCAACTTGACCACTAGTTTGTGGATGATAAGGAGTGGCTATCCTATGTGCAACTCAATATTTTTTTAATACTTTATCTACCCGTAGATTACAAAAGTGTGAACCCCTATCGCTAATAAGTGCACGTGGTGTGCAACACCATGCGAATAAGGATTTTAAAAACTGGATTACTACTCTACTATCATTAGTATGCAATGCTTGCGCCTCAACCCACTTTGATACATAATCTACAACGACCAAAATATATTTATTCTCATAAGAAACTGGAAATGGTCCCATAAAATCAATTCCCCACACATCGAATACTTCACATTCAAGAATAAATTTTTGCAGCATTTCATGTAATTTAGAAATATTACATGATTTCTGACAAGAATCACATGAAATCACATAACTTTGGGCATCTCTGAATAGAAGGGGCCAATAAAAACAAGAATCAAGAACCTTTTTGGCTGAGCAATTTGCTCCATAATGGCCACTAGTAGGACCTGAATGACACTGCTCCAAGATTTTCCAATCCTCCTCCGTTGATGCACACCTTCGTATTACGGAATCTGCACATATCCGAAAAAGAAAATGGTCCTCCCAGAAGTAATATTTCAAGTCAGAGAAAAATTCTTTTTTCTGCTGATATGAAAAATCCTTTGGAAGGACCTTAGCCACGAGATAGTTTGTATAATCGGCAAACTATGGATAATCAAGATTTATATTTATATATAAGGAATATAACGATTCCTCGAGGAATGTATCAGAAATCTCAGATTCATCT
This sequence comes from Platanthera zijinensis, assembly GCA_039513925.1. NCBI lineage: Eukaryota > Viridiplantae > Streptophyta > Magnoliopsida > Asparagales > Orchidaceae > Platanthera > Platanthera zijinensis. Next base: position 80,130,084 of record CM077093.1, on the reverse strand, counting down.
AACATTACTCGTAGTGGATTTTCTAATCATGAGTGATGGCCTGCCACTAAGTTTTCTGCTCCTTGTTTATCCCTATTTTCCAAATCAAATTCTTGCAATAGAAGAACCCAACAGATTAAACGAGGCTTTGCTTCCTCTTTGGCTAGCAAATATCAAAGGGCAGAGTGATCTGTGTATACTACCACCTTAGACAATGTTAAATAAGATCTAAATTTATCAAAGGAAAATACCACTGCTAAGATTTCTATTTCTGTAGTTGTATAATTCTCCTGCGCATTATTAGGTGTTTTGCTAGCATAGTATATAGGGTGAAAGTGTTTGTTTCGATGTTGTCCTAAAATGGCTCCGACCGCAAAACTACTAGCATCACACATGATCTCAAAAGGCTGAGTAAAATCAGGTGCGATCATAATAGGAGAATTAATTAGTCTTTCTTTTAAGAACTCAAAGGCTTGTAGAAACTCTTGATTGAAAATAAAAGGTATGTATTTTTCTAAAAGTCTAGTAAGTGGTTGGTGATTTTAGAGAAGTATTTAATGAATCGACGGTAGAATCCGGCGTGTCCTAATAAACTTCTCACTGTCTTAATGGAGGTTGGTGGTGGTAACTTTTCTATGGTTTCTATTTTCGCTCTATGTACTTGAATTCCTTGGCTTGAGATTTTATGGCCAAGTACTAACCCTTCTTGTACCATGAAATGGCACTTCTCCCAACTAAGTACTAGGTTTGTCTCCTCACATCTCCTAAGAACTTTCTCTAAATTATTCAAACATAAATCAAACGAGTCACTAAAAATAGAGAAATCATCCATAAACACTTCCATAATATCTTCAACATATTCATTGAATATGGCTAACATGCACCTTTGTAAAGTGGCGGGTGCGTTACATAAACCTAATGATATACGTCTATAGACAAATGTACCGAATGGGCAAGTGAATGTTGTTTTATCTTGGTCTTCTGGGGCTATAGGAATTTTGAAATATCCAGAAAGTCCATCTAGAAAACAATAATAAGAATGTCCTGATAATCTTTCTAATATTTGATCAATAAATGGTAGAGGGAAATGGTCTTTCCTAGTGGCATCATTTAACTTCCTATAGTCAATATAGACACGCCAACCCGTTACAGTTCGCGTTGGAATTAATTCATTCTTATTGTTTGCTACTAATGTTAGACCACCCTTCTTAGGAATTACTTGTATAGGACTAACCCATGAACTATCCGAAATAGGGTATATTATACCACCATCTAATAACTTAACAATCTCAGCCTTAACTACCTCTTTCATATTTGGGTTTAGCCTACGTTGCGGTTGAATAGAAGGTTTATAGTTTTCTTCCAAAAGGATCTTGTGAGTGGAAAAACTAGGATTGATACCTTTTATATCAGATATTTGCCATACTATTTCACCTTTACATTTCTTCAGCACAGTTATTAATTTAGCTTTTTCAGTATTAGAAAGTTTAGAAGAGATAATAACTTGGTAAGGAGAATTAGTTCCTAAGAATGCTTACTCAAGATGATCCGGTAATTTTTTAAGTTCTACTACCGGCGGATCCTTAGTATTATTCTTATGAACTTCATGATCTCCTTGTGTAATCAAACTATACTCAGTTGTTCTATTCATTGGAACGGAATTATCTAGAAAAAATAAATGTTCAACAATGTCTTCACTTTTTTCAACTTCTAGATAACAGTTAGTGATGCAAATTTCTAAACGATCTCTATAATATAAATTAGAATTTATAGAAGTCATAAAATTATCAACACCATGAGAAAAATAACAATAATTATCATTATCTAAGGATTGTTTCATAGTATTGCCAATTTGAAAAGTGACTTCATCTTCCCCTACTCGCAAAACTAATTTACCATCAAAAACGTCAATAAGAGCTCTAGATGTCGCTAGAGATGGACGACCCAATATAAGTGGAACTTTGATATTTTCATCCATATTTAGAATAACAAAATCGGCAAAAAATATAAACTTATCTACCTTAACCAATACATCCTCTACTATTCCTCTAGCATACTTAACCGACCGATCTGCTAGTTGAATACTCATTCTAGTAGGGATAAGTTCTCCTAGACCTAGTTTCAAATATATTTTATAAGGCATTAAATTTATACGAGCTCCTAAATCCACTAAAGCTTTATTCACTTGTAAATCAACAATTAAACATGGAATTGAAAATGAGTCGGGATCCTTAAGTTTTTGTGGTAGTTTATTTTGTAAAATAGCGGAACATTCTTCACTAAGTATTACTAAAGATAGTTCTTCTATTTTCTTTTTATTTGAAATTAAATCCTTCAAAAATTTAGCATACTTAGGCATTTGAATGATTTCAGAAATAGGTAAATTTACATGTAATTGCTTAAACATAGATAAAAATTTACCATATTGCGTATCCATTCACTCCTTGTTCAACTTTGCGTAGCGAGTTGCGAATCCTATTGCAAGGACCAAAGTTATTGGGATTCCGAGCCTTGGTGGAGTCGGCCAGATCTTTGGAAGTAGTGTTGGGGAGAACTCACCAGATACTAGTGAGTAGGGTACTGAACCCTACAGATCCTTTAAGGGATTCCTACCGCGGAACGCTGAGAAAGAAGACTAAAGCATCCACTCGTAAAGCTATTTACACTTGTCATACTTGTGGCAAGAAAGGGCACTTTGCCCGAGATTGTCGGGAGGGTGTTCAGATGACAAAGAATCTATGTCAGGAGCAGTTGGAGACGCTGGTGCAAAAAAGTTATAGTTCAAGGTGCTGACATCGAAGTCCGGTTTCCGAAGATGGAATAAGAAGGTTAGGGCTTTGGGTCTAGCCCCTTCTTCTGGTGCATCGGGGGCGACTACAGGTCGTGCACCTGATGCTTGCTTTACTTGTGGGAAGCAGGGGCATTTTGCCCGTGATTGTTTGAGCGGACGTCAAAAGTCCAAGAGGAAGCAGGGAGCAACTTACGAGGAAAAGGGCAAGGCAGTGGAGTCAACCGCGTCCCATTATGCTCCGACTCAGCCAAGAGTCTACAATCTAGGCCAGCTTGAGGCCATCAAACAAGCAGATGTGATGACAGGTACGGTTTAAATTTATAGCAAGTTAGCTGTAAATACTATTACCTAGTGCTTGTTAGCTTATTACTGTTTGTATAGGATTCATTTTGATTTGTGATAATTCGGCGAGAGCACTCTTCGATACGGGAAATTCGCACTCCTTTTTTTCCGAAGGTTTCATATTACACATTGGAGTCCCTTCTTCGATGACGAAGGAAAAATTGGATGTGTTGCTGCCGAATGGGTGTTCTATGCGTGCAGACAGAGTATGTGCCACAAAGATTCGTATTGGGAGTCAGGAGTTCGACTTGCTAGTGTCGTTACTGCCGCAAGTAGTGTTTGACGTCACTTTTTGGTTTGGACTGTCTTTCGGAGCAGAAGGCATACATAGATTGCAACCGTAAGGAAGTCAAGCTGGGTATTGGGCGAGAGACAATGTTGCGAGACTGTAGGGGTTAAGCAAGACTCTAATGTCTGCTCTTCAGGTGGTTAAGGCAGTTCGTGCTGGCATAGAGCTGTTCTTCCCGTTAGTGGAGGCTGTAAATCCTAAGCCCACTTTAGGAAGTATCCCAGTAGTGTGCAAGTACCCTGACGTGTTCCCGGACAATTTTTCCAGAGCCCCACCTCAGCGGGAGATCGATTTCATAATTGAGTTAGTGTCAGGTGTCAAACCTGTGTCACGCTCTCCTTATAGGTTGGCGCCTAAGGAAATGGCGGAGCTAAAGGTTCAACTAGAGGAGTTATTGGAGTAGGGCTATGTGCATCTAAGTTCGTCGCCTTGAAGTGCACCGGTCCTTTTCGTTAAGAAGAAGGACGGAAGTTTGCTGCTCTGTATCGACTATAGAGTGTTGAACAAGTTAACGAAAAAGAACAAGTACCCGATCCCAAGGATTGATGATCTTTTTGATCTGTTAGTCGGGTCATCAGTGTACTCAAAATTTGATCTGAAGTCCGGTTACTATCAGCTGAGGATAAGGGAGAGTGAAATCCCAAAGACAACGTTCAGTACAAGGTATAGGCATTTTGAGTTTACGGTCATGCTGTTTGGGCTGACTAATGCGCCATCAGTGTTCACAGACCAGATGTACAGGATGTTCATGGAGTACTTAGACCATATTATAATCATCTTTATTGAAGACAGATTGGACTACTCACAGTGCGAAGAAGATCACTTCAAGCATCTGCATTTGGTTTTGGAGACGCTGAGGAGGAAAGAACTATACGCAAAGTTCTCCAAATGTGAGTTTTGGTTGTCCTCAGTAGCGTTCCTTGGTCACATAGTCAGAGGAGAAGGGATTGCGGTAGATCCGACAAAGATAGTTGCGATACGGGAGTGGCCTATGTTGTCTACGGTAGCGGAAGTCTGGAGTTTTCTGGGGCTTGCCGGCTATTACAGGCGCTTCGTAGAGAACTTCTCGCGGATAGCATTACCTTTCATGATGTTGACCAGGAAAGATCAGAAGTTTGTTTGGGACGCGAGTGCGCACAAGCTTTTGAAGAGTTGAAGAGTCGGTTGACCACGACGCCAGTGCTAAGTTCATCGAGTGGGACCAAAGGCTTTGAGATCTACAGCGATGCTTTGGGCAGTGGTTTGGGCTGTGTGCTACTACAGCATGGAAGTGTTATTGGGTATGTCTCGCTTCAGGTGAAAGTGCACGAGAGCAATTATCCGGTCCACGACTTTGATTTGGCGGCCGTGATTTTTTGCGCTAAAGCTGTGGAGGCATTATTTGTACGGCGTAAAGGTCGATATTTATACCGACCATAAGAGCCTGAAATACCTATTGGACAAGAAGGATCTTAACATGAGGCAGCGGAGATGGATGGAGTTCCTGGGGGACTATACATTAAAAATTCATTATGTGCCTGGGAAAGGCAAGTTAGTTGCGGATGCGCGAGTCACAGAGCTTCCACACAAGCCAACTGGTTATCGATTCTTGATGAGCGGTTGATTCAAGAGTTGGAGGCGTTAGGTATATCTTGTGTTGAGAAGCTGACTATTGTCGAATCATTATTGAATTGGACGGAAGTTCAGTGTGATCTGGCTGATCGAATTCGGCAGGCTATGGATTTGGATAACAGCGTGAAGTAAATCATGGATGCAGCTTCGGATGGTTCAAATTCCAAATTTACAGTTGAATATGGACTGCTAAGGAAGGACAGTCGTTTGTGCATCCCAAGCGTGGGTAATTTACGGGTGGAGTTGATGTACGAGGCTCATCATACCAAGTACTCAATTCACCCAGGGAGTAACAAGATGTACCGAGATCTGAAGAAGTTGTTCTGGTGCCCAGGACTCAAGAAGGATGTGGCAATATATGTGGCTAAGTGTTAGACTTGTGCCTTAGTGTAGGCAGAGTGCCAAAAGCCAGGGAGTTTCTTTAAGTCTTTGCCTATTTCGGAGTGGAAGTTCGACGACATTTCGATGGACTTTTTGCATGGTTTGCCAAAGTCACAGAAGGGAAACGACGCCATCTGGGTTATCTTAGATCGGTTGACAAAAGTTTCGCACTTCATTCCGCATTGGAAGAATGATTTGGTTGAGAAACTTGCGAAGATTTACGTGGATAATATTGTTAGACTGCATGGTGTGCCCCGCAGCATCGTGAGTGATAGAGATGGACGTTTTACATCATATGTCTGGAGGTTGGTACAGCAAGTGCTGGGAACTAAGTTGAAGTTCAGTACAGCCTTTCATCCGCTGATGGATGGGCAGACCGAGAGGGACAACAGGACGATGGAGGACATACTTCACATGTGCGTCCTGGACTTCGGAAAGCAGTGGGAAGACCATCTATATTTGGTGGAGTTTGTGTACAACAACAGCTACCAAACGAGCATACAAATAGCGCCCTTCGAGGCCCAAAATGGTAGAAAATATCGCACGTCGTTGTCGTGGTTAGAAATGAGTGAGGCAAGGCTATACAAAAGCAAGAGGTGGGGAGCGCCACTTCTTAGGTACGAACCATTCAAGAGCGTTTGCTGATCGCTCAGGATAGACAGGACAAATAATATAATGCCAAGTATCGGAAAGTAGAGTTCGCAGTTGGCGACTGAGAGTGTTTGATGATAAGCCGTTCAAGGGTGATTCACCGGTACGACGCTTGAAGAAGCTGAGCCCGAGATACCTTAGGCAATTTGAGATTCTGGAGCGAAACGGCGAAGCGGCTTATCGTCTAAAGCTATCGGTGGAGTTGAGTGGTCTACACGATGTATTCAATATATCAGTATTGCGGAAGGCGGTGCAAGAGCTTTCGTAGGTGATCATAGTTGATCAAGTACCGGTGGACGAAGGGTTAACGACAAGGGTGAAACCCGTTCGTATTGAGGAATCTGAAGTCATGCGACTTCATAACATGGAGATCAGGATAGTCAATGTCCGTTGGGACAATTGTGGTCGGGAGGAGCTCTCTTGGGAGCGAGAGCAGACCATACTTGAAGAGTACCCAGAGTTATTCCACTCAGGTACCGCTTTTGGTTTTGTGTATCTTTTCATTTCGGTAATTTCGTGGACAAAATTCTTTTAAGAGGGAGAGAGCTGTAATGCCCCAAAACCCAAAAGAGGGATGGGTGGCATTTTTGAGCCAAGTCTGGGATTTGGTAGAGGTGACACGACCTGGGACACGGGCGTGTCCCAGGGGCATGTCATGCTAGGGTTCGGCGATGGTCGTGTGGTCGACAAAATTGCAGTTGACGAGTGTCGAACAACAAACACGGCCTGAGACACGGGCATATCCCTGGCCATGTCATACTCGGGTTGTTAGCCGAGTTATGTTGGGGGAGAGACACGGCCTGAGCCCAGGCATGTTCAGGTCTGACACGGGCGTATCAAATTTGACACAGGCGTGTCGAATACCCTTGTTCTCCTTGGGTTTGTGCTGGACCTGTGTCGATGGAGGAACACACCCAACTACACGGGCGTGTACTGGGTGACACGGGCATGTCAAGCCTGACACGGGCATGTCAAGTGCCCGTTTTTTTTTGGGACGCAACGGTTTCAGCGGCAAATGAGTTACACGTCCTTGGACACGGGCGTGTCGTAAGCCGATTTCGGCCCATGAAGTTTATTTTCAGGGCGAATTGTGGCCATTCGTTTCCTTATTTTGGGATCTAATGGCTCAAGCCTTTCCATCCTAGGGTTAAGGCCAGGATTGGGGGTTTAAACCCTCACTTTTCATTTACCTTTCTCTAACTATGTTCAAGAGAGAAGGGAGAGCAAGGAGGAAGAAGGAGGGAAGATAAGGTTGCTGGAGGAGATTCGGAGTGCCAAATCGCAAACCGAGTTTAGATCTACGGAGGCGAGATCATCGCGGTGCTTTTTATCAGTGTAGATTTCCATGGTGCCGAAGAGAAATGCTAGGGATACGAGTCTCATCTTGAGCATGTGAAGCTCTTCTTCTTTTGTATAAGAGAACCCTCTCACCCAAGTTTGCGGCGAGTTTGCGGTGTTCCTTGAGGTAGATATGTAAAGTCCCCCTTGTTTGCATTTAGAGTCCGAAATCGAGAAACATGCAAAGGCATGGTGTGTGAAGCCTACCCGGACAAGTTTGTCTGGATTGGTGATGTTTTACTATGCATGATTAGCCGTAGAAGAATCTATGCCTTCGGTTGTTTTCGGGTTTCTACGTGGTAGATTGCAGCAGGGATCCTTGGGGATTAACCCCAAGACGCACCCGGAAAACTGGGCGGAAACGCATTTCTTCCATCTTAGTGGCCTGGGAGCCAACCTTGAACATAACTGGGTTATGTGCTTGTATGATTGAATTTGGGATCCGACGAAGCTTTACTCGCGCGTTCGTCTTAAGTTTGACAGTTCGGTGTGAGCAACGGGCTTGTTGAACTGGACCCAACCTATGTGGTTTGGTGACAGATACTTGAAAAAGGGACTGGCCACTAAGTTGTGCGAGCCTAAAGCTTAGGTCAGAATGGCTAAATGCTCACGAGATTTGCCGTTCAAGGGATGGTGGTGAGACCGCGGTTTTGATCAGGTTCACCGAGTTAGTGCCCTGAGAGCACGGGGTGGGTGATCGTGTGATCCTGCACCTATGATGTTGTGTTTATTCACTATATTTCTTGTTACGCTAACACGTACAGCGAAGGAGCTTTGCCGCCCCGAGTTTGGGGGCAGAATCATTATAATTTGGTCGGCTTTAGCTGACCGTTATTCTGGTTTGCCACCATTGTGTTGAATTGTGCTTGCAGGTGCAATGGATGTGAGTGGCAAATAGCGGGCCAAAGCCCAAGTTGCTGAGCTGGCCCTTGGAGGCCTTGTTTATTTACTTGTTTAATTCATGTGTGGCCGACCTGTGAGCCAAAGTTTGTAAGACACTATTTTAAATTTAGTGAAATATTATAAGGCCATAAGGCCAGTACTTTAAGTACTTTGTATTTCATTCCTGCTGGGTTTTGTTAGTGGACATTCATGCTTATGGCTGGGTTCTTACTTTTGCAACTTAATAAATTGATTTCTCTATGTGCTCTGTGTAGGACGTTATGATTGGAAGGATGGTTTCATTTAGTAACCCGATGGTCAGTCCGTGGTATATGGCGTCGGGCCCGGCCGGACCTACTGCTATATGCTATGTGAAAGATAGGGGTGTTACATGGGGCACTCATACGCACAGTGCCTAGAGTACCAACAATCTTGACACGAGATGGCACTCACCTGAGCAGAAGTAGAGGCGGACCTCTTTAACAATGTTATGTTCTCAAGTGGTCATGGTCCAGCATTAGCTAGGAGCACAATAATATTTACGTCAAATAATACACTTGTACTCCTCGGGGCATTCCTACCAGCCATCCAGAAAGAACTGTAAGAGGCATGGAAGTTAAAGGTTTTTACTCACCTAGAGAAGGAGGGGGGTGAATATGTGATTTACTTATTTTTGGTTTTCTTGATATCCTTTTTTGAACAACACAGTAAGAATAGTAGAACACAAAAACAAACCACAACACACAGAGATATATAGTGGTTCCCCAGCAATGGGTACATCCATTTTTCCTTTACACCTATCTAGTAGAGTGCTAGCTTAGGTAAGAACTCCTTCAAATTCTCTTCTCAGATCCTAAGATCTTACAAACTCTGGAACAAGTTTCCCTACCTCAGACCTGCACAAGTGTCCTACACCTTAAACTTGAAGCTCTACACCTTATATTTGTACCAAGAATCTAGAACTCAGGCATTCCTCAAGCCATACGACCACAGGCTACCAAGCCTTACAACTCATACTTATCACAAGCCTTACAAACTCAGGCTCAACATACCCTACAGCTCAAATCTTTGACTAGATCCTACACTCAGATTCACAAAGAAATCCTACACTTAGATCCATCATGGATGCTACACAGTAATAGATTTAAGAGATTTTGACTCAACATTTAAAAGCACGAGTCTTCAAATACAAGCACACATAACAAGCTTCCTATTCCTGATTTTGAACAATAATTGAAATTTCTTTTTGGAATAGTAGGCTTGATCAAGATGACTTACAGTGGTTGAAGATGTACTCTTTGAAGATTGACCACTGAACGATTCTTTCACTGAACATAGAAGAATGGCAGTGAAAAACAATCTGTAAAGTACTTGATAATATTTAAAAAACTTGAGAGCCTTCTGTAAGTTTGTCTTCTTGTGAAATCTCTAAGTCCTCCTTTTATATTTTTCTTGGCCGACAGAGAGAATGAAGTTTGAATTTTAATTCTTTAATGACTAAGCAATCTTTCTTGGGACACTGCTAGGTTAGGATACTTAAATGCGTATATTAAATCTACATAAGGAAGATTTACAATTTCAAAAATATTCTGGCTTGATCTCTTTAAACGATCTGCCAGCACTTTAGGAAACAATCCTCATTTGGAATGAACAATGGCTGCAAAAATTTTATTCAGGAGGAAAGTAATAGAAATCTTTGGAATATTCTCCGATGAATGGGAATTTTACTCCATGCTGGCATTCCTTGAATTCCTACAGCAAATCCCATGAATTAATTTAATTTTAAATCATTGTACAATCTAATCGTTAATTTAAGGACTTGACCATTATTCTACGTGTCTCGCTATAGAAAATAAATCTAAGTAACCATGGGATGATCTAGTAGACAAAGTCAAGTGGTCCATATGAATTATTTGTATTCAACTTAGAACATATAGAATTCATATAAGGAAACTCATGTCACTTCACAAAATTTGCCTGCAACAACATTCTGTCTTCATGCACTCGATGTAGTTGAATCTTTATTTTCAATGCAGTCATTGCAGTCGAACATTTCTCTTCGATGCAGCCGATGTACCCGATACAGTCGAACTTTTCCTTAGTCGTGAACTTGATGTAGTCGAATTTTTCCTTAGCCTTGAACTCGATGCAGTCAAATTTTTCCCAAGTATTGAACTCGATGGAGTCGAATTTTTCCTTAGCTTTCTAGCTTATGCACTCGATTATTTCCTTAGAAAAATCTTTGATCCTGGCTTGGATTTCTTCTATCCTTAGTGACTTTCCGCAAGGATAGCGACATGTCTAATATATAATTAGTACAAAGGTCAACATGAATTTTTCTTTTTGATGGATTGCAAGTGCAAAATCATGTTTGGGTGACCAGGTATCTTACCATACATTATCCATACACTTTAAGTTAACCTGTCACATCAAAACTAGAACAACCATCAAATACAAGATGTTTATTTCCATCTTAAGGACTTCTTAAAATCAGGAATCTTGGGGACAACATTCCCAATAATCTCCCCCTATTTGAAGAAGTCTGAACCTTATATGATAATAACCATAAATATAATAAAACATTCAATTACAAATTGTAGACAGAGAGATGAATCAAATTTATATTATTAAAAGTAGAACTAGCATGATTACAACAAGTTAAATAAGACAAAATATCCCACTGTCATCCTAATGTTCTCAGTATGTACTAGAAGTCTTCTCCTTCAGCTTTCCTTTTCTGCCTTTCAAAGTATTCTATGGGCTTTGTAATATATCTAGGAAGAGGAGGTCCATTTGGGTTATTCCTTTTGTGAATCCTCCTCCTGGTGTCCTGATCTTATTCCCTCCTTCATTACACAGAATTTTAATACCTGGAGATATTTGTACCATGCTTTTCGAAGTTGTTCCAAGTATAGAGGATAATGTTCTATGAAATAGGGATCTTATTTTCATACCCAGTCATGTTCTAAATTTCCATTCTCCTTCTCTATTATGCTTTCATCCTTTCCACATGCACTTGATTAATCCTCCCCTTTTTTGAGGTTGACACACTTTGCTCTGCTTGAGATGGGTTAAGATTACTTTCCTAGGCTGCCGCATAATCCTCAAGAGGCAGATAATCACTTTTAGTGGTTGGGTTTGTCTCAGGGATGGGAGCTTTAGGAGAATAATCAACTGGATCAATACCTAAGATAGTTCTTATGATATTTGTTACCTAAATAGCCTATTAGGAAGAGTGGGAGGTTAAGTTACCTTCCCCTTCCTGATTTCTTCAAGTGAGCATTTGGAGAAAGCTTCTTATGACTTTTCAAATATTTCTCTTAACATATTAACCCCTTCCACCATAGTATCCTTTGTTATTATAAGGTGGCCATCCAATAGTTGGTTACAGGAATCCACCTCTCCAATAATGGCCATTCTATTGTCAGCCATTATGGCATGAGTTGTTAGGAAGGCATGTTTGAGATTTTCTATAGTGCTATTCCGATTCTCAATGATGGCATCAAATCCCTAATGATTCATGTCATTTTATTGAGCAGTATAGTCCACTGCCCTGGCAACCTTCCTTAAAAATTGTAAGGTTTGAGTGTTCAGGTGGGTCATCTCCTTTTCGACTTCTTAAATTCTTTCAGTAAATTCAGTCCTCAGACCTTGGACTGTCTTCTAAACAAATGCTTCAATACTCTTTCTCTGAGTATCCATCATTCTTTTTAGGTGACTCAGAAAGGAGTTTGATGCTTCAGCAAAACTATTGGTTGGAAATAGTAGCTCAGTGTCAGCAACATCATCATTTGAGCTGAGGTTGTTGGGCCCTTATAGTATTCATAGAGAAAGTTTGGAGTTGATTGCTTAGAGGAACCTATGCAAGTGTCTTGTTCTTCAAGCACACTCTTCCCCTTCCATATCACAAGTTCATTGCCTATGGAGGTGATTTTAACCAAGTTATCCTCAGTAGACGGTTCCTTGGTCAACACTTTGCCGATAACCTATTATTGGACTAGGTCATCCAGACTTGACTCTCCCTGAACTTCATCAGGTGTTCAAACTTTTTAAGTCTCATAGATAGAGACATCTAGTTCAGGATCCCCCTCAGTATAAGGGATGGTTGGCCCCCCCTCAACTTTATCCTTCAGTATAAGGTATTGTTGGCTAACCTCTTCCACCACTTCAGTATTATGTGGGGATACTGCTTGTTGGAAATAAATGGTGAATTGAGGACCAAGGTCTCGATTAACTTGTCCTTCAAGACCTGTCACATCCATTGATTCCTCCATTGGGGTTGAACTCTCCAGGACTTCTAGAAGCAAATTTTCAGAGAGATCAGGGTAGTGAAACCCTGTCTCCTCCCCCTCAGCACGTATGGGGTATGGTGGGACTTTCTTCAAAATAAGCTTTCCTCAATCTTCTTTTCTTGGAAACCACATGCTAAATGGGGCTTGTTTCAGTCTTCTTTTTTTCCATTCTTCCCCTCTTTTTCCTAGGAGAGCTTAGAGCTTACTTGTAACACCTCCATCCGCCACAAGAAATATAATAGAGTGTTCGTCCGGGGCCTTACGCCATATTCAATAGACAGTCGGGGAAGTTACATGTTAATTTCAAAGGCTACACGAATCCTAACTCATAGCATTCTTGTGGAAGCTTTTAGGTTGCCCAAACTTAAATCATATGAATGTCTACTAAATATAAATAATATTTATATATATATATATATATCAGGAATGTGCATACAAAGTACCCCAAATATTATGTCCTTAAGGACTTACAGTTATACTTCACAAGTGTGGTTTACAATCACCAGCACGCAGGCCGGCCACACAAGAAAACAACAAAAGTTTGCCTTAGGGACTTCGAGGGACAATCAATCGCAGCACAAGGGCTTCAACCCGCTACTTTCCACTTGGCTCTCCAACACCTGCAAATAATGGCCCACCAAAATGTGGCAAAGAAGGGAACAGTCAGCATTTGTTGACCAAATTATAACAACCCCACCCCTTATTTGGGGTGGCGAGTCTCCTTCCCTATAACAGCAGTATATATATATATATAATGGTAACAACAATGTGCATTCAAGCACTATTTACCAAAGACGTAGGCTCAACGTCCAAACACCCCATGCAATAAGGGCACATTCTCGGTGTACCGGACTTCTCGGATCCACCTCCCGTTCAGAAGTCCAAGCCTTCATGGTTCACTCTTGAGTATTCTAGTCTTTTCGGCCCCAGGCCTAAGACTCTCATTATGACATTGACGTGAGCCAATTACTTTAGGCAGTCTAATCAAGATAGACATAACGCAAGTACAGTTCAGTCCCTTCCCATTTCTAAGATCTCCATGCCACTTTCGAAAGCCGAAGAAATCAAGGATAGTGGACAAGATGCGGGTGGACCTCCCCTTTACCGTTCGGCTCAATTGCCTTTAGAGCCCGGCACTACGGCTCATAGCTTCATTACGGCTCTCACGACCATAATAGTTGTCTTTCATGGCTCAACTCATATGCTAGCCTCCCGGTCTTCACAAGATAGGCTTCGCACTAAATTAGGCTAGCACTAATGGAAACCATAGCTAGGCACTACCGGCTCTCAGGTTCTCAAACAATGGCCTCTAGTCTCCTTGAGACAGGCCTTAAAACATAGCTCACTTGGAGTTATCGCCGACAATACTCACTATCGCACGGCGATATCCAACAGTTTTCAAAACTGTGGAAATTCATGGTTATTTTCCGAGAGAGCATCTCCAGTACTTCCTGCTATCCTCATTTCATAAGCATAACTTACAGACCCCGCAAACTAGTCATTTATATGCGGAGTCTTCTCCATCATCCAAAATAAAACATCATCAATCCAGACCAACCTAACCGGATGGGTTTCACACAACTTGCCTATTTCGCACTGCAAATTTCCGGATCTATATGCAAACTTAATTGGGGATCACAACAATCGACCCGCTGGAATACACCTTTTCTTCACCTTTTGGTGAGGGGTTCCATGCACTTATGCAAATTGAGGACTTCACTTGTCCAAGGAGAAAATAGTTACCCTTATAGTTTCCTTCGGAGCCATGAATGCTTTTTTGTCTGGTTGGAAAGGTTCACCTCGATTTCCTCTATACAGATCCTTCCTTACTTCTTTCTTCTGACCATAAGATGTCCATCACCAAGCTTTGCTAAGCTCAGCCTTAGCTTGTTGTTCTTCCTTAACTCCTTCTTCCAAGATAGCAAGAGAGAGAGAGAGAGAGTGAGAAGAAAAATGAGACTTCTCTCCACCTCTCCTCTGAATAAGTGGTCTCACGATTAATGCCATCCACATGATTATCTCATAAAAAGGAAGCAAAAACCATGATTACAGTTGAATAGTCAAACAAAAGGATATCGCTGCGTGATATTGGCCATCGCCTGTCGATAGCGACAATACCCACCTTGAGCCTAGTCAACCATCGCTCTTCGACCACCGAATGGCCATCTGACACGTGTCCAATATATGTGGTAGTATCGCCTAGCGATACTCATTCTCCCCACGCGATAGATCACTCGATGATTCTTCGAAAGCGCCAAGTACGTTGAGTCTACTCAACGCTTTGTTGAAAGTGTTGAGTGCGTTTAGTCTACTCAATGCTTGAAAGCATTGAGTGGTATTACTGCGTTATACTCACTATCGTTGTGCGATAATGACTCTGATTGCACACCAAACGCTTGAAAGCGTCAAGTGCATTGAGTTTACTGAACTCCCGAAAGTTTCGAGTGCTAACGCTATCTCCAGCGATATCCACTATCGCCCGACGATAGCTACCAAAAGTTCTATTTCCATTTTTGGGGTGTTACTGCTCCTCCCTTCTCCTGTGTGGGAAAGGAATTTTCGTACCTTTCCAAAATCCTGTAGTCCATCTTATTTTGATAGTGAAGAGGGGCTTATGGAACAACCTCCAGCCTATCTCATAGGTTCTTGAACAGAAATTGCGACACAATTTGCCCCATGTTGGGGGCAGATAAACACTCTTTCATCCTTTTCAGAATGAACTTGCTTTAGTCAATCTTCTTTGTGAGAACAATAGCAGTCATGACATTGATCATGTCCCTTGAAATCCCTTAATGGGATCAAGTTTTGCACAACAGGGTATGTCCTATTATGTCTACCAATAATTTTCCTTGATTGTTCATGTCATTCTTATCTAGTGAGCCATTCCCTTTTTCAGTGTATTCACACCAAGCGAGGTCTACTTCTGCATCTTCTTTAGTTATCTCTTCTTCTTCTTCATCCTCTTGTAGAGTGGGTAAATCCAAATGTCGGCCGATATTTCTAGCTGTGACTCACAGACGATGATTCATTATAGTAGATTTAATCTTATTCCTCGAGCTACTGACCTCTGCATTCTGTAAAAATTCTAGATCTATTTTTGGGGTGTTCTTTGTTAGTTCTAACAGAACTGTCTCTAACCCCACAACACTTAGGAGAAAGATTACGTTTCTGATTTCTTTAGAACAGGACTTGAAGCCGCCCCTGATGACTTCACTACCATTGTTGATTTTCTTAGAGGAGCTGTCCTTGAGCGCTTTTAAACAGGATTGGGTTTTATGGTGAGGAGTTTTGCTTCTTTACCGAGATGGAGGTGAGAATGCGAGAGCTATGGTATAGACTTTTGGGATATGCAGGGCTTATTTAACCTAGTAATTCCCGCTATTTTTAATTTAATAATTAAAAATAGAATACCAATCTGCGCGTACCTAGTAAGGAACATAATATATGAAAATGTTATGCTAATTTCCTTTTATTAAGAATTTTCTCCTGATTTTCCTCAAGTTCCTACATCTACCTTTTGAATGGGTTTTAGTCTTTATTTCCTGTATTTTTTGTTAGTATTCCAGGTACTAATTGTAGGCTACCCAATAGTAAAGGTAACAAAATAATAAAGTGCACTCAAAAATTTTGTTTGCACACCACTAAGAAGAAATTTAAGCTTCTCATTTAATTAAAAGGCTAGGCAGTTGATTTATGCAAGATTTAACATGCCCAATTCCTTTTTAAAGAAATTGAACTTCTCTTCATCCAGAGGCTTGCACTTGTTTGTTAGTAGGGACAAACTCATGGCAGACATCCACTTTTTCTGCATGGTCTCTGAATAAGTGTTACTTTATATTAATATGCTTGGTCTTGCAGTATGGCACAAGATTTTTAGCAATTGAGATTACACTAGATGAGTCACAAAAAAAGGTGCATTACTTTTCTAAAGGTTGTAGTATTTAATATGATGTTGTATCCACAACATCTGAGCACAATAACTTCTAGCTGAGATGTATTAAGACTCTGTTATGGAAATTGCTACACTTTTCTGTTTTTACTGATCTAGGAAATGAGCCTTCTTCCAAGGAACTGACATGTTCCTGAAGTTCACTTTTTATCTTTCTTGCATCCTGCAAAGTCTATTTTTGAAAAACCAGTTAGCTAAAACTCATTACCCCTAGGGTACCATAAGCAAAGATTAGGTGTACCCTTGAGCTATCTTAGAATCTTCTTTATAGAGGTACGATGATATTCCTTATGGTTCACTTGGTACCTAGCACAAACATATATTGAGAACATTATGTATGGTTTACAAGCAGTAAGGTAGATCAGGGACCTAATCATACCTATATGCATGGTTTCATTAAAAGGTTTCCCTTTTTCATATTTGTTTAGACATATGTTGGATCATATTTGAGTCCTCATAGAGGTTGCACTCTCCATTCCAAACTTCTTTATTAGCTCTTTTGTAAACTTAATCTGTGAGATGAAAAATTCATCTTAAATTGCTTCACTTGGATCCCTATGAAATATTTCAGCTCTCTTATACTGCTCACTTCAAACTTCCCTTGCATAAGTTTGACAAACTTTTTGCAAAGGTTATTATCTATAGATCTAAAAATGATGTCATCAACATAGATTTGTACTAGTAAAATCTTGCCTTTTATTTCCCTTAGGAATCATGTAATTCTATTTTTCCTCTTAAAAATCTATTTCAATGAGGAATTTGGACAAAGTCTCATACCAAGCTCTGGGAGCTTACTTACGACCATATAAAAGCCTTTTTAAGTGAAAACATGAGTTAGGTAAGTTGAATTAACGAAACATGGAGGCTGTTCTATATATACCTCTTTTATATTTTCATTGAGGAAGACACACTTCATATCCATTTGATATACTTTGAATCCTTAGTGAGCATATGCTAGAAATAGCCTTATGAGTTCAAATCTTGCCATAGATGCAAAGGTCCGGTCAAAGCCTATTCCTTCTTCTTATATGTACCCCTTTACAACCAGTCTTGCTTTATTTTTCATAAATACTCCTTGCTCACCCAGCTTGTTCCTGAACACTCACTTTGTCCCTATGACATTATAGATGGGAGGCATGGGTACCAGCTTCCAAACCTTGCCTCTTTTAAATTTTTCAAGTTCTTCTTGCATGGCCATGATCTAGGAAGGATCAGTGTTGGTCTCCTCAAGCTTCTTTCGCTCTACCTGAGAGAGAAAGCTTAGGTGAAGCACTTCATTCATTGCCCTTCTTTTGGTCTGTACTCTAAGATCTAGATCTCCAATGATTTGATTTTGAGGGTTGTCTCTTAGATGTCTTATTATAGCTAGCAACACATCTTCATTCTCTTGCTCCTCTAGTTCAGGTTGGACAACAGGTGGTTATGTCTTTTCTATTGCTCCAACTTCTTCATCATAGAGGTTGTCTCCATCCTTTATCAATTCAATGGGCAAGGTTTGTTCACCTTCCCTTCTTGGATATTTGATGGTTTCATTCTGCACACTTTACTTTATACATATAACACTTAAAAATGAGACCAACCCTTATGGATCATGTTGGCCTCATCAAATACAACATGCATGGACTCTTCTATTATTTTAGACTTTTTATAAAATATGTTATAAGCTCTACTGTGAGAGCTGTATCCAACAAAAATGTAACACCCCAAAAAGACTCAAAAGTGGTTTTGAGGTGCAGGTCATTTTACACGGCCTGGGACACGGGCGTGTCCCAGGGCGTGTCGGGGGTACACGGCCTGGGACACGGGCGTGTCCCAGGGCGTGTCACTCAAATAAAATGCATTCTGAGTCAGAAGGTTACACGGACTAGAACCAAGCCTTGAACACGGGCGTGTCAGGTTGGACACGGGCGTGTCCGATGCCGTGTGCCTACCCGTGTACTGCTTGCAGCTCGATGAGGCAGGGGTGACACGGGCGTGTCTCAGGAATGACACGGGCGTGTCAGGGTCGACACGGGCGTGTCGATGCCCGTTTTCTAGTAAATCTCAGTCGGTACGAATACCGCGTGTGCCGCTTAAGGGTACACGGCCTGTGACACGGGCGTGTCACAGGCCGTGTCAGCCAAAAAAGTGAGTTTTTGGGCAAATCGTGGCCGTTCAGATTTCTCTCTTTGGATCCAAGAGCTCAGGTGATTCCTGGCTGGATTTAATCAGTAGAGGCTGAGGAAGAATTCATTCTTCATGTGATTAAGGAAGAGAGAAAGAGAGAGGAGGAAGAAGAAGGAGGAGGAGATAAAGCCACCGGTGGAGTTCCCGTGGTCCGATTCGTGATCCGAAGCCGGCGTTGTGAAGGCAAAGCTGCTGCGGTTCTTTCTCACCGGCTAGTTTACGATGGATCCCAAGAGATCGACAAGGGTAACGATCTCCCTTCTTGGACATGTGAAGTCCTTCTTTTCTGCATTGCATAGGGAAAACCCTTCCCCGCGAGTGTGCGGTGGATTGTGGTGTCCCTTGGGGTAGATATGTGAAGTCCCCCTTGTTAGAGGCCGGAATTGGAGTACGGCTCTAGGCATGCTGTATGAAGCCCATCTGGACATGGTCTGGATTGGTGATGCTTGTTTGCATATCGGAGAAGGCTCCGTGATTATGGCTTGTGTTGCCTTGTGCCTACCTGTTGCTTGGTGCAGCAGGAAATACTGGATGAAGTCCAGGAAATGAAGAGGGTTGGATGCAACTCTTGTGGTCGTGCATTGCCACTTTATGAGCGGTTGAGCCGTTGGGCTGCAACTCGATGAAAAGGCAGATTGCCAAACAGGAAAGGTGAAACCGACCCGCGCCTATAAATAGCCATGGATACTTCCGTATTCGAGGTGGCACGGCGACTTGAGCAACGGGGGGTGGCTGATCCGTACCTGCGTTAGGTCCGTCCGACTTGGAAGCCTGGTTATGGGTTTTGTTGGAGCGCCTAATGAGAGTCTTAGGCCCGCACGCCGGAAAGACTAGAATGCTCAAATACCGTGTAGACGGTGGTGTTGACCCTGGTATTCTGGTACACCAAGAATGTGCCCTGAGTGCACGGACTGTCGGGCCGTGTGGCCGATAGTTGTGATGGCTTGAATGTGCCTGCGCACACATAGTTGCTATATGATGATGCCATGCTATGCAGGGAAAGAATGCTAATGCCCCGAGAAAGGGGTAGGATTGTTATAATTGGGTCAGCTGAATGCTGACCGTTGCATTGTTTGCCACCGGTTGGGTGGATTGTCCCTATGCAGGTGCTGGAGAGCCAAGTGGTAAATGAAGGGCTGAAGCCCTACTGCTGTTGCTGCTGCTGCTGCGGCTAGCCCTTAAAGGCTAAGCGAATGTTTTTGCTTGTTTTCTTTTACTCATGTATGGCCGGCCTACGCGCTGAGGTTTGTAATCCATACAGTGTGGAAAGAGGAACTGTAAGGCCTTAAGGCCAAACTCTATGTAATTGTTGTACATTCCGTGGCTATATATATAAAGGTGGTTTATATATTGGACATTCCTGGTTAGAGTTCAAACTACAACTTAAAGCTTCCGTTAGAATGCTCTGAGTTAGGATTCGTGTATGGTTTGGTATTATCCTGTGACCTCACCGTCTGTTTGTGGCATATAGTGTGGGGCCCCGGCCGAACCTTCTACTATACGTCATGTAACGGATGGGGTCGTTACATTTTGGTATCAGCTTCGTTCGGTCTTCCTCTCTCGAATTCGTGGACGAATTCTTTTATGGGGTGGAGAGCGCGTGCTTATGCGCCCTGCTGTAATGCTAATGAACTCTGGAATGTCGACTACGGAATGTACAAACTCTTGTTTGAGGAATCTGCGCATTCCTTTTTGTGATGTTTTGCTTGCATACGTTCGCTAATGTGTGTCTTGTCCACCTATAGGTGACGCGTAGTGGTGTTGGGCAGTCTGAGCCCCAACGCTCTGATGAGAGTGCGGCACCAGCTGAGGTGCCAACACCTCCTCCATCTACGAAAACTGTTCGCTTAATTGCTGAGGCTCTATTTGCCATGTTTCAGCCGACCGGGCAAGCGCAGCCGGCAGTAGTGCAGTTTGTGTTGATGTAAGACCCGAGCCGGTTGAGGCTATCGATCCACGAGCAGCTGACCGCCAATTGAAGCAATTCATGAGCTTCAGTCCACCTACGTTTACGGGAATGGGATCCCCAACGCAGGCAGAGGATTGGTTATCGCGTGTCAAGCGGATAATGACAGCGATCAGGGCGGAGGAAACTCTAAAGGTCACCTTGGCCACCTTCATGCTTGAAGGAGAGGCGCGGTTGTGGTGAGACGAGGTTGAGGTACACCATTTGGCGGGCAGGCAATTAACGCAAGTATCGATTGAGGAGTTCTCTCGGATATTTCTGGCAAAGTATGTCCCAGCGGCGCAACGCATTGCTATGGAAAATGAGTTCCAACGGTTAAAGCAAGGGGAAGATAGCGTGGATATCAACTTGCATGAGTTTACCAGGTTGGGACGGTATGCGGGAACAATCTTTGCGGATGACCAAAGGAAAACGAATCGGTTCTATGAAGGATTGCGGGATGAGTTGAGGTTCCTGCTTTCGAGTTCAGTGAACCAAGGGTTTCAGGCGTTGGTTGATACTGCGTGTGCGTTGGAGAAGGACATGCGGCGGGTGCAAGGGAACAAGGGCTTGGTTGTGTCAAAGCCAGAGGTTCAAGCACCTCGCCCGAGCAAATCGTTTTACCAGAAGAAAGGGGGCAAGAGGTCCAAGCCGTCTGGGCAAGTGACTACGACCGTTGTGTCGGGAGCGACATCAAGTCCGGATTCTCGTACATGCTATAACTGTGGCCGGGTGGGGCATATAGCTCGTGACTGTTGGGTTGTTCAGCCCAAAGGGGAAAAGAAGACGGGTGCATCTTATGCTGAGAAGGGCAAAGCGGTGGTTGATTCCTCTACGTCCCAGGCACAGCCCCGAATCTATCAGCTTGGCCAACAGGAAGCGATTAAGCAAAGTGACGTCGTCACAGGTACGAGTTGATTATTACGTGCTATTGTTTGTGGTTATGTATAGCTTGTGCATGATGTGTATGCTGCAGGCTTTGTCATGATTCGGAATAATCTGGTGAGAGCCCTGTTTGATACAGGTGCTTCACATTCTTTTCTGTCTGAGGATTTCGTATCTCGCATTGGGGTACCGAGTCATATGACGGTGGATAGTACAAGGGTGCTATTGCCAAATGACTGTGTGATGCTTGCGGATAGGGCTTGCGATGTGGATGTTCAAATAGGAAGTCGGGATTTCGGTTTGAGTGCAGCCGTGCTACCGTTGTCGGCGTTTGATGTGATCTTTGGTATGGACTGGCTCTCGGAGCAGCGTGCCTTTATTGATTGCAACTCCAAGGATATTACACTGGGCCAGAATACTAGACTTATGACGAAGTTCGCTGGTATGCGAGGAGTTGGCGGGACTCTGTTGTCTGCACTCCAAGTCGTCAATGCTGTTCGGAAGGGCGCGGAGTTATTCTTCACGCTAATTCAGCCTTTTGAACCAAAGGCCAGTGTCGGTGAAGTACTGGTTGTGTCAGAGTTTGTCGATGTGTTTCCTAAAGAACTTCCTGGGTTACCACCCCAGCGGGAGATTGACTTCTCTATTGAGTTGGTGCCAGGTGCGAAACCTGTGGCCCGCTCACCATATCGCATCGCGCCAAAAGAGATGGCTGAGTTGAAAGTCCAATTGCAAGAGTTGTTGGAGCAGGGATACATACGCCCAAGTCTGTCACCTTGGAGCGCGCCTGTTTTATTTGTGAAAAAGAAAGACGGTAGTTTGCGGTTATGTATTGACTACCGCGAATTGAATAAGATGACGGAGAAAAATAAATATCCAATCCCACGGATTGATGACCTATTTGATCAGCTGGCAGGATCAACGGTCTATTCCAAGTTGGATTTGAAATCGGGATATTATCAGCTGAGAATTCGGGAAGGTGACAATCCCAAGATGGCGTTTGGAACACGCTACGGTCATTATGAGTTCACGGTAATGCCGTTTGGCCTATGTAATGCGCCTTCAGTATTTATGGACCTAATGCATCGAACGTTCCGAGAGTACTTGGATTTGTTCGTTATTGTGTTTATCGATGATATCTTAGTATACTCTCAGTCCGAAGAGGATCATGCAAACCATTTGGGGTTGGTCTTGCATACCCTGCGGAGGAATAAGCTTTATGCCAAGTTCTCAAAGTGTGAGTTCTGGCTCTCTTCAGTAGCCTTTTTAGGACATGTGGTAAGTGGAGAAGGTATCGCGGTGGATCCGTTAAAGATAAGTGCCATTCGAGATTGGCTAGTGATGTCTTCAGTGGCCGAGGTCAGGAGCTTCCTTGGACTTGCGGGCTACTATAGACGGTTTGTGGAAAACTTCTCACGGATTGCTTTACCTCTGACCACGCTGACGAGAAAAGATCAAAAGTTCATTTGGACGCCGGAGTGCGCGCGAGCTTTTGAAGACTTGAAGAGTCGTTTGACCACGGAGCCTGTGTTGACATCGCCATGTGGTACAAATGGGTATGAGATCTATAGTGATGCTTCTGGGAGCGGCTTAGGCTGCGTTCTTCTGTAGTTTGGTAAAGTGATTGCTTATGGCTCGCGCCAGTTGAAAGTGCATGAGCGGAATTACCCCGTCCATGATTTGGAGTTGGCGGCGGTAATCTTTGCGCTCAAGTTGTGGCGGCACTATCTATATGGCATTAAAGTGGATATCTATACAGATCACAAAAGCCTAAAGTATTTGTTGGATCAGAAGGATCTGAATATGCGACAACGAAGATGGATGGAGTTCCTTGGGGACTACACCTTCGAAATTCACTATACTCCCGGGAAGGGAAATGTGGTCGCTGATGCTTTGAGTCGGAAGACTCCGGTACGGGCAAGCTGGTTGCAGAGGCATGATCAGCGGTTAATCCAGGAATTGGAAGCGTTGGAGATATTTTGTGTTGACAAGGGTTCTTCGACCGATGCATGCTTGAACTGGACGGAAGTGCAATATGACCTTACGGACAGAGTTCGGCGAGCAACGGAGCTTGATGAAAGCCTCCAGCGCTATGCAAAAGATGGGTCGGATGACCAATTCTCTTGGGATAACGGGTTGTTACGAAGAAATGGTCGAGTGTGCGTCCCGAGTGTGGGTAAATTGAGGGAAGAGTTGATGTACGAAGCTCACTTTGCAAAGTACTCAGTTCACCCAGGGAGCACAAAGATGTACAGAGATCTGAAAAAGCTGTTCTGGTGGCCCGTACTAAAGAAAGATGTCGCACGTTATGTGGCTGAATGCAATACATGTGCGTTGGTGAAAGTAGAATGCCAGAAGCCTGGCGGTTTCCTGAAGTCGTTACCTATTCCGGAATGGAAGTTCGATGACATTTCGATGGATTTCGTGCACGGATTGCCGAGATCTCAACGCGGTCATGATTCAATCTGGGTGATTGTGGACCGGTTGACAAAAGTGGCGCACTTCCTTCCAAACAGAAGAGACGATTCAGTGGAAACCTTGGCCAAGCTTTATGTGGAGCAGGTTGTTCGACTGCACGGTGGTCCTCGGAGCATCGTCAGTGACCGTGATGGGCGGTTCACATCGAAGGATTGGCGGCTCGTTCATCAAATGTTGGGTACAAAGTTAGCGTTTAGTACGGCCTTTCATCCCCAAACGGATGGCCAGACTGAACGAACCAACAGGACGATGGAGGACATGCTCCGCATGTGCGCCCTAGACTTTGGTAAGAGATGGGAAGATTATATATTTCTTGTCGAATTTGCCTATAATAATAGCTACCAAGCGAGTATTGGTATGGCACCATTTGAGGCTTTATATGGTCGTAAATGCCGTACACCGTTAGCTTGGGCAGAAGCAGGCGAATCGAAGCTGAGTGGGAAAAAGGAAGTCGAAGAAGCTACCTCGCTCATACGCTCTATTCAAGAGAGGCTATTGATAGCCCAAGATCGTCAAGCAAAGTACTACAATGCCAAACACCGGAACGTGGAGTTCGCGGTGGGTGATTGGGTATATTTGAAGATCAAACCCTTCAAAGGCGTGTCCAAGATTCGGCGTTTGAAAAAGCTAAGTCCGAGGTATCTTGGTCCATTTGAGGTGGTGGAGCGAGTTGGGGAAGCTGCTTATCAACTAGCACTTTCAGCAGACTTGGGTGGATTACATGATGTATTTCACATCTCAGTCCTTCGTAAGGCGGTGAAGGATCCAGCTCAAGTAGTGGAGAATGATCGGGTACCGGTCGAGTATGGGCTAACGACGAGAGTTAGACCCATTCGGATCGAGGATTGAGCCGAGAAATAGTTGCGGAACAAAGTGATCGGGATGGTCAAGGTCCGATGGGACAATTGTGGCCGTGAAGAGCTAACATGGGAGCGAGAGAAGACCATGCGAGCTGAATTTCCCGAACTGTTTGTATAAGCTGTAGACCGTGTACTTTTTGTTATAACCGAGTTATCAAGTTATAGCATTGTTGGTTCTTGTTTCCTTACCGTGCAAATTTCGGTACAAAATTTTGTTAAGGGGGGGGGGAGGATTGTAACACCCCAAAAAGACTCAAAAATGGTTTTGAGGAGCAGGTCATTTTACACGGCCTGGGACACGGGCGTGTCCCAGGGCGTGTCGGGGGTACACGGCCTGGGACACGGGCGTGTCCCAGGGCGTGTCACTCAAATAAAATGCATTCTGAGTCAGAAGGTTACACGGCCTAGAACCAAGCCTTGAACACGGGCGTGTCAGGTTGGACACGGGCGTGTCCGATGCCGTGTGCCTACCCGTGTACTGCTTGCAGCTCGATGAGGCAGGGGTGACACGGGCGTGTCTCAGGAATGACACTGGCGTGTCAGGGTTGACACGGGCGTGTCGATGCCCGTGTTCTGGTATATCTCAGTCGGTACGAATACCGCGTGTGCCGCTTAAGGGTACACGGCCTGTGATACGGGCGTGTCACAGGCCGTGTCAGCCAAAAAAGTGAGTTTTTGGGAAAATCGTGGCCGTTCAGATTTCTCTCTTTGGATCCAAGGGCTCAGGTGATTCTTGGATGGATTTAATCAGTAGAGGCTGAGGAAGAATTCATTCTTCATGTGATTAAGGAAGAGAGAAAGAGAGAGGAGGAAGAAGAAGGAGGAGGAGATCAAGCCACCGGCAGAGTTCCCGTGGTCCGATTCGTGATCCGAAGCCGGCGTTGTGAAGGCAAAGCTGCTGCGGTTCTTTCTCACCGGCTAGTTTAAGATGGCTCCCAAGAGATCGACAAGGGTAACGATCTCCCTTCTTGGACATGTGAAGTCCTTCTTTTCTGCATTGCATAGGGAAAACCCTTCCCCACGAGTGTGCGGTGGATTGTGGTGTCCCTTGGGGTAGATATGTGAAGTCCCCCTTGTTAGAGGCCGGAATTGGAGTACGGCTCTAGGCATGCTGTGTGAAGCCCATCTGGACATGGTCTGGATTGGTGATGCTTGTTTGCATATCGGAGAAGGCTCCGTGATTATGGCTTGTGTTGCCTTGTGCCTACTTGTTGCTTGGTGCAGCAGGAAGTACTTGATGAAGTCCAGGAAATGAAGAGGGTTGGATGCAACTCTTGTGGCCGTGCGTTGCCACTTTATGAGCGGTTGAGCCGTTGGGCTGCAACTCGATGAAAAGGTAGATTGCCGAACAGGAAAGGTGAAACCGACCCGCGCCTATAAATAGCCATGGATACTTCCGTATTCGAGGTGGCACGGCGACTTGAGAAACGGTGGGTGGCTGATCCGTACCTGCGTTAGGTCCGTCCGACTTGGAAGCCTGGTTATGGGTTTTGTTGGAGCGCCTAATGAGAGTCTTAGGCCCGCGCGTCGGAAAGACTAGAATGCTCAAATACCGTGTAGATGATGGTATTGACCCTGGTATTCCGGTACACCAAGAATGTGCCCTGAGTGCACGGACTGTCGGGCCGTGTGGCCGATAGTTTTGATGGCTTGAATGTGCCTGCGCGCATATAGTTGCTATATGATGATGCCATGCTATGCAGGGAAAGAATGCTAATGCCCCGAGAAAGGGGTAGGATTGTTATAATTGTGTCAGCTGAATGCTGACCATTGCATTGTTTGCCACCGGTTGGGTGGATTGTCCCTATGCAGGTGCTGGAGAGCCAAGTGGTAAATGAAGGGCTGAAGCCGTACTGCTGTTGCTGCTGCTGCTGCGGCTAGCCCTTAAAGGCTAAGCGAATGTTATTGCTTGTTTTCTTTTACTCATGTATGGCCGGCCTGCGCGCCGAGGTTTGTAAACCATACGGTGTGGAAAGAGGAACTGTAAGGCCTTAAGGCCAAACTCTATGTAATTGTTGTACATTCCGTGGCTATATATATAAAGGTGGTTTATATATTGGACATTCTTGGTTAGAGTTCGAATTACAACTTAAAGCTTCCGCTAGAATGCTCTGAGTTAAGATTCGTGTATGGTTTGGTATTATCCTGTGGCCTCATCGTCTATTTGTGGCATATAGTGTGGGGCCCCGGCCGGACCTTCTACTATACGTCATGTAACAGATGGGGTCGTTACATTTTGGTATCAGCTTCATTCGGTCTTCCTCTCTCGAATTCGTGGACGAATTCTTTTATGGGGTGGCGAGCGCGTGCTTATGCGCCCTGCTGTAACGCTAATGAACTCTGGACTGTCCACTACGGAATGTACAAACTCTTGTTTGAGGAATCTGCGCGTTCCTTTTTGTGTTGTTTTGCTTGCATACGTTCGATAATGTGTGTCTTGTCCACCTATAGGTGACGCGTAGTGGTGCTGGGCAGTCTGAGCCCCAACGCTCTGATGAGAGTGCGGCACCAGCTGAGGTGCCAACACCTCCTCCATCTGCGGAAACTGTTCGCTTAGTTGCTGAGGCTCTATTTGCCATGATTCAGCCGACCGGCCAAGCGCAGCCGGCAGTAGTGCCAGTTCGTGTTGATGTAAGACCCGAGCCGGTTGAGGCTATCGATCCACGAGCATCTGACCGCCAGTTGAAGCAATTCATGAGCTTCAGTCCGCCTATGTTTACGGGAATGGGATCCCCAACGCAGGCAGAGGATTGGTTATCGCGTGTCAAGCAGATAATGACAGCGATCAGGGCGGAGGAAACTCTAAAGGTCACCTTGGCCACCTTCATGCTTGAAGGAGAGGCGCGGTTGTGGTGGGACGAGGTTGAGGTACACCATTTGGCGGGCAGGCAATTAACGCAAGTATCGATTGAGGAGTTCTCTCGGATATTTCTGGCAAAGCATGTCCTAGCGGCGCAACGCATTGCTATGGAAAATGAGTTCCAACGGTTAAAGCAAGGGGAAGATAGCGTGGATATCTACTTGCATGAGTTTACCAGGTTGGGACGGTATGCGGGAACAATCTTCGCGGATGACCAAAGGAAAACGAATCGGTTCTATGAAGGATTGCGGGATGAGTTGAGGTTCCTGCTTTCGAGTTCAGTGAACCAAGGGTTTTAGGCGTTGGTTGATACTGCATTTGCGTTGGAGAAGGACATACGGCGGGTGCAAGGGAACAAGGGCTTGGTTGTGTCAAAGCCAGAGGTTCAAGCACCTCGCCCGAGCAAATCGTTTTACCAGAAGAAAGGGGGTAAGAGGTCCAAGCCGTCTGGGCAAGTGACTACGACCGTTGTGTCGGGAGCGACATAAGGCCGGATTCTCGTACATGCTATAACTGTGGCCGGGTGGGGCATATAGCTCGTGACTGTCGGGTTGTTCAGCCCAAAGGGGAAAAGAAGACGGGTACGTCTTATGCTGAGAAGGGCAAAGCGGTGGTTGATTCCTCTGCGTCCCAGGCACAACCCCAAATCTATCAGCTTGGCCAACAGGAAGCAATTAAGCAAAGTGATGTCGTCACAGGTACGAGTTGATTATTACGTGCTATTGTTTGTGGTTATGTATAGCTTGTGCATGATGTGTATGCTGCAGGCTTTGTCCTGATTCGGAATAATCTGGCGAGAGCCCTGCTTGATACGGGTGCTTCGCATTCTTTTCTGTCTGAGGATTTCGTATCTCGCATTGGGGTACCGAGTCATGTGACTGTGGATAGTACAAGGGTGCTATTACCGAATGACTGTGTGATGCTTGCGAATAGGGCTTGCGATGTGGATGTTCAAATAGGAAGTCGGGAATTCGGTTTGAGTGCAGCCGTGCTACCATTGTCGGAGTTTGATGTGATCTTTGGTATGGACTGGCTCTCGGAGCAGCGTGCCTTTATTGATTGCAACTCCAAGGAGATTACACTGGGCCAGAATACCGGACTTGTGACGAAGTTCGCTGGTATGCGAGGAGTTGGCGGGACTCTGTTGTCTGCACTCCAAGTCGTCAATGTTGTTCGGAAGGGCGCGGAGTTATTCTTCACGCTAATTCAGGCTGTTGAGCCAAAGGCCAGTGTCGGTGAAGTACTGGTTGTGTCAGAGTTTGCCGATGTGTTTCCTAAAGATCTTCCTGGGTTACCACCCCAGCGGGAGATTGACTTCTCTATTGAGTTGGTGCCAGGTGCGAAACCTGTGGCCCGCTCACCATATCGCGTCGCGCCAAAAGAGATGGCTGAGTTGAAAGTCCAATTGCAAGAGTTGTTGGAGCAGGGATACATACGCCCAAGTCTGTCACCTTGGAGCGCGCCTGTTCTATTTGTGAAAAAGAAAGACGGTAGTTTGCGGTTATGTATTGACTACCGCGAATTGAATAAGCTGACGGAGAAAAATAAATATCCGATCCCATGGATTGATGACCTATTTGATCAGCTGGCAGGATCAACGGTCTATTCCAAGTTGGATTTGAAATCGAGATATTATCAGCTGAGAATTCGGGAAGGTGACATTCCCAAGACGGCGTTTGGAACACGCTACGGTCATTATGAGTTCACGGTAATGTCGTTTGGCCTATGTAATGCACCTTCGGTATTTACGGACCTAATGCATCGAACGTTCCGAGAGTACTTGGATTTGTTCGTTATTATGTTTATCGATGATATCTTAGTATACTCTCAGTCGGAAGAGGATCATGCAAACCATTTGCGGTTGGTCTTGCATACCCTGTGGAGGAATAAGCTTTATGCCAAGTTCTCAAAGTGTGAGTTCTGGCTCTCTTCAGTAGCCTTTTTAGGCCATGTGGTAAGTGGAGAAGGTATCGCGGTGGATCCGTTGAAGATAAGTGCCATTCGAGATTGTAACGCCCCCGAATTTTCGTTGATTTATTTTAAATCCTTTTTCGGCGTTACGTTGACGTTTTCCGTCTCGAGCCGTTGTTAGAGTACCTCGTTAGGTGTTCTTAGAGGTTTAGCCTGTTTGCGGGTTTCCCCAGCTAGCCGGTGTCTGTTTTGGAGACCCGGTTGAGCCTTTCAGGGAATTCCCGTGTTTGGCTTCGGGCGAGGTTAGCTCGAGTTTTGTTCGTCGGAAGTCGTTTTTGACTTCGCCGTTGTTCTCGTAGCCCGGGTATTTAGCTACGGTGCGAGTTTGGCCGGATTCCGAGGACGTTAAATTTTTGCATCATTTTGGCGGACGCTAGTTAGCGAGTCGTCATTTTATGATGACGTATTTGCTTAGTTGCGCGCGTGTGCGTGCGCGCGGGGTTGAGTATGTGTGCGCGAGCGCGTGTTTTTAGGCGTGTTTATGTTTTATTAGTGTGTTATTGGTGTTAGTAATTGATTAGGAGGGTTATAATAAGTTAGTTAGTGGGTTAATTTGATAATGGGTATTATAATGGTTAGTTAGTATGTTATTTAGATAATTAGTTAGTTATTATATTAAGTTTATAATTTATATATATAAGTTTAGGATAATTATAATTATAAAACTTAGGTTTTATTTTAGGTTTTAAACCCCCCCCTCTCACCCGTGAACCAGCAGCCGCCCCCCCCCCCTTTGTTTTCTTTTTTTTTTCCTGTGCGTATCCCGAGCCCGAGCGGGAGATAGCGAACGGCGACCTAGCCGGCCCCCTTCCGCCGCCCGCCGCCGGCTGCTCCGGCCTCCCCTCCCCGATCCGAGCCCGGATCCGTGTTCCCCTAGGCGAGATCTTCGTTCCGAGGTAATTTATTTTGAGTTTCACCGTAGATTTTTTTGTGATTTGGAATGGATGTGGTTTGTTTTTCGCTCCTTGTGTTGATAGAATGCAATCTTAGGTTGGTTGGAGTGATTGGAAGCCTTCCGGAATTTTTGGGCGTCCGCCATAGCGCCGTTGTGCTGGCGAAATTTTTGGTGATTTAGCGAGGCAAGTGTTTCTCCCTTTCGCCGTTTGGCCTCTCTTTTCCTCTATTGCTTGTTAAATTCATAATCAAAAATTGTTAAATTTGTTGATTTAACTTCCTCCTAACCCTTATCCCCATTGGATCGCGCTAGGAAAAATTAGGATTTTATATCCCTCCCGCTAGTAGCCTCCGATTTAGGACGGTGTCGCGGTAGGTGTGTAGCGTTGATGTGGGTTAGCGTCGGGTTGGGTTTATGTTAGGCCTAGGTGTAGGTCTAGGGTTTTGGGATTTTTCCTAGTTTGCCTAATCGAGGCGTTTAGGTGTAATTGTGCACGCACGGCCTTTGGTCGTGCGTCTTTTAAATCGTGCGACCCAATGTCGGTGCTCGTACGCTAGGCTTAGGATCGAGTGAGTGTACTCACTCGCAGCGGCGTTGCGTAGTCGCAACGACTAATCCCTTAGCGTTGATTTCTCCCCGAGTGTTTTGCTCGTGTATCGAGAGTCCCTTGTCGGCTGTTACCTTTCGAAGGCCGAATCGTGGGTTGTGGTCAGTAGTGGTGGTGGATGGCTCTTTTAGGGGTTGTGTGGCGTGCTGTAGCCTTGACCACACTCTTTACCTTGACCCGAGTAGTTTCTGGGCAAGTGAGTGATGGGTCTTTTGTGCCTTCACGTGTCAACCCTTGAGCAATTTGTTGACTCGGAATTAGTGGTTGGGCGTTTGGAACGCTTTCAACCTGATGCCAAGTTTCTTGTTTTTGCTACTGCCGCCTCTCACAGTTTAGGATGTTAGGCGTTTCTTCCGTAGGTGTTGCAGCATTTTTTTTGGCATCATGGCCATGTTGACTCTGCAGGTTTTAGGCAGAGTAGTTGCTGTTTACCCGCACTTGGTGCAGGTTTGCTTTTCGCCCTTCCTTGGGCATTGTTGTTTTTACTCTACTTTGTACTCTCTTTACCTTACTCTACTTGCTTTTACCTTACTTTCCTTTTTAGCACTTGCATTCCTTGCTCTGAGGTGTTCTATTTTCTTCTGAACGCCTCAGGTTCTGGGCAGTAGCCAATAGGTGGCTGTTGCTGTGGTGCTGTTGGAGGTCCTCCTGTTGACTGTTGAGACTCTCTTGAGTCATAGTGAGGTAGTTTTACTGTTTTCTTACAGACATAC
This sequence comes from Platanthera zijinensis, assembly GCA_039513925.1. Classification (NCBI taxonomy): domain Eukaryota; kingdom Viridiplantae; phylum Streptophyta; class Magnoliopsida; order Asparagales; family Orchidaceae; genus Platanthera; species Platanthera zijinensis. Next base: position 80,098,199 of record CM077093.1, on the reverse strand, counting down.
ATACTTGCCAGTGGGTTCGTGTCAGCTGTTGGCGCCCCTGGTAGTTTTACCTTTTTGTACTAGATATGTTTTTCTTCTTACTGCTACCCTTTCTGGGAGATAGTCTATTTGCTCTGGGAAGTTTTATGCTAGGTTGCTAGTTACTTTAAAAGCTAAAAGTAAAACTATATTATGTATAAGCATATGATCAGCATGATTTCTAAAAAGAACTCACTTAACGTACTTTCATAATTACGTATAACAAATGATTTTCCTATATATGTATAAATTAAAACTAGAGTTTTGGTTCAGCGTAAGGGTCCTTCGGGATCACTTATGCGCTCATTTAGGATGTTGACATAAATGAAGTATTTTCCGCTACGCATAAAAAAATCAGTTTTGAAACCGTGGACTCTTTGGTCCACTGAGCCGAGGGATACGGCCAATAAACAAATCAAGTTTTTATAATCAAATAAGTCATGATTTGAAAGGATTTGGAGTGTCGCCTGAACGTCGGCAGTTATCCCCTGCTCGACGTGGCATCACAGCGCGTAGATTTTCTCTTACTCTGATTTAATAAATAGTGAGAAAAATGTGGGTTGTGACAGTTGGTATCAGAGGGAGGTTTCTTGACAATTGGTCGGGCAACCTTCCTTTGTTTGTGTTAGATGTTTAGAGTCATATCATACACACACCGACATGTCATCGGCACGTTTTGGCTGAAGCACGAACACTGCACTACACGCATAAGCATAACATGAAGTATACGGGGCATATTATGTAGTATGGGATGCATAATATGTGTTCGTATATGGATCCACCATAGGGGCTACATGTGAGGGTTATGTAGTATGGGATGCATAACCTCACCGCATGGATGCGACTAGCACGTTTTCTTTTTAGTTGCATGGGAATGTTATGTATTATGGGATGCATAACATTTTCATGTGTACTCCGCCATGGCATGCACTAGGGCCTTTTTAGAATGCATAGCATAATCATGCATAGCATAACATTGCATAAGCACAACGCGCCAAGCTAAAGACGTGCAGGATGACATGTGTACACACATAATTTTTGAGTCAAAAATAATACAATTCATGCATTCCCGATCTAGGCACAAGAGTTAGTGTGATGGTGGTGAACCATCTTAGGCTAAGCATATCATTCCTTTTGTATTAAATAAAATAAAATCTCAGAGCAAATATAGTAGTAGAAGATCATATTTATGTATGTATTGTCTGTACCTTTTGTCTAATCCTAGGAGTTTAGCTAAGTTCTAATCGTTTGTTATGTTTTAATTTTCCTTATAGTATGCCGCCGAAGCGTAGAGTGACGAGGTCGACTCCCCAGTCTGAGGGTGAGTCCTCCGGTGCTCAAAGTGATGCGTTGGTGGAAAGCCTGAGGCAGAGCAACGAGGCCTTATCAAGGCAGGTGGTGGAGTTGCAGGCCCAGATGCAGTCCTTTTTATCCGGAGCGGCGGGTCAGACTCCGGGAGTTCAGGACCCCGCCGTGGGTACAGCTGTTCTAGCCCCTCCTGCCCCCCCTGCTCCTCTCGTGCCTCCAGTGGTGGTGCCCCCCGGGATGGCTTTCATCTCCCAGTTCCAGAGGCTGAGCCCTCCCACGTACGATGGGAAGGCGGATTTCATGGTATTGGACGACTGGCTGATCACTATGGAGGAGATGCTTCACTATTCAGGTATCTCAGATGATCAGAAGGTGATGTTAGCCGCCTATCAGCTGAAGGGGCTAGCGAAGAGCTGGTGGTTGCGAGAGAAGGAAGGCATGGTGGGAGGATGTACTTGGGCATCCTTCAAAGAGATCCTGATGAGGAAGTTTCTACCGTCAGTAGAGCGGGACAGGCTGATGAATGACTTTATTCATTTGAAGCAGAGGCAGCTATCCGTCAGCGACTACGAGATTGAGTTTAGCAAACTCAGTCGCTTTGGTCCTAGCTTGGTGAGCTCCGAGGAGGACAGGGTGAAGCGGTTTCTTGGTGGCCTCAGGAGCGATGTCCAGCAGCTTGCGGTTGCTCACGGCGCAGTCACTTATGCGGGAGCAGTTGAGGCCGCTTCGAAGGTGGAGGCTATCGAGAACGCGAAGCAGCGTGGTCAGCAGGCAAGAAACGAGAAGAGGAGGTCAGTTGAGGAAAAGGGTCCCCTGGTTCTTGGTGCTGCTTCTGAGAAGAAGAGCAAGGTAGTGTGCAGTTTCTGTGGCCATCCGGGCCACCCAGCTGAGAGGTGCTTCAAGAGGGCAAGGGTCCAGAAGAAGGAGCATGTGCATGCCATCCAGGGTGCTCCTAGGAGGGATGTTCCTTGTCCTGTCTGCAAGCGACCCGGTCACGAGGCTGCTCAGTGCTGGTCCAGGGATCGTGTTTGCTTCCAGTGTGGCCAGAAGGGCCATATTAAGTCGAGGTGCCCTCAGGTTCAGTCCGCTCTACATGCAGTTCCGCTCCAGGCTTTACCTCCGCCTCAGCCGGTGGACAAGGGTAAAGGGAAGCTGAATGTGGTATCTTCAGCGGAGGCTGAGACTTCGACGCAGGTCATTTCAGGTAAACCCCCCCCCTCGCTTGACTTTCTCTTTTGTAGCAGTTTTAGTGTTGCTATGGTTTTGTTTATTGCTTGTGCGTTTATGGTTTTGTTTGTGTATAGGGAAATTTAAGGTAAGGAACCGCTGGGCCCGCGTTCTATTTGACTCAGGTGCTACCCACTCTTTTGTGGCTAGGGCCTTTGTCGAGCGGTGCCAGTGGGTTGTTGATCGTGTTGGTGGTGCCTTTAGCGTCAAGTTCCCCTCGGGTGAATCCGTGATATCAGATCAGGGCATTCTGGACTGCCCTATTTTGTTGGGGGATTATCTGGCCAAGGCTGATCTGAAGGTGTTGGACTTAGAGGATTTCGATGTCATCCTGGGTATGGACTGGCTGTCCCGATATGATGCAGTGATTCAGTGCAGGGGAAAGCGCTTGGATTTCAGAAAGGACAGCGGTCAGCCCGGGAGTGTTTTCGGTGATTCGCGTCGGGACTCTCCGGCGATTTCTGCGGTATGTGCTCAGAGGGTTTTTCCTGCTGGTAGTTTTGCTTGTCTAGTCTCAGTGTTGGGGACTGTTAGCAGTGTGCCGCTTTTGGATGAGATTCCGGTTGCGCGAGAGTTTCCCGACGTGTTTCCTAGCGATCTTCCCGGTCTTCCTCCAGACAGGGATGTGGAGTTCGTGATTGATTTGGAGCCTGGTACGCGTCCGATTGCCAAGGCGCCGTATCGGATGGCCCCGCGAGAGCTGGAGGAGCTTCGTACTCAGCTTGATGAGTTATTGGAGAAGGGCTTCATAAGGCAAAGCTCGTCGCCCTGGGGTGCTCCGGTTCTCTTTGTGAAGAAGAAGGACGGTTCGATGCGCCTTTGTATCGACTACAGAGAGTTGAACAAAGTCACCATCAAGAACAGGTATCCACTGCCCAGAATCGACGACTTATTTGATCAGTTGCGTGGCAGTTCAGTATTTTCGAAGATAGACCTCCGTTCTGGTTACCATCAGCTTAGGATCCGAGAGTCGGATGTTCCACGGACGGCTTTCCGATCGAGGCATGGTCATTTCGAGTTCCTAGTCATGTCTTTTGGGCTGACCAATGCGCCTTCAGCATTTATGGACATGATGAACCGGGTGTTCAAGGACTTTCTGGACAAGTTTGTCGTCGTGTTCATTGACGACGTTCTGATTTATTCTCGAAATGCGGCGGAGCATGATCAGCATTTGCGGTTGGTGTTATCCGCCTTGAGGGATCATCAGTTGTATGCCAAGCTGAGCAAATGCGAGTTCTGGTTGCCTCAGGTTTCCTTCCTGGGTCATGTGGTGAACAAAGATGGTATTTCAGTGGACCCGGAGAAGATCTCAGCAGTGATGGACTGGAGTAGGCCGAGCACACCCAAGGAGATCAGGAGCTTCTTGGGGTTGGCCGGCTATTATAGGAGATTCGTCGAGGGCTTTTCTACCTTGGCAGCGCCCTTGACAAAGCTGACGCAGAAGCATGCGGCGTTCGTTTGGAGTGATAAGTGCGAGGAGGCCTTTCTGGAGCTGAAGAGCCGGTTATGTTCTGCCCCTGTGTTGACCTTACCGGCGGAGGGACAGGACTATGACGTGTATGTGGATGCCTCGCACGTTGGACTCGGTGGCGTGTTGATGCAGGAAGGGAAGGTGATCGCTTATGGGTCTCGTCAGTTGAAGGTTCATGAGCGGAACTATCCTACGCACGACCTCGAGTTCGCAGCGGTGATTTTCGCCTTGAAGCTGTGGAGACACTTACTTTATGGGGCCCAGTGCAGGATCTTTACCGATCATAAGAGCCTGAAGTACGTGTTCACTCAGAAGGAGCTGAATTTGCGCCAGCGGCGGTGGCTTGAGTATGTTGCTGATTATGATGTTGAGATTCAGTACCATCCGGGCAAGGCCAATGTGGTGGCCGACGCCTTGAGCCGGAAGACGGGGAAAGTCTTCAATCTCACCGCGGATCGTTTAGTGGAGGAGTTTCTATTGATGGATATCACCGCAGGACGCTGTGAGTTGCAGAGCAGTTTGGTAGTGGCAGAGCCGTCATGGATTTCTCTCACCAGATTGCATCAGAAAGAGGATCCGGATTTGTTGCACTTGTACCTCAGAGCTGAGAGGGGAGAGTTGCCAGATTTCTCCATCGACCAGGCGGGTACTTTGAAGTACCGCGGCAGGTTTTGCATCCCCGCAGTTGGAGACATCAGAGTATTGGTTTGCAAAGAGGCTCACGGATCCAGTGTTTCCTACCACCCGGGATCTACGAAGATGTACCATGATCTGAAGCAGATCGCCTGGTGGTATGGGATGAAGGGTGATATAGCTCGTTTTGTCTCGGAGTGTTACACTTGCAGGCGGGTGAAGGCCGACCATGGGAGGCCTGGTGGCAAGTTGGCACCTTTGGAGATCCCGACTTGGAAGTGGGAAAGCATCTCGATGGATTTCATTACAGGCTTACCGAGATCTCCGAGAGGGTTTGATTCTGTTTGGGTGATCGTGGACCGATTGACGAAGTGTGCGCACTTCGTACCATATAAGATCGATTACTCGATGAAGAAGATTGCTGAGTTGTATTTGGATGAGGTCGTCAGATTGCACGGCGTTCCAGTTAGCATCGTTTCAGATCGAGACTCTCGGTTCACATCGCGTTTCTGGAGGAGTTTGCAGGAGGGTTTGGGCACTGATTTGAGGTATTCCACAGCTTACCATCCGCAGACCAACGGGCAGACCGAGCGTGTGAATCAGATTGTGGAGGATATGATCCGGTGCTATATTCTCGATCATGGAGGTGCTTGGGATGAGCGTTTACGGCTCATGGAATTTGCCTACAACAACAGCTACCAAGAGAGTCTACAGATGGCTCCCTTCGAGGCGTTGTATGGAAGGCGCTGCAGAACCCCTTTGTTTTGGGCCGAGGCCGGTGAGAGGCCTGTTTTGGGTCCTGATGCACTCGAAGAGATGGAGGTTTCCGTGAAGCTCATTCGGGAGAAGCTTCGAGTTGCTCAGGAGAGGTATGAGAAGAACGCCAATCGGCGTAGGTCCGATTTGGAGTTTTCAGTGGATGATTTGGTCTTCTTGAAGGTGTCTCCGATGGTAGGAGTAAAGAGGTTTGGCAAGAATCGGAAGTTGGATCCGAGATTTGTGGGCCCGTTCAGGATTTTGGAGCGTATTGGTGTGGCTGCTTATAGGCTGGATCTGCCCGCTAGCTTCCCGGGGGTTCATAATGTCTTTCATGTGAGCCAGTTGCGGAAGTGCGTGCGGAGCAGTGGGCAAGTCTTGGACGCTGTGCCCCAGTTGGAGCCCAATCTCTCGTATGTCGAGGTGCCGGTCCGCATCTTGGAAGCTCAAGCTCGAGTGTTGCGGACGAAGTCTATTCCTATGGTGAAGGTTCTTTGGAAGAATCAGGATTTGGAGAGCGCGACTTGGGAGCTAGAGTCGGCTATGAGGGAGGCTCACCCTCATTTGTTCCCCTGAGTTTTCGGGTACGTTCCCTTTCTGGTAGTTTGTTTCTTTCCTTCTGTTGTAGGAGTAGTTTTCGCAAAGTTTCGGGTCGAAACTTTTTGTTAGGGGGAGTGACTGTAACGCCCCCGAATTTTCGTTGATTTATTTTAAATCCTTTTTCGGCGTTACGTTGACGTTTTCCGTCTCGAGCCGTTGTTAGAGTACCTCGTTAGGTGTTCTTAGAGGTTTAGCCTGTTTGCGGGTTTCCCCAGCTAGCCGGTGTCTGTTTTGGAGACCCGGTTGAGCCTTTCAGGGAATTCCCGTGTTTGGCTTCGGGCGAGGTTAGCTCGAGTTTTGTTCGTCGGAAGTCGTTTTTGACTTCGCCGTTGTTCTCGTAGCCCGGGTATTTAGCTACGGTGCGAGTTTGGCCGGATTCCGAGGACGTTAAATTTTTGCGTCATTTTGGCGGACGCTAGTTAGCGAGTCGTCATTTTATGATGACGTATTTGCTTAGTTGCGCGCGTGTGCGTGCGCGCGGGGTTGAGTATGTGTGCGCGAGCGCGTGTTTTTAGGCGTGTTTATGTTTTATTAGTGTGTTATTGGTGTTAGTAATTGATTAGGAGGGTTATAATAAGTTAGTTAGTGGGTTAATTTGATAATGGGTATTATAATGGTTAGTTAGTATGTTATTTAGATAATTAGTTAGTTATTATATTAAGTTTATAATTTATATATATAAGTTTAGGATAATTATAATTATAAAACTTAGGTTTTATTTTAGGTTTTAAACCCCCCCCTCTCACCCGTGAACCAGCAGCCGCCCCCCCCCCTTTGTTTTCTTTTTTTTTCCTGTGCGTATCCCGAGCCCGAGCGGGAGATAGCGAACGGCGACCTAGCCGGCCCCCTTCCGCCGCCCGCCGCCGGCTGCTCCGGCCTCCCCTCCCCGATCCGAGCCCGGATCCGTGTTCCCCTAGGCGAGATCTTCGTTCCGAGGTAATTTATTTTGAGTTTCACCGTAGATTTTTTTGTGATTTGGAATGGATGTGGTTTGTTTTTCGCTCCTTGTGTTGATAGAATGCAATCTTAGGTTGGTTGGAGTGATTGGAAGCCTTCCGGAATTTTTGGGCGTCCGCCATAGCGCCGTTGTGCTGGCGAAATTTTTGGTGATTTAGCGAGGCAAGTGTTTCTCCCTTTCGCCGTTTGGCCTCTCTTTTCCTCTATTGCTTGTTAAATTCATAATCAAAAATTGTTAAATTTGTTGATTTAACTTCCTCCTAACCCTTATCCCCATTGGATCGCGCTAGGAAAAATTAGGATTTTATATCCCTCCCGCTAGTAGCCTCCGATTTAGGACGGTGTCGCGGTAGGTGTGTAGCGTTGATGTGGGTTAGCGTCGGGTTGGGTTTATGTTAGGCCTAGGTGTAGGTCTAGGGTTTTGGGATTTTTCCTAGTTTGCCTAATCGAGGCGTTTAGGTGTAATTGTGCACGCACGGCCTTTGGTCGTGCGTCTTTTAAATCGTGCGACCCAATGTCGGTGCTCGTACGCTAGGCTTAGGATCGAGTGAGTGTACTCACTCGCAGCGGCGTTGCGTAGTCGCAACGACTAATCCCTTAGCGTTGATTTCTCCCCGAGTGTTTTGCTCGTGTATCGAGAGTCCCTTGTCGGCTGTTACCTTTCGAAGGCCGAATCGTGGGTTGTGGTCAGTAGTGGTGGTGGATGGCTCTTTTAGGGGTTGTGTGGCGTGCTGTAGCCTTGACCACACTCTTTACCTTGACCCGAGTAGTTTCTGGGCAAGTGAGTGATGGGTCTTTTGTGCCTTCACGTGTCAACCCTTGAGCAATTTGTTGACTCGGAATTAGTGGTTGGGCGTTTGGAACGCTTTCAACCTGATGCCAAGTTTCTTGTTTTTGCTACTGCCGCCTCTCACAGTTTAGGATGTTAGGCGTTTCTTCCGTAGGTGTTGCAGCATTTTTTTTGGCATCATGGCCATGTTGACTCTGCAGGTTTTAGGCAGAGTAGTTGCTGTTTACCCGCACTTGGTGCAGGTTTGCTTTTCGCCCTTCCTTGGGCATTGTTGTTTTTACTCTACTTTGTACTCTCTTTACCTTACTCTACTTGCTTTTACCTTACTTTCCTTTTTAGCACTTGCATTCCTTGCTCTGAGGTGTTCTATTTTCTTCTGAACGCCTCAGGTTCTGGGCAGTAGCCAATAGGTGGCTGTTGCTGTGGTGCTGTTGGAGGTCCTCCTGTTGACTGTTGAGACTCTCTTGAGTCATAGTGAGGTAGTTTTACTGTTTTCTTACAGACATACATACTTGCCAGTGGGTTCGTGTCAGCTGTTGGCGCCCCTGGTAGTTTTACCTTTTTGTACTAGATATGTTTTTCTTCTTACTGCTACCCTTTCTGGGAGATAGTCTATTTGCTCTGGGAAGTTTTATGCTAGGTTGCTAGTTACTTTAAAAGCTAAAAGTAAAACTATATTATGTATAAGCATATGATCAGCATGATTTCTAAAAAGAACTCACTTAACGTACTTTCATAATTACGTATAACAAATGATTTTCCTATATATGTATAAATTAAAACTAGAGTTTTGGTTCAGCGTAAGGGTCCTTCGGGATCACTTATGCGCTCATTTAGGATGTTGACATAAATGAAGTATTTTCCGCTACGCATAAAAAAATCAGTTTTGAAACCGTGGACTCTTTGGTCCACTGAGCCGAGGGATACGGCCAATAAACAAATCAAGTTTTTATAATCAAATAAGTCATGATTTGAAAGGATTTGGAGTGTCGCCTGAACGTCGGCAGTTATCCCCTGCTCGACGTGGCATCACAGCGCGTAGATTTTCTCTTACTCTGATTTAATAAATAGTGAGAAAAATGCGGGTTGTGACAGAGATTGGCCAGTGATGTCTTCAGTGGCCGAGGTCAGGAGCTTCCTTGGACTTGCGGGCTACTATAGACGGTTTGTGGAAAACTTCTCACGGATTGTTTTACCTCTGACCACGCTGACGAGAAAAGATCAAAAGATCATTTGGACGCCGGAGTGCGCGCGAGCTTTTGAAGACTTGAAGAGTCGTTTGACCACGGCGCCTGTGTTGACATCGCCATGTGGTATATATGGGTATGAGATCTATAGTGATGCTTCCGGGAGCGGCTTAGGCTGCGTTCTTCCGCAGTTTGGTAAAGTGATTGCTTATGGCTCGAGCCAGTTAGGGTCATCTCGAAATAAGTTTAATGAGAGTAACTTATTGATGTTCTTGTTGTTGAGATGAGGTAGTATCTTATGCCATTGCACAAAGAGGGATGCATTATTCTCAGTCACAATGTAGATGGAAGATCCAAAATCATTACAATTGAAATTCAAACAGTAAATATTTTAACTCCTAGTGCTTGTTAATATGGTCTCTTCATACTTCTTAATTAAGCACTCATCAATATGGAATTAAATGTCATAGCTAAGATCACACAGTCTTCTTATGCTTATCAGATTGCGCTCCAATCCTTCAACATAAGCTACCCATGAGATAGTTATTATGCCATTTGAAATCTTACCATAACCTTTAGTCTTCCCTCTGTCAAAACCTCCACAGATGACTTTAGGTCCATCTTGAACTAAGGAGTAGTCTATTAGAAAGCTTCTTGTTCCAGTCATGTGCCTGGAAAATCCACTGTCGAAGTACAAGATGGGAGTTGGGTTAGCCATTGGACATTCCTGCAAAAATAAATTACCTTTTCATAGGTACAAAAATCATGTTGGGTCCTAGATACTAGTTAGCACTTGCACCTTGCCTTGGCATTGGACTTGACAGATGAGCAATGTGGAATTTTCCATGCCTTAGTCTTAGTCTGCTAGGGAGAGTTTTAGGGGAAGTTGGGTTGAAGCAACAGTCAACTACAATGTGTCTAATCTTTTCACAACACCAACACTCAAACCTGTTGTACCTTCTCTTGGAGCTCACAGTAGGAGTGGGATGAGTCCTTTTTAGATCAAAAGGGTGTCTACTATAGATTGAATGTTAATCTTTTCTTTGCTTATGGTGCAGTGCTAGTGGTGAGTTAACATCCACAACCACAATCTTTCCTTTTCTAGCATCTCTTATTACATGCCCACTTATCTTACCCTTGGTGCTAGTGTTGACACTAAACACAAAGGGACAACAATTCTTCATCAAAAATTCCTCATGAGCTATCTTGTGGGAACTCTTTCCCAGTGCACATTTTTTATTCCACTAGTGAAACATCCATTTTTCAAGTGTTCATAGACAGTATCCAGGTCATAGTCATTTGTGGCTAGGAGAACCTTTTTGAAATATATGGGTTGTATGAGTGCCTTTCTTTTGGCCTAGGATCTCCTCCTATTTCTATTCTTGTACCCTACAACATTTTTATATGGTGTTGAGAAGGTGTCTATTATAGGGAGAATAGTGCTAAGAGTATTTTTTCCATAGTTCTCTTTCCTTAAGGAGATAATTGTCAAGCTTCTTAATGATCTTTTCTTTTTGAATGTGAATATCAACATGCTCATCAATAATTTCGTAGAGCTCAATAATTTTTAAGTTCATTTGATGGATCTTATCCATCTTCTCCTCAAGCTAATCCTTTATGGGTCTTAGGAGTCCAAGCTCTTCAGCTTGCTTCCTTGCATGCTTCCAGCTTTTTCTTAGAGCTTCTAGGAGAGCCCCATACTTCTCCATACTTTCACAATATGAATTCTCTAGTTCAGATTCCTCCTAATTTCTAGAATATAAGGGGGCCTCTAACTCAGCACTAGTTTTATAATCTGAATCAGACATGATAGTTTCTGATTGTACCTTATTAGGAAAAGAGTCATCCTGATCTTCTATTTCTTCCTGAGCCATCAGTCCATAGCTCTCTTCCTATTCTTCATCATCACTATCAATGGATAATAGTGGAGCCCTGATGCCTATCTGAGTGATAGTAAGTGATGTATCTTCATACAGTGCAGTTAGTTCTACATAGGCTTCTTATTCTTTAAATTCAGAGGAGCTGGAGTCACTGCCATTCCAGGTTCTTTCTTTCTTGTACAAGAGGCTCTTTTCTGATCTCTTACCCTTATGGTGCTTCTCCTTCTTATTTTCCTTCTTCTCTTTTCTCTTAACTGACCAGTCAGCTATGATATGTCCATGACTATTACAATAATAATAGACAATGTAAATATTAAATTATTTGTTTTGTTTAGAACCATACATGTCCCTCTTGGGGTCCTTTCTAAATATATCAAGGGTTTGATGGTGCCTTCTAGAGTTTGAAGAGGAGGAGGGTTTGGAATTATTCCACCACTTCTCATTATTTTCTTGAACTACCTTATGATCAAGGCCAACTCGCCATTAGACATCTCTTCCCAAGAAGTTCTTGGATCAGATTCTTCTAAACTTTCTGCTTTGCTTGGGAAGAGATGGCTTTCTCCTTGCCTCCATTTGATTTATCAACATTCAAGTCCATGGGTATTTCCTTGCTTTTCCCTTCTTCGTTCTTCCTTGTATTCAAATAAATTTCATGGGACAATAGTTTCTCAAAAGATTTTGTGGTTCAATATTCCCCTGATTTCCCACCTCCCATATAAAAACAATCTTAACATCCCCTTTCTTGTGCAGGGATCTTAAGAACTTATTATGCAGTTCATAGTTGGAGAATGTTCTTCCATAATTTTCTCAAGCTATTTACTATTTTGAAGAACTTCTCATAATAATTAGAAATGTTGTCTTTCTTCTCCTGTTTGAAAGCTTCATATTCCAGAAAGAGGAGGGCTTTTTTGTCATCCCTAACCTCTTTTGTTCCTTCCATGTAGACAATCAATGTGTCCCACATATCTTTGGCAGTCTTGCAGTGAATGTGGTTTTGGAAAGTAGAATCATCAATTGCATTAACAATGATGTTCTTGGCTCTTTTGTCCATAGTGGACAAGATTACATCATGCTTATTCATCTCTAAGAGCTTCTTGGGAACCTTCAGTTTTGCATCTATTGATGATATATATATAGGAGCATAAGGTCTTTCTTTAACTATGATAAAGATTCTGGGATCTGAAGATTCCATGAAGAGTTTGACTCTTTGCTTCTAGATTCCAAAATTCCCCTTCCTGTAGATAGGAAGTTTCATGGATCTATGTTTTTGTAACTTTCTTTAGACCAACATTATGTTGTAAATCTTCTTAACCCTTTAAGTATCTTGTTAAGCTGTTAAACATTTTTGAACAATTTGGCTTTGATACCAATTGAAAGTCAAGGGTTGCTAATCACTTAGAGAGGGGTGAATAGGTGATTTACTTATTTTTAGTTTTCATAATATCTTTTTTTGAACAATACACTAAGAATAGCAGAACACAAAAAAACCACAATAAACAGAGATTTATAGTGGTTTCTCAAGAATGGGTACATCTGCTTTCCCTCTGAACCAATCTAGCAGAGTGCTAGTTTAGGTAAAAACTCCAAATTCTTTTGTCAGATCCCGAGATCTTACAAACTCATGAATAAGGTTCCCTACCTTATACCTCCTAAAAGGTCCTAAACCTCAAGCTTCAAGCTCTACACCTCAGATCTGTACCAAGAGCCAACAACTCAGGCTTTCCTCAAGCTTTACAAACACAGGATACCATGTCTTACAACTCAGACTTATCACAAGCCTTACAAACTCAGGCTCAAAAGGCTCTATAACTCAAATCTGTAACTATATCCTGCACTCAAATTCACAAAGGAATCCTACACTCAGATCCTTCAAGGATGCTACACAATAATAGATTTAAGAGATTTTGACTCAAAACATAAAAGCTTGAGTCTTCAAATAGAAGCACACACAGCAGGCCTCTTCTTTCTTATCTTGAAGAAAAATAGAAATTTCTTCTTAGAATAGCTGGCTTGATAAAGTGACCTGTAGTGGTTGAAGATGAACTCTTCTAATATTGACCACTGAAAAAATCTTTCATTAAACTTAGAAGAATGATAGTGAAAAACTTTTTATAAAGTACTTGATAATATTTCATAAACTTTAGAGCCTTTTGTATGTTTGTCTTTTTGTGAAATCTCTAAGTCCTCCTTTTATATTTTTCTTAGCCAGTAGAGAGAATGAAGTTTGAATTTTTATTCTCAAATGGCTGAACAATCTTCTTTGAGAAATTGCAAGGTTAGGAAACTTCAAACAACTATATTAAATCTACATAAGGAAGATTTACAATTTCGAAAATATTATGGCTGGATCTCTTCAAATGATCTTCAGGCACTTTAGGAAATGATCCTAATTTGAAATGAACAATGGCTGCAAAAATTTGATTCAGGAAAGTATTCGAAATCTTGGGAATATTCTCCAATGAATGATAATATTAGTCCTCACTGGCAATCCCTGAATTCCTACAACAAATCTCGTTAATCAATTCAATTTTAAATCATTGGACAATCTACTCCTTAATTTAAGGACTTAATCGTTGTGCCACGTGTCAGGTTGTAGAAAATAAATCTAAATAACCATGACATGATCCAGTAAACAAAGTCAACTTGTCAATATGAATTATTTATGGTCAACGTAGAACATATAGAAGTCATATAAAGAAACTCCTGTCACTTAACAAAATTATCTTGCAACAACATTTTGTCTTCATGCACCCGATACAGTAGAATCTTTTTTTCAATGCATTCGATACAGTCGAACTTTTCTCTTCGATGAAGTCAATATAGTTAAACTTTTTCTTATCCATGAACTAGATGTAGTGGAATTTTTCCATTGCCTTGATCTCGATGCAGTGGAATTTTTCCTTAGCCTTGAACTCGATGCAGTCAAATTTTTCCTTAGCCATGTACTCGATGCATTTGAATTTTTCTTTAGCTTTCCAGCTTATTCACTAGATTATTTCCCATGGATAGTTGCATGTCTAATATATAATTAGTATAGAGGTCAATATGAATTTTGTTTCTTTAGCGAATATAAGTGGAAAATCCTGTTTGGGTGACCAAGTGTCTAATCATACATTAGCCATATACTTTAAGTTCAACTTGTCACATAAAACTAGAACAACCATGAAGTAGAAGATGTTTATTATCATCTAAAGACCATCTTCAAATCAGGAATCTTGGGGACAACATTCCCAATAAGATAATATCCAAGAGAATCTTGAGTGCATCCTCAAGAGTGTGATTCATTAATGTCCCTCCCGCAGTAACATCAATCATAGCTTGGTAGTTTGGTTCAATAGCAAAGTAAAAATTCTCAACCAAGTTCTACTGTTGGAACTTGAGTTGAGGGAACTTCCGTAGGAGGTCCATAAACCTTTCCCACACCTCCGCAAGAGTTTCTTGATCCGGTTGACGGAAGGTGGCGACCTCTCACTTCAAACTGACGATTTTATCCACAGGGTGGACTTTTTTCAGGAATTTGGATGACAATGCATCCCAAGTAGCAGTGGATCCCGGTTTAGCTTTTTCCTGCAGATATAAAGGAAACAACCTTAACTTCACCGTATCATCAGTGATATAGTCATACCGGAACGTCCTAAAAATTTCGAAGAACTCTGCCAAATGAAGATGGGGTCTTCACTTGCAATCTTCGAGAATTGAGCATTATTGCGGATGATGTTTAAGATAGCCGGCTTGATTTCAAACTGGTTATTAGTAATAGTCGGGCCAAACCCAGGGTACACACTCCCAATAGTAGGAGTCTTGTAATCCAGCATCATTCTGGGCCTTGGCCAAACCACATCATGCTCATTAGCAGCTGGACCAACCCAGGGTGCATCCTCTCCTGCTTGATCAATACTATTAATTCTTATCTCATCCATGTCAGCAGTAACATTATGACATGCATGCAACATCCGCTCAATCTCACGATCAAATTCAACAAGCTAACCTGTTGGGTACATTGGAAAATGTGTACCTGATTTGTAGAAGCCTAACTTAGCTCAATGATATACATAAAGGTGTATTTGATGTTATTTTGAGTTGATATGTGCAGGTGAAGAATGTACTAAAATATAGGAAAATTATTCTAAGTCCACGTGTCGACACCAGAAGAAAGCTGTGTCGATACTTCAGAAAGATTGTGTTGACACTTGAAGAAGGCTGTGTCGACACAGAGAAAAAGAGTCGACAACAATTGTGTCGACACCTGGAAGCAGTGTCGACACACAGAAGTTTAGTCGACATCAACTATGTCGACACTGGGAGGCTGTGTCGACACACAGGATTGCTAGTCGACAACACGTGTGTCGACACCAGAAGACTGAGTCAACATACAGAGGCAGAGTCGACAACAACTGTGTCGACACCTGGTGGCAGTGTCGACACACACTATATTCTGAGTCTACATCAACTGTATCGACACACAGGACTTGTATCGACACACTGCAAAGTCTAGACCAAGTTAGTTGCTGGAGAATGATGAAGTGTTTGTGTCGACACAAATGCTCTGTGTCGACACATTCTCTAAATACTGTGTCAAGAAGCTAAGTCAACATTAAGACAGCTTTGTCGACATCACAAGAGGCAGTGTCGACACTAAAGTCACTTGTGTCGACACATCTTGACAGATGGTCTCGACACTTTCTAACAGACAGTCTCGACGCTTTACTGACAAAGACAAAGGCACAAGATCTGTTTGAAGACTTGACAGTTGTGAGTTACAACAGGTTGACAGAAGCTGTCAGACTTGTCAGAAGTTTGTTAGAAACCGGATCAGCCGGTTACCAAGGATGAAGTCTATAAATAGACAGATTCAGAAGAAGGAAAAACTATTATTGAGACATATACACGACGACACATTAATCATCGATTGGGAGATAAGATCTCTGATCAAAAAAGTGCAAGGTACAGAAGAAGATCTTCTTGAGAAGATCTAAGAAGACATTATGGCGTGTACAACCACTCAGGATCAGTCTAAGTAGAATTCTTTCAAGATTTCTGAAGTATCATCAAAGGTATTGGATAGAGAGGGATCCAGCCATTTGAAGACAAGAAGGAAGCTATCACAGGTTTCTTAGTTCAGATTCAAGAGGCTTTGAAGAAAGCTAAGATCTAGTTGATTTCATCCATCAGGTTTTTCTAGAAGCTGATCAAGAATAGTCTTGTCCCTTCTCTCTCAACAGGGGCAAGATATTATATAACTTCAATTTCTGTAGGATCTATTTGTATAGATCTGAGTTGTAAGCCTAGATTATAAAGGCTGAGTGTAGGAGAGGTATTCTCTGAGTGGTAGGGCTGTTTATGCCTGAGTTGTAGGAGAAGGTTTACTCTGAGTTGTAGGCCTTGTGGCAAGGCAGAGGTTGGGCTGGTTTGCCCGAGCTGTAGGAACCTTATAGGGTTCTGAGTTGTAGGAATCTTTCAGGGTTCTGAGGTGTAGGATCTGATGATCTGATATAAAGAAGGAAGTTAGGCCGAATCTAGCACACTGCTAGATAGGTGAAGGGGGAAAGTGCATGTACCCAGATCTTGGGGAACCACTATAAATCTATGTACAATCTGTGATGTGTGCATATTTGTGATTGCTGTGTTGTGTTTGCTACAGTGTTTGCTGAATTCTCTTATATTAAGTAATTATATTCTGCCTTAAGTTAAAACAAGCATTAGAACCTATTCACCCCCCTCTAGGTGTTTAGGTGGTCTTAAAAGTAAAACTATCAAGTGGTATCAGAGGGAGGTTGCTCAAAGAAGGATTTAATAGTCTGAGTTAGATCCCTAAGGAAAAATCAAGAATTAAGAAAATGGGTTCTAGAGAGAATCACAAGGAACTAGGGTCAATGAAAATACCCATCTGCAGGAAAGAGATTTTTTGAATCTGGAAATAAAGGGTTAGGTTGTTTATGGAGTCTTCTGATCCAAGGATATATATCACAGTACATGAAGGCCCCTTCATTCCAATGAAGGTATCAGTTCTGGATGCAAATATTCAAACTCCAAAGAGTTATTCTGAAATGACCAAGGATGAGATAATCCTGGCAACACTAGACAAAAGAGCACAGAACATTATTATAAGTGCTATAGATGATGCCATATTTCAAAATCTGATTCACTACAAAACCTCCAAGGAAATGTGGGACACTTTGGTTGTCTACATGGAGGGTTCTGAAGAAGTTAGACAAGATAGAAAGTCTATGCTCAACCAAGAATATGAGAGTTTCAGACAAGGGAAGTCTGATAGCATAACTGAATGCTACAAGAAATTCTACAGGATAGTGAATGAACTAATGTCCTATGGAAGGGTCTTCAGTACCTATGAACTGAATGACAAATTCCTAAGATCCTTGACAAAGGATTGGGACACCAAGATTTGTGCCATAAGAGAAGTGGCCAAACTGGCAGACATTTCTCCTCCAACCTTGTTTGGAAAGTTGTTATCATATGAAATGCAACTAATGGCTAGGAAGGAGGAAGAAAAGAATTCAAAAGGAGAACATAGAGAAAGGTCTGTAGCCTTCAAGGCTGAAGCCACTAGAAAGAATAGGAGGATATCTCCATCACCTCCTAAGGAAGTTGCTGAAGTTAACTCAGAAAATTCAGACAATAAGAACTCAGAAAGCAGTGATTCAGATGAAGATTTTGCTGCCTTTACAAGGCAGTTTCAGAGGTTTTTGAAGAAAAAGCAGTCGAAGTCAAGGCCCTCCACATCACAGCCAGTTGATGATTACTATCAAAAGAGGAGTAGAACCAAGCCCAACAAAGCTACTACATCAAAGATTGTTTGCTATTGCTGCAATAGGCCTGGACATGTTGTGGCTGAGTGTCCAGATAAGAGGAAGGAGTCAAAAGACAGAAAGAAGACTCAACAAAAGGGCAAGAAGGAGAAATACTTTGTTGCTAAGAAGGAGAAGAGTCTTACAGATCAATCCTCCTCAGAGTCCGAATCTGAAGCTGAAGCATACATTGGACTATATGCAGCTAATGAAGAAGATGAGTTTATGCAATTGCTAAACTCCATCAATGAATAAGAAGATAATCAATGTATGGGACTGATGGCTGGATCAGAAGAAGATATGTGCCATAATTAGTCTGGTCCCAGGAAGGTACATTGTCCTTCTAAGAAATCAGTTTGTAGCACTAGTGCAGAATCAGCTACATCTGCATCAAGTGATGTAGATGGATCAGAATCTGAAGGAGATGTTCATCAGTTAATAGATAAGTATGGGGACTTATTGCAGGCTCTTAAAAAAACAAGAACCTAGTCAAAACTCAGGCTCAGGAAATTACTGATCTTAAGGTGGCTGCATATGAGTTTGAAAAAGTATTGGATCAAAAGTTAAATGAGATTGCCAAACTAAAAAATATAACTATTATTCAGAAGGGCACAATCAAATATAAAAATGATCAAGTTAAAAGTCTGGAGGCCAGACTGAGAATAGAGAAAAAGTTAGTGGCTAGTTACTCTAAGCCAAGATCTGTCTTACCTATAATAGATGAGTTTGTGGCTCAAAAGGGTAAGGCAGGATTAGGATTCAAAGGTAACACCAGGGCTACCCAATTCAAGAGAAAAGGCAAAGCTCCTGTCCAACCACTAAACCTTGAAGTCCCTGTTATGTTTAGAAAGGTACAATTGCCTTCTAACAAATATGATCTTGAAAATATTCATGGTCATATTAAGACTGATGTTCTAAAAACAAGGGTGTTAATGCCAATAGATCTGCTCATGTTCATAAACCCAATGGTTATAAAAAATCAGTGGGTGAAGCTGCAGCAGCACCAGCACTGGACAGAAATTTTTCTGCCAAGAGTATATCTAGACCTAGATACAACAAATATGAATGTTGGTGCTGTGGCAAGAGAGGCCATTTTGCCTTAGACTGCTGGCATAACACAAGTGTAAGGAAGAACAATAGTCTACCTGTAAGAAGAGCTGCTGGTAGTTTTGATGTGAATGGTGCTAACCTGAACCAAGGACCCAAGACTTACTTGGGTTCTAAGGGAAAGTAATTCTGTATTGCAGGAAAGTCCAAGTTGCCATGCCCCTATATGGTACTTCGACAGTGGTTATTCCAGACACATGACTGGAACAAAGGGGCTGCTGAAGGAGTACACATCTGTCAAGGATGGGCCTAAAGTTATCTTTGGTGGATCTGAAAGAGGGATCATCAAAGGGTTTGGTAACATTTCCTCAAACCAAATTACCATCACTCAAGTGGCTTATGTAAAAGGTTTGAAACATAATCTAATAAGCATAAGTCAGCTGAGTGATCTTGGATATGACATTTCATTTGTTAAGGATGGATGTCATATCAAAAGGTCAAGTGATCAAAAGGTCATATTGACTGGGTATAGAAAGAGAAATGTTTATTGTCTTGATTTTGTATATGAGAACAAGGTTTCTCCTATCTGTCTTGTAGCTGATGATAATGCATCTCATTGTGTCAAATGGCACAAGAGGCTGGCCCATATTAACTACAAGATAATTGGCCAACACTTTAGCAAAGAATTAGTGAGGAATGGTCCTCAAGTAAAGTGTATAAAGGAAGGGATATGTTGAGCTTGTCAAAAGGGCAAGCAGACAAAATCCTCCTTTCATAGCTTTGAAAACAAGGATTCAGTGAGGTGTTTATACCTCTTATATATGGATCTTTTTGGTCCTATGCCAGTTCATAGTCTAGGTAGGAAGGTCTACACTTTTGTGGTTGTAGATGACTATTCTAGATATACATGAGTGTTCTTTCTGAGACAAAAATCAGAAACCCCAAGTGTCTTACTTAGTTTTGTGAAACAAATTCAGAATGAACTGAACAGTACAGTGGTCAAAATCAGAAGTGACCATGGCACTGAATTTCAATCTGAAAGTATGACAAAATTATGTGAGGACTTTGGGATTTTCCAAGAATTCTCCTCATCAAGAACACCACAGCAAAATGGTATTGCTGAAAGAAAGAATATGACATTGATTGATGCTGGTAGAACTCTATTGAGTGACACTTCTCTTCCAGAATATTTTTGTGCTGAGGCAGTAAACACTGCATGTTGTGATATCAATAGGGCTTCTATCACCAAGAGCCACAAAAAGACTCCCTATGAAATTATGAAAGGTAGAAAACCAAATCTATCCTACTTTAGGATCTTTGGTTGCAAATGCTATATACTTAACAATGGCAAGTCTTATCTAACTAAGTTTGCTGTCAAATCCCAAGATGGGATATTGTTGGGTACAGCATCAATAGTAAGGCTTATAGAGTCTACAACTTGACTACTCAAGTTGTAGAAGAATCTGTACATGTTGTATTTGATGAAACAAGATTAATCAACAGTGAATTGCCTTGTAGATCAAATAATCCAACAGGTATAAGCAAAAGGATGGACAAGCTTTCCATTGCAGAAGCATCAAATGCAGATGAAGTATTAGAAAATGAAGGCTACTATCCAGGGGGAGTACAAGACTCAATAGAAGCTGATGACAACCAAGAGGTGCAACATAATGAAGGAGATGGAGACATTCAACCTGAAGGAAATTTTCCTCAAGCTACAAGACATCTAAAAGACCATCCAGCAAATAAAATTATAGGTGATCCAAGACAAGGAGTGCAGACTAGAAGCAGAAATCTGAGCACAGTCTTGCACTCAAGTTTTCTATCTCAACTGGAGCCTAAGAAATTTAAAGAAGCCATCCAAGACCAACACTGGATTAATGCTATGCAAGAGGAGCTTAATCAATTCAGAAGGTGCAAAGTCTGGGAGTTAGTTCCTAAACCAAGAGACCACAACATCATTCGCACAAAGTGGATCTTTAGGAATAAGTTGGATGAGAGTGGAGTAATTGTGAAGAACAAAGCAAGATTGGTTGCTAAAGGATACAAGCAGGAAGAAGGGATTGACTTTGATAAAACATTTGCCCCAGTAGCAAGACTGGAGGCAATCAGAATGTTCCTTGCCTATGCAGCATATCAAGGATTCAAAGTATACCAAATGGATGTGAAATCAACATTCCTGAATGGTGATCTAAAAGAAGAAGTCTATGTAGAGCAGCCATCAGGTTTTGTAGATTCTCTTAAACTTGGTTATTTCTATAGACTTAGGAAAGCATTGTATGGGTTAAAGCAAGCCCCAAGGGCTTGGTATGAAACCTTGTCTACTTTCCTTATTGAGAACAAATTCTCAAGAGGTAAAATAGACAAAACTTTATTCCTAAGGGAATCAAAAGGTAAGATAATCTTAGTCTAGATCTATGTAGATGACATAATTTTTGGGTCTACAGAGAACAACCTTTGCAAAAAGTTTGCCAAACTTATGCAAGGAAAGTTTGAAATGAGCAGTATGGGGGAACTTAAGTTCTTCTTGGGACTCCAAGTAAGACAGACTGAAGATGGCTTGTCCATATCCCAGTCTAAGTTCACCAAGTAATTAATTAAGAAGTATGGTATGGAATCTGTAACATCCCATTTCCGGCTAGACCCCTAGGAGTCGGTTGGTCGTGACAGAACCCTAGGAAGCCTAAAAATTGATATAAATCGATCGAGATTTCGGGTCACGGGTTGGTCACGCCCGTGACCTAGGGCGTGACTACTTCGACGATCGTCGATCTCCGTGAGACGATCGTCGAAGTTGCAGCCCGGGCATGTCATGCCCGTGACCAAGGTGTCACGCCCGTGACTTAGGGGGTGACTCCTTCGACGATCGTCGATCTCCGTAAGACGATCGTCGAAATTGAAAATCGGGCCTGTCATGCCCGTGACCTAGGTGTCATGCCCGTGACCTAGGGCGTGACCACCCTTCGACGACCATCGATCTCAGTTCGATGATCGTCGACCTCAGAATTGCCATTCGGGCCTGTCACGCCCGTGACCTAGGTGTCACGCCCGTGACCTAGGGCGTGACCACCCTTCGACGACCGTCGATCTCAGTTCGACGATCGTCGACCTCAGAATTGTCACCCGGGCCTGTCACGCCCGTGACCTATGTGTCACGCCCGTGACATTGGTCGAAACGACGGTTCAGGCCCGAAATTATTCTAACACGCGTGGTAATAAATGCTGGTGTGGGAAGTTACACCAGGAGTAATTACGGGCCGTTTTTCCTTCGGTAATTATATAATAAAGGAGGAAATGTTGGTCCAATAGGAATCGACCTGGCAAACACCTGTTCATCTTCCACCATTTCCTATCCCTTCACTGTAACCGAAAGGTTATTAAGGGGAGCCTTCATAACCATTAAGGCTTTACCCTTTCACTCCCCACTTGCTGACTTATAAAAGCCCACTTGGAGCAAGAGGAGAAGTTTACACGCTCAATCAAATGGATCAGATCTTTGTTCTTGCTGTAGGAGAAGTTCGGCTTTGCCACCACTGCGCCATGGCACCCCGTCGTTCATCTCGCCTCCAAACCGCGAACAAGGTCCTCCTCTGCTTCTTCTTTCATGGGAAGATCTTAGGATTCTTAAAAAGGAAGTTCGCGCTCAACGGAGCCGGACCCATCTCTCGTTTTCATGGAAAAACATGAAAAATGTATTCTTGAGTTCGCCGGAAACCGCCACCTCCGACGGCCAAACCACCGCCGACCGATAGCCGTCGCCACAACGGAGGTGGTGGTGGTGGTGGCTGGCCAGGGAAGTGACCGGACGGCCGGCGACGGATCATGGAAAGGTTATAGGAAAAATGGTTTTTTGAGTTCTGGTTTCGGGTTCATGTAGAAGATGAACAGTAAAATCAATTTTATAATATTTAAATTATGTATATATTACATAGAGGAAAGATATATTATCTGAGTATATATTGAGGCTACGAAATGAGGCGTTTAGAGGCCGATTTAGGAAAATTGACCAGTCACGAAAGTTGTAGCCCTTCGAGTCTAGATTAATTTAAAATTAATTTCAACTCGTTTGGGTAAGCGGTTCGGCCGCAGTACCCGTTTTAGTGGGGGCTGTACCTAGAGTTGGGCAGAAATTAAAATGGATGTCCACTCTTCGTCCCTTGACCAAATGACCTGAAATTTGAGCAGGGGGTTAACCTTAGCTATACCTAACGGCAGACCAAAAATGGGAATTTTTGAAGATACTTTGCCTAAAGTTTTTGTTTTAATTTAATAAACTTAGAGGAATTTATTTAAATAGTCAAATGACCTCCAAACCCTCCCAAATTTTGGTGAGTGGTCCCTGGATATAAAACCTAGGTCTATACAAAATTCCAACTGATTTGGAGGAGTTTTGGGTAGGAAATTTTCTACCCTAAACTAGGCATTTGTGAGACACCTTTTAGTAAAAAGTGCACTAAGAGTTTGGAAAGGTCAAATCACCTCAACAGAGACTGATATTCTGACCTCTGACTTAGAAGGGTGTTATAACCTGCTTGGAGAAAAAATGGTGAGGTTTAGGGTTGATTTACCCTAGGATCCAAGCTCAAACCCTAAATGAAGGGTTTTGAGGGTTGTGAAGGACATGGGGGCAATTGCTTTTGTATTGCCTTGAAACTCTGTAGAGTTGACAAAAGCTTGATAAGAATCGTCTGGATGTAATCTTGGAGAATTTGGAGACAATTAGATACCTTAAAACCCTAACCTTAGTTTTAGGGTAAAATATCAAATAGGTAAAATCAGTCACTAAACCTTACTTAAAAGCTGTGAAGTCCGGGTAGAGTGAGTTTTGGATCAGGTAGAACTTATAGCAATTTTTTGGAATTTTATGTTGATTATTGCTAGCACTTCATTTGTAAAGCTTGCTAAGGCCTTAAATGATGATTTAATTATTTAGAAATTTCTGTTCATTGAAACCTCATGGAATCTTGGAGGTAAATGTTTTAGGTCAGAATAGTTTCCCCTGAATTTTTGTATGATTTTTAGTTGAGTAAATCTAGTACTTCATTCACAGATGTTAGAAAGGGGTTTTATTGTTTAAAAATTAATTATGGATAATATACTTGCTGGAAAATTATGAAACCTGGCCAATGTTATATTGAAGGTCTTATCTGCTTAGTATAATTAATTTACAATTTTTGGATGGATATTTTCTGTACTTGTTTCATAAATAACTAAAGATCGAGATTATTTCTAAAATATGTTTAGTGCCCTTTGATGATAGAAAAATTGTGATACTTTGGATTTACCATATTGGGATAACATAATATTTATAGTAATTCTTCTGGACATCTTGCATGATTACTTTGGGTAGTTCATATTCAAACCGGTAACCCTTGGGACTTTCGGGGAATTTAATTAAATATCAGATAAATTAGGAAAATTATCATTTTTTGGATTTATGCTAGTTATATCATGTTAAGTCTCCAGTAAATAATTTAGGGCATCTGGATGAGTATTGGATCGCTGCATAACCGGTTCGACATGTAGTCTAGGTCGGTCTGCATATAACAAATTTGTGAATTGCGATAGGACATGATCTGAGGGAGTAATTGGAGTTAATCGTTTTATCTGGGTGGACAATTGTGGATGAAATCACGATAGGATGGTATGAAGAGTAGAGAGAAGTAGTGATAGCTAAAGTTAAGAGGTGCTCGGGCTCGGCGAAAGATCGCCTTTCCCGAAGAGAGGAAGGTTTAAAATCACCCTACGATAGTCTATCGTAATATGAGAAGAGAATCGGGTTAAGGGAGATCAACCAATAACAATAAGTACCTGGCGAAAGGGAACTTCGGGCCGTAATGCCGCCATCTTGGTTCCTAGTGCCCCTTGAGAGCCCTTCACGGGGAATACCGGGGGCAGTCCTGGGCTAATGTAAACTGTAATAACAAACCGACAAGAGTAACTTAGTAACTAGGGCTGCACCTTTCACAAACACTGTTGGCACAGGAAGATTGATGAGGGCTTCGGCTCGGTTGGTTAAGAGACGGACGGGATGGTCCGGGGAGCTTCGGCTCGGTTGGTTTGGAGACGGACGTTTTGGTCCGGGGAGCTTCGGCTCGGTTTTTGTTGTTTACGATTAAACTTGCATGTGCATAAAATAGGAAAAGTTAAGGTGGCGAGTTTTCGATATCGGGGAGTTCGATTGCACCGACACCGATATCGTTGACTCGGCGAGGTGATTAGCACTTCGCCAACATAAGTCCGGTGCGCCAGCCGGCAAGAGTATGCAGGCGTCCGCTTAGTGCACCAAGCGTTGAGGCGTACGATAGGTCAGACCAGTGGTGCTTTTACTGGTTTTGAGGTGGGCGAGGCCCAACCCACCGCTTCCGTCCGCCACTACGGAGGTATCCTGGGAGGTAACGGCTCCGAAAGGGGGAACTAAATGTCTGTGTGCACAGAGTCAGGTGTGTGGGTTGCACTTGCATGTTTCATCATACCCACTTGAATGTCATAGCATAATCGATTCATTTAACCCTGACACCTAAAGTATAAGTGGTATGGGACGCTTATACATTAGGACTTGCAAAACGACCCCTTGGTCTATAAGCTTGTGTGGGCAAGTTTATAAATCAAAGGTTAATTTCAATATATATACATGCTGTTGTTTGATAACCGTCACCCCAACGTATAAGTGGTATGGGACACTCTATACGATGGGAGCCTTGCAGAAGATCCCTTGGCTTATGCGCTTTCGCACATAGGTTAAGGTTACCTTTCTTACTTTCTGTTTCTGTCATATTATTATTGAATTTCTAGATTAGTTCCGCTGCCTTCTGTTTCTTGATTAATCTCTACCTTCATGTCCTTCCCTTTCTTCCTCTCCGATCGGTACTTATGAGCCATGGGGGAAGGGGTAGGGGATGATAGGGCTTAGTCTTTATGACTAACGGTTTTCGAACCGCATCATTTAGGGGATCGTGGAGCTCAGCATGGAGGAGCAGCCCCAGAGATCGGTGCGCCTGGAGATGGGGCAGTCTAGCTCCGGAGTTCATACAGTCGGGACCGTGAGTCTCGACCCTGAGTAGTTTCTAGTTTTGCTTCCGCATTGAGTGATATTGTAGTGAGGACATGATGTATCGGGCATAAGCCTGCATTTATAGTACTCTGATTATTGTTATTCTGTGGACACTCCCTTCATGGAGATTTTATTTTCTATATATGTGATTTACTTTCAGTGGACTTGCCCTTACTTCAATTACTGTGCTACCTTTCTGTGATCGAATTGTCCGGCAGAATCGGCGCCTTGTGGTGATGACCCTTCAGGATGTGAAGGTGTCACCGCAAAGTGGCGATTCTGGGCCTAAGACCCCGGGTTTTAAAAAGAAAAAAAGGGGGTCTTACAGAATCATCCTCCACCATGAGAACTCCTATGAGAACAAATATTTCAATATGCAAAGATGATGCAGGTAAGCCTGTAGATGAGTCTTTGTATAGAGGGATAATTGGCTCTCTATTATATCTCACTACTAGTAGACTAGACATTATGTATGCTACATGTGTCTGTGCTAGGTACCAAGCTTGCCCTAAAGAATCACATTATACTGCAGTCAAAAGGATCTTGAGATATCTTAAGGGCACACCTAATCTAGGCCTTTGGTACCCTAGGAATGGAGATTTTCTACTAACAGGTTATTCAGATGCAGATTTTGCAGGGGTTAAAGAAGATAGAAAGAGTACTACAGGTACATGTCAATTCTTGGGAGGAAGATTGATATCCTGGAGCAGTAAGAAGCAGACTAGTGTGGAAATATCCACTACTGAGTCTGAATATGTGGTTGCAGGAAGTTGCTGTGCACAACTATTGTGGATTCAACATCTGCTAAAGGACTATGGTATTCAAGTAAGTAGAACACCTTTATTGTGTGATTCTAAGAGTGCTATATCTATTGCAAACAATCCTGTTTCACATAGTAGAACTAAACATATAGAAATAAAATACCATTTTCTTAGAGAACATGTAGAAAAAGAAGACATCTCATTGGAATTTGTTAAAATAGATTATCAAATTGCAGATGTATTTACTAAGCCACTGGATGAAACTAAATTCAATAAATTTAAAATTAAATTGGGAATGCTGGCCATATGTTAATTTACCATAAAATTGGCTAAGTAAGATGGTGTCGACAATTTTAGTGATAAAGTGTCGACACAGAGGAGTCATGTCGACTATTCAGGGAAATTGTGTCGACACATGAGAAAATGTGTCGACACCAAGGGGTCAAGAGTCGACTCATCCAGAAATGTAGTGTCGACACATCCAGTATAATGTTGTCGACACTTACAGACTTTGTGTCGACTCTTATACTAAGAGTCGACACATACTTTCTAATGCACTACTTAGTATCTCCTGTGTCGACATATCATCAATTGGTGTCGACACAAAGTAGTCAACATTAATGCCGAGACAATAGAAGTTTGTGTCGACACATTCCGACTGTGTCGACACATTTAGACTATTTTGCCCGACTTTTGACCTTCTTTCAATAGAGGGTATAAATAGGTAGAGAACGTATTTTGTCGACACGCTCACAAGGTTTTCGAGACAAAAACCCTGTGTCGACAATCTCTCTTCTCTTCACTCAAGCTTTCTCATCTTTCCAATGGCGCCAAAGGTGGAAGACAACATCAATGAGGGATATGAGTTGGTTAGGGCTGCATTCGACAATGTCGCGCCAGAAATCAAACAGGTGATTTCTCTTCTTGCTGACAATGGATTGGAATACCTTGTTTCTGAACCTTCAAAGATCTGGAAGAAAGAGGTATTGGAATTTTATACTTCTGTAACAATGGACACTTCTGGCCTCAAAATCAAATCCACAGTTCATGGAACTAAGGAGAAACTTACTCTAAAGAGTTTAAGGAAGATTCTTAATATACCCTACATTCAAGAAGAAGAAGAGGTCCCAGCCTCAAAGTCAAGGGAGGCCCTCCAGTGGTGTGGATTGGATCCAACCATAAGAATCGGAGCAGCCATTAACCGAAAGGGAATGAATCCACAAGGGAAGTTCCTATCTGAAGTAGTAGGAAAGGTGATTTTATGTAAACTAGGAGGCCATGATAGGATATCTGCCATGATGTTCTCTCTCATGACAAGAATAATCTACAAGATTAACACAGACTGGTCTGCAGTTCTGTTTGATAAAATCAGAGAAGGAATCAAGAAGCCAAATTTTGCTAGAATTTTGAGTCTATACGTGGAGGGACTCATTCCAGAGGTTATGCAACAAATTCCTTGGTCCAAAATCAATCACATGAGGAAAATGGACATGAGATTATTCTCCATGTGGGATAGGGTTCTGTCCAAAGAGATGCCTGATGTGGACAGGCATGACACTACTGAGACATCACCAAGGCATGTTCTTGGCACTGAACAACTTCAAGGAGAACAAGTTAGAGAACAGGCTGAGGACCAGACTGGGTCTACTATGGTCCAGGAAGAACTAATACCTACACAGGTGCAGGGGTGCCAGCTCACACTCCTGCCCAGAACATTTCTAATCCTGACCAGTTGTAGGGGGAGCCCAATTTTAACCAAGTACACGTGGAAGAGAGACTAAACTTATCAGAAGATTTGAACACTGCTGATATTGATATATCATCACTTGCACCAGCACAAAAGGAATACACACTAGCAGAGTTGTTTCATGACATTGGACAGGCAGCTGATAAGGATGACACCCTAAGGGTTGAGGAGGAGAAAGGTGCTGTTGAGGGGGAGCAAGTGAATGTTGAGGAAGAACAACAAGACACTTAGAAATAAATTCCTCCATCTCCTCAAGAAAGACTTCAATTTGACAGTTCTTCAGAATCTGAGGCAGAAGAAGTCAGGGAGGCTAAGAAAAGGAAGCTAATGGTCTTCAAGAGAAGAAGCCATAGGTATAAGCATGCTCTCCAGACACCAACTCACCAATCTCCTACTAAGTTTGATTACAACAAGTTCTTAGTAGATTTACAGGTGAAGATGGATGAGCAGAGAAGAGCCTTGGAGAAATATGTAGATGAGAATAATAAGACACTTCAGTTTGATCTAGCCCAAGACATAAAGTCCATCAGATTTGAGGTAAATCTGAATAAAAAGGAGATGACAGATTGCTTCCACAAGGGAGGTAATGCTGTGGTTTTTCTAGCTCAACAATAACAAACTATCCTTTATAAGGTGGATGACATTGCATTAAAACAAGGATATGTTCTAGAAAATCAGCTGAAAATGAATGACAATCTGACTGAATCTCACAATGAAATTCTCACTGAGTTAAAAGATACTACAACTAAGCTGACTGCTACAAGGACTAAAGATCTGGAAGACTTTGATCAAAAGATCAAAGATGCCCTGGATTCAGTTCAAACTGCAATAACCACCTCACAGAAAGAAATATCTGACAAGCTTCTCAAATTAAAATCATTCTTTAAAGAGGGTGTGAATTTTCTTGATGGACAAATAAGGTTTCAGAAGGATGATCTTAGGGATCATGTTGCTAGAGAAGTCCTAAAGGGGGAGAGGGTACTTATCCATGCTGGCTCAAAACATACCGAGTGGGTTACCAACAGTGTCAGAGCCACATTGGGATATCCACCATTGTGTGATGATGATGCCATTGCTGAGTCAGGAATACAACAAGGTCTACTTGAAGGCAATCAACCTGAGGTTGCCCAAGTCATATACCCCCCTGCTGATTTTGAAATGATTCATCAGCAAGTACAGGCAATGTACAGTCCTCCACAGGAGGTTACAAATGTAATTATTGAAATAGTAGATCAGCCAGAAGCCAATTTGAAAGATCAACAAGATGCTCAATTATCCAAGAAGAGATTTAGAGAGCAAGCTGAACTAAGACCTGATTTTGAGCAGTGGAGCCCCACCTCAAGGAACATTATACTAACAACCTGGAAGGCTGTGAAGGATCAAGTGCATGAAAGAGGAAAATGGTATAATGTAATTGAATGGCAAAAGTATGAGGCCAGGCAGGAGGCCATAGTACAGTTCAGAAGGAAGGCTAAGATGGGGAGGCTACCACCTGATGCTCAAGAGCCGAGCAAGTATTTTCCCAAGCTCTTTCATTACTTTGAAAGGCAAAGGCTCAAGGAGGAAGCTCAAAAGAAAGCTGAACTGAAAGGAAAAAAGCCTGCTGATGTTGCTGAAACTACTATGAAGGCTGAGATTCAATCAGGAAAAGGAATTGTCATCCAGGAGCCTGATCAGTCTTAGTTTTAAGTTTATCAGTTCTTTCAAATGTTTTGTAATGATTTGTTTGTTAATCCAATCAATGTAAACAAGCTGTAACAAACATTTCTAAATGAATAAACAAAACCTTGTTCTGTAATCTTTTCTTCATATTCATCTTTATTTTGTGATGAATCTGTGGTTAATTGTTTTGTTTATAAAAGATTCCTGTTGTATTATGCTCTTGTACATCATCATATTAAATTTTCATAAATGGTGTATATCATTAGCTAAAAGGGTCATGACTTCTCCAAATAGGGGGAGATTGTTGGGTACATTGGAAAATGTGTACCTGATTTGTAGAAGCCTAACTTAGCTCAATGATATACATCAAGGTGTATTTGATGTTATTTTGAGTTGATATGTGCAGGTGAAGAATGCACAAAAATACAGGAAAATTATTCTAAGTCCATGTGTCGACACCAGAAGAAAGCTGTGTCGACACTTCAGAAAGATATTGTCGACACTTGAAAAAGGCTGTGTCGATACAGAGAAAAAGAGTCGACAATAATTGTGTCGACACCGGGAAGCAGTGTCGACACAAAGAAGTTTAGTCGACATCAACTGTGTCGACACTGGGAGGCTGTGTCGACACACAGGATTGCTAGTCGACAACACGTGTGTCGACACCAGAAGACTGAGTCGACATACAGAGGCAGAGTCGACAACAGTTGTGTCGACACCTGGAGGCAGTGTCGACACACACTATATTCCGAGTCTACATCAACTGTGTCGACACACAGGACTTGTGTCGACACACTGCAAAGTCTAGACCAAGTTAGTTGTTGGAGAATGATGAAGTGTTTGTGTCAACACAAATGCTCTGTGTCGACACATTCTCTAAATACTGTGTCAAGAAGCTAAGTCGACATCAAGATAGCTTTGTCGACATCACCAGAGGCAGTGTTGACACTTAAGTCACTTGTGTCGACACATCTTGACAGATGGTCTCGAAACTTTCTAACAGATAGTCTCGATGCTTTGCTGACAAAGACAAAGGCACAAGATCTGTTTGAAGACTTGACAGTTGTGAGTTACAACAGGTTGACAGAAGCTGTCAGACTTGACAGAAGTTTGTTAGAAATCGGATCAGCCGGTTACCAAGGATGAAGTCTATAAATAGATAGATTCAGAAGAAGGAAAAACTATTATTGAGACATATACACGACGACACATTAATCATCGGTTGGGAGATAAGATCTCTGATCAAGAAAGTGCAAGGCACAGAAGAAGATCTTCTTAAGAAGATCTAAGAAGACATTCTGGCGTGTACAACCACTCAGGATCAGTCTAAGTAGAATTCTTTCAAGAATTCTGAAGTATCATCAAAGGTGTTGGATAGAGAGGAATCCAACCATTTGAAGACAAGAAGGAAGCTATCACAGGTTTCTTAAGTTCAGATTCAAGAAGCTTTGAAGAAAGCTAAGATCTAGTTGATTTCATCTATCAGGTTTTTCTAGAAGCTGATCAAGAACAATCTTGTCCCTTCTCTCTCAACAGGGGCAAGATATTATATAACTTCAATTTCAATTTCTGTAGGATCTATTTGTATAGATCTGAGTTGTAAGCCTAGATTATAAAGTCTGAGTGTAGGAGAGGTATTCTCTGAGTGGTAGGGCTGTTTATGCCTGAGTTGTAGGAGAAGGTTTACTCTGAGTTGTAGGCCTTGTGGCAAGGCTGAGGTAGGGCTGGTTAGCCCGAGCTGTAGGAACCTTATAGGGTTCTGAGTTGTAGGAATCTTTCAGGGTTCTGAGATGTGGGATCTGAGGATCTGAGATAAAGAAGGAAGTTAGGCCGAATCTAGCACACTGCTAGATAGGTGAAGGGGAAAGTGGATGTACCCAGATCTTGGGGAACCACTATAAATCTATGTGCAATCTGTGATGTGTGCATATTTGTGATTGTTGTGTTGTGTTTGCTGAATTCTCTTATAGTCAGTAATTATATTCTACCTTAAGTTAAAACAAGCATTAGAACCTATTCACCCCCCCCCCTCTAGGTGTTTAGGTGGTCTTGAAAGTAAAACTATCATAACCAGGGCCATGCCCCTGCATACACTTACATCAAATAAATAAAATAAAAGAACAATAACCATTATAATAATTTTCTAAACAATAATTCACACAATGCATGTGTTCCCCAAAAACTATGCCAAAAACATGATGTGTGTTGGGTAAGTACACCGATCGCTCAAGTAATAAAAAATGTGGGAGTAACTTCCCAAGTATCGATCTCTTAAGGAATGCAGGATGGGGCGTGTGATTTAATTATTTTGAAAAATATTATAAGGGAAAAAAGAAAACAAAGCTTGTTTTTGGTTTGAGCAAAGAAAACAAATAACTAAATTACTAGTGTGGATCTCCATCACTGCTTCACAAGGTGGGTGGAAGTTATGTAGGACGTGATGCACTACTTCGATAGGCAGATGTACGAGAAGGCGAGCTGAGGGAATGGATCGAATGGGCAGAATGAGGGTCTTAGGCACCTCTTCATAACGCATGCTACTAGCAATTGCTAGTTCGTAACTCACACGATGGTAGGGGTGATAAGATGAGATGGGGCACTCCTCGCAAGTATGAACCATAAGATAATCGCATAGACATGAAAGATTGCATTAAAACAAAATTTGGGTTTACACAAACACACACAAATGACCAAATATTCAAAGAAAAATGTACTAGAAATGGAGAGGAGGGAAGAATACAACCAAATCAAGAAGTCTTATCCAAGTTTTATGGCTAGAATCGAGGGTTGTCAAGCCTCATCCGAGCTTGGACTTTGATAGCCGTTCGGGGTCCAGAAGATCTATCACCTCCTTCCACTATACTCATTCTCTTCCTCAATAGACTTTGATCACATCCTTTGTCGGAGAACTCTCTGAATGCTATAAGAAATCCCTATAAATGGAGCTTGGAAGGTTACGAATTATGGTGGAGGCCGAGAGGATGCTCTAGCTTTATTTTTAAGAGAAAAGCATGGTCGGAGCTCCTCGAGATGACAGCCAAGGATGAAGAGACAGAATGTGGGAGAAATGGAACCCTTGGGGGCAAAAAAGATCATTCTTCCCGAAATGAGTGATGAGTCTGATATTTATAGAGTTTTTCAGAGTCATCTAGGCTTTTTTCCTTACTCGTGCACTGCATTTCAACTGTATATCGGTTATATTTTCATGGTTCCGTAATTGACTGCTTTGTGCACTATTTTGGCCCGTGGGTGTGCAATTGTATGTTCGTTTGTTGGGGGCAAGCACATGGTTCTCCCCATGGCTCTTTCTTGCAGCTGTTGTTTTCTTCTATGTGCAGGGAGCTGGTGTTCCAGCTGGTTTTATTGCTTTGCCGGTGGTCACGATATCCAAAGTTTCATTTTCCATTTTCTGTGTGAGAGGCACGGTCGTGCGAATTTATTCGCACATAGTCTGTTGGTAATCTGCGTTTTACACAGTAGCACTGGGGACATCTGTGGCTACCATGAGTTTTGTTCACAAATAGTTTCTCCCAAACCGTGCGAGAAGGAAACACACAGTTTTTATGTAGCTTTCTTGTTTGCACCAGTCTGTGGTTAATCATGCGATTTGTTCACGCACGGGCAACAACGCCCATGTGCGAGTAAAATGCATGGTTTTCCTGTTTGTTCCTTCTTCCCTACTCATTCCATTCTGTCATTACCCATGCGATTTCCTTCACGCACGGGCGGAAGT
This sequence comes from Platanthera zijinensis, assembly GCA_039513925.1. Classification (NCBI taxonomy): domain Eukaryota; kingdom Viridiplantae; phylum Streptophyta; class Magnoliopsida; order Asparagales; family Orchidaceae; genus Platanthera; species Platanthera zijinensis. Next base: position 80,064,562 of record CM077093.1, on the reverse strand, counting down.
GGCAGTGCGCAAGTAAAATGCACGAGTCAACCCCTCTCCTTCTGTTGGCTTATCTTGAAAATTAAATAACCCACGGTTGATGCACGGTCGTGCGCCAAACCGTGCGTGCCCATTTTTCTGACCTGTTTCTATATAAAGTGTAGATTTCTTCTTTCTTCCATCCAGACCCGAACCAGGCCACCTCCAGCTGCCATTCCTGCTCCTTTGAATGGGAAATCTTCTCTCCAACCACCATTTTCTCACTCCTCGTTGGAGAGTTGATCCGGCCACCATTTCTACTCCAAGAGCTAGCAAACTCTTCATCTCCAGCCACCATTGTCATCCCCAAGATCCAAGCTCCATGTCAAGCTCAAAGTTTGTTGTATCCATGAAGTTCTCCGGTTATATCAAACCAGCGATTATTCACGAAGAAGAAGGGATATTCGAAGGAAGTTACAGCCCTTTTCGATTCTCGGAGGTCAACCGTAGACCGAGCTCGGACAAGGCCCGACAATTCCTGAATCCGGCCGTGAATCTCGAAGAGACTTCGTGCGTTTGGTTGATTCTCACCCTTCACTTGTAGCATTTCCTTTTTCTGAATATTTGGAGAGTTTGAATGATGTGTTAGAATAATATTATCTATAATATTTCATCATGTCTAGGTGTTGATTTATTTTAGTTCTTGATAGCTTGTTGAGCTCCATTTTATTCTGTGCTAGTTGTTATCATATCGTTCTAACGATTACTAGAAGCGTGCGTTGTGAAGAGGTGGTTGTGAACCTCATTAGCTCATCCATCTTCTGATTTACTCTCTTGAGTAATTACACAAAGAGATGCGATGACTGCGACCCGCATTTGGATCATTAGTGTTAATCTTAGGAAACCCCAAATCAAAACCCCCCTTTGTTACGTTTGCGCTTGCAACCCCTTTTCCAAATAGAGAAATCAAACTCCCTACCTACGCTCCCTGAGAGATCAATATTCGGGGATTCAACTCCTCAATTTTATTACTTGACAACGATCGGTACACTTGTCGTGAGTACATCAAGTTTTTGGCACCCTTGCCGGAGAATTCAATGGTTGTGTGTATTTTTTTTCTTTTGAAAAAGTTTGAAAGTGCTGTTGGTATTTTTGAAAGAATTTTTTTTGCGTTGTATGACAGATCCCAACTTCAGTGAAAGGGTTGAAGATCTTGTGTTGGATCTAAAAACTGCACGTACGAGGCGAGCACGTCTGTGTGCTACTGCTACTGAAGAAAGAATGGAGAATAGTGGCCTATGAGGAAATGGCCAAGGTGAACGGGTTGTTGTTGGACAAGAGGTGGTCCAGCCACGCGTTAGGACAATGAGTGATTTCACAACCCCGACTACAGTAAGTGTTCACCCTGGCTTCGGGCCGGCCATCGTGAACAACCACTTTGAGATTAAACCGGCCATCCTAAATATGATCATGAATAATATACAGTTCTAGGGATTGCCAAGTGAGGACCCGCAGCTTCATCTGGCAGAGTTCTCGGAGATTTGTGGCACATTCCGCTATGCGGGAATTTCTGATGACATTGTGAAGTTAAGGTTGTTCCTTTTCTCGCTGAGGGATATGGCAAAGACCTGCCTCCATACCATTGTTCTAGGGACCGCTACTACTTAGGATGCATTGTCCTCCAAGTTCTTGGCTAATTTGCACCCTGTGGACAAGATTATGAATGCCCGGAGGGATATTACGACCTTCCAACAACTAGACCATGAGACACTATACGAGGTGTGTGAGAGATTTTCGGAACTACACCGTCGATGCCCAGAGCACGGCTATGAGCCGTGGAATCAAGTTGAAAAAATTTATTTTTGTATTGAGCCTAATTTCAGGGCGATGATCGGCACAGCTGCTGGTGGCACGATAATGAACTTATCTCTGGATGAGGCTTTGAGGCTACTTCGAGATACTGCCTCCCATAGAACTTATTGGACCGCCAGGATAAATGCCCCTAGATGGGTGAGGAATTTTTTTGAAGTAAATGCTGTGGTACAATAATCGGAGGTAAGCCATCACACTTTAGATGGAAGGAATATGTTGACAAGATCGGCCCCTCCTCCAGCTCGGTATATGGACATATCTTGTCAAGTTTATGGCAATCCTAGCAATCATGCCTGCGAGTGCACCACTAGAGAAAGCATTGCTACCGTTAGGTATAATATTTGATGAAAATGTGAATTTTTTAAATAGTCAAAATCACAATGTTCCATTTAATAATGCTTATAACCCCAATGTTAGAAATCATCAAAATTTTGCATGGAATCAGAATGCTTCCGGTCAAAGATGGCAGGGAGGCCAGCATAAGTTTAATGCCCAAGCCTCTAGTAGCCAACCACGACCACCTCATATGGTTTATAATCCTAACACGCAAGGAACTCATAAAAGTGCTTTGGGAGAGATGATGGAGAATTTTATGGAGATGGACCAATCAAAAATGGCCACTCAAACTGCATCCATGAGGAACTTGGAGACACAGCTGTGGAAATTTCACCAAGTGTTCTCCAAGCGTACTCGCGGCACCCTCCTGAGTGACACGGATAAAAATCCCCGTGAGAAAGGGAAGCGTGTTGGGGATGCGGAGGAGTGTGATAATAATGAATTGGCCATCAAATGTGAGATCAATTCAGTGGAGACAATATCTCTTTGTGATTCTGGATCTTCATGCAACATTCTTGCTTTGCAAGATGTTGAAAAATTAAATTTAAGTATCAAATCTGATGTCCAGAAATCTCTAGTGCAAGCGGATGGATCAGTAGTTTAGACTGATGGTGAGATCAAAGATATGGAAGTATTTATGAATGGGGCTGCTGTGGTCACTGACTTTTTTGTGTTAGGATCTATGGGAAATACGTCAAAACCCATCTTAGGACTCCCATTCCTGAAAGCCAGTGAAGCAACCTTACAATTCAATGCGAGTGGGGTTACTTTGGATCTTAAGGTCAATCTGACTCTACCATATTCACCTCCCCATATTAGTTCCAATGAACATGGAGATTTTTTGCAATTAAATGATTCATTATCTAACAATGGGCCTAGTGCTTCTAAGACAGGTCTTCCACTGAAGGAACACGAGCGGGTTAATAAATTAATCGAACTGCTAACGGTAGGTGAAGGAGAGATAGAGACGGAGTCACCTGACATGGAGCAAGATTTCATTGAGAAGAAAGGTGAGTTGTACGCGCCTTTAGAAAGCGTGCAAAAATCTGATTTGAAAACTGCTATTTATTCTAACAAAGTTTGTAAGACTATTAAACAGATAACTTGGCCTAATCTTTCACCCACTACGGGTGAGGAAAGGATGCCCCCAGTTGATAAGGATAAACTTGCTTCTGAAATGGTGGGTGTGATCATACCACCCTGGAGATTCCCTTATGTGGATTTGAAACAAAAGGAGCTGTTCCTATGCAAGGCGCAGAATTCTGCCTGCCCGGGAGAGAAGGATGTAACGCCCCGTTTTTTCAGCGATTATTTTTATTCTCGTCTGGCGTTACGATGACGCGTTTCCGTGGCTTGTGCCATGTGTGGAGTACGGTTTAGCTCCTTAGAACTGAGTGCCCTGTTTGGTAGCCTGTTGGCAAGATCTCCCTAGCAAACCGAGTCGTTTTGGTGACCCGGTATGGCCTCTCGGGGGGATGTTTGTGTTTGGCTTTGTTTGGGTGTAACTCGAGTTCTGTTCGTCGAAAGTTAATTTCGACTTCGCCGTTGTGTTCGTAGCGTGGATATTTAGCTACGGTGCGAATTTCGTCGAATTCCGAGGTGAATCGGTTTTCGCGTCGATTTGGTGCTTTATGTAATTTTGTAATTAATAATATAATTATATAATTATATATATATAGATATATATAGGTGAATAGAAAGATCATCTTCTTCACAATAGAAAACCGTCGGCCCCTTGTACGAGAGAAACGGAGTAACCGCCGAGCCTTCCCTTCGGATGCCGATTCCCGGAGCGTTTGTGGACGGGATTCGATTCCGAGAGTGGATTCGGATTGCTCTTGTCGAGACCTTCATTCCTGCGGTAAGAAATTCAATTTTCGTGGAGTTTTGGAAGGATTGGAATTTTCGGTTTTGGAAGTTTTCCGCCATTAATGGCCGAGTCTTTGTTCTAGGTGTTGCGGCCGTTTTGATCCGTGCGAAGAGGAGGAAAGCAGTCCAAAGCTTCGCTGTGAATTGAGGCAAGTGGTATTCTTGCCCTTGCCAAGTGTTTTCTTTGATTTTATTTGCTGAAATTGAAATCCCGGTTAGCCCAGGTTAGAGGCCTTGTTGTTCTCATTTTCTTGCTAACTATAGGGCTTAGTTCTTCCTACTGAAACCCCCCTATGTTGTGATGTTTGGAATCCAAATTGTCGGCGTGGAGCCGTTGTTTTCCTTATTTTTGAATGTTGCTCTGGTTCGGGTGTAGCCGAGAGGGAGAGTTAGGAGGGGGGGGGGGTGTGGTTGCCAATTTCCTTCGTTAAGATATTATTCGAATGGTTAGGCATAGTTTGAATGGTAGTAGCATGCGACGTGATAGTTGTCTACTGCTACTGCAGTGGCGTGAGTCGTGTGCGCGTTCCGGTGTCGTTCAGGAAATTCCAAACGGTGCAGGTTGACCGCGCACGGTCTTCAACCTTTAGGGCGCACGACCACCGGTCGTGTGCCTCTGTTCGTGCGCGTATAAATTTCAGTTTCCAAAGTTCTGTCTCGGGCAATCGCACGAGCGCTGGCAACAGTGCGCACGACCACTGATCGTGCGACACTGATCGTGCGCAGTTGCTAGTTTTTCTGTCAGGTTATCCAGGTTCGTTTCGCACGATCATCAACCGATGAGTGCGCACGACCACTGATCGTGCGTCACTGATCGTGCGCTTTGTATATTTTCTTTTGATAGGCGAATTTAGATGGTTTCGAGTGCGGGAGTTTAGATACTCAAGTGGCTGGCAACTACTCGAGTTCCGGATCTTCTGCCTTGGTCGTTCGACTGTCGTCGAGCTCCGTATTCTTTAGTGGGTTTGTGGGTAGTACCATTATTTTGGCGGCGAGTGAGGCTAGCTCACTCAACGCCAAAGTTTAGGTAGGCACTGAGTGGGTTTCACTCCACGCCTAGTCGTGTTGATTTATTTCAACACTCTTCCTTTACCTTGTATTTCATTTCCGAGTGGATTTCCAGTTGTATTTCTGGGTTTTCCTTGTCGGCCATTTTCTTTATTTTCCTAAAGGCCGAATCGTGGGTCGGGGATAGTAGTGGTGGTTGTAGCTCTTTATGGGGGTGGAGTTGTGTGATATAGCCAAGGCCACCCATGGATTTCTTGCTCCAGGTACGGGCTGGGCATGTCGGGTGGAAGGTCCCTTGTGTTTTCACGTGTTGACCCTCGAGCTTTTGACTTGGACATGGTGGGTTGGGGGACTGCGTTTGCCTTCGATCCGGTTCCTCGTTGTTGTTTTTGCTACTATCACTTCCCGCAGTTTAGGGTGTTAGAAGTTTCTTCTTTGGTAGTTTACAGCATTCTGGCTCTTGGTAGCCTAGTAGGCCCTGCAGGATGTTGTTCCTGGGCTGGGTCGTTGCTGTTTCTTTGCACGTTGTGCATTTCCTGTGGTCCTATTGTGGACAGTTGTGGCTCTTTCTACTGCATGTTTTTCTGTTACCTTATCCTTTGGTTGACTCTTTCATGCAGTTTTTCTTTGTTTAGCTTGCTGAGGTATTCTGTTTTCTTTTGGAATGCCTCAGGTTCTGAGCTGTAGCCAGTCTGGTGGCTAGTTGGAGGTGTTGTTGCTGGTGGACTCCCGGACTTTGGAGTTTTGTTTACCTTGTTAGTGAGGTTGTTTTCAGTACTTTCTTACAGACATATATGTGTGCTGGTGGGTTCGTGTCAGGTTGTTGGCGCCCACTAGTAGTTTTTACCTTGTACTAGATATACACTATTGCTGCTACCATTTATTTTTCTGGAGATAGTCTACTTGCTTTGAGAAGGTTTTATGCTAGGTTGCTAGTTATTTTTAAACTATAATTATTATTATAAATGAAGCTCATGATCAGCATGTTTTATAAACTTAATCACTATTTTCCAAATCACGTACGAAAACCGTTTTCTTATATATACTATATAAACTAAGTGTAGTGTCTTGCATAGCATGAGTGGTTCTCTCGGGACCCTTATGCGCTCTTTAGGGTGTAAAACCTAATTAAAGTATTTTTCCGCAGCGTTTAAATATAGTTTTCTTTTGTGGACTAGATGATCCACTGAGCCGAGGGATACAGACTCTGAACATAACTGATTTTCTATTCATTAAGCACATGATTTTCTTGCATAAAGATTGTAGTTGGATTTGCCTGAGCGTCAGCAGTTATCCCCTGCTTGACGTGGCATCATGACGCGTGTTTTCTCTTACTCTGATAATTCTTAATTCGGAGAAAATGCGGGTTGTGACAGTTGGTATCAGAGGAAGGTTGCTTGACAAGTTAGTTGGGCAACCTTCCTTGGATGCTTTTAGTAGTTCAGCATCATGTCATTCACACACCGATATGTCATCAGCACGTCTTGGCAAAAGCACGAACACTACACTCATAGCATAACATGAAGTATACGGGGCAAATTATGTAGTATGGGATGCATAATATGTGTTCGTATATGGATCCACCATAGGGGCTACATGTGAGGGTTATGTAGTATGGGATGCATAACCTCACCACATGACTGTGACTAGCACGTTTCTTTTTTGTTGCATGGAAATGTTAGGTAGTATGGGATGCATAACATTTTCATGTGTACGCCGCTCATATCATGCATTAGGGCCTTTTTAGAATGCATAACACAAACATGCATATCATAACATTGCATAAGTACAACGCGCCGAGCTAAAGATTTGCAGGATGACATATGTACACACATAAGTTTTCAAACTAACATAAGTTCATGCATCCGATCTAGGCACAAGAGTTAGTGAGGTGGTGGTTAACCATCCTAGGTTAGGGCATATCATCTAATTATTGTGAAGAAGATAAACTCTCAGAGCAAGTTTAGCAGCTTTAAGTCTATATCTACATATGTATTGTCTGTACTTGTAGTCGGTTCTAGTTGTGGGATTTGGATCCGATTTGCGTTGTATTGATTTTTAGGATGGCTAGGCGTCCTGCGACTCGATCGACTCCCCTGTCTGAGGGTGAATCTTCTGGAGCTCAGAACGATGCGGTGATCGAGGGTCTGCGTCAGAGTAGCGAAGCTATGGGTAGGCAGCTGGAGGAGGTGCAAGCCCAGATTCAGTCTTTGGTGGCAGTTGTGGCAGGGCAGGCTCAGGGTGCGCAAGTTCCTGCGGGGGGGGGGGGGGGGGGGGTTAGCTGTTCCTCCTCCTCCTGCACCCTTGAGACCTCCAGTGGTGGTGCCAGCAGAGATGGCCTTCATCTCGCAGTTTCAGAGGCTGAGCCCTCCCACTTATGATGGGAAGGCAGATTTCATGGTAATAGACGACTGGCTGATCTCCATGGAGGAGATGTTCTCGTACTCAGGGATTTCAGATGATCAGAGGGTGATGATAGCCGCCTATCAGCTTAAAGGTTTGGCTAAGAGTTGGTGGCTGAGAGAGAGGGAGAGCCTGGTAGCCGGATGCTCTTGGGAAGTGTTCAAGGAGATGTTGTTGAGGAAGTTCTTACCCTCGGTCGAGCGTGACCGCCTCATGAACGACTTCCTCCATCTGAAGCAAAGGCAGCTCACGGTGGGTGAGTATGAGATAGAGTTTAGTAAGTTGAGCCATTTTGCCCCTGGATTGGTCAGCGTTGAGGCTGATCGAGTTAAGCGATTTCTCGGTGGTTTGAGGAGTGAGGTGCAGCAGTTGGCCAGTGCTTATGGGTCAGTGACTTATGCTGGAGTTGTAGAGGCTGCTCTTAAGGTTGAGGCCATTGAGACGGCGAAGAGCAGAGGCCAGCAGTTGAGGAAGGATAAGAGGAAGTTGGTAGAGGAGAAGAAACCCCTGGTACCCGATGCTGTTCCGGGAAAGAGGAGCAGGGTGGTGTGCAGTTTTTGTGGCCGGTCAGGCCATCCTGTTGAGAGGTGTTTCAAGAAGGCGGCAGCTCAGAAGAAGGAGCAGGTTCATGCTATTCAGGGTGCTCCTGGGAGAGATGTCTCCTGTTCAGTTTACAAGCGATCCGGGCATGATGCAGCCCAGTGTTGGTCCAGGGATAGAGTCTGCTATCAGTGTGGGCAGAAGGGTCACGTTAAGTCGAGGTGTCCTCAGGTCCAGTCAGCTCTTCCTGCAGTTCCATTGCAGGCATTACCTCCACCTCAGCGTGTGGACAAGGGAAAAGGGAAGCTGAACGTGATTTCTTCCGAGGAGGCTCAGACTTCGACCCAGGTGATCTCAGGTTAGTAGTTTGTTGTTTTCTTTCTAGCCTGGTAGTTTAGTTGCTAGATTATTTGCGGTACTGTTGTGCTAGTTCCTTAGCTTTGTGCGTTCCTATAGGGAAATTTAAGGTGAAGAACCGCTGGGCACGTGTTCTGTTTGACTCCGGCGCTACCCACTCGTTCGTGGCTAGAGCCTTTGTGGAGCGTCATCGGTTGTCTCTAGATCGTGTTCGGGATTCCTTCCGTGTCAAGTTTCCCTCTGGTGAATCTGTGTTGTCAGATTTGGGTATTTTGGATTGCCCAGTTTTGTTGGGGGATTTTCTTGTGAAGGCGGATCTGAAGATGATTGATCTAGAGGACTTTGATGTCATTTTGGGAATGGAATGGCTCTCTCGTTATGATGCGGTCATTCAGTGCAAAGGAAAGCGCTTGGACTTCATCAGGGACGACGGTCAGCCCGGCAGCGTGTATGTTGATCCGTGTCAGGATCCTCCTGTTCTCTCTGCGGTATGTGTTCAGAGATTGTTTCTTTCTGATTGTTGTGTTTGTTTAGTCTCGGCGGTTGGAACCGTTGATAGCGTGCCACGCTTGGAGGAGATTACTATTGTTCGTGGTTTCGCCGATGTTTTTCCTGATGATCTTCCTGGTATCCCTCCTGAGCGGGATGTGGAGTTTGTTATTGATTTGGAGCCGGGTACGCGTCCTATTGCTAAGGCGCCGTACCGGATGGCCCCTCGTGAGTTAGAGGAGTTGCGAATTCAGTTAGATGAGTTGTTGGCTAAAGGTTTTATCAAGCAGAGTTCGTCGCCTTGGGGTGCTCCTGTTTTGTTCGTAAAGAAGAAAGATGGGTCGATGCGGCTTTGCATCGACTATAGAGAGTTGAACAAGGTCACTATCAAGAACAGGTACCCTCTGCCGAGGATCGATGATTTATTTGACCAGTTGCGTGGTAGCACGGTGTTCTCCAAGATCGATCTTCGTTCGGGCTATCATCAGCTCATGATTCGTGAGGCAGATATTCCACGGACTGCGTTTAGGTCGAGGCATGGGCACTTTGAGTTTTTGGTGATGTCATTTGGTCTGACCAACGCACCATCAGCCTTCATGGATATGATGAACAGGGTGTTCAAGGATTTCCTAGACAAGTTCGTTGTGGTCTTCATTGATGACGTGTTGGTTTATTCTCGCAGTGCTGAGGAGCACGAGCAGCATTTGCGTTTGGTCCTATCAGAGTTGAGGAACCACAAGTTATTCGCCAAGTTGAGCAAGTGCGAATTTTGGTTGCCTCAGGTTTCTTTTCTAGGCCACGTGGTGAACAAGGATGGGATCTCGGTTGACCCAGAAAAGATTGCAGCAGTGACGGATTGGAGTAGGCCGAATATTCCTAAGGAGATCAGAAGTTTCTTAGGGTTGGCTGGCTATTACAGGAGATTCGTGGAGGGTTTCTCTTCTCTAGCCGCACCGTTGACCAAGCTGACTCAGAAGAATGTGGCTTTTGTTTGGAGCGAGAAGTACGAAGAAGCTTTTCAGGAGTTAAAGAGGAGATTATGTACTGCTCCCGTTCTGACCCTTCCTACTGAGGGCATGGATTATGATGTATATGTGGATGCTTCGCATATAGGACTTGGATGCGTATTAATGCAGGATGGAAAAGTAATTGCTTATGGGTCAAGGCAGTTGAAAACTCATGAGCGGAATTATCCTACGCATGACCTTGAGTTTGCAGCGGTTATCTATGCGTTGAAGTTGTGGAGGCACTTACTTTATGGGGCTCAGTGGAAGATTTTTACTGACCATAAGAGCCTAAAGTACGTGTTCACGCAGAAGGAGTTGAATCTGCATCAGCGGCGGTGGCTTGAGTATGTGGCGGATTATGATGTGGAAATCCAGTATCATCCGGGCAAGGCCAATGTGGTGGCCGACGCCCTGAGCCGAAAGACGGGAAAGATCTTTAACCTCTCTGCCGATCGATTAGTTGAGGAGTTCCTCCTTATGGATATTTTAGTGGGATGTTGTAGTTTGCAGAGTAGCTTATCTGTGGCAGAGCCGTCCTGGATTTCTTTGACTAGACTGCATCAGAAGGACGATCCGGATCTGTTGCACCTTTTTACCAGGACAGAGAAGGGAGAGTTGCCAGATTTTTCTATTGATGATGCGGGTACTTTGAAGTACCGCGGCAGGTTTTGCGTTCCCGCTGTTGGGGACATTAGGAGTATGATTTGCAGTGAGGCTCATGGTTCCAGCATTGCCTACCATCCAGGATCTACGAAGATGTACCGTGACTTAAGGCAAGTTGCCTGGTGGTATGGTATGAAAGGAGATATAGCCCGATATGTTGCTGAGTGTCACACTTGCAAGCGTGTGATGGCCGATCATGGAAGGCCTGGTGGTAAGTTGACTCCGCTAGAGATCCCGACTTGGAAGTGGGAGAGTATATCTATGGACTTCATTACGGGTTTGCCAAAATCCCCGAGAGGATTTGATTCTGTTTGGGTTATAGTGGATAGATTGACGAAGTGTGCTCACTTCGTGCCTTATAAGATTGATTACCCGATGAAGAAGATAGCGGAGTTGTACTTGAATGAAGTCATCCGACTCCACGGTGTGCCGATTAGCATCATTTCTGATCGAGACTCCCGGTTTACTTCTCGTTTTTGGCAGAGTCTGCAGGAGGGTTTGGGTACGGATCTGAGGTATTCTACTGCGTACCACCCTCAGACCAATGGGCAGACGGAGCGGGTCAATCAGATTGTTGAGGATATGATCCGGTGCTATATTTTAGACCACGGTGGAGCGTGGGATGAGCGCCTGCGACTCATGGAATTTGCTTATAATAACAGTTATCAGGAAAGCTTGCAGATGGCTCCGTTCGAAGCTTTGTATGGGAGGCGCTGTAGGACTCCGTTGTTTTGGGCTGAGGCTGGTGAGAAGCCTTTGTTGGGTCCTGATGCTCTGGAAGAGATGGAAGTCGCCGTGAAGCTTATTCGGGAGAAGCTTCGGTTAGCTCAGGAGAGGTATGAAAAGAACGCCAATCGGCGTAGGTCTGCTTTGGAGTTTTTAGTAGGGGATCATGTATACCTCAAGGTTTCTCCAATGGTTGGTGTGAAGAGATTTGGTAAAAATCGGAAATTGGACCCAAGGTATGTGGGCCCGTTTGAGGTCTTGGAGCGGATTGGTGTGTCTGCATATAGATTGGATTTGCCAGCGAACTTCCCTGGTGTTCATAATGTTTTTCATGTTAGCCAATTCCGGAAGTGTGTGCGCAGCAGTGGGCAACTCTTGGATGTTGTGCCCCAGTTAGAGCCCAACCTCTCTTTCGTTGAGGTGCCAGTTCGTATTTTGGATACTCAAGAGCGTGTGCTGCGAAAGAAGTCCATACCGATGGTGAAAATTCTATGGAAAAATCAGGATTTGGAGAGCGCGACTTGGGAGCTAGAGTCGGCCATGAGGAGGGCGCACCCTCACCTGTTTCTCTGATTTGATCGGTATGTTTCCCTTTGTAACTTCTGTTTGTTACTTTTCCTTCTTTTGTAGGAGGGTTGTGCGTAAAGTTTCGGGACGAAACTTTCTTTTAGGGGGAGTGACTGTAACGCCCCGTTTTTTCAGCGATTATTTTTATTCTCGTCTGGCATTACGATGACGCGTTTCCGTGGCTTGTGCCATGTGTGGAGTACGGTTTAGCTCCTTAGAACTGAGTGCCCTGTTTGGTAGCCTGTTGGCAAGATCTCCCTAGCAAACCGAGTCGTTTTGGTGACCCGGTGTGGCCTCTCGGGGGGATGTTTGTGTTTGGCTTTGTTTGGGTGTAACTCGAGTTCTGTTCGTCAAAAGTTAATTTCGACTTCACCGTTGTGTCCGTAGCGTGGATATTTAGCTACGGTGCGAATTTCGTCGAATTCCAAGGTGAATCGGTTTTCGCGTCGATTTGGTGCTTTATGTAATTTTGTAATTAATAATATAATTATATAATTATATATATATAGATATATATAGGTGAATAGAACGATCATCTTCTTCACGATAGAAAACCGCCGGCCCCTTGTACGAGAGAAACGGAGTAACCGCCGAGCCTTCCCTTCGGACGCCGATTCCCGGAGCGTTTGTGGACGAAATTCGATTCCGAGAGTGGATTCGGATTGCTCTCGTCGAGACCTTCATTCCTGCGGTAAGAAATTCGATTTTCGTGGAGTTTTGGAAGGATTGGAATTTTCGGTTTTGGAAGTTTTCCGCCATTAATGGCCGAGTCTTTGTTCTAGGTGTTGCGGCCGTTTTGATCCGTGCGAAGAGGAGGAAAGCAGTGCAAAGCTTCGCTGTGAATTGAGGCAAGTGGTATTCTTGCCCTTGCCAAGTGTTTTCTTTGATTTTATTTGCTGAAATTGAAATCCCGGTTAGCCCAGGTTAGAGGCCTTGTTGTTCTCATTTTCTTGCTAACTATAGGGCTTAGTTCTTCCTACTGAAACCCCCCCTATGTTGTGATGTTTGGAATCCAAATTGTCGGCGTGGAGCCGTTGTTTTCCTTATTTTTGAATGTTGCTCTGGTTCGGGTGTAGCCGAGAGGGAGAGTTAGGAGGGGGGGTGTGGTTGCCAATTTCCTTCGTTAAGATATTATTCGAATGGTTAGGCATAGTTTGAATGGTAGTAGCGTGCGACGTGATAGTTGTCTACTGCTACTGCAGTGGCGTGAGTCGTGTGCGCGTTCCGGTGTCGTTCGGGAAATTCCAAACGGTGCAGGTTGACCGCGCACGGTCATCAACCTTTAGGGCGCACGACCACTGGTCGTGGGCCTCTGTTCGTGCGCGTATAAATTTCAGTTTCCAAAGTTCTGTCTCGGGCAATCGCACGAGCGCTGGCAACAGTGCGCACGACCACTGATCGTGCGACACTGATCGTGCGCAGTTGCTAGTTTTTCTGTCAGGTTTTCCAGGTTCGTTTCGCACGATCATCAGCCGATGAGTGCGCACGACCACTGATCGTGCGTCACTGATCGTGCGCTTTGTATATTTTCTTTTGATAGGCGAATTTAGATGGTTTCGAGTGCAGGAGTTTAGATACTCAAGTGGCAGGCAACTACTCGAGTTCCGGATCTTCTGCCTTGGTCGTTCGACTGTCGTCGAGCTCCGTATTCTTTAGTGGGTTTGTGGGTAGTACCATTATTTTGGCGGCGAGTGAGGCTAGCTCACTCAACGCCAAAGTTTAGGTAGGCACTGAGTGGGTTTCACTCCACGCCTAGTCGTGTTGATTTATTTTAACACTCTTCCTTTACCTTGTATTTCATTTCCGAGTGGATTTCCAGTTGTATTTCTGGGTTTTCCTTGTCGGCCGTTTTCTTTATTTTCCTAAAGGCCGAATCGTGGGTCGTGGATAGTAGTGGTGGTTGTAGCTCTTTATGGGGGTGGAGTTGTGTGATATAGCCAAGGCCACCCATGGATTTCTTGCTCCAGGTACGGGCTGGGCATGTCGGGTGGAAGGTCCCTTGTGTTTTCACGTGTTGACCCTCGAGCTTTTGACTTGGACATGGTGGGTTGGGGGACTGCGTTTGCCTTCGATCCGGTTCCTCGTTGTTGTTTTTGCTACTATCACTTCCCGCAGTTTAGGGTGTTAGAAGTTTCTTCTTTGGTAGTTTACAGCATTCTGGCTCTTGGTAGCCTAGTAGGCCCTGCAGGATGTTGTTCCTGGGCTGGGTCGTTGCTGTTTCTTTGCACGTTGTGCATTTCCTGTGGTCCTGTTGTGGACAGTTGTGACTCTTTCTACTGCATGTTTTTCTGTTACCTTATCCTTTGGTTGACTCTTTCATGCAGTTTTTCTTTGTTTAGCTTGCTGAGGTATTCTTTTTTCTTTTGGAATGCCTCAGGTTCTGAGCTGTAGCCAGTCTGGTGGCTAGTTGGAGGTGTTGTTGCTGGTGGACTCCCGGACTTTGGAGTTTTGTTTACCTTGTTAGTGAGGTTGTTTTCAGTACTTTCTTACAGACATATATGTATGCTGGTGGGTTCGTGTCAGGTTGTTGGCGCCCACTAGTAGTTTTTACCTTGTACTAGATATACACTATTGCTGCTACCATTTATTTTTCTGGAGATAGTCTACTTGCTTTGAGAAGGTTTTATGCTAGGTTGCTAGTTATTTTTAAACTATAATTATTATTATAAATGAAGCTCATGATCAGCATGTTTTGTAAACTTAATCACTATTTTCCAAATCACGTACGAAAACCGTTTTCTTATGTATACTATATAAACTAAGTGTAGTGTCTTGCATAGCATGAGTGGTTCTCTCGGGACCCTTATGCGCTCTTTAGGGTGTAAAACCTAATTAAAGTATTTTTCCGCAGCGTTTAAATATAGTTTTCTTTTGTGGACTAGATGATCCACTGAGCCGAGGGATACGGACTCTAAACATAACTGATTTTCTATTCATTAAGCACATGATTTTCTTGCATAAAGATTGTAGTTGGATTTGCCTGAGCGTCATCAGTTATCCCCTGCTTGACGTGGCATCATGACGCGTGTTTTCTCTTACTCTGATAATTCTTAATTCGGAGAAAATGCGGGTTGTGACAAAGGACAAGGTTTGGGATAGGGTAGACTCTTCTACACTAGGACCTAAAGCCTTCACATCTCCCTCATCTCGCGTATCTGGGGGGATCTATCACAAATTATCGTTCAGCTGAGGAGTGAAAGATCTCCGGGGCCTGTTTTCATTTTCTGCTTTCGGCTGTGTGTGGCTGTAGACTTTTTCATTTCGTGTTGAACTTATGATTTGTACATTATATAAATATGATAATATACGTATTTGGTCCACCTTAAGGACGGTAAAGAAAAGGGCTTATGGGAGACAACCAATTTTACCGCTTTTAATTTATTCGTATATACTGCTAGAATATATGTTTTGTGTATGCGTAGTTGGAAATAATTTCATGTGCATATGGAGTTAGTTTAAGACGTGGGCTGTCTGCTGAAATTAATGCCAATCTTCTGGTATGCTCATTTGTTGATCATGGGGTAACCTCTTCCCTCAACTTTTATATTTCTATTTTTATTGCAAATCATGTATAGAGGGTTTAGTATAAGTCTTGTGGCGAAAAGTTTTGCGAGTTACCTTTGCACATGCACTTGCATACCACAAGAGTATTTTCATTTTCATTTTTTATTTTATCATGACAGCATTGTGCACCTACACCGCATGAGCACGCACTTAAGCACGCGCTTGTCCCAAGTTTAATTTATTTCTTTTGTGTTAACTTTAAGATAGTGGTGCTGGCTTAGGAGTTTAGAATAGGGTAGTGTGAAACTCATGCAGTACTCCTAATCGAGGACTCATGGTGTGTAGAAATAGTATAGATTTAATTTTTCTTTATAGTGGTAGATTTATGCTTTTCTACATTTGTAAATAATGTTTGTACTACTTAAAACTGTGGAATCTGGAGCAATCAAACGGTAGTGTAAGAATGTGTGTAGACGCCACTAGTCTTGTATTGCTCGAGTCAGGAGGAAGGATCATCTTTCTCGGTTGCTAAGAACTTTCCCCAAGCTACTCTCGAAGAATTGTCGCGTGGTTAGTCTAGCATGAGTGTGATGTTGGATATCATTTTGGCCTGTTTGAGCCTTGTACCATTCCCGACGTTCTATCCTCGCTAGCCTCGTTGTGCCTACCTCTTCCTTTGATTCGGCTCCACTATTATTTAACCAAAGCCTCATAGTCTTTCCTAGTTTCACACCCAAGTTGAGCTTTAGTGTTGTACTATTTCATTTGGTGGTGTGGATGTGGAAATTTTTGTTGTGAATATATGGATGAACTCCCAAGTTTGCATTTGCTGAAAATGGTTAAAGAAAAAGAAAAACTAAAAAGAAAAAGTAAAAAAGAAGAGTTAAAAGAAAATTCTTCTTGAGATTTTGTGGTGGTAAGCGGTGCACACGCCCATGTCTTCAAGTTTAAGTCTGGTGGCGTGGTGCTCCTGCTTGTATTATTGGCAAGAGGACGTCTTTTAGTAGAGATCATTTGGGTGTGGTGCATAGACTTCTCTTTTATCTTTGTTTACCTCACTGAAACCTAAGGCCCACTTATACCCTAAAGTCCTATAGATTCGGGCGAGAGTCAAACTAGCGCTATTGAGAGAGTGTGAACGGGCAAGATTATGGTCCCTAACATTTGTGGATTCCTTTGGAGGTGATCCCAAGCCCCGGTCTTTGGCAATGCTCAACTTAGTGGCCTGCCTACTTTATTCCTACGCATGACTGAATGATTCTCCAGAATTGTATTTTTGAGTGGTTACTATACTTATTTACACTTGTCAAAATTTATAAACTTCGTAGCATAATTAAAAATTATATCTATTATATTTTTATGCCCATGCAGTTTTCGATTTCTCGCTTTACTTTATTTAGAAATTACTAAGCCAGCTAGCTATTTTCTGGTTCATGAAGAGATGATTTGCTCAGGACGATCAAATTTTTAAGTCTAGTGGTGTGATGAGTCAGATATTTATAGGGTTTTTCGAACTCATCTGGGCTTGTTTTCTCACTCGTGCACTGCATTTCAACCATATATCGGTTATATTTGCATCATTCAGTCATTGACCGCTTTATGCACTATTTGGGCCCGTGGGTGTACAATTATACATTCATTTGTTGGGGGCAAGCACATGGTGCTCCCCATGGCTCTTTCTTGCTGTTGTTGTTTGCTTCTTGGTGCGGGGAGCTGGTGTTCCAGCTTGTTTTATTGCTTTGCAGGTGGTCGCGATGTCCAAAGTTTCATTTTCCATTTTCTTTGATAGACGCACGATCGTGCGAATTTATTCGCGCAAGGTCTATTGGCAATCATGCATTTTACACAGTAGTGTTGGGTACATCTGTGGCTACCCGTGCATTTTGTTCACGCATGGTTTCTCCTAAACCGTGCGATAAGGAAACACGGTTTTTCGATAGCTTTCCTCTTTGCACAAGTATGTGGTTAATCATGCGATTTGTTCACGCACGGGCGACAGCGCCCGTGCGCGAGTAAAATGCAAGGTTTTCCTGTTTGTTCCTTCTTCCCTACTTATTCCATTCTGTCGTTACCCGTGCGATTTCCTTCACGCACGGGCGGAAGCACCCATGTGCATGTAAAACGCACGAGTCAATGCCTCTCCTTCTGTAGGCTTATCTTGAAAATTAAATAACCCACGGTTGATGCACGGTCGTACGCCAAACCGTGCGTGCCGATTTTTCAGATCTATTTCTATATAAAGTGCAGATTTCTTCTTTCTTCCTTCCAGACCCGAACCAGGACACCTCCAGTCGCCATTCCTACTCCTTTGAGCGGGAAATCTTCCCTCCAGCCACCATTTTTCTCTCCTCCTTGGAGAGTTGATCCGGCAACCATTTCTACTCCATGAGCTAGCAAACTCTTCATCTCCGGCCACCATTGTCATCCCCAAGCTCCAAGATCCATGTCAAGCTCAATGGTTGTTG
This sequence comes from Platanthera zijinensis, assembly GCA_039513925.1. Classification (NCBI taxonomy): domain Eukaryota; kingdom Viridiplantae; phylum Streptophyta; class Magnoliopsida; order Asparagales; family Orchidaceae; genus Platanthera; species Platanthera zijinensis. The sequence goes on along the minus strand of CM077093.1, from coordinate 80,046,798 downwards.
CATCCATGAAGTTCTCTGGTTAGATCCAGCCAACGATTATTCACGAAGAAGACGGGATATTCGAAGGAAGTGACAGCCCTTTTCGGTTCCCGGACGTCAACCGTAGACTGATCTCGGACAAGGACCGACATCCCTTGAATCCGGCCCTGAATCCTGGAGAGACTTCGTGCGTTTGGTTGTTTCTCACCCTTTACTTGTAGCGTTTCCTTTTTTCTGGATATTTGGTGAGTTTGAATGATGTGTGTGAATAATATAAGCTTGAATATTTCAGCATGTCTAGGTGTTGATTTATTTTAGTTCTTTATAGCTTGTTAAGCTAAATTTTCTTCTGTGCTAGTTGTTATCGTGTCGTTCTAGCGATTGCTAGAAGCCTGTGTTGTGAAGAGGTTGTTGGGACCCTCATTAGCTCATCCATCTTTTGATTTACTCTCTTGAGTAATCACCCAAAGAGACGCGGTGACGGCGACCATCATTAGGATCCTTAGTGTTAATCTTAGTAAACCCCAAATCAAAACCCCCCTTTGTTACGTTTGCGCTTGAAACCCCTTTTCCAAATAGAGAAATCACACTCCCTACCTGCGCTCCCTTAGAGATTGATATCTGGGGATTCAACTCCTCAATTTTATTACTTTATAATGATCGACACACTTGCTCTGAGTACATCAATGAGCGGAGTCATGTGACTTAAAAAACAATAAAAAAGGTCACGCACGGTCGAACAAATGACCGTGCATGAATCATGCATTATGAACAACACATAACTTCCCTAACTAATACAGCATGACACTGTATGTTTTTTTATCATGTACTTGAAAAATAGCCCGTGCGAGAACAAATCACACACTTAGTAATAGATCACTGAAAATCAGGCAAAATAGGCCGATCATGCATTTTCCTTCCCACACGGTTGAATCCAACTATACGTGAAGAAAATGCATGAGCAATAATATATAAAATTTTAGACCAAAAGAAGAGGTCGTGCGATTTGGTGACTTGTGGGAAAAATAACACGTGCGCGAGCACATCACATGGCTCGGGGCAGATCACTAGAAAGATAGAGCTGTAGGCTTCGCACAATCGTGTCGATCATGCATGATGGAAAACTCATGGTCGTACGATTCCTATAGAAAAGACCAGGGAAACAATGTGGATCTCCCCATCTGCACAGTAACAATACAACCTAGAGCATACCTCTTCCACACATAAAATAAAAGATGAGGAATGGGGAGCACCATGTGCTTACCCCCAACAATAATGAGTGCACTTGCGCACCGTAATGGGCATAAGAGTGCACTATGTATACAATTACATTAAAAGAGAAATATGAGCAATAATAACCCAAAAGTGCAGCACGTGAGTGAAAACTAACCTAAATGAGTCTGAAAACACAATAAATATCAGACTCATCAGTAGCTTCACCAACACACTCCACTATGTCAAACGGTCCAAGGTATCTCATACTTAGCTTTTTAAAGCATCGAATCCTTGAGATACACTTAAAAGGTTTGATTTTAAGATATACCCAGTCACCAACAATAAACTTGATATCCTTGTGCTTAGTGTTGTAGTATTTAGCATGTATATCTTGTGTAATTAACAATCATGTCTGAATTATTCGTATCATCGAATTTGGATTATCAATGCCTTTCCTCTTAAATAACTTTGTTTTGCTTATTTCTGCCCAACCTAGGGGAGTACGACACTTCCTACCCTAAAGGGGCTCAAGGGCCATTATTTGTATACTCGTTTGGTAGCTGTTATTGTAGGCTAACTCGATCATATAGAGATTGTCTTCCCGCCTCTTACCAAAATCCAAGGACCTCATACGAAGCATATCCTCCATCATTCTATTGGTCCTCTCGGTCTAACCATTCATTTAGGGATGAATGGCTTTGGTGAATTTTAGCTTGGTACCCAACAGTTGGTGGATTAGCCTCCAATCATTCGATGTGAAGCACCCTTCTCAGTCACCTACGATACAATGAGGCATACTATGCAATCATACTATGTTATCAACATAGAGTTTGGACATTTTTTCAACTAAATCATGATACGTTTGTTAAACAATTTACGATCACCCAAACGACATTGTTCACATGCTGCTATCTCGACAAACCATTCACAAAATCCATAGAAATATCATTAAACTTCCATTCAAGAATCAGTAACGAATTCAGGAATCCACCAAGCTTCTGACATTCCGCCTTCACTAATATGCAAGTGAGACACTTTGTCACATAGATGGTATATGTATTTCTTCAAACCCGACCACCAAAATAACTTCTTCATGTCTTTAAACATCTTTATGCTCCCAGTGTAGATTGAGTACTTCATAAAATGTGTCTCGTACATCAACTCCTCCCATAGTTTGTCAACATTGGGGACGCACAACCAATTGTCTTTCCATAAAAGACCATCTTTAATAAAAAAAACTGGGAATTTGACCCATCCATAGTCTCTCTCAAATAGAGCTTCATGATTTAATCAAGTTCCATTACCTATCGAATTATGTCAACAAGGTCATATTGCACCTTCGTCAAATTTAAGCATGCATTTGCGCTTGCTCTCTTATCCATACATGAGATCTCTAAGGCCTACAAATCATGAATTAGATGCTTATCATACATCTGAATCCGTTTTGTCTGTGTTAGAGCCCTGCGACTTAACACATCGATGACGATATTTTCCTTTTTGGGAGTGTAATGAATCTCGAAGGTATAGTCCCTAAGGAACTCCATCCACCTACACTATCACATATTAACATATTTCTAATTTAACAGATATTTCAGGCACTTCTAGTCCATATAGTTATCAATCTTCATGCCATATAAATAATGCTGACAAAGCTTGTGGCTGCCAATTCTAAGTAGTGAACCAAACAATTCCTCTCTTACACTTTTATCTAGCGAGATAATACACAATTACCTTCCCAAACTAAAAAAGAATATAACTTTTGCTGCTCCCTAAGGCGTCACTATATATCTCATAGCCTAATATACCATATGATGAACTTAAGATTGTCGTCATAGTAAGACGACTCTTTAACTCTTCAAAATCTCATGCGCACATATGTGTCCAAATGAACTTCTGATCCTTTCTGGTCAAGGTAGTTAGAGGTAGAGCTATCTGCGAAAATTTCTCTACAAAGTGCCTGAAAGATAATCCTATGGGTAGATAATCACCTAGAGGGGGGGGGGGTGAATAGGCTATCTTTTAAAATACTTTCTCACTTAGATTAACTGTTCAATAAATATTATGTTCAACAGATAATATACTTTAGAAATAAGCTTCAAAATAAATCAACACAATTAAACCACAGAACACAGTACACACAATTATCAAAACACAACACAAGTACATGCATCCACAGAGTACACATCAATTTTATAGTTATTCCCCTATCTAGGGTATAACCACTTTCCACCTTCGTCACTAGTAATGTGCTAGATAAGTTATATCTCCTCCTCTTTAACTCAGATCAAAAGATCTTATAGTCTCAGTTTCTATTAAGAAACCTACACACAGACCAAAGGTCCTACCTCAGAGATTCACCCAATCTCCTACCTCAGGTCCCTGAAGAACCCTACCTCAGCCTTTATAACACAGGCTTACACATCAGTGATCCCACTTAAATCACCTACCTCAGGTCCATCAAGAACCCTACGTCAACCTTTATAAATTATGCTTACAACTTAGAGAATTAATCTCTTACCCACTCAGATCTAAAATAGATCTTACAAAATAAACAGGTAAATAAGAAAATTAATCTTCAGAAAACAGCAATTCTGTAATCTAACTTATTTGAGAGAATTCAGATTCTTCAACTAAGCTGCACTAGATAGATTCTTGAAGAGCAAGCTAGGTGATAATGATTCTTCTCTGGATCAGCAAGTTCTTGATGTTAATCGGCTTGATTTTTGTGAAGAACTTGTAGAACAGGTCCACCTTAAACTTTTGATCTACTTTATAACAGGATCTGAAGATTTTCTTGAAGACCTTCGTCTTACTTCTTCTCAGGATTATCGCCTTCCATTCACTTATAAAAGTAAGAATGAGATAATAGGATAATTTTTCTGATTGATTTCTAATTCATGTTTTCTGTGTAGACAACCCCTCTATTTATAGCCTTCACAGGTAGTTGGGTTCTGATTGATGACATCACCATTATGCTATCATACTTCAATTCTTCCATCAAATAGTTTCTGATTAGATATCATGATACTGTAGGTGATGTGACATTTTTGACATGTCTTGACACTTCTATGTTAACTCCACACATCTTCAAAACCATAAGTGTCGAGATGTCTAAAGTGTCTCGACACTTTATTAATTAAGTGTTCTTAGAAGTTGTCGAGACATCTTAGTAGTCTCGACATAATTTTACTTAGAAGAATTTTCAGGCTGAACTTGAAAGTGTCGAGACAATTGACTTGTCTCGACACAACTATCATCTGTGTCGACATCTGTAAATCTGCACTATGTCGAGACATTTGAATTGTTTCGACACAACAGTCTGCTTGGTATCGACACTTTTATACTTGCTTTAATTCTTCACTGTGTCGAGACAGTTGAATTGTCTCAACACTCCAGTCTGCCGGTGTCGACACTTGTTTAAGTCAACACTTCAGTCTTCTTTGTGTCGAGACAGTTGTATTGTCTCGACATTATTGTCTTAAGCTTTAAAGTGTCAAGATATTTGACTTGTCTCGACACTACTAACTTAGTCTTCAAGGGTTCGAGATAGCTAACTTTACTCGACACATCTGTATTGAAACTTCAATGTGTCGAGTTAGCAAACTTGTCTCGACACAGTTGAATTGAAACTTCAATATGTCAAGTTAGCTGACTTGTCTCGACACTGCTGACTTAGTCTTCAAAGTGTCAAGTTAACAGACTTGTCTCGACACTACTTCTGCAAAAGTGTCCATATAGTTGAAGTGTGCCGACACTTTTGTACTTAGCCATTTTTCTACACTACAAGTTGCTTGATGCTGACTGTGCTGACTTCACTCAGCACTTTGCTGACTTCACTCGCCGCTTTCGTACTTAGATAATTTTCTCAACTTTTTAGTCAGCTTCTTAGAGTCCACCTGTCAATGTTACTTGGACCACCTGCCAAATCAATATGACATTGGCAAACTTGAAAGCTTGACATGAAATATACATCAAATACATATTTGGGTATATCATTGAGTTAAAAGGGCTTCTTCAAATCAAGAACATTTTGTCCAATGTACTAAATAATCTCCCCTTATTTGGAGAAGTCATAACTCCAATTCAATAATATTCACTATAATACCAAAATAAGATATTATGATGAATAGTAAAAGTGTAGAACAAAATATAACAGAACACAATAATAATAACACAGATGTAACAAAATGCAACCAAACTTTTCATTCAAATTTGTTCAACAATTACATCTTTCAGTTTTGTTACAATGTTCTTAAAGCCAAATTACATAGTTTTGTATAAAAGAAAAATAAACTAAGAATCCTCTGGATCCTTGATGAAAATGCCTTTTCCTGACTATATTTTAGCTTGGCTTTATGCACTTTGTCTTTAGCCACTTTCTTGCTCTTGATATCTTTGGCCTTAGAGATTTCTTCTTGCTAGATCCTTTGCCTTTCCAATTAGTGATAGGGCTTGGGAAAATATTTGCTAAGCTTAATTGAATCAGCTGTAATCTTCCCTGTCTTCAGATCATTTCTGAATTTGTGGATGATATCTTGCTGCTTTGTATTCTTGGCCCACTCCTGTTCTGAATACCATTTTCCCCTTTCAGTTAAATTATTTTGAACAACCTTCCAAGCAGTTAATATAATGGATCTAGATGTTGGACTCCATTTCTCAAAATCAGGCTTAGCTTCGCCTGCTCCTTGAATCTTTTCTTGGATAATTGAGTTTATTGTTCTTTAATCAAGGCAGCAGCAGTCATCTCCACCTCCTCACATGCTATATTCTGAACAAGTGGTAGAGGACTATATATATATTGGACAACAGTTTGAATAGCCTTAAAATGAGTTGGATGTAACCAGACTCAGCAGTTTTATCTTCATCATACCTTAAGGGAGGAAAGACTAGAGTTTCTCTGATGCTATTGGAGGTCCAAATAGCATGTTCAAAGATTGATTTTATCATTACTCTCTTTCCCTTTATGACTTATCTTTCTACATGATCACTTAAGTCATTCTTATGAAATCTGAGTTGACCATCTAGATGATTTATTCTTGAAAATATAAGATTCTTAAATTTGAGCAAATGTTCATCTAATTCTTTGCTAGAGGCCTTCACTTCCTTAATAATAGAGTCTTTGTGAGTAAATAGCTGAGTTTTAATATCCTTTGAGGAAGAGGTTATCTTGATCTCCAGAGCAGTAGTTCTCTTAAATATCTCTGTCAATGTAGCATCATGCATAACTATCATATTCTAATTCATTCTAGTTTCATTTTCTAGTACATAGCCTTGTTTAATAGCTATGCCATCTTAAATTTTCTTTGACTCCACTTCCGGTTTTGTAATTTATTCTATAACATTAGCTGCTCTCTGAAAGTAATCAGTCATATCTTTCTTTAACATATTATCCTCAAATCTAATTGATTTGATTTCTTGGGCAAGCTGAAACTACAACTGCTTGTTTCTTTCATCCACATACTTTTCTAGTTCATTTCTTTGTTTGTCAATCATTATCTATAGTCAAACTAAAAGGGAGCTTGAATCCTTTGTAGGAGCAAATGTTGGTCCAGACTGAATAATCTTCTTATAACTTCTACTTCTCTTTTTAAGTTCAAATAATTTTCTTTTCTTTAACTGAGAAGATTCTTCCTCCTCAGATTCTGAAGGACCGACCACCTCAATAGATGTAGGCTCTTTAGCTATTTTAGTAGTTGGGGCCTGATTTACAAACTCTCCCTTAACCATTGCAACTTCTTCACCAATATTGGTGTTATCCAGGTTGACCTCATCTTGCCGAGCTTCAGTATCAGGAACAGGGTCCTCTGAAAGTTCAGTCATATCCCCCTTGATATTTATATCTTTCATCATAAGGATTTCTTCTTTAGTCTCCCTGGGGATTGCATCCTCAATCTCCCTGTCAGCCATTTCCTGTTAAGTAACCTTTGCTTGCTTCAGCATAGTATCCAATCTTGTACATCTTCCATAAATATTGTATTAACTGTATCCATATCAATATCTGGCAGAACATTGAGGTTCTCCCACTAAATTAGATCCTTATATGGGATTGTCTCTCCCTGTACCTGATCACCAGTTCTAGGTGAGGGCCTTGAAGATATTTTAGCTATTATATCATCCTGTTTTTCTGAGGTAGAACTTTCTTGTTCTTCAAATTCACTGGAAGAAACTTCTTCCAGAACTACAACCTTCTTCTTTTTTATCCTTCTCCATCTCCACTACAGGTATTTCCTTGGATAGGACTCTATCCCATCTTGCTAATATTCCCATATCCATTCTTCTTATATGATTAATTTTAGATTCAATCTTCAAATTGATATTATCAGGAATGGCTTGCACGAAGTATAGTCTTATAATTCTTCCCATATTAGGCTTCTTGATCTTTTCTGCAATTTTGTTAAAGAAAATTTTACTCCATTTAGTCTTGACTTTAAAGATTATTCTGGTCATCAGCTCAAACATAAATGTTGAGATCTTGTCATGTGACCCTATCTTGCACAAAAAACCTTTCATAATATTTTAGACATAAATATGCCTTGGGTATTCATACCCATCTTGTCCAAGGTGATTCCAATCTTTGTGGTTGGAGCCAATCCACACCACTTCAAAGAATCAGCAGTCCTGGCAGAATCAAGGTCATCATCCTGATCAATTCTTAGTATTTGAGAAACTTTGGTCAATCTCCTGGTTGTGATTTTAACTTTTGCTCAATTCACTTTAGAGTTAATCTTGTCTGAGTTTGAATCCAGATGAACATTGGAGTTGATTTCTAAAACTTCTCATTTCCATATGTTTGTCGGTTTAGAGAGAAGATATTCCAGACATGCTTCTTTGATTAGGGTTATTACATTCTTAATTTCTTCATCTGCAGAGTTGAATCCATTGCGAATAAGCTCATACCCCTCAAAGATGTTATCATCAATCTTAGGAGCCATTGGAGTGGAGATAAAGGATTGATGTGTATTGACTGATCTGGGTTTTAGGTCTCGACACTCAGGAATCAAAAGCTCAATAAATCAAGAAAGTTTATTCGACTCCTACTCTCACACCCTATTTATAGTCTAATCTTTCCTGAAGATGAAAGGGCACGCTGCATTTACACTTTTCAAAATTTTTAGGTAAATACCTAGTCTCGACAATGGGAAAATGTATCTGTCGAGATGTGTCGACACAAGTCGATACAAGGATAATGTCTCTCGACATATACCTTTGGTTCTCGACACCCTTTTATCTCAACACTTACTTTAGTTTCTTGACACTTTGTAGTTATGCAGTTTTGACACACTTTCTGATGTCTCGACACATTATTATATATAGTGTCGACACACTTTCTAGTGACTCGACACTTTTTAAGATGTCTTGACACATTCTCTTGTGTCTCGACACAACTTTTAACTTAGTCAAAATTTTGTTCTCTAATTTAAAAATACATGAGATTTATGAGGTCTATCCTTGATATCTAAATAAGTAAACTTAATTACTGACTAATTAATTTATTCTTATCTTGTATCAGTTTTTATGTGCGCATTAATTACTCAAGATTCAACATTCCAAGTTCAAACTTAAAGAAATTAAATTTCTCTTCTTCTAGGGGCTTAATAAAAAATATCAGCAATTTGTTTATTTGTTGGAATAATTTCTAAACTAATATCTTTATTTTCTACACGCTCCTTAATAAAGTGATATATAATTTCAATATATTTTGTTCTACTATGTGACATTGGGTTATTTGCAATAGAAATAGCACTAGTAGAATCATAAAATAAAGGAATTTTACTTAGCTTTATGTTATAATCTTATAATTGATGCTAAATCTAAAGCAGTTGTGCACAACAACTTTCAGTTGAAATATACTCAGATTCAGCAGTGGATATTGCTTATAAGAAATTGACATAAACCTGATGTGATTTTCCTGTCTTCCTTACATCCCACATATCAGCATCTGAAATGCCTGTCAGATCAAAATCACTATTCCTGGGATACCATAGGCCAAGATTAGGTGTGCCCTTTAGATATCTCAATATTATTTTAACTACTGTATAGTGAGATTCTTTAGGGCAAGCTTGATATTTAGTATAGTCACAAGTGACATACATTATGTCTGGTTTACTGGCTATTAGATAGAGCAGTGATCCAACTATGCCACTATACAAGGTGATATCAACTTGCTTACCAGCACCATCCTTGTCTAAAGACATACTGGACCCCATAGGAGTTCTCATTGAAGTGGTTGTTTCTATGTAATACTTCTTGATTAACTCCTTAGTGAACTTAGATTGACTACTGAAAAGTCCATCTATAGTTTGCGTAACTTGGAGACCCAAGAAAAACTTGAGTCCACCCATGCTACTCATCTCAAACTTACCTTGCATAAGTTTGGCAAGCCTATTATAATGTCACTTATCAGTAGAACCAAATATAATGTCATCAATATATTTTTATACTAAGATTGTCTTGCCTTTGACTTCCCTTAGGAATAGTGTTTTGTCTATTTCCATCTTGAGAATTCGTTCTCTAGAAGGAATTTAGTCATTGTCTCATACCAAGCCCTTGGGTCTGGTTTTAATCCACATAGAGCTCTTAATAAAAGATAAACATGATTGGGTTTAGTAGAGTCAACAAAACCTGATGGTTGCTCAACATAGACCCTTTATTTATGGTTACCATTTAGGAAGGCTGACTTTAAATTCATTTGGTAAACTTTGAATCATTTGTAGGCTGCATATGCCAGGAACATTCTAATAGCCTCCAATATAGCCAATGGTGCAAAGGTTTAATCGAAGTATATACCATCTTCTTGTTTATATCCCTTTGCAACTAGTCTAGCTTTGTTTTTGACTATAACACCATTCTCATCCATTTTGTTCTTGTATATCAATTTAGTTCCTATGATGTTATAGTCATCTAGTCTGGGAACAAGATTCCAGACTTTACATCTCTTTAATTGGTTCAATTCTTCCTGCATTGCATCTATCCAAAATGGATCTATATTGGCATCTTCAAATTTCTTTTTTTGTATTTGACAAAGAAAACTTGAGTACATCATAGTGTTGTGATGTCCACTTCTTGTGGTCACACCGTGAGCTCAATCTCCAATGATCAATTCCCTTGGATGATCCCTTAGATGTCTGACAACTACTGATAATTTAATTCTTTTCTTTATCTAGCTACATCTTTTTGTTGATCTTCTTATTCTGGCAATTCCTATGCAAGCATTACTTCGACAATGTTGACAACATCTTGTATATCTGTCTTGAAGATAACAGGAGTTTTAGACTTTTTCCTTAGAAAAAAAAACCAAGTAAATCTGGAATAATCATCAACAATCACAAAAGTGTATACTTTCCTTCCTAGACTATGAACTGGCATAGGACCAAACAAGTCCATATACAAGAGGTATAAACACCTTAATGATTCTTTGGTTTCAATACTTTTGAATGAAACTTTGGTTTGCTTGTCTTTTTGGCATGGAGAGCAAATGCTCTACTAAGAGCATTTAATGTTAGGACCATTCCTATCTAGCTCTTCACTAAAAAGTTTGCCTATGGCCTTGTAGTTTAAATGAGCTAGCCTCTTATGCTATTTGACATAGTGTGAGTCTTTCTCATTTGCAACTAGAAATAAGGGTGATTCTGACATTAAACAAAGAAAATTCAAGCAATACACATTCGGACACCTAGTTCCTGTCAAGATGACCTCTTTGTCACTCGACTTCTTTATTAGGCACTCATCCTTGTGGAATGAAATGTCATATCCAAGATCCAAAAGTTGGCGTATGCTTATAAGGTTGTGTTTCAAGCCTTTCATATAAGCTAATTTAATGAAAGTGACAAAGCCATTAAAGATCTTACCATAACCTTTAGTAATTCCTTTATCAGATCCACCAAAGATCACCTTTGGTGGATCCTTTACTGGAATATACTCCCTCAAGTTGCCCTTAATTCCAGTCATATGTTTGGAACATCCACTGTTGGTACCCTAGATGTGATTTGGCTTATGTAATCCCTTTCCAGCCCCTCGTGATCCATATAAAGATATATGATCATGTTTAGTCTTTGTTTAGTCTCCCTAGGGCAGTATATAACTGACCTAGAGCTTAGGTTAGAAGTTCTAGATGTTTTTGTAGTTAAGGCTTTTCCGTTCGACTATCGTCGAACGAGGCCTCGCGATCGTCGATCATTGATCGACGATAGCAGGGCTATTGAATCGTTGAAGTCAAGACAATTATCGTCGACCGTTGGTCGACGATCTCAGAGCTAGCTTACTACGCTCTGAAGGTTGGTCGACGATCTGTCATCAACAGATCGACGATCGTGTTCTAGCTTCACGATTTCTGTCTCGACAGATCTTTGTCTTAATCGTCGACATCATTGTTGGTCGATGATATCTATCTCAACAGATCTCTGCCTTAGTCGTCGACATCATGAGATGTTCGACGATTTCTGTGCCATCAGACTTTTGCTTTAGTCGACGATATCTGTTTGCTGGTCGACGATCTATTAGCTGGTCGACGATCTATTAGCTGGTCGACGATCTATTTTCTGTTCGACGATTTCTGGTCGACGATTTCTGATCCGACAGATTCCTGCTATTGGTCGACGATTTGTTAACAGGTCGACGATCTTCGAACCCCTGTTCGACGATTTCTGTCTGCTTTTATCTATTTGTATTTATGCTATTCCTTGGTTTATTTCCAAGTGTGTTAGCTTGTGGTTAGAAAGATTCTCTGAAGTTATTTGTTGCTAAAATTATGGCTTAAATTCAAAATGAATTATTTACAAATTCTGTCAAACATAAATTACGGGATTCAGTATTCTTGATAAAGCATTTTGTCCTATTATACAAATTACGTTGACTTTATCTTTCCAGCCTGTTTTCTAGCCGTTGGTACTATGTACTATTTCCAAGAACGGCACGTCTTTATGCTGAGATTTCTTTCTCGCTTATTTTATTCCTTATTGGGACTGACAGAAAGTTAATAGGCCATTCTATTCCTATTGCTATATTCTATTTTGAGATAATCTGTTGCAGGGCTCGAGAATTCAAATCAATAGAGCCGTTTCAAAGGAAAATGTGAAGACATTTTTAAAAGAGATTCTGCTCTCAGAAAAGAAGAAGTAACAGACACAGAGAAAAATTATTCATCCGCTCAAGCATCATCAGAGCACTTCTTCACCATCTCTTTACAAGAAGAAGAAAAGTTTTCCTGAAGAAAAAGCCCAGAGCAATCATCTTCCATTCTCAAGTCTCCTGAGCAATTTGCTTAGAGTTTTTCAAAGACTTCAGAAAAGGCTCAAGATCTGCTTCAAGTGCTCCAGAATCTTAAGACCTGATAAAAATCAGTCTTCAGATTTCTGAGGATTTAGTTTCAGTTTATCTGAAACTCCTTCATCCTGAAGCAAAGGCTTTCCCTGGACTTCCACTGAGCCAGGGGGAGACTTTGATTCTTTAGAGAATCCACAAATCTTCTCTAATCTGTATTTAAAATAGAGAAGATAATCTAACCCTCTCAACCCCTTTGTAAAAAGAGTTTGTTCACATCTCTTCAAAAGTGAACGTTGGTGACAGGGCACCTTATCAACAACCTGTGGTTGAGCATCCTTATCAAAAGCTCAAAGGGTCTGTTTGATCTACCTGAATCAGATCATTGGTGGCAGGGCACCTTAGCAAAAACCTGTAGTGGATTCCTACCAGGGTGGTAGAAGAGTGGATGTACCTATTTAAAGGGAACCACTATATATCCTGTGTCCATCTGGTTATCTTGCTTATTCATTTTATTCTGTGGCTGTGATAGAACTACCTAGGATTGCTAGTTGCTGTGATAGGCTTGTAGTTAACTGAAATTTCAGTCAACCTCTTCACTTGTGCACTTCACTGTGTTAGGCTCTTAGGGTTCAAGTATCAGATTTTTTATTCCGCAAATAAACTCGAAGGGAGCTGACTAAGTGTTCATAAAATTTTGAATACTCTATTCACCCCCCCTCTAGAGTAGTTTACAACTTATCCCCTCACTTTCAATTGGTATCAGAGGGAGGTTGACTGACTGTATAGGCTAACACCTAAGTCACAAGATCCTGATAGATACCAAGAGTTTATAGAAATTCACTATCATGGCCCAGTCTAAGGATTATTCTAGCACCAGACCTCCAGCATGCAACTTAGCAAAGTTTGGCATCTGGAAGGCAAGGATCAAACTTTATATGAACTCTATTGATGAGAGTATTTTTGCTTCTATTTTGTCAGGTCCCCCAAGAGCACCTGCTGCTGCCACTGCCTCATCATCTGATTTGAGTGCAGTGCCTCCTCCAGACTATAATGATGAGTACAAGAAGGCCAAAATTGCTGATGCCAAAGCAATGAATATACTGGCTCAGACTATGTCTGATGAGGTGTTCCAGAAGGTGGCCGACTGCTCCTCTGCTAAGGCCATGTGGGACACACTGAACCAGATTGTAGTTGGTTCAGCTGATGAAAGGAAGGACAGGAGGTCCAACCTTATCTCACAGTATGAGAACTTCAAGAAGACTGATGCTGAATCAGTTGAAGCGATGTACACCAGGCTCAGCTCAATCATCAATGAGCTGAGGACCCTTGACAAGGATATCTCATTGACAGAGGTCAATGATAAGATCCTTATGTGCTTTCCTAGCACATGGGATTTGAGGATCTGGCCAATCAAGGAAGCCAGAAGCACCAATGAGATATCAACTGAAGCCCTTCTCGGCAAGCTCAAATCTTTTGAGCAAGTGCTGAAGACAAGGGAAGCTGAAGCAGAAGCCAAGACCCCCACTCCAACAAGAAAAGAGCAATCTCTAGCTCTTAAAGCTGCTGAAGCCTCAGAAGGCAGCCAATCAAATGAGGAGCTTATGGCATTGTTTGCCAAGAGATTTCTCAAAATGGGGAGAAAAGAGTTCAGAAGAAAATCTTCAAAGTATGAAGAAAAGCCAAGGTATGATCGTACTCCATCTAAAGAAATTATTTGTTATGGGTGCAGGAAGCCTGGACACATTTTGCCAGAGTGTCCAGAGGAGAAGAACAAGGAAAAGAGAAAAGATAAAGAACAACACAGGAAGCACTCCAAGCCATCCTCCTACAAAAATAAGAAGAAGGAGAGAGGTTTCATTGCTGAAACCTGGAGTGATTCTGATGAAGAATCCTCATCCTCAAGCTCTAGTGAGGATGAAGAAGAAAAGAAGGCAAAAGAAGTTTGCCTCATGGCAATAGATGCCTGCAGCAACCACTCAGCTGCAGAGAGTTCTGACTCAGATGAAGAAATGCCTACTGAAGATGAGGTACTTTCATCTTATGATTTTACTTCAGAAGAGTTTAAGTTAGATTTTAAATCTCTATGTTTAGATTTAATTAGTTCAGAAAAAGAGATAAAAGAACTTAGAAATAGGCTAGCTGACTCTGAATCAATAGCCTCTGAAAATGTTAGGTTAAAGGAAGAACTCACTACTTGTAGTGAAGAAATCAAATTTCTTAAAATGGAATTAGCCAAGTCTAAGAGACTAGAAGAGTCACTTAATGGTAGAAGCCTTAAGCTATTAGAAATTACCAGCATGACCAACACTAGGTCAGGAAATGATAAATTAGGCTTAGGAGCTTCTCCCAGTGAACCCCCAGTCTTGCTTAAAAATAATCTTTCAACTCCAGTGAACTTCATTTCAGCTAGTGGAAAGAAGAACACTGAGCAAGTAAACCTTGTAAATAAAACATTGAATAAGGCTAAGAGAGAAAAGAGAAAGAAGTTTTTCAAAGAAATGCAAAAAGCGTCGAACGCAGCTCGACGATCGGATGCTACATGGTCGAACGAAGCTCGACGATCTGAGCGCCCATCGTCGAACGTCGATCGACGATTTCAACATGATTTTCAAAATCATAATTCATTCCATAGAAACCTAAATGAAAATAGAAACCCTAGGTTTGTTGACCCATCATCTGCATGGAGAATCCCACCTAGGAGATCTCACCCTCTAGGTTATCACCCTCAGCCTGCATTTTCTTATATCTCCAGTTTTTCTTATGTGAAAAACAAGGGACCCAAGGTTACCTGGGTCCACTCTGTCTAAATAGTTGTTTTGCAGGTGAAGGCCTATCCAATCACTCAAAATAAGTGGTATTTGGATAGTGGATGCTCTAAGCATATGACAGGAAACAAAGAGCTACTGTCAAAGTACAAAGCAAAGCTCGGCCCAAAGGTTATCTTTGGAGACTCTAGCTGTGGTCAGACAGAAGGATATGGCAAGATCACAATTGGAGCTGTTACATTCAAGAGAGTTGCTTATGTCAGTGGACTGAAGCACAACCTGATTTCAGTTAGCCAGCTATGTGATGCTGGCTACCAGGTTTCTTTTTCTAACTCCTCTTGCAATATTACTTTAAATAATAATGTTGTCTTGATAGGTAATAGAATAGGCAATATATATTTAGTAGATTTTAATTCATCTCGCTCTGAAATCTGCCTGTTTAATGAATTAACCCTTAATAATAATTCTTTATGGCATAAAAGGCTTAGTCATGTAAACCTCAAGAACATATCTAGGTTATCTAAGCACAACCTTGTTAGAGGTTTACCTTCTTGCCCCTACAAGAAGGAGAGCCTATGCAAGGCTTGTCAGCTAGGCAAGCAAACCAAAAATTCATTTAAATCTGTTAATAAAAGTGATTCACCTAGAATCCTGTATTTATTACACTTGGACCTTTTTGGCCCAATAAATGTACAGAGTCTAGGAGGGAAGTATTACACATTAGTAATTGTAGATGACTTCTCTAGGTTCAGTTGGGTTTTCTTTTTGAGAACTAAGTCTGATAACTTCAAAGCCCTTACAGACTTTCTACTTTGTGTGCAGACTGAGTACTCTACTCATGTGGCCTTGATCAGAAGTGATCATGGTACTGAGTTTGACTCTCTTCTCATGCAAGAATTCTGTGAGAGAGAAGGTATCAAACATAGCTTCTCAGCTCCTAGAACTCCCCAACAAAATGGGGTAGTTGAGAGGAAGAATAGAACACTAATTGAAGCTGCTAGCACATTGTTGGCAGATGCTAACATGCCTCTATCCTATTGGGCAGAAGCTGTTAGTACAGCTAACTATGTCTTGAATAGAAGTTTGATACACAAACTTAAGTGTAAAACTCCTTATGAGTTGCTTAAAGGAAAGAAACCAAAAATTAATTACTTTAGAATTTTTGGCTGTACTGTTTATATTCATAACAATAATAAAGAATATATTAGAAAATTTGAAGCAAAAGCTTCAATGGGAATCATGCTTGGATATTCCCAAGTAAGCAAAGCTTATAGGGTTTATAACAAGTCAACCTGTAAGATAGAGGAATCTGTGCATGTGACTTTTGATGAGTCTCAGATGTTTTACAAGGAGAAAGAAAATTCTCCTGCCTCCAGTTCTTTGCAGGTACATGATGCCCCTCAAGAAATCCTTCAACTTTCAACTCTTCAGATCACTGAATCAGACAGTGATGAAGACATTGCTGAAGCTGTTGAAGCTGTTGTTGTTCCACCAACAGTAGATCAAATTCCTCCTGAGGAATTAATCCCAACTGTTGCTGAAGATCACATCCCACCTGCTGATATTGTCACACTTAGAGATCATCCCACATCTCAAGTGATTGGAGACATATCAGCTGGTGTGCAAACAAGACATCAATTAAGACAGGATGTGATGCACGCTTGTTTCCTCTCACAGGTTGAGCCCCTCACCTTTAAAGATGCAGAGCTAGATCCTCACTGGATCATTGCAATGCAAGAGGAGCTCAATCAGTTTGAGAGATGTAAAGTTTGGACTTTGGTTCCAAGACCTAAAGGCCAACTGATCATAGGCACCAAGTGGGTGTATAGAAACAAGTTAGATGCAAATGGAATAATAGTAAGGAATAAAGCTAGGCTTGTAGCTCAGGGCTACAGACAGGAGGAAGGTATAGACTATGACCAAACTTTTGCTCCTGTTGCAAGGCTAGAAGCAATAAGGATCTTCTTGGCCTATGTAGCCTACATGAAGTTTAAGGTGTTCCAAATGGATGTCAAAAGTGCATTCCTGAACGGTGAGCTTAAGGAAGAGGTGTTTGTTGAACAACCACCAGGGTTTGTTTCTTCAACTCAGCCTTCTCATGTTTTTAAGTTGCAGAAAGCTCTTTATGGACTAAAGCAAGCTCCTAGGGCCTGGTATGAGACTCTAGCTAGTTTCCTGTTAGAGCACAACTTCACTAGGGGAGTAGTTGATAGAACCCTTTTCGTTAAGCATCACAAGGACACAATCCTGTTAGTTCAGGTGTATGTAGACGATATTATCTTTGGCTCCACTGATCCCAAACTTTGCAAAAAGTTTTCCAACTTGATGCACTCTAAGTTTGAGATGAGTAGCATGGGTGTGCTGTCTTACTTTCTTGGTCTCCAAGTTAAGCAAGATGCTGATGGTATCTTCATCTCCCAATCCAAATATGCCAAGGAATTGGTAAAGAAATTTGGGATGGCTGATGCTTCAGCAATGCCTACACCCATGGCTACTAATGTAGTTATTGATTCTGATGATCACGGCAAGCCAGTTGATCAAAAGAATTATAGGGCCATTGTTGGTTCCCTATTATATCTAACTGCAAGTAGGCCAGATATAATATTTGCTACATGCCTTTGTGCTAGATTCCAGGTCAACCCCAAGGAATCTCATCTGATTCTTCTAAAAAGAATCCTGAGATACCTGAAAGGATGTCCAAATCTAGGACTTTGGTACCCAGCTGAGTCAGAGTTTGAATTAATTGGATATTCTGATTCTGACTATGCTGGTTGCAGAGTTGACAGGAAGAGCACCTCAGGAACTTGCCAGTTCCTGGGAGAGAGATTGGTCTCTTGGTTCTGTAAGAAGCAGGCTTCTGTCTCAACTTCAACTGCAGAGGCTGAATATATAGCTGCTGCTAGTTGTTGTTCACAGATCCTGTGGATTCAAAACCAGCTTGTGGATTATGGTTACTCACACAAGAACACCAAGATCATGTGTGATAGTACCAGTGCTATTTCTATTGCACAAAATCCAGTGCACCACTCTAGAACCAAGCACATTGAGATTAGGCACCATTTCCTGAGAGATTGTGTGGAAAAGAACAAGATCTGTCTTGAGTTCATATCCACTGAGTTTCAGAGAGGTGATATATTCACCAAGCCTTTAGATGAACAGAAGCATCTGTTCTTTTTAGTCCAACTAGGCATGATCAATGGACGAGACTAAGTATGACGATATCTGCCTATGTTGAGGTCTGCTTGAAGATCGTCGAACGATGATCGAAGATCGTCGAACGGATTGAGCCTATCGTCGACCTCTGGTTAATGATAGCTTCTGTTTGAAGATCGTCGATCGACGTTCGACCATCGTCGAACAGGCTAAGCTCATCGTCGATCTCCGGACGACGACAGCCTTTTGTTTGAGAAGCCAGAAATAGTCGAACGTTTGTTCAACTATTCTGCTTCTGAGCCAATCGTCGAACGGCCGTTCGACTATCGGTTCAAGATCTTTTTAAATAGACCGACTATATCCGGTTCAATATAAAGCCGATAGTCGACCTAGGTTAAAAGATCTGTTGCTTTATCGTCGACGGAACGTGCCCTTTCGCATTCTGCTTTCCCGCTTGCGATTTTCTGCCGCTCCGTCCCCTTCGTCTTCCTCCTCCCTCTCGCGTTTCTCCAGCGATTCAATGGCGATTTCTCCAGCTGTTCTAGCCGTCGTCAAGTTCGATGCAGGATTCAGTGTAGATTTTGAAGCTTTCAGCAGTTGCGATGCCGGCATAGTGGAAGTTCTCCAGCTCTGCAGAGATCAAGGCCTAGAGAAGCTGATGTCTGAAAGGATCAAGATTAATATTCCAGAGATAAAAGAATGGGCGTTCACGTCGTCTTCCACAGACGAGTCGATGATCGGTACCATCGGCGGAGTAGAAGCTATCCTAACTCCGGCCGTTCTTTCTGATGTTTTTGGTCTAGTTATCGGTGACGAAGATTATGAGCAAGACGCTCAGGAGTTTGGAAGGATGCTCGTCGAGCTGGGACATGCTGAAGGCATTCCCTCCAAGTTGCTCAAGGTAAATTTCCCTTTCAAGATCAAGTTCCTCGCTGAGGTTGTCGGAAAAGTGATTCTGGGCAAGCACTCTGCCCATGATAACATAACAAGGCAGCAATTCGCACTGATGTGTGCAATTGTTAATAAGAAAAGGATCGATTGGGCTGCTGTTCTGTTTGATTTGATCAGAAAGAAGACAGGAAAGAAGGAAGTTACCCTGGGAAGGGTTATAGGTATTTTCCTGAAGGAGAAATTCCCCCAGTTGCTGAGTTCTGCCACAACTACCATCAATGCCAGCAAGAAGATGGATCCCCATCTGTTTTCAAAATGGAAGAGGACGTTCGTGAAGTCTGCTCCAGCGCAATCTGAGGACACAAGGACTGCTTCAGTCGCTCCTCAACCTAGTGAAGCTGGCTCAGCTATCCCTTCCTCCTCCTCTGTTTTGCCGTCTACCTCAGTTGAAGTACCATCAACTTCTGCTGAGGTACGACCCTCCTCTTCTGCTGCACCTGAAACAACCGTGGTTGTTCCTCTGTCTCCTCTAGCCTCTCCTCTACCTGCATATCTGGCTAGGATATCTGCTCCTAGCTTCGATTTGTTAGGTTCAGAGAGAATTCTTACTCCTCATGCATCTCCCGTTAATTCCCCAGTTCATTCCCCATCCCCTGCTCCCTCTCCTGCTGTATCTCCAGTTCGATCCCCTGTTCACACCATCCTCCATCCCAGCACATCTACCATCTCTGCTGCTGATCCATCCACCTCTCATCCATCTTCTTTTGATATCTCTCCAGAGATTATCATCCGCATCGTGGAGTTGATTACCCCGTCAATCAAAACCATGATTGACGAGGCAATCGCTCCCCTTGCTGCCTCCATTGACCGTCTCACTGCCTCCATCCAATCCATTTCTAAATCTGCTGAGCCATCTACCTCTAGGGGCCTGGTTTCAGTTGTTACTGAAATCAGGCAGGGGGAGATGTCCAATGAAGATGTCTCAGACCTTCCTGCCTCTACTCCAGCTGAAATAGAGATAGCTCCAGATGTTGTCGTATCTGTCCAGCCAGAATCTGCTCCAGTTGAGCCAGAAGAAGTTCAAGATGTTGCTATGACTGATCAGGAAGAAACAGCTCCTGCTGAGGAAGAGACTGTTCCAGCTGAGAAAGTGGCAACTCCAGCTAAGGAAGAAATTGTTCCAGCTGAGAAAGTGGCAACTCCAGCTGAGGAAGAAATTGTTCCAGCTGAGGAAGAAATTGTTCCAGCTGAGGAAGAGAGTGCTCCTGCTAAGAAAGCTTTAGCTCCAGTCTTGACTGAGAAGGAAATATCAGATGGAATCCTGCTATCGGAAATTGCAGTGAAAGTATGCTTAGAAGATATAACCTCTCCTACGATTGCCAGATTCCTGGAAGGAATCATAACTAAATATCTGAATGACTGCTGGGAGATGGTTAAATATGAAGGTAATTCCCTAATCCGGTTTATTGATGAGTCAATTTATTTGCTTGCTGGTGTATACCTTGAAGGGATGATTCAAGCTTATTTAGCAGATCTGTGCTCTTGATTCTACAGATTTTATTAAAGAAGATTTAACTGCCAAGAAAATAGCAGTTGTTTCTAAGGCTGCTCCAAGTGATTCTGATACTAAATTAGATCCAGAATTGGATGTGTTTTTAAATGATAAAGAGAATGAAAATCAAGAGGAAATCAAAGTTGATTCTCCTGTTTTAAATTTGGAAGAAATTCAAGCAAGGGCTGCTTGGGACTTAAGAGTAAAATCTTTACAAGAAAAAGAGAAAGAGTTGCAATTTGAGAAGTCATCCATCTGGGATGATTCTCCTGGTTTAGATTTAGACTCCCTTCTGGCTATGGATGCCCTGGAAGAAGAAAGGGAGAAATCTGGTTCAAAGCTTAAAGAAAAGGCTGTCTCAGAAGCCTATGATCCCTATGAGAACCCTCCATCATCCCATTCTGATGATGATGATGATTCAGATGTTTCTGAAAATTCAAAGAAAAAGAAAACTGCTGCTAAGAAAAGAAAAGCTGCTCCTCCTCCTCCTCCAAATAAGGACAATGACATTCCCTATTATATTTTGAAGGGCATTGACCCCAAATCTAAAGATTTTCAGCATTGGATGAGGTTTTCGAAAAACCAGCAAAAAGAAAGGAAGAGAACAAAGAGGTATGACAGTCCAGTCTCCAGATGGACTCCCAAAGGTCCTCCTCCACCTCCTGGTGCAGGAGCCTCTGGGAATCTACCTGCTAATCAATCTGCAGCTTATGGAAAATCTGCGTCTGCTCAACACCAATCAAGACAAGGTCATCAAAGTTCTCAAAGCAGATCATCTTATGGATCTCAAAGACCAATGAAGGAGGTTGTGGCCCAAAGACCAACTTTTTCCCCACCTCCTTCTCCAGTTCAATCTGAGAAAAGTGTTTCGAAAGGTAAATAGTTTACAGTGTTTTAAAACCTTCTAGCAAGTCGCTTTTGCTAAGATTAATCTAATGTCTTATCTAGATAAAATAGCTGATGCTGCTTCTCCAGAGCCCGTATATGAAAATCCTGAGCTCGATCCTAATTTTAGGATGGCTCGCTTTCAAGAGCTTGTAGGAGCAGCCCAAATAAGAAAAGCAAGAGCTGAAGGCAAAGATACAACTGGCTTTACTACTATGTCAGAGTACAGAAAGAAAGAATTTGAAAAATTCCAAGTCAATCCTGAGATATTTGATCCAGCAAAGTATATGGAAAAACATCCTGAAGCTGTTGTCCCCAGAGCTACAGAACTAAAGATCATTGGGGCTCAGGATCTGAAGATGTCAAAGAAGGAATCAGATGACCCGCTTAGAAAAATTTCCTTTGTCTCTAGTTCTTCTGATCCATTACCTGATCCCAAAGATTCTTAATAGTTTGATTAACTGCTGTGATATTTGATTATTTGTTTATCTGATTGATAATCTGCCAGTTTATTAATTAGCTATCTGCTGAATTTATTTTTAATATTCTATTGCTAGCTGTTTTAGATTCTGAGAGACTTAACTCAAATAGGGGGAGATTGTTGATACCCTAGTTTGATTTGAGTTCAGTCCTCTCCTTTGTGCCCCTTTGACCCAAGAAATATCTATGGTCAATGGTTAGGAGTCTAGCTGTAGAGTCCTCGCTTTTCCAAATTGAGAATTTGGTTAAGTAGTTTTTCGTTCGACTATAGTCGAACGCCGTTCGACTATCGTCTATCGACTGATCGACGATCGTCTATCAGTTGGTCGACGCCTTGGTCTGCGCTGATAGTTCGACTATCTGTTGATAGTTCGACTATCTGTTCTGCGCTGATAGTTCGACTATCTGTTGATAGTTCGACTATCTGTTCTGCGCTGATAGTTCGACTATCTGTTGATAGTTCGACTATCTGTTCTGCGCTGATAGTTCGACTATCTGTTGATAGTTCGACTATCTGTTCTGCGCTGATAGTTCGACTATCTGTTGATAGTTCGACTATCTGTTCTGCGCTGATAGTTCGACTATCTGTTGATAGTTCGACTATCTGTTCTGCGCTGATAGTTCGACTATCTGTTGATAGTTCGACTATCTGTTCTGCGCTGATAGTTCGACTATCTGTTGATAGTTCGACTATCTGTTCTGCGCACATAGTTCGACTATCTGTTGATAGTTCGACTATCTGTTCTGCGCTGATAGTTCGACTATCTGTTGATAGTTCGACTATCTGTTCTGCGCTGATAGTTCGACTATCTGTTGATAGTTCGACTATCTGTTCTGCGCTGATAGTTCGACTATCTGTTGATAGTTTGACTATCTGTTCTGCGCTGATAGTTCGACTATCTGTTGATAGTTCGACTATCTGTTCTGCGCTGGTAGTTCGACTATCTGTTGATAGTTCGACTATCTAGTTTGTTTTGATAGATCGACTATCTGTTTTCTGAGGTAGGTCGACTATCTGCTTGATAGTTCGACTATCTCTGTGCGCTTGATAGCTCGACTATCTGTCATAGATAGATCGACTATCTGATAGTTCGACTATCTGTCCTGATAGTTCGACTATCTGCTGAGGTAGCTCGACTATCCATTTGATAGCTCGACTATCTGGATCGTTCGACTATCTGCCCGATAGTTCGACGATCTCCTGGCGTCGTTCGACGATCTTCGAAGGTCGTTCGACGTTTTCTGTCTGCCTTTGGATTTTGTATTTATTTATTATATTTAATTATTTAATACATTTTCTGGCACAGTATTTTAAGCTGTATGATAAAGTTTCCAGGCATTATTTGCTCTATTCTTATTGCCTGAGTTAAAATCTTTTAAGATAAAGTTGTTTGTCTTATTAGCTGTCTATTTAAATTACTTTATCTGCTGTCAGCCCCTTTATAGCCGTTAGACTGAAAAGTCTTCTTTTGCTATAAAGAGATAGTTTCTGATGTGACTTTATTTAGTCTATCTGTTTATTTGATTTAAGCCTGCAGCTTCTTAGAAAGAGGTTTATTCCTTTTTATGGAATGTTTTGCTGCAGAAATATTTCTGTCTTCTTGATATTTACAGCCCAGGTCTCAAGGCTTAGAAGAAGACAAACAATTCAAAATGGAAGAGAGCCGTTGCTTGATGATGATATAAAAAGAACCCTTTGCAGAAGGATTGAAGCTAGTGTTACACACATATTCAAAAGCACTCAAGCCTTCATCAAGCTCAAGCTTCCTGCTCTCAGCAAACTCCATCTAACTGAGAAGTGTTAAGATCTTCATCTCTTCTTCACCTGAGTTCTCCTGCTTTCAGGAAGTTCAACTCAGAGTTTCTTTGAAGAAGAAGAAGAAGAAGAATAGCTGCTTGAAGAGATTTCTTTTTGTTATTTATTTTCTTCCTGTAGCTCTTTCCTTCAGAATTTTCTGAAGAGTTTCTGCACTGAAGCAAGACTTCACCTGGACATCTTTGAGCCAGGGGGAGCCTTGATTCTTTAGAGCATTCTAGCTCAGTGCAAGCCTTTTGTGCTTCTCTAATCTATTGTAAAATAGAGAAGACATCTTAACCTTCTTCCCCCTCCTGTACAGGGTTATTACTCCCTTCAAAAGTATCCCTTGGTGGCAGGGCACCTGATCAAAAACCTGTGCTTGGTTTTTAGACACCTGATCAAAAGTCTAAAGGGTCTCTGGATCTACCTGAAGAAGATCCTGTTGGTGGCAGGGCACCTGATCAAAAACCTGTAGTGGATTCCTACCGTTTGGGTAGAAGAGTGGACGTACCCAAGTTGTTTGGGGAACCACTATAAAATTCCTTGTGTCGTCTGGCTTGTTTATTATTTTTCTTGTACTGTGGCTGTGAATAGATATAACTAGGCTGCTAGTTGCTGTTTAGGTTTTTCCAAGCTTAACTGTAATTACAGTTAGCTTGTGTTTGTACACAACACTTGTGTTAGGCTTTAAGGTTAAACCAATATCTATAATCTCTTCATTCCGCACTTCACTCCAAGGGAGTTGGGTAGACAGTTAAGTTTTGTATTGTGCAAAATTTGATTACTCTATTCACCCCCCCTCTAGAGTAGTATCTATCCCTTCACTTTCATCCACTATCCAATTACTAGATGGTCCTATCTCTGGTTCTTAGACATTCCTGCAAAATAAGAATTTTTTTCATTAAGAACCCAAATTATCTTGGGTCCAAGGTTCTTCTTAGCTATGGCTCCATTGAGACCACATGTGAACTTCTTAAATGGGTACATTTTTTGAGCATGAGACACAGTGTTATTGAACCAACATTCCAAGGCAAAGTGTCCAACCTTTCCACAACACCAGCATTCACATCTATTGTACCTCCTCTTTGGAGGACTAGAAGGAACTTTGTGCTGAAATTCATTAGGACGGGAATCAGTAAACTTGACACTTGTATTTTGACTGGGTATATAATAGTTGTTTTGTCTCTCAGTTATGATAGCCCTCCTTGGAACAAGAACAATAAGAATAGCTTTCATATTCACATATGATTTTGGTCCAGCTGTTCTAGACTTATGGGTTTCTTTTCCCTTAGTCTGAAACACAGGTTGTGGAATGACATGACCCTTTTGTCCTATCAGCTTTTTGCCTTTTCTTCTCTTGGGTTTAACATACCCAAGACCACTTCCAAGAGTTCTTGAGAAGGTACTATAGTGGGCAGCACAGTTTTCGGTGTAGAAAACAACTGTACTAGTCTTTTCTCATTCAGGAGATTGAATTCTAACTCCTAAATGGTTACATCCTTTTGTTTTAGTAATATGATTTGGTCATCATTGATCTTAGTCATCTTTGCCAACCTAGAGATTTGAAGACCTATCTTCTGAGTATCCATCTTATGATGATACTCAAGACCTTTTAGTGATGCAATTTCTATAGCTTGTTCCTTGACATGCTTCTTACTCTTTACAAGAGCTTACAGCAGTTTTTCAAATTTCCCTGTGAGCTGCTGTAGTTCAGTCTAAGGGTTATACTTATGTGAATCAAACTTTGAGTCAGATGTGTCTAGATCATCCACAGTCTCATGAACAGAATTTGTAGAACAATAGGAATTATCAAAGATTACCTGAGTTTCTTGACATTCAACAATTTCTGTATCTAGATTATCATATAGTGCCATCAAATTAACCTCCATATCATCTTCAGAATCACCATAGTGTGATGAAGTTATGGAGTTATTGCCCTTGTATATTGCCTTTTTGATGAATTCTTCTTCATAGGAGAACATTCCATCATGTTATTCTTCTGATTTATTTAAATCAATATCACTATCAGATAAGGTCTTTGGCTTCTTCGCCATCAAACCCTTTTCTGATTTCTTGTCTTTATAGAACTTCTTTTCTTTTGACTTTTTGTTCTCCTTTCTTTTTACTAGATTGCCATCAATGGCATGCCCATGCCTATTATAGTAATAGCAGATAATATGAGTCTTAAATTATTTATTCTGATGAGAATCATACCTGACCACAAATTTGTCTCTGTGTTTGTCTTTTCTTTTACTAGAACTTAGTTTAGTTGATTTCTTCTTATTCCACTACTTCCTTCTTCCCATCATTTTCTAAAATTGTTTGAAGAACAGTGCCAATTCATCATCTGATAATTCTTTTTATGATGAACAGGTTCTAGTGTTATTTGTATCTTCATCCCTTCTTAATGATGATGGGATTTCTATTTTAGACTCTTTGATGTATCTGCTTTGAAGGCCATAGATCTAGTTTGAGTTGAACTTTTGGCAGATTAAGCTTCAGCTTTTCTAGAATTAAGCTGAAGCTCATGTGACAATAGCTTCCCATATAAGTCTTGGGGTAACATGTTTCTCAGATTCCCCATTTCTCTTACAGCACAAATCTTGATGTCCAATTCTTTATTTAGGGATCTCAGAAATTTGCCATTAAGCTCATAATTTGAGAATTCTCTGTCATAATTCTTTAAGTCATTGACTATTCTAAAAAACTTTTCATAACATAATTTTATAGAATCAGTCTTTCCTTTCCTGAATGTCGTATACTGCAGATTTAGCAGATATTTTATATAATCTCTTACTTTTTCTGTTCCTTCCATGTAGACTATGAGAGTGTCCCATATCTCCTTGGATGTTATACAATGCACTAGATTCAAAAAAGTTGAATTATCTATTGCACTGAAAATTATGTTTTGAGCTCTTTTATCCATGGTAGTAAGAACCACCTCATCCTTTGTCATTTCTGATAATTTCTTAGGAGTTTTAATATTTGCATCTAAGATAGATATCTTCATTGGAACATATGGTCCTTCTTGTACAGTGACAAAGATTCTTGGATCTGAAGCCTCCATAAAAAATCTCACTCTCTTCTTCCATATAGGAAAGTTATCCTTAGTACATATTAACAATTTCATATAGCAGAGTTTTCTGTGAGATTCAGAAGCCATTAGATCTGATATTTTTCAACTACCCTTTGGATCTTTTTCTGACTATTAAGTATTTCTTGAATAACCTCTCTCTGATACAACTTGAAAGATAATATTATGGGTATATAATCACCTAGAGGGGGGTGAATAGGTGTCTTTTAAAATTCTTTGTCACTTAGATTAACTGTTCAGCAGATGTTATGTTCAACAGATAATATACTTGAGAAATAATCTTCACAATAACTCAACACAAATAAACCACAGAACACAGCACATGCAATTCTCAAAACACAACACAAGAATATGAAATCCATAGAGTACACTATAATTTTATAGTGGTTCCCCTATCTAGGGTACATAAACTTTCCCCCTTCTTACTCACTAGCAATATTCTAGATAAGGTTATGTGTCTTCCTCTTCAACTTAGATCAAAAGATCTTACAGTCTCAGTTTCTGTTAAGAAACCTACACTCAGACAAAAGGTCCTACCTCAGATATTTCCTCCAATCTCCTACCTCAGGTCTCTCAAGAACCCTACCTCAGCCTTTATAACAAAGGCTTACACCTCAGTGATCCCACTCAAATCACCTACATCTGGTCCCTCAAGAACCCTACCTCAGCCTTTTATAAATAAGGCTTACAACTCAAAGAATTAATCACTTACCCACTCAGATCAAAAATAGATCTTATAAAATAAACAGGTAAATAAGAAAATTAATCTTTATAAAACAGTAATTCTGTAATCTGAATTATTTGAGATAATTCAGATTCTTCAAATCAGCTCCACGAGATAGATTCTTGAAGAGCAAGCTAGCTGATAATGATTCTTCCATGGATCAACAAGTTCTTGATGTTGATCGGCTTGATTTTTATGAAAAACATTTAGAGCAAATCCACCTTAATCTTCTGATTAACTTGATAATAGGATCTAAAGATTTTGTCAAAGACCTTCGTCTTCCTTCTTCTCGGGATTGTCGCCCTCCCCTGACTTAGAAAAATAAGAATGACAGAATATGATGATTTTGCTGATTGATTTCTAATTCATGTTTTTTGTTTAGACAACCCCTCTATTTATAGCCTTCACAGGTAGTTGGGATCTGATTAATGACATGTTCATTACACCATCATACTTTAATTCTTCCTTCAAACAGCTTCTGATTAGATATCATGCTACTGTAGCTTATGTGACATTTCTGACATGTCTTGATACTTCTTTATTAACTCTGCACATCTTCAGAAACATAAGTGTCGAGTTGTCCAAGGTGTCTGGACACTTTATTACTTACGTGTTCTTAGAAGGTGCCGAGACATCATAGTAGTCTCGACACAATTTTACTTTGAATAATTTTTAGGCTGAACTTGAAAGTGTCGAGACAGTTGACTTATCTCGACATAACTATCATCTGTATCGACATCCATAAATCTGCACTATATCGAGACAGTTGAATTGTCTCGACACAACTGTTTGGTGGGTTTTGACACTTTTATACATGCTTTAATTCTTCACTGTGTCGAGACAGTTGAATTGCCTCGACACTCCAGTCTGTCGGTGTCGACACTTGTTTAAGTCAACACTCCAGTCTTCATTGTATCGAGATAGTTTTATTGTCTTGACACTATTATCTTAAGATTTAAAGTGTCAAGATATTTGACTTGTCTCGACACTGCTGACTTAGTCTTCAAGGTGTCGAGATAGCTGACTTATCTTGACACAACTGTATTGATACTTTAATGTATCGAGTTAGCTGACTTGTCTCGATACAGCTGTATTGAAACTTCAATGTGTCGAGTCTGCTGACTTGTCTTGACGCTGCTGACTTAGTCTTCAAAGTGTCGAGTTAACAGACTTATCTCGACACTACTTCTACAAAGATTTCTACATAGTTGAAGTGTGTCGACACTTTTGTTCTTAGCTATTTTTATGCACTGCAAGTTGTTGGATGCTGACTATGCAAACTTCACTCAACACTTTACTGACTTCACTCGATGCTTTTGTACTCAGATAATTTTCTTCACTTTTTAGTCAGCTTCTTATAGTCCACCTGTCAATGTAACTTGGATAACCTGTCAAATCAATATGACGTAGGCAACCTACAAGAATGAACAGAAATATACATCAAAAACATATTTGTGTGTATCATTGAGTTAAAAGGGAATCTTCAAATCAAGAACATTATGTCCAATGTACTCAACAGTGCCTATAATAGCTAGCAAGTCCAAAGAAACTCCTGACTTCCGTCACAGTAAAAACAAGCCACTCCCGTATCGCAACAATCTTTGTCGGATCTACGGCAATACCCTCTCCACTAACCACATGACCAAGGAATGCCATCAATGCTATCCAAAACTCACATTTAAATAACTTGGCATATAACCGACACCTCCTCAGGGTATGCAAAATAACACGCAAATGGTTCGCTTGATCCTCTTCTGATTAAGAGTACACCAGTATATTATCTATAAAAACTATCAGAAACCGGTCCAAGTACTCTTGAAAGGTTCTGTGCATCTAATCCAAGAATACCAATAGTACATTTGTTAATCCAAATGACATCACAGTGAACTTATAACACTCATAATGCATACTAAACATTGTCTTAGGAATATCACTTTCTCTAATCCTCAACTGGTAATACCAGACTTCAAATATTATTTTGATTAAATAGTTGATCCAACCATCAGATAAAACAGATCATCGCTTCTTGGAATCAGATACTTGTTCTTCTCTGTTAGCTTATTCAGTTCACGCTAGTCGATACATAGACACAAGCTTCCGTCCTTCTTCTTCATAAAAAGGATTGGTGCACTCTAAGGAGATGAACTCAGATGTATATAGACCTACTTTAGTAACTCTTATAACTGAACCTTCAATTTTGCCATCTGTTTTGGAGCTATATGGTACAACGAGCGTGACACAGGTTTCATACATGGCACCACTTAATAGTGAACTCAATCTCTTGTTCAGGTGGAACTCCAAGGAGATCTTTCATAAACACATCCATATACTACGATACAATAGGAACATCACTCAAACTGTGCTTGGGCTTTAAAGCTTCCAATCACAAGAAGAATAACTCCACACCTTTCCGAATCACCTTGACCACTTAGAGAGCAGACATCAATATCTTACTCGATCCTCGCATACCAATTATCTTAGAATCACGTTCAGTGTTTTGCCCTAGTCGTATTTCATTCGAGTTGCAATCAATGCATGCACACTTCTTCAAAAGCCAGTCCATTCCAAAGATCACATCAAACTCTGATATCAGCAACATTGATGCTTCTAATCTAAACTCATGACTTCATATTCGCATCTTAACACAACAAACCCTATCCACAGATGTCAACCACCCTTTAGGCAGCAATACATCCAAACTATCTCTCTAAAATAAATAATGCACTCTGAAACACAATTTGAAGTATTCATAAAGAAAGGAGTGAGAAGCTCTTGTATCAAACAGTGCTTTTGTCGGATAGTCAAAAATTAGGAAAAAGCCTAGTACAAGCTAGTTAAACAAGCAATGCATATGATATCAAGTATATAAAGAAGTAAAAGTTGTATACTAAACCGTACCTGTCACCTCATCACATTATTTAATAGTCTTATACAGGCCATGATTTTAAACTCTTATCTAAGCTGGCGAAAAATGGGAGTAGTTGACTCCACTACCTTCCCCTTTATAGCATAAAATGCTCCTACCTTTTTCCATATCTTTGGAGGACCACTCCAATAATCTCGAGTATTGTGTCCCACTTTGTAGTAGGTGTAACAAGTAAGCGAACCTCACCTAGTAGTCGCTCCATAAATAGCGGAAGAAGCTTGTCCCGTAGACTTGGACTTCATTTTCGAACTAATGCGGTACCAAGACTTTGTAGAGCTCGACACTTTGAACTCTGGCTTTTTCACCGCTAAGCCCTTACTTTAGAGTCATTTTATATCCTATTTTAGGGATCGGGCAGTATTCACCAAGGTAAGAAAGCCATGCGTCATCAGACTCGCTAGAAGTAGCCTTAGATCATCCCACAGACCTTCATAAAACTTGTTGGTCTTTTGTTCCTCATCAGTAAACGTAGAGCCTACATAACGCCCAAGTTTTGCAAACCCATACAGATAATTATCTACCAAACTATTACCACAAGCCAACCTCTAGAAGTGGTTTTTCATCGTAATGCGCTGTGCAGAAGGGAGATACCTTGCCAAAAACATCCTCGAGAACTTGTCAATCAAGACAACAATTAGTTGTCTGCCTGCAAACAGATGCAACTCTGACTCATCCCACCAAAGCTTTGCCTCTACATCAAATAGGAAGTAGCTAAGGGACTTTTTGTCCTTTCTCCGTCTACGTTGCCATCAAGGTTCTCTTTATCCTCAGAAGCTAATCTTCAACTTGAGTTAGGGATCTAGTTCCTGTAAATGTAGGAGGATTGAATCTCAAAACGTGCCTCAGTTTCTTCTCCGTCTCTCGTCTTGCTATTAATGGCTCTTCAGCACTGTCTCATCCCTTAGGTCTTAACTACGCCAACTAACACTGGGGCCACTGCAAGAGTAGGAGGTTATACTAGTCTTATTGGTTGCGCATTGAATATTACAAAGAAGTCTGAACAACTAAACAAAAAATCTCAACAGAAGGATGAGGTGTAGGCACATGAATTGGTGCACTATTCTCAATAGAGTGCTGAGGTTGAAACTTTCCCACACCATTCCTTGTCACCTATAATTATGAAACACATAATTAAATGACTAATATCATTTACAAACAATAATCATAGGAACACACAGGTTCCTTAAACATGTGTACTATTCATTCCTAAGTTGATATTCATGGGTTATTTCATATTATAACAGTAACGCACACATAAGATCACCAATCCTTAAAAATAATTCAGCCATAAATTCGAATGAGAAGGAACCAACACCAGAAGCTAATACCAAATTGTAACACCACGCCCGTCACAAAGAATATAACAGAAGGTCCGACAGGGGCCACACAGCATATTCAACGAATAGACAATGAGGTTAAAAAATGAAACTAAACATCAGTGCACCCTAACACAGAGTTACATTCTAACGAAAGACAATTTAAATAACAATAACACACCACAGGGAATGCCCAATATATAAAAACCAAGAATAAGAGTACACAAAAGGTTTGTCCTTAAGACCTTACAAACTTGTTAATATTTACATCACATTGTGTTTTCCATACATCGGTACATAGACCGGTAACACATGAAAATAGTGAACAAGCACTTGGGATTTCGAGGGTCAACTCAGCAAAAAGGGATTCAACTCGCTATTTCCCGCTCAGCTGATCAGCACCTGTAGAGGTACAATCCACAAAAATATGAAAAACAAAAGAGCAACCAGCTAAAGATTACCACGATAGTGTAATGACCCCACCCTTTCTCGAGACAACGGTTCTCCTTTCCTACATGCTAGCAATACAACAATATATATATATATATATATATATCCACAAGAATGTGCAATTTAAGTACCATTCAATATATGCATAACCACAACAAATGCAGGATATCACAATCGCGCATTTCCTGCTCTTAAGCCACTCTTTCGGAGTATTTCCTAAGTCCAACCACCATCCTCATTCCAAGACCTAGACAGTATAATTTTTGATCATTTCACAAGTTAGGCACAAATCCAATGACTTTCCTATGCCAACGACGAGAGTCAGGTACTTTAGGCAGTTAATCCAAATGATATAGAGCAGGTGCAATTCAGCCACATACCATTGCTCAAATCAATTTTTCTACGAGACACGATGCGGGGCAACTTCCCCTTTCATGTTCACAACATAACCAACGATATGTTTCAGGGTCGACACTCACAGTCACCAAAGATGGGCACAACATGATCAACAGCTTAACATGATACCCACCTAGTCCCCAGGACGCAAGCTTAAAAATCACCAACAAAGCTCTATGGGAGTTATCTCCAGTGATATAGCTATCTCCTGATGAAATCAACAAAACATCATTTTCTATTAACATATGGGTGTTTTCCTATATGTCACCTCCAGTAATCCCTACAACAACCTGCAATACCTCAAGACCTGTAAACTACACAAGTTTCCATGGAATCTTCCAACAATGCTCAGTAAGAGCTATCACTCGCGATATCGCTAGTGCCTGGTAATAGTAATAAAACTTCGTTTTCTATTTCAACTCGGGTGTTTCCAGGAGCGAACCTCCATTACTTCTTAAAGCAACCTGAATACCCTAAAATCCCGTAAACCTACATGTTTTTCCAAGGAATTTCTCTAGGCCGTAAATCAACATCACCAATCTAGACCAACATGTCATAGATGGACTTCACGCAACATGCCTATGTTTGTACTTCGAGCTGGACTCTAAATGCAATTTCTACCGATGATAAATCATATCATCCCGTAGGAAGACTCTTAATCTACCAATTGGTTGGAATCTCCAAGTGAATATGATAAATAAAAGGACTTAACATGTCCTAGTATTCAGAAGGAGAATCATTACCCTAGTAGATTGTTTTTGATCCATGAATTAGAGTTCAAGATAGATGGAAAGGAACTCCTCACTTTCCTCTCCGTGGATCTACCTTCAACTTACAATTCTGACAGTAAGAACTCCTTTAAAGCTCTTCCAAAGGTTGACCACTCTGCTTCCTCTTCATTCCTTTCCTCCTCCCTCTTCCTTTTCTTAACTTACAGAGAGAATGAGAAAGAGACAATGAGAATAATGGAATCTCATCAGCCACTTAACATTCTAGAGATGAATCTCAACCATGAGATCACAATTCTAAAAGGAACAGATATCCACAATTCAAATTGATGAACCTGCAAAAATCATTATTGTCGGGTGGTATCTCTATCGTCGAGAGGTAGCCCAGGCGATGGTGGTAGTCTCATCCAACACCATTTTACTTCTTAACAATAGCTACAAAGCAATCTTATACATGCCTTACTATCGTTGGGCGATATCACACTATCATCAGCGGTATCGACCTAACAACTTTCGTCAATGGTAGCTAATTAACTTAATCATTTTGTTGACTGCATCTTTTTTTTGACTACATCATTTTCTTGACTGCATCATTTGTCGACTACATCATTCTGATAATTATTGCCAGTAGTAGCTCTAAAATTTAGTTATGTTGTTTTGTAATGGGGAAAAACTAGAGTGTTACAAAAGATGTTAAAGCAGTTCAATATGCTTGAGTATAAGAAAGGATTCTTGCTCATATTGCATAGTGTTAATCTTACTAAGGACTAGTGTCCATAATATTTGGAAGATAAGGATAACATTAAGTTGATTCCATATGCTTCTACAATTGGATCAATCATATATGCAATGTTATGTATGTTGGTGCAAAATTTCTCACATTGTTCTTCCACACTCAGCCACCAACTTCGGAGTTCAGCGGAGAGATCAGAGATTGTAATCAACTGGTTACTCTGCCCTACAAGCTCGATAAATAGGATAATGAGCATTAAAATAGGGTATCGATGGCACCGATGAACAATAAACTGACCCGCCATAATGAATGCCTCTCTTACGACGAGCTTTTTTATTATACTAAAAAGGTTTATATAGGAGGAATGTTTTGGAACATGCATTATGTATCTCTCAGATTTTATAATATCAAATCCCAAGTTATAATTGATCATGCATAATTTGGGTGTACAGGTTTATAAGTGTGTAACTCTTTCATAAAAGACAAAGTTGAGCGCTATCGCCCCACGATATTAATATTATTAGCATTAGCTTAGAGTTGGACATATCAACGATCCGTGGGTTCAGTGAGGGAAAGCATAGATCGAATTAGGCACCCAATTCGCTCAATTTCAGCAAATTAGGTGCCCATTTCACTCAATTTCCTTTTCCCTCCAATTTTGAGCCTCACTTGCCTCAGGCGCGTGCCTATGCCTAGGCTCTAGGGCTCTTTTGTGCTTCGGTGCGCCCTGTGCCATTGATAACTTTGAGGAGTAGTGCTCAGATAAAAATAAGGCATCAATTCCTCACAATGAATCAAATCCACAAGTGGTGATAGATGAAGAAGGGAGACGGGCGCAACCATGTCAGAACATAGATTTGTCACAACTTTGATGGGCGAATCCACAACATTCCCTTCAAAACATAAAGGTGGCACAGACACGTTACCAGAGGTAAAAGATATGCTGTTAGAGAGGGATTCTGGATTATTCGGATATCCGGCTCATCATTCACATCCATATGGTGAAGATATTCAGCACAATCTTTCAGAGGATGATCTATGCTACGGAAAAACAAGCGCTGTTTTGTATTCTTCTTCGATCCAAGCATGGTTGGAAATGAATTCCAAAATGGTACATGCAGTGTAGAAGAATGACCATAGGACTTAGACACAGTGTACGATGTACCGTTTGATGTCGTTGCTCTATATACCAAGCCTCACAAACTAGAGCTACTATCTTTTTTAATGCATCTATCACTAGAGTGGGAGGAATCTCCACACCAATGGCAACAAATTTTTATTCCCAGAAACATTGTGCGAACAAAGCCCAATTCAACGATTTGAAAACCTCTTTGCAATAAACTACACCCAACAATAAAATTTAAAGAAACCAATAATTTTAAAAGGAAAAAAGGGAATAAAATATAACCAAGATATACAAAAATCTTTACAATGTTTCCTAGCAAAAGAAAGACGACACTAGCAACATTTTCGGTCAACTACATCAAAAATTCTATGCATTGAACGACAAGTGCACCAGTCGCAAAAGTAATATAAAATGAGAGTGAATCCACAAGTATCAATCTCAGAGAAATGCATAACAGAGGAACTATAAATAGATCTAAAGACATGAAAATGACAATATTATCAATTTAGGGTCATGGACATCATTCAACAACAAAAAAATCAAAAGAAAAACTACTACAACAAATAGAAAGCAAGAGCTGCAACAAAATAATGAAGTCTCACAGTAGATTCTCGGTCAGAATTGGAGGGTTGTCAATCCTAACCCGCGCTCGGTATACAACAATCTTCTGGGGTAGATGAGGGTTGTCACTTTCTCCTAATGGACCCGTCTTCTTCATTAATCTTCTTTGGCCACAGACTTTGCAATAGAACTCCTTGGATGCAGTAAGAAATACCTCAAAATGGAGCTTGAGAGCTTGTGATGATGGAGGAGGCCAAGTGATAAGTAAAAACTTGCTTTGGAGATAGTTTAAATTGAAAATTAAGTTGGATGAATAAATTATGTATTTGTGTGTTCTATCTCTATTTTACTTATATACTGTGATTTAAGGCAAGCGTACGTATCGAGTAATAGTACAGTATTTTTTTAAAAATATGAAGGCAGTTTTTTCCACTGATCAGCGTCGAGTACTCTAGTTTAAGGAAAGGAACTATTATTTTAACAAAAGTATTTGATGATTTTTTTAAAGTGAAAGTAAAAGTAATATGTAGCATCTTGAAATAGATGAGGAAGAGAGCACTCGATTTTGATTTACTTTATAACATAATTTTTGAACAAAAAAACTCTACTTTTCTATTAATTAAAATAATTGACAGTCAAGGTTCCCTAAATATGAGTGCACCTCTATCGAGGATATATCCACCTATGATTAAGTACTTTTAATGAACTTTTGCATCTAATCAAAAATACTTTTAATATATGCTTTACATTGTGAACCTCGCTATTGACCACCAACTGATATTTGAAAGTTCAACCCGGGAGGTTTACGTTCATCTCTTTCGAGAGTGAGGCATACTTTCTCTTTACCTTAGAGTTATCAATTCGTGATATGAACCTTTAGGCCACTAGCTACAAACTACGGAAATGAAAACCATATATTGATTGTATGGTTCCACTTAACTTAATTCATCGGTAAATCTTAAGTTTTTATTAATTTAGAAAATAGAGTTTTAAAATTGTAGAATTAATATCCTCCCCAAAGCTCATCTCAATCAAGTGCGAAAAAGTTATTAGCCTCTAATCGGGATGTGGGTGGTAGTAGAAAATTAAAAAGACATATAAAAGTGCATAAATAATATCCATCCCAAAGTATCTCGGTTGATGCTAACAAGTTCTTAGCCTCTAAATCGGGATAAGGAGGGTAGTAGAAAAATTAAAAGACTTTTAAAAGTACAGAAATAATATCCGTCCCAATCATTTTAATCAAGCACTAAAAACTTCTTAGTCTCCAATCTGGGATGGGGGTGGTAGTAAAAGAATTGCCAAAAAAGAAAAAAAAAGTACTTACGCACACACCATGTCTCAACAGAAATTGAAGCTAAGTTAGTAGCAAAAAAAGTAACAGAATTTCTTAAAAATTGAAATTTTATTACTTCAAAAAGTGTCACACTCTAGAACCAAAACTAAGGTTAGAAAATATCACTCAAAAGCTACTCATAAACACTATATAGAATTATGCAGAACTCTACCAGTTCTCCTCTAAACCTCTACCTTGGCCCTCCTTTTATAGCCGAACTTTTTGAGGTACACACCCCCCTTACACGCCCCCGATGGCATGTCGTCTGGGCGTGTTGCTGAAGTCACATATCTGAATAGAATTTCTAACGGCTTCTGGATTGGATTGAATAAGTACATGTCTGTGACTTGAGGGTCATGAGCATGTCATCTAGGCGTGTCTCCAAGGCATAGTAGATTGGCTTCTTCGGGGCATGACAGCTGGACTTATGCTTAGTCACGGCTGAGGTCACGGGCGTGATAGCTTTAACATGGGTGTGTTGTAGAGCATGACTCGAATTTGCTGGCTTCAAGAGTTCGGCATGGCATGATAGCGGGTTCAATTCTTGTTCACGGGTCATGTCACGGTCGTGATAAGTTGACCACAGGCATATTGTAGGGCGTGATTGTGCTTGCTAGCAAAAATCTGCCGAAGTGTTTGGAATTGATGGTTTTAAAGTTATACACCCTAGGTCATGGGCGCGACTTAGGGGCATGACTTAGGAAATTTTGTTGAATTCCCCAAATGTGTAAAAATATCTATAGGGCACAAAACAAGTTAAGTTAGAACAGAAAAATAAAAAGAAATGATTAGATTAGTTATGTACATAATATAATTACCTTTTTATTAAAATGAAATAAAAATAGAACCTAAAAATATGTATATTTTGCTACTCATCAAATACCCTCATACTTAAGTTTTGTTATTCCAGAGAAAAAGTAAGAGTCGACGATACGAACAGTTATAAAATTTCTAATTTAACTATCAATTTATTATATCAAGGGGAAATAAAAATAAAAATCTAGAATATGAAGAGTTAAGTCCTACATTTTGTAAATGATTTAGCCAGAGATAAATGTTCGTAGCCAAAAGAACTCTTGAGAAAACAAAATAGAAATCAACATTGCAATCATTAGTAAGAAGTTAGATTGGAATTATAACAACTTTACCTTGAAAGAGATATGATGGCAAATAGACAATCTATTATTAATGCTCTCTCAAAATTATAAGAAAAATTTGATAAATTTATAGTGGTTTATGGGGTACAAACATGGCTATTGCCTATAAAATATACTTTGATGTAGAAGATGATGAATTTTATCCTCTCACTTTATTTTATATTCCTGCTTTGTTATAGCTGCTTAAAAAAATATTTTCTAAAGAAGAAAAAAACTTGCAGAATTAAACTTTATTTTAACCCAATGTATATGTTTAGGTGCACATACTCCATTTCATATAGTCTTTCAAAATTATTGGATGCCTATGTTTGTGGAACAAAATCTTATTCCCATTGACATAGATTTTTTTCTTTTCTAGGAGCACATACTCCAAGATTCTTGCATGCATAAGAAAACATGCCAAGCAAAAACTAGATAGGGGGTTTCAAAATTAATTTTGATAAAAGATTTTGAGAGCAACTATAATAGCTTGAAAATTCCTATATTTCGATAAGAGTGAAGTTCAAATAATTACTATAACGTCCGAATTCGTTCTAGACCCCTTACACTCATTTTGAGTCAAGAAACTTAACTCAGGCTCGGGGTGCACTGGTAACAGGCATCGAGTGTGTTGGCTGGTTGGCTGGAGTCGAGTGATACACGACGCATGAAGAGGATTGGATACAAATTTTTTTTGCCAAAAGTTAATTCGTCGAGTATCGTCAAATTTTCACAACACCTTTCGACGAGCGTCGAGTGATACTCGACGCATACAACGCCTTTGACTTGGGAATTTTTGGGCTAGGAATTCATAGAAAATCACCGGATAAACCTGACGAAATTCGTCGAGTGAAACTCGACGAATTCGGTGGGAAAGGCTTGGAGAAAATTTAGTGGAACAATGGATTATTTGTCGGATATCATCAATGAAATTTGACGAATTCATCGAGAGAGGCTTAGGTAGAATTCAGTTAAGTAAATTTCATCGGATATCTTCAAGGATATCTGACGAATCCGTTGAAAAGGACTTGGAGTAATTCGACGGGAATTTAGGTTTATTCGTCTTGTATCGCCGAGAATGACTTAAAAAGTTCGGCAAATATGGTAATCGATTCGTCAAGATTATGATGGGACTCCCCGATTCGTAGAGTATGAAGAGGGATATTCATCTAATTTACCTTAGACGATTTTGTGGCACAGCCAGAATTTGCTTTCTTGTACATACGGGCTGACCTGGACATCGGGATGTACGATGGATGGCTCCTTGGACCGGTCTTTTCAAAAAGGACTTAATTAAGGTGATGATGGACAGTCAAATACGGAGACGACATGTGGCGAGGTGACAAAATCCAAATACGTTGCTATAAAGAAGAAGAAATGGGAAACCCTAGCAATCACTTCATTCTTCTTGTCGATCAGTTATTTGCCAAACCCGCGGAAGTGAAGTAGTTGTCGTCGTCGGATTTTCTGGAGGAAGAACTTCCATTCGGGAGGAATGATACTGATGAGGAAATCTAAGCATGCCTCCATGGAGAGTGACAAGATCTATGGACGGAAACGAGGTGAGCTTCCTACCCCCTCCCTTGGTGGAAGATCTTTAGTTATGAAATAGGAGAGATGTTAGCTCAAAGGAGTTTGACCTTGGTGAGAAATGGAGATCTCCTAGGAAGAGACCATGCTAGGACCCTTGTCCTAAGGATTTGTGTCTTGAACCTCTCGTCTCTTCATTGTGAAGGTGGTGGACTTGGTTTCGTGAAGATAAATGGCCAATTGAGGGTGAATAAGGGAGGAGGAAGGATTGGATGTAAACTTATTGAAATAACTAGAGAAAGAAGATGAACAGATGTCGTCTGTTTGGCTTTAAGATGGGTGCCAAATCTATTTTTTGTGCGCAGTGAACTTTGAAGCTATTTTTTAGCATGATACATCCGGATTTGGGTCTTGGTCTGAATACGAAAGTTATAGTCCTCGAAAATACCATTCCAACTGATGGTTACATGTTTTCATAGGATCATTGTTGCTCTAGGAATCTCTATTCGAATTTGCTACAGAGTAACAATTTATGTGCAGTTTGTATTCAGGTTAGTGTTTAACCGATTTGGACTAGGCAGGAAGAACGTAGCAAGATGATGTTGAGGTTTGGAATGAGCCTAGTTTTATAGCCGAGATAAATAAATGGATTAGAGGAATATAGTGAACAAATGGTTAGATTAGATTTGGTTGTACAAATGAAATACTTGTGAAATCTAGTAAGGATGCGCGTGATAGTAACCCGATGAATGGTATAGGACTACTGAATGTGTAACCTATAAATTTGTTACCATATTGAAAGATATATGTGAAGTATCATCATAATAATTGTTATAATTATATGGAAGCATAAGTGTTTGGGAATGCTTGATTACAGGGAAGGAATCAGATTAGGTAATATCCTGGCCACGGAGTATGTTGAATCGAGATATCAAGTATGGTAAGGGATAATTAGTATAGTCCACTACTTAGAGTTGTGCCTCCCTACGTGTGGTAGTGTTGGATTATATGTTGTATAAGGTGGCTTACCACCCGTGTTTATGATAAACCCTTGGGTGTTGAGAGAACAGAAATGTGAAAGCATTGTAGTGCATGAGTATTTGACTGCACTGGATTGGTAATGATGTTAAGGGACTTCATGTGGAGCCCTTGAGTGCTTTTGAGTAATGGATCTGAAATGGGAAAAAGGGACTCGATAGCATGGCGAAGTGGAGTTGCATGGGGTGTGTGTTGACATGCGGTGTCATAATTCTGGGTTAAGGATAGTTTGGCAAGTCTACGGGCTCGCTAGTCATCACACCGATGGGAATTGATGGATAAACTTTGGGTGGTTGGGATTGGTCCTTGGTGCTCATTTTCGGAGCTCCTTCCACGCCAAGTGGACGGTTGTGCTTGGTCCTGTGGTGATATGCTCCCTTAGGCTCCTTCCATGTTGCAATGATAGGACAATTTGGGTTGTGTTCTTGGTGCACATCTACCCGATACCTCTGAGCTGTAGTGTGCAGGGAGCTCCGTTGTTGTCTTCTTAGTGTTGAGGCGTACAAAGGCCTAGGCTTGGTAGTGTGGATGCCCGCCTAGTAGTGGAAAGCATGTTTTATTGTCACGATCTGGCCACGATGGATGATGCCTTAGTGGTTAGCTACCTACTCGAAAAGTGGGAACTATAAGTCTGTGTCAACATAGTTGTGTGTGTGTGGGGGGGGGGGGCGAGTCATCATGTTGCATTCTTAAAATTGCATTGTATTACATTACACAAGATCCTTATTACATAAGTTTGTATGGGCACTCTAATAAGATAAGTTACTTGTTGTTGAGCTGATTCTTAACTTATAAATCTGTATGAGCATTTTTATAAGTTAAGTTACTTTCCCGCTATAGAAGTAGTTTTGCTGCGAATGAACGATATGTACTCTTATTTACTTTCTACGATTGAATGATGTTATTATTGTAATACACTACAGTTGTTATAACTCATAACTTATAATATATACCATCTACTTTTACTTACTACTTATGTAATTATATATTATACCATTGCGGCTACTACTGTACGGTTGCTAAGAGCCACTGGGGTGAGCGGATGTGATATAAACTTAGTCTTTATGACTAATGGTTGTTATGTCTTCCATTTTAAGAGGAAACCCCACAGATAGAGTATCAATAGTAGATCATGCAGGAGGGTAGCCAGGCAACAATGATAGGGCCAGATATGATGTTACCTTCGATGCCGTCAAATACGGATGTGAGTTTTGAGAGACACAAGTTGTAGCCCTTTGGGAAATTTATGTACTCTAATAATATAGAAACTGTTGTTGCTTCTTATTTCTATTGTACTTCATTTGGACTTATATACTTGTCTAGGTTTGACTTGTATATATTCTTTATGTTGGGTTGTGATGGATGATATTTGTTTTGGCTGGCAGGATAGGCGTCTTGTAGTATCGGTCAACCCGTGCGTTGACGTTACCGTAGGGAGGCTATTCTGGGCAAAAGATGCAACATCCCTCAAACAACTAGACCCCTAAGAGTTGTTTTGTCATGACTAGGGCATGATAAAATACTAGGAACCTTAAGAGACAAAGTGAACCATGTCATGAAGGTGGAAATCACTTTGGTCTGTAAATAACTCAATTCAAGCACCATCCCTAGGGTTTGACTTTAGGGATTCAAATTGACTTCAGGACCCAACCTAGACTCTCCTAACCCCAAGGGAGGTCAATAGGTCACCAAGGACCCATTGTGGTCAACTAAAGAGGTCAAGTTGACCAAAAGTCAACCCTAACCCTAAAGTGGTCAAAATATCCTATTAAGGGTCAAGTGGACTTCAAGGTGACAAACCAACCCTACCCAACCCTTCCTAGACAATAGGGGAGGCCAATAGGTCACTAAGGATCCATTGGGGTTAACCCAAAAGGTCAATTTAACCAAAGTCAACTAAACC
Source organism: Platanthera zijinensis (assembly GCA_039513925.1). NCBI lineage: Eukaryota > Viridiplantae > Streptophyta > Magnoliopsida > Asparagales > Orchidaceae > Platanthera > Platanthera zijinensis. The sequence continues at coordinate 80,003,821 of CM077093.1, read as the reverse complement.
CCAAATTATGGTCAAATTAGCCCAAGTGAACCCAACAAAGCCCAATCCACTTGGGCTAAGCCCAATTTGAGTGGCCCATTAAACTTAGGAGGCTTAGAATTATCTAAAATACCATTTATTTTCTTGAAATAGTGACTAGGAGATAGAATGCTCTATTTCCCCTTTAATGGAGGAGAGAGAAAGTGAGGAGTGAAGGCAGTTCATGGCTAAGGGAGGCTAAGGGCCTCCATAATTGTTGGATTCACCTCCCCTGATTGATTAGGATAAGACCAAGCGGTTTCCTGGCAATGATAGTTGTTAGGGGATGGGAATTTCAGTTGGCCAAAAAACCTCCTTCATGGCCATTAATGGTGTAATCAAGCCATAGCCCCTCCTCTCCCCAATTTGGTTCAATTAAAAGCTTCACCAGGTAGAGAGCAGTCGGTTACACTTTTTCCCTAAATAAATCAAAGGCTCTTGATGGGAGGAGGCATAGAACCAAGCGGTACCCCCACCGTCAATGGCAACCCGATGATCGGCTAGGCTCTAGCCCTCCTAGAAGTTTCTGTCTCTCTCTCTCTATCTCTAGTGGATAGATCCAATTCGGTTGGCTGCAAGATTCGGTTCCAATTGGCCCTAGATGAAGCTGGATGAGAGTTTGATTTTTATCTTATTCCACCACGCACATTTCACTGTTCGGTCTACCTCCGGCCGGCAAACCACCGTGAATCACCAGCCACCACCTCAACGAAGGTGTTGGTGGTGGTGGCCGACCGGGAGGATCCGCGGGTGGCCAGGAATCCACAGACAAAGGTGCTCCAGGACGGAGGAATCGGGACTGTCGACTCAAGCCTAATGACGAACTGATTCCATTCAAGGCGCTTTAAGATTCATGTTGTGATTTTATATTAATTTCATTTTAATTCTATATATGTCACATATTATGCAGTACCTTAAATAATTTACTAAAAATACTTAGAGGTTAAATCAGAGGAAATGATCTATATGAAAGTTGTTGTACTTTGAGTCTAGTTTAGTTTAAAATTAGTCTCAACAAGTTTTGGTTATGGTTTGACAACATCAGACGAAATGGTGCAAGCTGTACTTAAGGTTAATAAGACACAAAATTGTATGCCCCCACTAAACTACTCATCCAAATCCCTTGAAATTTGGATCATAAGTTAGTGTCATCTATACCCCAGACATATCAAAAAATGGAAATTTTTGGATCACTTCTTTCTATAGTTTATGAAAACATTTAGTAAATCTTGTATGATTTAATTATGGGGTCAAATGACCTCAAAACCACCCAATATTTTGTTGGATGACCATAAGGGTCATGACATGACTCTGGTAAAAATCTCAGCCCATTTAGGGTTGGTCTGGGCAGGTATTGGTGTAAGAAAAACTTGGTCACTTAAAGGTAAATTAGGGAAAGAGTAAAATTGGTGGGTTGAGTTGCCATTCCTCATCAAAATGGGTTAAAACTTTGGCCACTGCCTCAAAGCCCTCTAAAGCACGCCCTCAAGAGATTTGGAGTGGTTTGGGGTTGAGATGCCCTAAGAACCTAATGTAGGCCCTTGAGTGAGGTTTGGGGCCTAGTGAAGGATATGGGACTATATGTCCTTGGATGGTCTTGGAACTTGGTTGTTGAGTTTCTAGTGTAAAAAATAGGCTCTAGAAAGTGGTTTTTGGATTGTTAGGAACATATACCCTATTTATAATAGTTATGGATTGATTTGGGAACTTTTCTCCAAAATTTAATTACATACTCAAATGAATTTGGATACTCATGAAACTTAGGCAGTAAACTTGATTAGATGACATTATTCCCTGGAATTTTTATTGTGAATTTTGGGTTGGTAATCATAGTACTTAATTCATAAACCCTAATTTTTATTTATTCACAGGATAATTATCTTAGGGATAATTGCTTCCTAGAAAATTATGAAACTTGGTTAGAGAACATTTTAAGACACAATATTGCTCTATGAATTCTTATAAAAAATATTGGCAGACTTTTCATATAAGTTCCTTCATAAGTGCTCATTTGTTGAATATTTTAATATAATTCATTTATGAGACCAAATGGAGTGGGAAAATTAAAATTCTTGGTAAGAAGCACTTTATGGTCATAATTATCATCTAGTAATTTTGTCATTATTATTGAAAGTCTTTTTATATAGATTGCTTCACAAATTGCCTTTTGTAGAATATTGTTAAATGATTATTAGGGTGACCAAACATTCTTAAGAAATTATGATTTATGGTCAGTATACTTTTTTAATCACTCTAGACATCTCGTATTTTTTTATATGAATAAAAATAAAAGTTTGAAAATAGTTTTTATAATAATCTTTTCTATAAAAGTCTTTTTTTTAGTTTTATAAAAACAGTAGTTAGAAATTATAACGAAGTTAAAAGTAATAGTAATTCCTTTTTACTTCAAATATCAACACAAAATGATCCCCGACAACAGCGCCAAAAATATGATAAGTAAAAACTAGCTTTGGAGATGGTTTAAATTGAAAATTAAGTTGGATGAAGAAATTATGCGTTTGTCTGTTCTATCCCTATTTTACTTATATACTGTGATTTAAGGAAAACATACCTATCGAGTAATAGTACACTATTTTTTAAAAATATCAAGGTCGTATTTTTCCACAGATCTGCGTTGAGTACTCTACTTTAAGGAATGGAACTATTATTTTATCAAAAATAGTTAATGATTTTTTTAAAAGTGAAAATAAAAGTAATACGTAGGGTTTTGAAAATAGATGAGTTAGAGAGCCCTCAATTTTGATTTACTTTGGAACATAATTTTTGAACAAGAAAAACTCTACTTTTCTATTAATTAAAATACTTGACCATAAAGGTTCCCTAAATATGAGTGCACCTCTATCAAGGATACATCTACCTGCGATTAAGTAGATTTACTGAACTTTTGTATCTAGTCAAAAATACTTTTAATACACGCTTTACGTTGTTGAAACCTGCTATTGACCTTCTATTAATATTCGAAGGTTCAACCCGGGAGGCTTACATTCATCTCTTTCGAGAGTGATGCTTAGTTTCCCTTTACTTGAGAGTGATCAATTCATGACACGAACCTTTCGGCTACTAGCTACAAACAACGGAAACGAAAACCATGTATCGATTTTATTGTTCCACTCAACTTAATTCTTAGGTAAATCTTAAGTTTTTATTAATTTAGAAAATAGAGTTTTAAAATTGCAGAATTAATATTATTCCCAAAGCTCATCTCAATCAAGTGTTAAAAGTTCTTAGCCTCTCATCGGGATTTGGGTCGTAATAGAAAATTTAAAAGACATATAAAAGTGCAAAAATAATATCTGTCCCAAAGTATCTCGGTTGATGGTAACAAGTTCTTGGCCTCTCAATCGGGATAAGGGTGGCAGTATAAAAATCAAAAGACTTATAAAAGTGCAAAAAAAATATAGGTCCCAACCATCTTAATCAAGCACTAAAAAATTCTTAGCCTTTCATCTGGGATGGGGATGATAGTAAAAGAATTGCAAAAAATAAAGAAAGTACTTACGCACACACCCTGTCTCAACAGAAATGGAAGCTAAGTTAACAACAATAAAAGTAGAAGAATTACTTGAAAATTGAAATTATATTGCTTAAAGAAGTGTTACACACTAGAACCCAAACTGGGGTTAGGAAAATATCACTCAAAAGCAACTCATAAACACTATATAGAACTATGTGGAACTCTACCAGTTCTCCTCTAAACCTCTTCCTTGGCCCTCCTTTTATAGCCAAAATTTTTGAGGTGCACGCTCCCCTTACATGCCCCCATAGGGCGTGTCGCTTAGGCGTGTTGCTGATGTTGCATCTATGGATAGAATTTCTGACGTCTTCTGTATTGAATTGAACAAGTACACGAGCATAAATTGAGGGTCACAGGCGCGTCATATGGGCGTGTATATAAGGTATGGAAGATTGGCTTCTTCGGGGCATGAAAACTGGACTTCTGCTTGGTCATAGTTAAAGTCACAGGAGGGACATCTGGCACATGGGCGTATTATAGGGCATGACTCGAGTTTGCTGGCTTTAATACTTTGGCATGGCATGATAACAAGTTCATTTCTTGGTCATAATTAATGTCACGGGCATGATAGGTAGACCACGGGCGTGTAGCAGGGCGTGACTTCGCTTGATTGCCAATAGTTGTCGAAGTGTTTGGAATTGTTGGTTTTTAAGTTACACGCCCTAGATCATAGGCGTGACATAGGGTTATGACTTAATAAATTTTGCCGACTTGCCCCAATTGTGAGGAAATACCTATAGGGCAAAAAAATATGTAAAGTTAGAACTGAAAAATAAAAAAGAAACGATTTATTTAGTTATGTACATAATGTAATTACATTTTTAATAAAACAAAACGAAAATAAAACATGAAAATATGTATATTTTGCTACTTATCCCAAATGATGAAACCTAAACAAAGGATTTGTAGTAGAAATATTATCGTAGCTCCTTCCGAAAGTGGGAGGCAAAGGGGTGGCAAAACTTGGCAAAATAGGGAGCTTGGGAGCAAAAAACATGAGTGAACCCCAAGATTAGGGCAGAGATCCTGCACTAATATGGTAAATAGTGAGAAAAATAAGCATGCCTGGTTGAATGCATGAATGTGCATGAATCATGTGATATTAATCGAGTAGGAAACTCTCAGCCAGGAAAAGAAGGACCCCGCATGATTTTTCTCTAACACGAGAGAAACCGACCATGCAAGAATAAAAGCACGGGTAGCGATAGATAACTGAAATCCAGGCCACACAGAGAAGACCGTGCGATTTCCTTCTCACATGGTTGAATTCAACTGTGTCCTAAGGAAATGCACATGCAACAAAATAATAAAATTTTTAGACAAAAATAGGCACTCGTGTAATTTTTCTCATGCTTGGGCAAAACCGACGATGCACGAACAAAATTCACGAGCTGAGGTAGATCACCATTCAGGGGCATTTTAGTATATGCACGGTTATAGAAATCTATGTTAAAGAAACACATGACCGTGTGTTTCATACATGATAGAATTCAACAAAAAATGGGGATATTCCCACCTGCAATTCAAACAAACAAATTGGGGCACATGCCACCACCATACAGAAACATTAGGAAATAATAACAAAAGGATACGGGAGCACCACTTGCTTACCACCAACAACAGAGTACACAATTGTACACCACAACGGGCTAAAGAGGTGCTCTTCATGTAAATGTGTGAACGAGTGAAATATAAACGACAATGATATAAAAGTGAAATGCAAGTGTGTGAAATATAGCCTAGACGAGTCTGAAAAACTTTATATAAATCAGACTCATCACCCATCGCACCTACCGCCTCACCGGCGAGTGTCTTTGGATTGAATTTAGATCCTACGTACCCTTTGCCTAGCGCATCTACAACATCTGCATTACATAAAGGTAAACATCAAACAATTTTGAATCAAGAACTATCTGCAACCATATATGGGGTCTCTCAAGCACCGGTAGCATCTATTCTAAATAATGGTCAAACATTTCTTCATCATGACCCACTAATCATTAATAACCCTCGTTTAAAACATCCCAGGAGAATTCATCTCGTTCACAATTACTTTAATGCACTTTCACGAGCTTGACCATTTTATTCAACAACTTTTAGATCTTCTCATATTCTATGTAAACTGGATGAACAACTATCTGTAGGGTTTCTTCTACCAGCACTGTAGCTAGCTCAACCACCTCACTTGGTTCAATTAGAGCCTTCCTTAGCATAGACAAGTGGAAGACATCAAAAAGTACGCTCAACTCTACTGATAGAGCTAGACGATAGACACACTATCCAACCAATTAAATAATTGGAAGTAAAATTGAAAAGATGAATTTAATCTTAACCGTCCAATTAATTACTACAACAATCAATTTTTATCAATTTTGCGGCTTCTCACCCAAATCCTAGCCCATGATTTTTCCCTTGTGACTGCACGAAAGATGCTAGGTCACAACTCCTCCCCAAATCTCTTTCTGTCTCAAATAGGTCATCATTCCTCTTGTTGTCTCCACTACAAGAGTATTACTAGGTCTCCATTTCTCTCCTAAATCCCTCTCCCATTCGATTACTAATGAAAGCTATCAACTCCTCATTTCGACCGATACATCTCATTCTGGAGCAAGCAACTTCTCATAATCTTGATTGATGCATCTCCCAAATTTCTGAACCCCTACTTAGGTATCTAAAGCCCATCTCTTCTCCTATCTGAAATCCCTAACTTTCTCTATTTCTTAACACAAAATGTCATCAAACCCCGCATCATTCTGAAGCTATGACTCCTATAGTCGCATCACTACACCTTTTTGAAGACCTACCCGGGTATCTATCTCTTACCTTTTCGCCTACCCGAATTAGTTATCAATTAAATTAATGGTGGAAAAGAAAATTTCAAAAAATAAATATATTATGCATGCATTGGTGTAATGTTTAACTAGGTACTTGGTTCATTAGTATTACCTCACTCTGATTTACTTTTTCATTCATGAATTTTAATTCATGTTCATTTTTCTTTACATGTATGGTTTACTATCAATATAATATCATAGTAGTGGTGTACCATTACCATGTAAGCGAGTATTTGATTAATAAGTTACTCCATTCTCTTAATTTTTAAATGCTTTTAATATATTTCTTAAAAAACTATATCTATTCATTGGTGTAATGTGTAACTGAGTACTTGGTTCATGAATATTAAGTCGCTCTTGCTTTCTTATGCTTTAAATGGTAATTATTTTTGTTTGCAAAGAATCTCTCAATGTCGCTTAATAACACTCTAAATTATCTAAAATATTTATCAAAATTATTTTTAAGTTATAATATTATTTATATTTGCAATTTAAATTATAGATGCTTAATTAGTTCTAATGTTTTGACTAATCTTTAAATGATTTGGTAAGGAAAAATTTCTACATGCTTTTAATTTATTTCCTAAAATGCATTATATCATCATGTTTTTTTGAGAACGTGGTGTTGAGTTTTTTGGTACACTTACATTGTGTAATAAACATCGTGATTGGGTGAGCAACTTTAAAAACCTTTTTGAAAAAGTGTTGTGATAGATATACTACCAATCATGATGTTTTTTACTTAAGTTACAACGAGCTCATGTAAATAAACAACCTATCATGCATTCAAACAAAAAGTTACACGACACTTATAAATCATCGTTGAAGGAATAAACAAATATTATCGTTTAATGATTTTGTTATAGTATATATATGCCACTTTGTTCAATTATTAAAATCTCCCAAAGCATTTCAATTCACGAGTAAATTACACATCTTTTAAATACAGTGGGGAGATAAATTATTCTTTTTTGAAAACAAATTTTGTATAAATTTCACTCATGATATAAGTAAGCTCTTGAGTTACCATAAGATTAAACATATGGTTCAATCTTATAAAAATCCAATTTTATTTTCTAAATCTTTAATTTTAAATCTTTTCCATACAAGAAACACTTATTTACTCATAGTCAAGTTAACAGTTGATTTTTTATTCATTTTTATAGAGTAGAAAAAAGGACTATAATCAAGTGTCATTTTCTACTAATTGGAGGACACCATCACTTGGGAATCAATAAATTACAGACACTTTTCTCTCATTGTATTTCTTAACATATGATGAAAAAGTTATAACAACTATGTCTATAGATTGCTTTAAGTTATTTAATATTGTTTGTGAATAAATTCACAATTATTGGTTTTTGCATTTGTTAACACATTCACTTTTTGCAGAGCAATAAGCTTAGCCCTATTTAATTTTGGTTCCATTATACTTAAAGATTTCTTTCCAAAATGCACTTAGATAACATACTACCTCCTTTGTGACTTTGAAAAAAATAAGTTATGTTCCATCAGTCTAAGGTTTTATACAACTTTTATAGTACTTAAACAACTCTAATACCTCTATCCCCTATCTCTCCCCATATTTTATGTTAAGTTCTCCGCTAATTATCACCATTTTAGTTTTGCAAGGCTATCATACTATTCAAGTTGGACTTCATAATTATGAAGATAATGATCGCCCAAACAACAGAACAAATCTATAAGATAAAACAATTTTGGCTTGGGTGATATCAGAAAAATCAAGGTATTTGTTTCTCTATCCTATTTTTACTTCATTCAATAATTTGTTTTTGTATTATCACACCATGACATTAAAAATTCAGCTGTATTATTTATATCCTATTAATACTTAACAAAATTAATTGTATAAAAATACAATTGAATTAGTTCTTATCATAAAAGGAATGATGAGATTTATTATACTTGTTTATAACAAGTTTAATATTTTTTATGAATAGGTGTAATAGTTAATGTCAATGTGCATGTTTTTTGTCATGCCTTATATTTTGATTAATGGGCTTGCCCGTATGGGCTTTTACTTTGGATCTTTGAATACAATTGGACTATAGTTCATTACAATTTAACAAAAAAAATTGCTTGACAAACAATTAAATAGTTCTTATCAAATTATGATTTTCAATGTCAAATTATTTATTTGTTACATTTATAATACATCTTTATACATAGTTGTCGCAATTAATTTCACACTACATGATGTTTGCTCATTGAGCTTACTTTTGTAGTTTTTATCTTTGAATCTTCAAACTTGTCCATATTTTGATTAGGACATGGAGATGAAAGTGGTTGAATGAGTTTTTTTAACGCATGTTCGGGAGCGAGCTACTACAGCTGTGCAGTTCACTCATTCACCATTTCTCTTCAAACTACATGTCTTATTTTGTGAATTTTGTTTGTAGAAGCTTTTAGTTTAGTCTAGAATGTTATACAAAAGACTAATTAGTGTTAGCCATGCACTGGAACTTTTAGGGGATTCAAGATGTGAAAGTTTTTCTAGAATAGTGTGAAAAGATATAGCTGTTAGAATGGTACTAGAAAGTTTAGACATGTAGAAATTTGTAGAAGGATCTAGCCTCATCCTTATGGAAAATTTTTAATCTTCCTTAGTTTTGGATGAATACCTATAGAATTGAACAACAACTCTTCATCTCCATCATGTACTTTTTGTCGCTAGTTTTAGGAGCATGTTCAATTTGGTAAAGTGCTTAAATTGTTGTTGTTTGAGTTTATTCTGATCATGATTCCTTTATCATTTTCTTAATGAAATTTTATCTCTACTTGCAAGCAATTTCATCCGTGCCTTGTTGTTAGTAGTACCCAAAAGGGTTGAAATTATATCTATTTAGTACATACCAACTGTTGTGAACATTGACCATAATGTCCCATATTTGAGGAAGCCCCACAAGTCAGTAATATACACAAACTTGTATAAGATATAACTTTAAGTTAAATGTCCAGGATGTTAGTAATTGATTGATAAGACAGTCTGGGTATAGCAGAAATTCAACTGGACATAAGTTAGCATAGTCTAGAAGCAGAAATTTTGCTTAAGTACAAAAGCATCGAGTCATTAAACATCACTACACGCTAAAGGACTAAATGCATTGACTGTATAATTTACACTCAAAGCCTTTGTGGAGAGGCATAAATACTGTCTAAGTACAATTACATTGAGTGAAGGTCTTTAACTCAATGCCTCAGCAATGAATTAAAAAGGTCCAAGTACTAATGCATTGAGTGAAGGTCATTCACTCAACGCCTCAGCAATAAGGAAGAAACTATCTTAGTACTAAAGCGTCTAGTGAAGGCTAATCACACAATGCTTCAGCAATAAAGCAAAAAGGAAATGTTAAAGTACAAATGCATCGAGATACAGGATATCATTTAAACGTCGAAGTCCGATGCACTGAATTATGCTAAGTCAAATGGCATCTTTTCAATCTTCATCACTCTATGCCTCTACAAATCACAATTATTTATTCTAAGTAAAAAGGCATCAAGTCATTCTGCTGACATCATCCTTAATTCAAATTGACTCAAATTGCACGCTGAATGACGGAAATTATCGCATTCTTCTAGTACAAAATCTTGGGATGATTTGACCAATGAAGCCATATATGCCGCATTATAAAACGGGATATAGCCATTGGTGATGATGGGATATAAAAGCTAAGTGTGGGGAACTTTTACTAGAACTTTTGGAATAATTTCTAAAACCATAATTTGCAAAAGTCATCGCCAACAGAGTAAAAAAATCAGATTTAATAGTCTTCAAGCTTGCTAATCTACACAACAATCTTTCCAACACTTGAAGAAGAAAAAGATCTCTTCAAGTATTCAACCCAGTACAACTTGTCTCTAAACTGAAGAATTATCTCCTAATGTTGTGGTGAAAAGTGGTTGTCTAGTGATATAACTAAAGAAGAAGGCCCTAGATCATTTGCTCTAGAGTCATTGCAATCAAACAGTTTTTAAATCTCTATTAATAGATCTCTGTGAGATCTGAGTGTAAGACTTTTCCGAAAGTCTGAGGTAGGTTTCTAAAGGAGAATCTGAGGTAGGCCTGATTTATAAAGGTTGGGTGAAAGTCTTTACTAAGAGTAGTTAAACACCTAGAGGGGGAGGGTGTGAATAGGTTTGTTTTGAATCTTTTTGAACAACCTAGAATCTTTGAGCTTAGTGTGTGTTAATGCTAGTTGTTAGCTTTCAAGAATACACAACTCATAAGATTTATAGTGGTTCCCCTATCTAGGGTACATCTACTTCCCCAACCACCTATCTAGTAGTGTGCTAGATTTGTCCAACTTCTACTTTTTCCTCAGCTCATTGAGCTTACACCTCAGATCCCTTAGGATTTACACCTCAGAGCAAGTCTCACTCCTATACCTCAAACTAAAGATAGTCCTACCTTAGGCTAAGCATCCCTACCTCAAGCTAAGCAGCCATACCTCAGAGATAAACCCAATCTCTTACCTTAGATCCCTCGGGATCCTACCTTAGATCTACTCTAGGATCCTGCACACTTAAATCAACTCCTGGATCCTACCACTCAGCCTTCATAGCACAGGCTTACAGCTCAGATTACATAAGGATCCTATAGTTTGAATAAATTTTTACTGATATTGACTCCAGAGATATAAATCTTTGAGTCAACTTTCTAGACTGTGTATATCCTGCCCAAACTCTTCACAGCAACAAGAATATGGATCTTCAAGTTAGTTCTTCTTGTGCTGAGAAGATATGTTGTAGAGCTCTGTTCTTTCAAGCTTGAATATGTTCTGAGTTTAAAGCAGCAACCTTAAAGAAGAACAGTAACTACCATGTGTGCTCTGCTAACTATCCCTTCTTGAAAATTAGGGTTTTTGGTTCTTTCTCAAGACCCCACAGAGTTTTTCGATTTTCCAAAGAAAACTTCTCAGGCAAGAACAATCGATCTATATATAGAGCTCTGTTTAATTTCTCTACAAAGACTTTTAATATCTCGAAGTTCAACAACTATTTGTTCCATAAGGCTACGCTGAATAGGTAGTTATAAAGTTACTTTAGCTTTAACTACTCTATAAAAAGTATACAGTGCCATTTATCTTCTAGTGTGCAAGTCCCGCTTCATTTGAATTTAGATGATGACAGCATGACTCACCCCATATGGACTAAGCAACTTTCACAAATAATCTGCATAGGCATTAAGTGAAGTCTTGTAATCAACGCATAGAGGCACTGAGTGTTGTCTTAAGACTCAATGCATCTAGAGTTAACAGAATTCTTCTAGTACAAAGCATTTGGTGAACCTCATTCACTCAACGCACCTTAACTTGGCAGTTTTTCCTGACTAAAAGCATTGAGTGAACCTTCTTCACTCAATGCTTCTAGACTTATACAAAATTTCTAAATAAAGGTATTGAGTGAATCTCCAACACTCAACACTTTTGGACTTGGTTGAATCTTTTATAAGGCGTTGAGTAAGGCTTCTTCACTCAACGCTTCTGTACTTGGACAGATTTCCTTTGAGTAGGCGTTGAAAGAAAGGCTTTCATTCTACGCTTCTAGACTTAGCTAGATTTGAGTTCAGCACTACTAAGACTCTGAATGTCTTAGCTTCTATCAATGCTTCTAGGCCTCTGGCATTGAGTAAAGTGTACTCACTCAATGCCTATGGACTTAGGCAAATATTTGCCTCTTTATTGTGTCATATCTTGAGTCCAACTAAGGTTCTAACCGAATCAATCTGTCTAATCATAGAATAGTAGACAACCTGCATATATTAAACTTGGACATATTCAAATACAAACATGTGTATACTATTGACTTGTGGGCCTTCTTTAAATCTGGGACATTGTAATCCATGAACCCAACACTGAGGTAGGGCTGTTTGTAAGATTAATGTAGGACTTATTATTTTCTTTGAGGTAAGCCTGACTTATAAAGGCTGAGGTAGGGATTTTTTATAAGCCTGAGGTAGGAGACCTATTGCTATCTCTGAGGTAGGACTGTGGGAAGCTCGAGTTATAGGAGTAGAAGCCACTCTGAGGTGTAAGATCTAGGGTGGGACCTGAGCTGTAGGATCTGAGGTTTGGAGGAGTTGGCAGAATCTAGTTATCTGCTTGATAGGTGATGGGGGAAAGTGTATATAACTTAGATATAGGAACCATTATAAATCACTTGTGTGTTTTCTGCGATCTTGAAATCTACTAATGTAACTATAACACAATATGCACTATTCTAAAAAGGGCTTTATAGAACTCTACTCTTTATGGAAGGAAAGGGGGAGGATGTTCATGGAAGCCTCAGACCTTAGAATTTTTATAACAGTGGAAGAGGGACCTTTCATCCCCATGAAGGTCTCTGCAATACAAATACATAGAAATGACAAAGGATAAAGTAGTATTGGAAACTATAGACAAGAGGGCCCAGAACATCATAGTTAGTGGTATTGATGACTAAAACTTTCAGAACCTTATTCATTGCAAGACTACATAGGAAATGTGGGACTCTCTGATTGTCTATATGGAGGGGACTAAGGAATTTATTAATGACAGAAAATCCCTTCTTAATTAATAGTATTCGGCTTTCAGACAAGATAAGAAGGACTTCATAGCTGAGTGCTATGAGAAGTTCATTAAAATTATGAATGGTCTAAAAACTTATGGCAAACAATTCTCCAACTATGAACTAAATGACAAGTTCTTAAGGTTCCTCAATAAAAAATGGGACATCGAAATTTTTGACATAAGGGAGATGGGCAATCTTGCAAATATTCTGCCACAAAATTTGTTTGGTAAGCTATTATATCTTGAGCTTCAGTTGAACTCCAGAAAGGTTGAAGAAGAATCTACTAACTCCTTTCACAGAGAAAAGGCAGTGGCCTTTAAAGCTGAAATCTCCAGGAAGAGCGGCGAGAAGTCTCCTCCTCCAAGAAGGGCAACTGAGTCGGAAAGCTCTGCACCCAGCTCATCAGAAGCTGAATTATCTAATAAAGAGCTTACATTATTCTCAAAATAGTACAAGAAGATGTTGAATAAGAGGAGGTAGTGGAATAACAAGGCCTTTGTAGGTTATAGCTCATGGAAGCCCCAAGCTAACGATGATAAATCTAGAAATGACCCTACTAGGGAATGGTATGGTTCTAAAAATAAAAAAATATTTTAAAACTGATGTGGTTTTCTACTAATACAATAGATCAGGGTATGTTATAGCTGGCTGTCCCATTAAAAGAAAAGAGAGCAATAGGTCAGATGATAAGAAGAATCATAAGGCGAAAATGGTTGATAAGAGCTTCTTGGCTAAGAAGAACTTAGATTTATCTAATAGTGATCTTGAGACTTCAAAATATGAAGAAGAAAGTGCTTACATTAGTATGTTCTCTATGGAAGAGAATACATATCACCATGCGGCCAAGGTTGGCAAAAGGTCACCACTGTCTTCAACGGGACGTGACTCTGAATATGAAGAAGCTTACAACATCATAGCTATATCTGATGAAGAAGCTTAGGTTGAATCTGACACGGATTAGATAATCAGTCTTCCCAACACTCCTTATGATTTTGATTATAAGACTGGCCCATAATATGAAGTATCCTTCTCTTCTGAAGCTGAGGATGGTTCAGATTCAGAAAATGATATTAATCAATTGATTGATAAGTATGAGGCACACCTTGAGGCATTGGGAAAATTAAGAAGCTTGCTAAAAAGCAAGCAGAAGTGCTTATGCTTCTTAGACTCCTTAAGGTTGAGTTAGAAGAAAAAAAAGGGAAGTTTTCCATCAAATGACCTCTAACTCTATTGAGCTCAAGGGGATCATTCATAAGCATACTGAGATTAGAATTCAAAATGAAAAACTTATCAAGAAGCTTAAAAATGATCTCCTCAAGGAGAAAAGTCTAGTAGCTCACTTTTCTAGGCCTAAGATAGTACTGCTATTTATTGATACATTCCCTTCCAAAAATAATAGAAGAGTATTGGGGTTCAAGTGGAAAGCTGAAGAAGTTAGTCCTAAGGGAAAAGATAAGACTCTAGATGTGCCTCAAACCATCTTTCATAAAGTATTGTTTCCTTCTAACATGTATGACCATGATAACATATATGGTCACTGGGAGAATAGAAGTTCCTCATGTAAGGTAAAAAATGCACTGGTAACTCTAATTTTATATTTTTATATTGTTTTTAATTAGTAATTAATTATTTTATAATTATATTTTATTAATTAAGTTTCTAATTTAATTTTTTAATATTTTCGGTTAGTCTGGGCTATAATTATCAACAAGTAGCTGACATGATTTATTAGGAGAAAAATCTGAGAAAATCTGGAAAAGTTTAAGTACACTCCCCCTAGTCACAGGCATGACATGGAGGCGTGACCAAAGTTACGGGACCTGCCTTCTTCGAGAGCAATTTTCACATCAATTCAGCTTACACACCCACTTATCACAAGCATGACCTTCAGATCACGGGCGTGACATAGGATGTGACCCAAGTCACAGGAGTGATGTGCCTCCAGAGCTCCAGATTAAATTCTATGATAATTTAAAGTTTCACGCCCTATATCACGGGCATAACCTATAGGTAACGGTCATGACTTATAGGCGTGACGACAAGCTCAAGGGGCATGACTCAGCTATCAAGAAGTCAGTTTTCGCCCCAAGCCGTTCCAAGCTTACAAGCCCTAGGTCGCGGGCATGACCACTTCTACAACCACCAAATTAACTCTCGCCGATTCTAGTTCCCTCCATTTTTTGAAACAGACAAAACACGCAATAGGACATAAGCATGACCGTAATATAATAACTTTTAGAAGTTTGTCTCCCAACGTTCTCGGGCTTTCAATACTCAAGTTCTTCACCGTACACGCCCCCCAATAACGGGCGTAACCTAGGGGTGTGACTCTCCAAAAACTTCACTATAAATTCCAGACTTTTCACTTAGTTGGAGAGTCAAATTAGGAGTCAGATTAAGAAGATTAGATAGATTAAAGGAGTTTATAGGAAGATTAAAGTTAGATTTTAGTGTTTCTTTTCAGTATTTTTGCATTTCTTTCATGTACTTTCATTTCTTAGTTTATCTTTGGTTCTCGTAATTTTAATTCATGTTTTTTTCTTTAGCCATCATGTCCTTTTTTTCTTTCTTTTGTAATTCTATTATCATGATTAGTAGCTAAAATTTAATTTAGCACTTGATGTTGATGAACATTAGAATGAAATAAATTTATTTATATTTCTCAAAATTTATCAAGCTATAATATTATTCACTTTGATTTATATTTGAATTTAGTTGCATCGAATTCATATTTCATGTATATGTTTACGATCCTATATCTGTATCCTAAATTTATTGAGAGGGTTTGGATAAAATGAGATCACTCAAAGAAAAAAAGAGTTGCATGCACTCCTCGAGAGAGGACGAATTAAATCTTCCGGGTTGGAGTCAAATCCAATAGTGGTGTTCACCGCCTAAAGCAAGCTTAGGTATTTTAACTGGCCAAGATATCTTAATCGATCAACCTAAGGATAGTCGAGAGTGTATTCTCGAGAGAGGCGCTTTTTTATTTTGGGAACTTTCACGGTCGAAGTAGGTAATTAGAAGCTTGCATTTCTTTATTCATGAAAGTTTATTTTAATCCAAAGTGATTCTAGTTCAAATGTAAATCTTTATTTCTTTAAATTAATTTCATTAGTTTAATTAACCACTCTTTTTAAATTCAATAAAATAATATTAATTTGCATGAGTAGAAGTAGTAAACAGTCCCGAAAGAATACGACACTTAATATTTTATTTTAAAATATCCTATGCAATGAACGATAGATTCTCTTGCCTATAGTTCGTAGAATTTGGAGATTATTAATCCTAAATTCCAACCATCATGTTTTGGCATCGTTGTTAGGGAGTTATTTTTGTTTATATTTTGAAAGCGCAAATTTTATTAATTTTATCATTCTATTTTATCTCTTTACCCCATTTCTCTTTTTTATTTTCTTTCTCAAATTCAATTCTATTAAGTAAATGTTGTTTTATTTTTCCTTCATAAAAAATGCTCTCTCATTTGGCCGCTAAGGTTGTTGAGCTTCAAAATAAACTAAATCTTTTGGAAGCCGCATGAAAGCGCCAAATTTTTTGTTATTATTGTGGTACTCATCATCGAAGTGAGAATTGTTATCTTTATTATTATTATCAAAAAATTTCTTATGAAAATAATTTGAATATTAATTATGAAAATAATTATTCCTACTTTAATGATAATTCTTTTTTCAATTTTCATGAAAATAATTTTTCAAATTTTACTAATGTTTCCAATTATCATAAAAATAATTTTTTGATCTCTAACAAAAATAATATTTTGAATTTAAATAATTCTTCTTCCAACTCGGATGTTGATTTTCCTTGTTCGCAAGATCACTCGAAAATACTCTCGAATAATGAGAATAATTCTTTAGATCCAATTTATGATTTTTTTCTTCAGCACTGCAAGCTTCTTCTTCTAATTTTTGAGAATTTTCGCAAATTCAGTTTCTTTCTCCCCTCCCCAAATTTAAAAACTATTAATACTTATTCTAATAATTTTTCTCCATCTTCAAATATTTATCCTATGGAGTAATATGAATCTTCATGAAACCCCTTAATTTTTTTATTGAAGATGAAGACAAATTATTATTTCAAAAATTTATTTATTGTATGGACACACCGGGTGAAATAAAAGAACATATTTCTTCTTCTACTTCTCCTTAATTTTTTCTTTCTCTTCAAGAATTTTCAAGAACAACTTATAAATATTTAGGAATTCAAATTCATGAACATGATGTGTCGAATAATTATATTTTAAATCAATTTTTAGATAATAATTTAATTGTAGAAATTAATCAAACAAAGCTTGATCTTATAGTTTCGCAAGAGCCTCCTCCTTGTGAAAATTTTTCGGATATGTTTATTTTTGATTTTTCATATACTAACAATTTTCTTATAGACGATGAGCCGTTGCAATCAAACGTCATTCATGATCCATTTGCCACTCATCAATAAAAATTCAAATCAACTCAGGTATGTATAAGTGGTTTGGATTTACATTTTCAAGCTAGCTGCTACAAGAAGAAAAATCAAGAAATAAGCGTGTTGAAATTAAAAACTCGTTCTCTGTTGATTTTACCCTTGGAGAAGGGGTGATCGCACACATACTTCTTTCTCGCGAGCCAAACAACTAAGGATAAAAGAATAAGGGATAGACCTAAGGGCTCGATGTGAAGGTTCCACCACACACCCGGAAGATCTTAGAGCGCTTCCCCTCCCTAGACAAATGCCTAGCTAAGGATAGCTCAAAGAGTGCAAGAAAACTAGGTCACAAGTAAGACTCCTCTCTGAGGTACCCCCTTTGGTCTATTTATAGATTTCTTAAAATAACCTGCAAATAGCCAACCTCCGCTGTTCTGAACAGCTATGTGCAGCCCAGGTTGGCTTGCTAATAGCCCAACTCGACTCTTCTGAAAGGCTATGGGCAGGCTAGTGGGGGCAAAATGGTAAAAATACATCACAAGATTGATGGGAGAGTGGCCCTATGATACCTCCCCTCGCTTGGGGCGATGAGTGCTCGATGAAGCTGGCACTTGCCGCTTGTACCCGGCTCTGGGCGAGTGCGGGATCAGCCTGCCCCATTCGCCTTGCACCTGCCGAGGTCCTTAGGCTAGTGCGTGCCAACCTTCTCCAGCTCGACCCCTCCATGGGTCAATCTTTACTTACCACCCGAGAACAAAGAGGCGTCGACTAGGAGGGCTTCACTCAACGTCAAGGGAGAAGGCGTTGAGTGTCTGGGATGGCGAGTGCCTGATGAGGTAGGCACTCGCCACCCCCTAACCCTCTAGGAAAATGCAGTCCAAACCTTCCCCACTTGCTAACTGCCTGCTGAGAACCACGAGTGAGTGTGAGCCCGCCTCACCATTCGCCTGCTACCTGCCGAGATCTAAGGATGAGTGCGAGCCCTCTTGCTACACTCGCCCTACTTCAACCCCACCTCATTTGTGACTTAGACCGACTGAATCGATGGAACTCTCCTCACTCAACATTGCGAGATCCTGCTCCTGCGGCCTACTCGCCTCACTCATCAGATACGGGGTTGTAAACTTTCCCCTCTCTTTCTGAGCTTTCATGAAAACTCAAAAAGAAACATCCAACCCCAAGTATTTGATGAGTGAGGCGGGAGTCAGGGGAATGAAAATACAATTGGAGGCGAAGAACAAGCCTCTTCATGGCGAGCTATCTCTCTTGGATAGAACTCGCTGCTTGAATGTACTTGAGTTAGGATGGATACCCGTACAGGGACCTAGAGACCTCACCCCCACTTACAAAGGGGAACTGGACCACTCACCGTACTGGACCCACGACAATCCATCTATCCTACAAGGTCTCTTTCCCTTAGATATTTGCCCAAGGAGCAGAGTTCCCAACACCTTGATGGAGTGGAGTGCAATTGCCGAGAACAACCCAGGCTCACCTTTCTTTGTACTTTCCAAAATCTCAGCTCGCTACCCTTGGCATTATTTTGCTGATTTATTTCCGTCCCTTAATAGTTGGGACCATGGCACTCTCCGTGCCGGACCCACAACCATCCAGCTTGCCAATGAGATCTCTTCTTCCTAGAGATTTGATCCAAGCCAAAAATTCATTATAAATTTTCCACGTAAAATCTCCACGGGATGGACTGTAGTTGCCGATATCATCCTTGACTCGCCTTCCTCTTAGCCATTCCCTATTTAGGATATCTCATGAGACCATAGACTGACTTTCTGCCACGTCAACCAGCAGATTACTGTTAATTTTGACATAGGACGAGATCCTGCGCAACACTAACCCTATTGGCTCACGTGCGCCGATAGCATTTGCCTTAGATCTCGTCTAACCGGATTTTAGTTCCCCCGCTATGCTCGTCATATTGACTCATGAGCCCATAAAATAATAGTCAGAACCTTATATCGTTCTTGCCACATAGTCTCACGCGCTGAAGCCATACCTTTGGATGGATCCCTAAATTCTTACCTTTGGCAAGATCCCTAAAGCTTACCTTTGGCGAGATCCCTGAAGTCTTACCTTTGGCGGGATCTATTACATGGAGAGATCCCCTCACTTTATAGATTTTCTCCAAGCCAAAAATCCTCCCAAGGTTTCCAAAGTAAAACCTCCATTGGGTGGGATGTAGTTGTCGAAGATTGTCTCGGCTCGCCCTTCTTCTATAGGATGTCGAGATATCGGCTCACCATACCTTCATCTTACCGTAGGATGATACCACCCCCAGGGTAGTAGGGCTAGATAACTTGCCGAGCTAGTCATGCAAATACCCAGCTCGCTTATAGAGGCCTGGGCTCGCCTCTGCCAGCTTGCCCAGGGATGGCTAGATCAAACCCTTTATGACCTTTGCAATGTTTGCCTTTGATGTCAAACTTCTTGGTTCCTGGTTTATGATGTAGCCATGTCCACTGAGAATCCCATCCATGTCAGCTAGGTGGGATCCTAACTGCAGAAGCATCTCGGGACTCAGCTCCTGGGTCATAATAATATCCATCGATGATCCTGGCCAAACCAGCTAGGTGGAAGCTTGACAGTGGGAGCACCCCGAGACCTAACCCTAGGGAGAGAATATTTTTCCTTTGGCCAACCTCTGGGCGCCACCACCACACACATCACCTAGTTGAGTGCCTGCTGGTGTATGTTGAATATCAACCGGTCTATCTCTTTTGGCCAGCCACCGGGCGCTACCACCATACCCATCATCTAGGTGAGATCCTGATAGTGGGAGAAAGCTCGGTACTTGGCTCTAGAGTAAAGATGATGTACGCTGAGGACCCCTACCCTACCAGCTAGGTAAGTGCCTGACAATTGGAGAAAGCTCGGGACTTGGATCCAGAGCAAAGATGATGTCCACAGAGGACCCCTACCTTGTCAGCTAGGTTAGAGCCTCACAATGGGAGAAAGCTTGGGACTTGTCTCAAGAGCAAAGATGATGTACAACGAGGACCCCTACCCTATCAGCTAGGTGAGAGCCTGATAATGGGAAAAAGCTAGAGACTTGGCTCTAGAGAAAAGATGATGTCCACCGAGGACCCCTACCCTACCAGCTAGGTGAGAGACTAACAGTGGGAGAAAGCTCGGGACTTAGATCTAGAGCAAAGATGATTTCCACCGAGTTCCCCAACCCTGCCACCTAGATGAGAGCCTGACAGTGGGAGAAAGCTCGGGACTTTTCTCCAGAGCAAAGATGATGTCCACCGAGGACCCCTACCCTGCTAGTTAGGTGAGAGCCTGACAGTGGGAGAAAGTTTGGGACTTTGCTCCATAGCAAAGATGATGTCCAACGAGGACCCCTACCCTGCTAGCTAGGTGAGAGCATGATAGTGGGAGAAAGCTCGGGACTTGGCTCCAGAGTAAAGATGATGTTCACTAAGGACCCCTACCCTGCCAGTTGGGTGAGAGCCTGATAGTGGGAGAAAGCTCGGGACTTTGCTCTATAATAAAGATTTTGTCCACTAAGGACCCCTACCCTGCCAGCTAGGTTAGAGCCTGATAGTGGGAGAAAGCTCGGGACTTGGCTCTAAAGCAAAAGAAGATGTCCACTGAGGACCCCTACCCTGCCATCTCGGTGGGAGCCTAGCACTAGAAGAAAGCTTGGTACTTAGCTCTAGAGTAAAGAAGATGTACACCGAGGACCCCTAACGTGGCAGCTCGGTGAGAACCTAATAGTAGGAGAAAGCTCGGGATATGGCTTTAGAGCAAAGATGATGTCCACCGAGGAACCCTACCCTGCCAGCTAGGTGAGATCCTGACAGTGGGACAAAGTTCAGGACTTAGGTGGATCTACAATTCGTTCGCTCATTCTACTGCCAAAGATCAAGAATACCAAGGTATTTTATATCAAAAATGGTTGTTGCGTACATGGTTCACGATTAGTCCTCCACTTTTCCCTCCAACCTCCTCCTCGGGTGGTCTCTCCTTCTCCTCCTTAGGGTTATTGCCATAATTTGTTGCTTGTCGAGGTGAGGGGGTCCCTGGCCCTATCTCTAGCCGGGTTGATTTTTTGGCTCCTGACCCCCCCACCTTGGCTGCTACTATAATTGTTGCTAGTGTTGTTCCCTCTGCTTGGGTTCAGCTCTCCTTGCCTCCTGGCCCCTTCCACCTATGGATCCTTCTCTACGGCCCACGTGGATAACTTTCTTGCGAACTCAGAGTTCAATGCCTCCTTGTCAACTTCCCTCGTGACCCTCTCCATTAGCTCCTTGAAGGAGAGAGGCAGTACACTCTTCAGCTCCATCTTGAAGAATCCCTATTGTAGCCACAGGGTAAAGGCCATCATCAGGGTATGTCCCAACTTCTCCTAGACCTGGGTCTCCTCCTCCTAGAATTGGTCCACGTAGCTCCCCAAGGTCTCATTCACCCGCTGCTTGATGTGGAACAGGGACTCTGAATCCTTCTTCCTCTTCTTGAAGGCGGTGAACCTCAACATGAACCCCTGATGCAGGTCCTCAAAACAGTAAATTGAGTTGTTCGGCAGCTGGTGTAACTACTCTCTCGCCTTCTCCTTGAGGGTTGTCGCAAAGAGTCTGCACTTGAAAGCATCAGACATCTACCTTATCGAAACTAAATCCTCGAACCAATGGATGTGTTTGACCGGGTCATCCTTCCCGGTGTAGTAGGACATCTCCGACTCCCCGAACCCCTCAAGAACTAGGGTAGAATAAACCAACTTGCTAAAGGGGATTCTTCCCCAAGCTGGGCAAGCTGGAGGGTCTAGCACCCCCTTCTCGTCGAACCGGCCTCCACTCGCCGGCCCAGGGAAGAGCACTCGCTCCTAGAGATCACGCCCACTGCCTTCCTCCATTACCTCTTTCTTAGGTCGTCGAGCCGGGGTATCCTCACCTAGAGTCGGGGCGGTGGTTATAGGGACAGCTAGTGTCGAGCACTCGGCACGTGCACTGAGTGTGAACGTAATGAGGCTGAGCACCTCCTGCCTAAACTCCTCGAACATCCCCACCATGGTGAGAGGGGGAGGGAGTGGCGAGTCGGCCCTATCCGAAGCTTGCCCTTCTCCTTTAGTTATCTAGACTGCTGAAGATTTTTTGTACTGACCATGCTCCCCGCTCACCGCACAAAAATGTTGAAACCGAAAACTCCATCTCTATGGAGTTCACCCTTGTGGAAGGGGTGATCATACACTTACTTTACTCTCGGGAGCAAAACGACTAAGGAAAAAGAATAAGGGATAGACCCAAGGTCCCGGCGTTGAAGTCCCACCACACACCCAGAAGATCTTAGAGCGCTTCCCCTCACTATCTAAATGCCGATCTAAGGATAACTCAGAGAGTGCAAGAAAATCGGGGCATAAGTAAGCCTCCCCTCTAAGGTACCCCCTTGGGTTTATTTATAGATTTCTTATAACAACCTGCAAATTGCAAACCTCCATTGTTCTGAATAACTATGTGTAGCCCAAGTTGGCATGCCAATAGCATAACTCCGCTATTTTTAAAGGCTATGGGCAGGGTAGTGAGGGCGAAATGGTAAAAATACATCACAAGATAGTTGGGCGAGTGGCCCTCTGATACCTCCACTCGCCTGGGAAGGCGAGTGCTCGATGAAGCTGGTACTCGCCGCTTCTGTCTAGCTCTAGGAGATTGCAGGCCCGACCTTCCCCACTCGCTCGCCACCTACTGAGGTCCATGGGAGGGTGCAAGCTGACCTGCTCTCACCCGCTACTTCCATGTGTACATCTTTACTTACCGCCTAAGAACAAAATGGCATCGACTGGGCGAGCTTCACTCAACGCTAAGGAAGAAGACATTGAGTGCCTGGGATGGCGAGTGCCTAATGAGGTTGGATCTCGCCACCCCCTAACCCTCTGGGCGAGTGCGGGCCAGACCTGGCCCACTCGCCAACTGCCTGCCAAGAACCACGACTGAGAGTGATCCTGCCGCTTCATTCCCCTGCTGCTTGACGAGATCCGAGGACAAGTGCGAGCCCACTTGCTCCACTTTCCCTACTTCCACCCTACCTCGCCTGGTACTTAAACCACTTGAATCGATGGAACTTGCCTCACTCAATGCCGCGAGATCATGTTTGCGTGGACTACTCGCCTCACTCATCGGATATGGGGTTGTACACAAAGCGGAGGAGTATCTGGTAGACCGACTTCAGCACATTCAGCTAAGCGTGAATTAACGGAGTTGTTTGTTCACTTCAATTTTCAATTTCCTTTTTCCTAACAAAAACCATCTAGCTTAAAGACGGGAAAAAGAAAAGCTCTCTTGGGAGACACCCCTTGGTTATCCTTTACTTTCTTGCATTTTAATTTTCTATGCATTTTTTTTTTCTTTTTTCTCTCCTACTTGGCATATAAACATTGAGGACAATGATTATTTTTAAGTGTGGGGATGGGATCAACTTTGTTGTTTTCATTTAAAAAATCTAAAAAAATATTGAAAAATCTTTTAAAAATACAAAAAAATGTTTTCTATTCTTCGCTTTGAAAAAACATTATTTTATTTTTTCCTTTTTTTCTATTTTAATTTAAAATACCAAAAAAATTAGAAAGTCTAAAAAAATATTTTCTTGGAAAGGGCCATGTTGAGCTTTCATACCACAAAACCACCTAATACCTTGGAAACCCATTATTTTAGTAGTCCTCGAGAAGTCTAAGAAATAATAAAATATTAGATTAATTTTTTATTAGAGAGATCATCATTTCTTTATTTATTCACATGCAAAATTACTAGTAATCTTAATTTTACATAGTGTTTCGAGAATTTTCTTGCTTTAATTGAATTTTAAATTTTGGAGTAGAATTGTTGGTCATGCTGTGTTCCTAGTCAAGTGCACGTGTTAGTAGAATTTTATGTAGAATTAAATATTCAGCATACAATTAGACTTTTCTTTTTCTAAATGCGTGGAAACAGTATATTCTACTTTCACTTTGAAACCGATAAAATCCTAAAATAATTTAGGTGAGTGCGTAGAAGTATACTAGACAAATATTTTATGAATCAAAAGTAAAGGTATTCTTTCTCGTTGTTTAAGACTCGCCCTCTAGCGATTCTTAAGACATTGCATAAGTTAAACTTATTAGCATGAATATGATATAAGCACTTCTTTTGGCCAGTTTGAGTCTTTGTACCCGTACCTAACATTTTATCTTTATTAAACCACTTTGAGCCTATTACCCTACCTTTTGTTTCATCTCCAACAATTACTTCACCAAGGCCTAAAAAGCATCCTAATCGCACACCAAAGTCTGAGCTCGAAAATGGTTATATAAAAAAAAGCTTTGTGAGTGATTTGGGGCCATTTTATTTTGGTGGGTCTTTTATTTTTTAAAAAAGCTAATTTATTTCTTATTCCTCTTGAAAAAATTAGAAGAATCTTAAAAAAATTGAAAAAAGTAAAAAAATAAGGTTTGGGAAGTTGGCTATGTTTTAAAGCCATGACTATTTATTTTGTGCGAGCTCTATTTAGGTTTGGGTGTGATTAGCCGTCGTTTTTATCTTTGATTACCCACACTAAAAACCTAAGCCTACGTTACAACCTAGTAACTTCATATTGATTTGTGCTTATGTGTTAGACTAGTGCCATGACGAGAGTTTAAAATGGAAAGTCTATGACCATCGACATTGATTGATTTCTTTAGAGGGTATCTCGATCTTCAGTTTGTGTAATGTCGATCTTAGTTCACACTCTACCTTCTCCCTAAATATAATTTTAGGCTTTACCGAAATTTCTATTTCAAACTAGAAATAATAAGTGGAAACACATTCTCGAAAAATGTAAGCTAATTTGTATGCTGAGTAGGTTTTTCTGCTAAAATAACTACGTGTATAGGCATAAGACTTTGCGTTTTACTCCTTAGGTTAAATTTTATTTTCTAACATTGAAATTTGTTTGCTTTATATGGAAAGTTTTTTGTTCGGGACTACCAAACAAGTAAGTTTGGAGGTATTTGATAACACTAATTTTATCTTTATTTTAATATAGTTTTTGTTTAGTAATTAATTCTTTTATAGTTATATTTATTAATTAAGTTTATAATTTATTTCTTTTTATACTTAAGGATAATTTGGGCTACAATTATCAACTTGAAGCTAACATGATTGATTCGGAGAAAAATCTGAGAAAATCTTGAAAATATCTAAGTACATGCCCCCTAGTCATTGGTGTTATATGGGGCGTGACCTATGTCACGGTTCGTGCCTTCTTCCAGAGAAATTTCAACATTAATTCCGCTTACACGCCCACACTTCTTGGGCGTAACCTTCAGGTCTGAGTAAGAGGTGGGAAATCCGCGCTGAGGCCTCCTGTCTAGTCTTTTGAGAGCCTTGTCCAGAGGGTCGTTTGAAGAGAGTAAGGGCGAGCTGCATCTTCAATTCTGAGCTTTAGGAGGGACCGACTTTGTTGGTTCCAACACTAACTATCACATCCACAGTAAGAACAAAAGAAAAAGGCAACCAGACAACACAAAAATTTTATAGTGGTTCCCCAACCTGGGTACATCCACTATTCTACTACCCTGGTAGGAATCCACTCAGGTTCCCGAGGAGATGAAAGAAGAAGAAGAAGACTCTTGATTTGAATAGTTGTTCTTCTTCTTCTGAAAGTTATTCTTCTTCTGGTCTAGCAGTTCTTTCTTTCTAGCACTTTGTTGTCAAGAGAGAGCGAGATTAGAGTGAATCCTTATTGCAATACGATGGTGTTCTACTCTTCCTGACTTGTTTTCTGTGTGTCTGTCTCTGTTGTATGTTTGGGAAGAGGAAAATCCATCTTTTATATTTTCTATGTAAACGTCCTTTTTAATTTCGAAATCCTTTCTGTATTCAATGCTGACGGCCAGAGAATATTTTGCATTGATTGATTTCCCCAACTGTCCCTTTGGAAAACGGCGGGCTATAATCCTGATGAAGACCATAATTAATGCTCTTGTCTAACAGTAATATTCAGAGAATATTAGAGCATTAATTACTCAGGAATCATTGCAATATAATAGGAACAGAAGAGGGAAACAGACAAGTCTGGATTCATCGACCTAAGTCCATAGTTCGTTGAGCTGAGAATAGCTATTCGTCGAGCTGAGGTCCAAGATCGTCGACCTCTCAATGGCTGACTACTGCTTAATGACTTTCCTATTCTTTGCACAGAGTTCATCGAGCTGATATCCAAGATCGTCGACCTGAGACCTGAGAACTGAGTTCGTCTAGCTGAGGTGCAAGATCGTCGACCTGAGTTTTGATTCTGGACTAAGACTATTTTCTGGTGCTGAGTGTTGAAACATCATTTTGGCGTTGAGTGTGATGTTCTCTGTCGTTGAGTGTTGAAACATCATTTTGGTATTGAGTGTGATGTTCTCTATCGGTTAGTGTTGAAACATCATTTTGGCATTGAGTGTAATTTCCTCTATCATTGAGTGTTGAATCATCATTCTGGCATTGAGTATGATGTCCTCTGTCATTGAGTGTTGAATCATCTGATTTAGAATTAGTCGATCTGGGACCAGAGAACAAAGTTCGTCTAGCTGATGTTCTAAGTTTGTCGACTGAAGATTGACTTAGAAGTGTTGTCACTTTGTCCAAAGTTTGTCGAGCTGAGAACCAAGTTTATCGAGCTTAGCTCAGAGAATTGTCTCTGAGTTCGTCGAGCTGAGCACGACTTTCGTCGACTTGAGATCGACAAACATGGAAATCTTTTTCTAAGTCTTGAATTTTCTCTAAGTCTTGAGTCTCTGGCAGTGTTGGAGGCTGGTCCCTAACATTGTTGACTCTAAGGACTAGACCTAGACTTTAGGACACAACCATGACCCTGGCTATACATGTTGGGTCATATCCTAACTTAGTGAACCTAGCCCAAATCAAACTAGGGATCCAACAATCTCCCCCTAGTTGGGTGAGGTCACTAAGTACAGACTCAATGATAAAAGGAAATGTACAAAGCAAGAAAATATATATCTGGTAGAGAATGAAATAATATATATGCAGCAGATATATTTACACAGTTAGCTTTGTATCATAGAACATAGTTTTTAAAAATTATACCATACACATAGGAGTTCAGGTTCTATTTCTTCTGTTTCTTTGCCTCTTTGCTCTTATCCCCAGGCTGAGTAAATATGATTTCCCTATTAGGATTAACATCTTCTTTCTTTGATATGTACATATATGCTGCTCCAATCACTATTAGGGTGGAGGTTCTGGGTACTATAGCCTCTGGGTGTATTGCCATGTACTCTACAGATTAAACACTTTCTTGCTCACATGAATTTTATCCAGTTCTTTTTCTCTGTATGAAGACATAGTTGTTAACTTTGTTGGATCTTCACCTTCTTCTCTAGCCTTCTTTATTTTTGACAGACCAATCAACTCTTGGAGCCGAGCCATCCTGAAGTTGGGATCAACATCCCTACTAACAAATAATTGATAATCTTGTGGGGGTAGCAGGGTAACAGGCTTAAATTGAGTGAACTATGCTTGGAAATTTGTTACTTTTTGCCTTTCATCACTCTGAGTATAAAGAGACTTTGGATGAGCAGTCTCACTATATTTTCTTTTG
Organism: Platanthera zijinensis; assembly: GCA_039513925.1. NCBI lineage: Eukaryota > Viridiplantae > Streptophyta > Magnoliopsida > Asparagales > Orchidaceae > Platanthera > Platanthera zijinensis. The sequence continues at coordinate 79,975,867 of CM077093.1, read as the reverse complement.
GGATTGTGGAATTCTGTGTGCCTTCTTTATTGAGCTTGCTGTTTGGGTGGTGAGAACTCTTGTTTCTTATAAACTACGTCCTTTATTTGCTCTATAGAACTGACATTCCTTTCCTAGCTACTTCCTTGAGAATGATGTCTAGATGACCTTTACTGCCTTTGATATGTTTTGGTGAAGGATGTAGGCTTAGAAGGTGCATCTATCCCTTGAGAAGTAGTTCCTAAGGCACCAGCAGTAGGAGGGGGAGGAGGAGGAGGAGGTCCTCTCTTGAATTTCTATAAGGGAGGAGAATATCTCTTGCTCTTCTTCCTTGCCTTTTGTTCATTTTTGGACAGCCACATCCAAGCTGGCATACCCTTGTATGGAATTATGTTCTGTAGAATATAATAGGGTGTATCATTTGCTGGATTGGGTTTTGGGGTAGGAGGTGGATGAGCTTTCCTTTTCTTTGAAACTTTCTTCCTCTTTGGGTCCTCATCATATTCATCATAATCATCATTATCATTAGAAGGCTGAGGATTGTCATACATGGCATCAATATCTCTTATTGTGTCATCAGAAGTTGTTGTCTTTTCTGTCTTTGAAGAAACTGGAGGGGAAACTAGAGAACTGTGTACATCAGTGCTTTGAGCAGTTGATTTATTTTCTTTCTCAATATCAGCCATTACCAGTGCATCTAGATCAGGCATTGGAGAATCATCCATAATATAGACTGGTGCTATAGGGGATGAGATGGTGAAGGAAGAAATTCTAGGAAGAGACTCTTGAGCTGCAAAAGTGGCCTTGAGCCAAATTGGTGTGGTATATAGAATTATAGCCATAGATGGCTTAGTGCTATCTGTTGGTACATCTTCTGCTATAGCTTCTTATTATACATCTTCTGCTATAACTTCTTCCGGTACATCTACTGTTGTTTCTTCTTCTGTTGCTACATCTTCTGCTGTAACTTCTACTGTATCCATATCCTTTTCAACTGATTCTGCTACTGCTGCTTCTACTACAACTGCTGCTTCTTCTTCATGAAGTATCTCCCCCTGCCTAGTTTCAGTAGGTACTGAAGCCAGTCCCCCAACTAAAGAGGGAGCAGTAGTTAAGGCAATAATTTGTGCAGCTAGAGAGGAGATGGAGATAGCAAGAGGAGAGATAGCCTCTGCTATGAGTGATTTTAATAGGGGTGTAAAGAGGGTAATGAGTGGGGAGACAAGGGAGGGATCCAAGTGTGGAGAGGTAGATGTTGTGGAAGTGGTTGGTTGAGTGGATATGGTAGTTGCTGGTGGAGTTAGAGGTGAAGGTGGAGGTGGGATTTGAGTGTCTATGAGAGAGTCATTTGGAGGAGAGGGAGTGTTTAGTGGTGATGATAAGAGGTTGAAGAATGAGAGGGATGATAGGTTGGTTTGGGGGATATTAGCAAGATTATGTGGAAGGGGAGATTGGGGTGGTGAGGGTACAGATGTGCCATGCTGGGGGGATGGAGTATTGGAGGGAATGTTTGTTGGAGAAGAAGTAATTTGGGATGCTGGAGGTGTAGAGGTAGGGACTGTAATGGTAATAGGGACTGTAATGGTAGTGGCAAGAATTTGGGATGCTGGAGGTGTATAGGTAGGTACTGGAATGGTAGTGGAAGGTGGGGTTGGTTGTATTGCTGTTTGGGATGAAACCTGAGGAGCTGGAGGTGGTGGAGGGGTGGAAGAGATCTTTTCATGGGGTGGGGAGTGGCTGGTACAGCCCTGGTACTCTCAAAAGTTCTGGTGGAAGAGGAGGGATCCTTTGTTGGCTTAGTGATTGTCCTCTACCACTTGCTAAACAGAGCACAAGTGAGTCTCTTGCTAGAATTAATGAATTTTGTCGTGGAGACCAGTGACTCAGCAGCCTTCTCCTTGAGGAAGATCCCTAGGATCCTTCCAAAGCAAACCTCCTTTTTGTTGTTCTTCTTTCTAATCAGATCAAATAAGATCTTTGCCCGGTTCACTGTCTTTTTATTCACTATAGCACACATGACCAGGAACTGATGCCTTGTGATATAGTCTGAAAGTGAGGGGATAAGTTGTAAACTACTCTAGAGGGGGGGTGAATAGAGTATTCAAAATTTTATGAACACTTAGTCAGCTCCCTTGGAGTTTATTTGCGGAATAAAAAATCTGATACTTGAACCCTAAGAGCCTAACACAGTGAAGTGCACAAGTGAAGAAGTTGACTGAAATTTCAGTTAACTACAAGCCTATCACAGCAACTAGCAATCCTAGGTAGTTCTATCACAGCCACAGAATAAAATGAATAAACAAGATAACCAGATGGACACAGGATATATAGTGGTTCCCTTTAAATAGGTACATCCACTCTTCTACCACCCTGGTAGGAATCCACTACAGGTTTTTGCTAAGGTGCCCTGCCACCAATGATCTGATTCAGGTAGATCAAACAGACCCTTTGAGCTTTTGATAAGGATGCTCAACCACAGGTTGTTGATAAGGTGCCCTGTCACCAACGTTCACTTTTGAAGAGGTGTGAACAAACTCTTTTTACAAAGGGGTTGAGAGGGTTAGATTATCTTCTCTGTTTTAAATACAGATTAGAGAAGATTTGTGGATTCTCTAAAGAATCAAAGTCTCCCCCTGGCTCAGTGGAAGTCCAGGGAAAGCCTTTGCTTCAGGATGAAGGAGTTTCAGATAAACTGAAACTAAATCCTCAGAGATCTGAAGACTGATTTTTATCAGGTCTTAAGATTCTGGAGCACTTGAAGCAGAACTGAAGCTCTTTCTGAAGTCTTGAAAAACTCTAAGCAAATTGCTCAGGAGACTTGAGAATGAAAGATGATTGCTCTGGGCTTTTGCTTCAGGAAAACTTTTCTTCTTCTTGTTGTGAGATTGTGAAGAGCTGCTCTGATGATGCTTGAGCGAAATGGACAATATTTCTCTGTGTCTGTAACTTCTTCTTTTCTGAGAGAAGAATCTCTTTTAAATATGTCTTCACGTTTTTCTTTTGGAACGGCTCTATTGATTTGAATTCTCGAGCCCTGCAACAGATTATCTCAAAATAGAATATAGCAATAGGAATGGAATGGCCTATTAACTTTCTGTCAGTCCCAATAAGGAATAAAATTAGCGGGAAAAATATCTCAGCATAAAGACGTACCATTCTTGGAAATAGTACATAGTACCAACGGCTAGAAAACAGGCTGGAAAGATAAAGTCAACGTAATTTGTATAATAGGACAAAATGCTTTATCAAGAATACTGAATCCCGTGATTTATGCTTGACAGAATTTGTAATCAATTTATTTGAATTTAAACCATAAATTTAGCAACAATAATATCAGAGAATCAATCTAACCACCAACTAAAACACTTGGAAATAAACCAAGGAATAGAATAATACAAAAAGATAAAGGCAGACAGAAATCGTCGAACAGGAGTTCGAAGATCGTCGACCTACTAACAGATCGTCGACTAAAAACAGAAGTCTGTCGAAACAGAAATCGTCGAACGGAAATCATCGACCAACTCAAACTATCGTCGACCAAAGCAAAAGATCTGTCGAGACAGATAACGTCGACCAGAAAACGTCGACCAGCTAATAGAGAGTCGACCAGCTAACAGATAGTCGACCAGCAAAGGCAAATATCTGTCGAGACAGAAATCGTGAAGCAAGAACACGATCGTCGATCTGTTGATGACAGATCGTCGACCAACCTTCAGAGCGTAGTAAGCTTGCTCTGAGATCGTCGACCAACGGTCGACGATAATTGTCTTGACTCAACGATTCGATAGCCCTGCTATCGTCGATCAATGATCGACGATCGCGAGGCCTCGTTCGACGATAGTCGAACGGAAAAAGCCTTAACCAAAACACATTCTAAAACTACTAGCCTAAACTCTAGGTTAGTCATATACTGCCCTAGGGAGACTAAGCAAAGTCTAAACATGATCATATATCTTTATATGGATCAAGAGGGGCTGGAAAGGGATTACATAAGCCAAATCACATCTAGGGTACCAACAATCTCCCCCTATTTGGGTTATGTTATCCAATCCAATTTAAAGGCTAAAGCAGACAACAACAGATCTAAAGATTAACCAGAATGTTAAAACACAGGCAATACACAGAAAATATAACAAGCATAAATCAGCAGAAATGGAATGTATCAAGCAGATTTATCAGCATGTTTAGCATCAGATGAGTTTTTGGGTATTGCAGCTGGTTTGAAAATAATCTCTCTGTTAGGGTTTGCTGCTTGTCTCTTGGATAGCATTAGATCATGTTCACCTATGATTTTCTTTTCAGCATAACTTGGTAGAACTGCAGCAGGATGTAGTCTCATGTATTCCTCAGTGTCAAAGGCTTCTGGATTGACTTGAATTCTGCTGAGTTCCTTTTCTCTGAATTCTGACATTGTTGAGTAGGCTGTAGGATCTAGTCCTTGAGATTTGGCTCTCTCCATCAAGCTTAGTGCAATAGACTCTTTGAATCTTGCCATAGAGGCAATCCTTTCAGCTTCAGTTTTATCTGATGGAGAGGGAGGTCTATCAGTATCTGTATGAGCTGCAATCTCTATGTTTCTTTGAAGAGCTGTAGCAAGTTTGCTTGAATCAAGAGGAATCTGCACAGCCTTCTTAGGATCAGTTTGAGTATATAGAGATCTTGGAGGTGCAAGCTCAATAAACTTTTTGTGGGATTTTTCTGAAAAGACCACTCTTTTTCCTTTTGATTCAGTTGTCTCAGCAGCAGCAGCAGGTTTTCTTGAAGAAGAGGATGAACCTTTCATGGGAGGAGGAGGAGAGAATGAAGGTTGCTGAAAGGTCATCTCCTTTATTTGTTCCACGAGAGCATTGTCATTTCTTTTTCTTCCCTGTCCTGAAACATCTTGGCCTCCCTGGCTTTGATTACTCCTTCTTTGGTAGGTCTGAGAAGTGTTAGAACTGGCTGACCTTGCAGAGGGGGCAGAAGATAGACTTCCAGAGGCTCCAGCACCAGGAGGTGGAGGAGGACCTCTGGGGGGGAATTTTTGAACAGGAGTGTCATATCTCTTTGTCCTCTTCTTCTCTTTAGTCTGATTCTTTGACAGTCTCATCCATGGCTGAAATTCCTTGCTCTTAGGATCTATTCCCTTCAGAATGTAATAGGGAACATCCTTGTTAAGATTGGCAGTAGGAGGAGCAGGAGCTTTTCTTTTCTTGGAGGCAGCTCTTTTCCTTTTCTTAGTGGAGTCAGAATCATCAGAATCATCATCATCATCATCAGAATGAGATGAGTCTTTCCCAGCATAATCATCAAAGTCAAGTTCAGAAGGATCCTTGACAGCAGGTTCAGCTTTGTCTTTCTTTTCTCTTTCTTCTTTCTCTTTAGCTTCCTCAATGGCATCTTGCCTAAGAAGGGCATCAAGATCCACATTTGGAGACCTCTTCCAGAGTTCTGATTCTGGATACAACTCAGGAACTGTCTTGGGGACCAGTTCTGCAATAGAAGGAATGGATAGAGGATAGGTAAGGATAGGTGGAGAAAAGATGACGATATCTGCAGGGGCAGATGCTTTCTCTAGAGAGATGGCTAGGGAATCCAGATGATAATTAGCCATCCCTTCAATGTACTCAGAGGCAATGTTCTCAGCCACAAAGGCTATAAATTGTTCTAGGTTTAGAGTACCTGAGCTTGAGTCCATTTCAGTCATCTTGGGAGCATTGTCTGCCCTATCTTGCACATCTTCAATTTCTTCAGCAGCAGCATCAGTAGGGATGTTGATGTTTTCAGCAGCAGCATTTATGGTTGTGCCTGCATGCAAAGAGAGATAGGTTAACAACCAAGTGGGAATAAAATATTCCCCCCAAGGTGAACAAACAACAGGTAATAGATAGGATTACCTGAAGATCTACACAGGATACCACTTTGCATCTAGGAAGGAGGTTATAATTCCTTCTAGATGTTCAGTGACATCAGGGATAGACACCTCTGCAAGGCACAAGAGGAGTGCCATACAGGAAAAGAAAAGAGTATCCTTGACCAAGGGGTCATCAAGGTACTCAGGTCTATAAGGGACCATTTTCTCTTGAAAAGAGGGAACAAGAGGAGTAGATGTGAGTGAGGACTCACAGTCTAGATTAAGATAGGATTCTAAATCTTTATCAGAATCAGGGGACTTAGCAGCATCAACTTGCAATACTGATGTGAGATCATCAGCAGCTGTGATGGAAAGGAAAGAATAAGAAATTAACTCAAAGTTGGAGTTTGAATTAATTAGAATCTTAAATAAAGCTATACCATCAGGTTGAGCAGCATCATTCTCACAAACGTCCATGGGGATTTCCTCATTTTCTTTTTCAGGAACTTCTTCCTCAGAAGCTAGATTCACTAGGGAGTGAATGTCTTTGTTAGATACAAATATCAAATTGAAGTCCTGATTATATCCTTTGGAGGAAGAGTTTTAAGGTTTACCTTCTGGTTCTTTCTCTGGACTCTCTTGAGGTTCTTCTACAGTTTCTTGAAGGGGAAGAGAGGAATTGTCCTGAAGGGTCAGGGCATCACCTGAGACCACTTCAACAGACATCTCCCCCTGCATGACTTCAGTGGGGACTGGAGTCATGCATCTTACAGAAGGGGGCTCAGCAGAAGATGAGATGGATTTGATGGCATCAGTGAGAGAATTGATGGATGCAATGAGAGGGGCATTTGCAGCCTCAATCATTTTTTGGATGGAGGGAGTAATGAGCTCAACAAGGTGTGCAAGCATTTCAGGGGATATCTGAAATGCTGATGATGTAGAGGTGGATGGAATGGAAGCAGGATGATCTGCCACATGATCAAAGGAATCATGTGGAGATGGGTGGTCATCAGCATGAGTGTGGGATTCATGTTGAGAAAGATTTGTGAGGATGGTAGCAGTCACCATGTCAACACTGGCTGAAGCTGCCAGGTGTTGTGGTGTTGGTGACTGGTGTGGAGATGCAGGTGGAATGAAGGATGCATGTTGTGGTGGCACTGCAGGTGTTGTAGAAAGTAATGCATGAGATGAGGATGCAGGGGTTGCTGAGCCTTCCCCAGTAAGCGGGAGAGCGGCCGAATCAGCCCTTGTGTCTGAAGGAGGGTTAGGATCAACCCTGGCTGACTTCTTGATAATCCTCTGGGATTTCTTGAATAGAGAAGGGTCCAACCTCTTGCTAGCGTTGACTGCGGATGGTGCAGAAACAAGCAGCAGGGGTGCTTTCACATACAGAAACACACCCAGTACCCTGGCAAGATTTACTTCTTTCTGATTGTTCTTTCTCCTTATTAGTTCAAACAGAACTTTTCCCCAGGCAATCTGTGCCTTATTCACCAAAGCTGACATCAGGGCAAACTGTTGCCGGTTGATATTGTCATGAGCAGAATGTTTTCCCAAAACGACCTTGCCCACCAGGTCGGCCAGAAACTTGTATTCTGGAGACAAGTTTATCTTCAGCAACTTAGCCGGAATTCCTTCGGCATGGCCCATCACAGTGAGCATGCGGCCATATTCCTCTGTGCTTTGCTCATATTCCTCAGTTCCTGTTGGCAGTCCAAACAACTCAGTCAATACTTCAGGAGTCAGAGTGACCTCCTCGCCATTTATCTTTCCTGTCATGGCGTCGTCGCTGGAGGACGAAGTGTATACCCATTCTCGTATCTCCGGTATGTTAATCTTAGGTACGGATGACATGAATCTCTTGAGGCCTTGCTCTTCACATAGCTGCAGGATATCTTGGATTGGTTGATCGCATCGGCTGAAAGAATCGAAGTCGACACAGAAGCCAGTGTCGAACTTCATCCCAAAGAGAACAGCAGAAGGAATCGCCATAGGATTTGAGAGAAGATGGCGAATCGAGAAGCAAAACAGGGGAGAAGAGAATCGCGCGGGATTAGAGTTCGAGAGCGAATTCTAAGCCAGAAGAAGGAATATGAAAAGACGGAGCGGAAGGACGACGATCTTCAGACCTAAATCGACTATTAGAAACAAATCTGCGATCGTCGAACCCGGAATAAAATCGGTCGTCGAACACAGACCGACGATAGTCAATGTTTGACTAAATCGGTAAACATCGACCGACTACACGCAATTACCACGATCGTCGATCAATATATGATGGTCGACGATTCTCCACACAGCACAGAAAATCTGTCGTCGACCATTGGTCGACGATAGATACCTAAGGAGAGATCGTTGACCAGTTGGTCGACGATTTCTGCCTTACTACAGAACGAGCTGTCGTCGACGGTTGGTCGACGATAGTTCTGACCTGGTCGAAGATCGTCGAGCAGTCGTTCGACGATTTTAGACAGAAAACAAAACTAACCAAATTTTCACTACTCTGAACCATTAATCATGCCAAGCTGGTTCAGGAAGAACAAATGCTTTTGTTCATCAAGGGGCTTAGTGAAAATATCTCCTCTCTGCAGGTCTGTGGATATAAATTCCATTGCTATCTTGTTCTTTTCCACATTATCTCTCAGAAAGTGATGTCTAATCTCAATGTGCTTGGTTCTGGAGTGGTGCACAGGATTTTGAGCAATTGATATTGCACTGGTACTGTCACACAGAATTTTTGTGTTTGAGTGTGTGTACCCATAATCCACTAGCTGATTTTGAATCCACAGGATCTGTGAACAGCAACTAGCTGCTGCTATATATTCAGCCTCAGCAGTTGAAGTAGACACAGATGCCTGTTTCTTGCAAAACCAAGAGACAAGTCTCTCTCCCAGGAACTGACAAGTCCCTGAGGTGCTTTTCCTGTCAACTCTACACCCAGCATAATCAGCATCTGAATATCCAATTAATTCAAATCCTGACTCAGCTGGGTACCACAGTCCTAAGTTAGGGCATCCCTTAAGGTATCTCAAGATCCTCTTGAGGAGAGTTAAGTGAGATTCCTTTGGGTTGACCTGAAACCTAGCACATAGGCATGTAGCAAACATTATGTCAGGCCTACTTGCAGTCAAATACAGCAGGGAACCAACAATGGCTCTATAATTCTTTTGATCAACAGGCTTGCCATTAACATCAGAATCAATAACTGCATTTGAGGCCATAGGTGTGCTCATTGATGAAGCATCAGACATTCCAAATCTTTTAACCAGCTCTCTGGCATATTTTGATTGAGAAATGAAAATGCCATCAACACTCTGTTTCACTTGGAGACCAAGGAAATAGGATAACTCACCCATGCTGCTCATCTCAAACTTAGAGTGCATTAGTTCAGAGAACCTCTTGCATAGTTTGGGATCAGTAGAGCCAAATATAATGTCATCTACATAGATTTGAACTAACAGTTGTGAGTCCTTATGATGTCTAATGAATAGGGTTCTATCTACTACACCTCTCACAAACTTGTGTTCTAGAAGAAAATTTGCTAAGGTCTCATACCAAGCTCTAGGAGCTTGCTTAAGTCCATATAGAGCCTTTTGGAGTTTGAACACATGAGTGGGTAAGGTTGATGAAACAAACCCTGGTGGTTGTTCAACAAACACTTCTTCCTTTAAATCTCCATTGAGGAAGGCACTCTTCACATCCATTTGGAAGACCTTAAATCTTTTATAGGCAGCATAGGCTAGGAAAATCCTAATGGCTTCTAGTCTGGCTACAGGGGCAAAAGTCTGATCATAATCTATGCCTTCCTCCTGTCTATAACCTTGAGCTACTAGCCTAGCTTTATTTCTAACTACTATGCCTTGGGCATCAAGCTTGTTTCTAAACACCCACTTGGTGCCTATGATCCGTTGGCCTCTTGGTCTTGGAACCAAGGTCCAAACTTTACATCTTTCAAACTGGTTAAGCTCCTCTTGCATTGCTATAATCCAGTGGGGATCAAGCTCAGCATCTTTAATGGTTAGGGGCTCAACCTGAGAAAGGAAACAAGCAAACATCACATTTTTGTTGAGTTGATGTCTTGTCTGGACTCCTGCTGAAATGTCTCCAATCACTTGAGATACAGGGTGATCTCTAAGTGTGACAAGATCAGTAGGTTCAACAATGATCTGATCTTCAACAGTTTCAAGATTTAATTCCTCATGTGGAATTTGATCAACTGTTGGAGCAGGTGCTTTAACTTCAAGCAGTTCTACATCAGATTCAGAATCTGAGGGAGCAACCTGAGGAGTTTGTTGGGGATGATTCTCCTGTGTGAGTCTCAAACCTTCCAAATCCTTACTTACTCCTAGGACTTGCACTGTACTATTAGAAGAAGAATCCTTCTCCTTATAATACATGACTGTCTCATCAAAAGAGACATGTGCAGACTCTTCTATCTTAAGAGAGGATTTATTAAGGACCCTATAGGCTTTGCTTACTTGAGAGTATCCTAGAAAAACTCCCATTGATGCTTTTGCCTCAAATTTTCTATGGTATTCTTTGTTATTGTTATGAACAAAAGCAACACAGCCAAATACTCTAAAATAGTCTATTTTAGGTTTCACTTGCTTAAGTAATTCATAGGGAGTCTTACCCTTAAGTTTATGTATCAGACTTCTGTTCAATACATAGTTAGCTGTGCTAACTGCTTCAGCCCAAAAGGACAGAGGCATGTTAGCATCTGCCAACAATGTACTTGCAGCTTCAATTAGGGTTCTGTTTTTCCTTTCAACTACCCCATTTTGTTGAGGAGTTCTAGGAGCAGAGAAGCTATGTTTGATACCTTCCTTCTCACAGAATTCTTGCATAAGAAGAGACTCAAACTCAGTACCATGATCACTTCTGATCAAGGCAATCTGAGTAGAATACTCACTCTGTATACACTTTAGAAAGTCTGTAAGAACCTTGAAGTTATTAGCCTTAGTTCTCAAGAAGAATACCCAAGTGAACCTGGAGAAGTCATCTACAATTACTAGAGTGTAAGACTTCCCTCCAAGACTCTGCACAGCAATAGGACCAAATAAGTCCAAATGTAGCAAGTACAGAATCCTGGGAGAATCACTTTTATTAACTGATTTAAAGCTATTTCTTGTTTGCTTTCCTAGTTGACAAGCTTTGCAAAGGCCTTCCTTCTTGTAGGGGCAAGAAGGTAATCCTCTTACAAGATTGTATTTAGCCAACCTAGAAATGTTTTTCAAATTCACATGACTAAGTCTCTTATGCCAAAGGGTATTATTACTGGTTACTTCATTAAATAAGCATATTTCAGATTTGGAGGAATTAAAATCTACAACATAAACATTTCCAATTCTAATGCCTACTAACACCACAGTATTATTTAAAGAAATATTGCAGGCAGTGTCAGTAAACCATACCTTGTATCCAGCATCACACATTTGACTTACAGAGATTAGGTTGTGCTTTAGTCCTGAGATATAAGCTACCTTCTTGAAGGTTACAGCTCCTATGGTGAAGCTGCCATACCCTTCAGTCTGTCCACAGCTGGAATCCCCAAATACAACTTTTGGTCCCAGCTTGGCTTTGAAACCTGACAGGTTCTTCTTCTTTCCTGTCATATGCTTTGAGCATCCACTATCCAGATACCATTTGTCATGTATGACTGGATAGGTCTTCACCTGCAGAAAGAACAGTTATACATTGTGGACCCAGGTTACCTTGGGTCCAGTATTCTTCACAAAAGAAAAACTAGATATAAAAGATTTTGCAGGCTTTGATTTATATCCTAAAGGGTGTGATCTCCTAGGTGGGATAATCCATTCAGTTGAAGGATTAAACAACCTGGGGTGGTGATTAGGATTTGAAGTTCTGGAAGTTTGATTTTTATTTTCCAGCTTAAGTCCAGATCGTCGATCAATGGTCGACGATCGCAAGCCATATCGTCGATCATTTATAGTAGAGCTATATTCTGGATTCAACGATCGTCGATCACTGGTCGACGACTCAAGATGAGATCGTCGACCTCCTGCACCAAAGCTATTATACTCAGTGTAGGTGTTCAGCGATCGTCGATAGTCGTTCGACGATTGGTTTGACGATCGTCGATTAATGTTCGACGATTTTTGTAAAGCTAGAAATTTTTTCTTCCTATTCTCTTTCTTAATCTTATTCTGAATTTTCTTGCACTTTTCAATTTCCTCAGTATTCTTTATTCCTGATTCAGAAACAAATTTTACTGGAGTGCTAAATCTCTCCTTTGTGAGGAGGATGGGTTCACTAGGTGTAGCACCTAAGCCTAGTTTATCATTACCAACCCTAGTGTTTGCTATACAGGTTATTTCAGATAATTTGAGGCTTCTGCCATTTAATTGTTCTTCTAACCTCTTAGATTTAGCTAGTTCTAATTTTAGGAATGTTACTTCTTCTTTTGAGCTTTCTAATTCCTTTTCTAATCTGATTATTTCAGTGCATTCCATGTCTAGTTCCATTATTTTTAATCTAAGTGACTTAATTTCTTTTTCAGATAATAGTAAATCTAAACATAGAGTTTTAAATTTTAGTTTGAACTCAGGAGATGAGAAGTCAAATGAGTCGATTACCTGGTCCTCCATAAAGGAATATTCTTCATTGTCTCCTTCTTCTTCAGAATTCTCTGCAGCTGACAGAGAGCTGCAGGCATCAATGGCCATGAGGCAGACCTCTTTGGCTTTCTTCTCTTCTTCTTCTTCTGAATCACTGGAGCTAGAGGAGCAGGTATCCTCTTCTGTTTCACTCCAGGTAGCAGCCACAAATCCCTTGTCCTTCTTCTTGTATTTGTGTGATGAGGACTTGGAGTGGTGCTTCCTGTATTCTTTCTCATGTTTCTTCTCCTTGTACTTCTTCTCTGGACAATCTGGAGCAATGTGTCCAGGCTTGCTGCAAACATAACAAATGATTTCTTTAGATGGAGTCTTGTCATACCTTGGCTTGTCCTCATGCTTGGAGAACTTCTTTCTGAGGTCTCTTCTTCCCATGTTGAAGAATCTCTTGGCAATGAGTGCCAGTAACTCCTCATTTGATTGACTTCCTTCAGAAGTCTCAGCAGCCTTAAGAGCTAGAGAGTGCTCTTTCTTTGTAGGAGTAGGAGTCTTCACTTCAGTTACAGCAGCTCTACTCTTTAAAGTTTGCTCATATGACCTGAGCTTTCCCAACAGAGCTTCTGTGGTGAGTTCCACAGTGTTTCTTCCATCCTTGATGGGCCATATCCTTGAGTCCCATGAGATGGGAAGGCACATCAGGATCTTGTCATTGACTTCTGACAAGGTTATCTCCTTGTCTAAAGACCTCAGTTCACTTATTATTGAACTGAGTCTTGTGTACATGGTGTCAATGTCTTCAGCATCATCTTTCTTGAAGTTTTCATACTGAGAGGTGAGATTGGATCTCCTGTCCTTCCTCTCATCAGCTGAGCCAGCAACTATGTGGTTGAGGGAATCCCACATAGCTTTGGCTGAGGTACATTCAGCCAGCTTCTGGAATATCTCATCAGACATTGTCTGAGCTAGGATATTCATTGCTTTAGCATCAGCTGCTTTTGCCTTCTTGTAAGTTTCATTGTAGTCAGGTGGTGGCACAGCACTGAGATCAGCAGAAGTGGAAGCAGCAGCAGGCCTAGCAGGTGGTCCTGTCAAAATAGAAGAAAAAATATCTTCATCAATAGAATTCATGTATAGTCTTATCCTGGCCTTCCATATGCCAAACTTGGACAAGTTGCATACAGGAGGTCTGGTGCTTGAATAATCCTTAGACTGGGCCATGTGTGAAAGTGTTTGTGAATGGTATCAGGAAACAACTTATCACAGGATCTTTTAACTCAGGTGTTAGCCTGTATGAACAGCTAACCTCCCTCTGATACCAATTGAAAGTGAGGGGATAAGTTGTAAACTACTCTAGAGGGGGGGTGAATAGAGTATTCAAAATTTTATGACCACTTAGTCAGCTCCCTTGGAGTTTATTTGCGGAATAAAAAATCTGATACTTGAACCCTAAGAGCCTAACACAGTGAAGTGCACAAGTGAAGAAGTTGACTGAAATTTCAGTTAACTACAAGTCTATCACAGCAACTAGCAATCCTAGGTAGTTCTATCACAGCCACAGAATAAAATGAATAAACAAGATAACCAGATGGACACAGGATATATAGTGGTTCCCTTTAAATAGGTACATCCACTCTTCTACCACCCTGGTAGGAATCCACTACAGGTTTTTGCTAAGGTGCCCTGCCACCAATGATCTGATTCAGGTAGATCAAACAGACCCTTTGAGCTTTTGATAAGGATGCTCAACCACAGGTTGTTGATAAGGTGCCATGTCACCAACGTTCACTTTTGAAGAGGTGTGAACAAACTCTTTTTACAAAGGGGTTGAGAGGGTTAGATTATCTTCTCTGTTTTAAATACAGATTAGAGAAGATTTGTGGATTCTCTAAAGAATCAAAGTCTCCCCCTGGCTCAGTGGAAGTCCAGGGAAAGCCTTTGCTTCAGGATGAAGGAGTTTCAGATAAACTGAAACTAAATCCTCAGAGATCTGAAGACTGATTTTTATCAGGTCTTAAGATTCTGGAGCACTTGAAGCAGAACTGAAGCTCTTTCTGAAGTCTTGAAAAACTCTAAGCAAATTGCTCAGGAGACTTGAGAATGAAAGATGATTGCTCTGGGCTTTTGCTTCAGGAAAACTTTTCTTCTTCTTGTTGTGAGATTGTGAAGAGCTGCTCTGATGATGCTTGAGCGAAATGGACAATATTTCTCTGTGTCTGTAACTTCTTCTTTTCTGAGAGAAGAATCTCTTTTAAATATGTCTTCACGTTTTTCTTTTGGAACGGCTCTATTGATTTGAATTCTCGAGCCCTGCAACAGATTATCTCAAAATAGAATATAGCAATAGGAATGGAATGGCCTATTAACTTTCTGTCAGTCCCAATAAGGAATAAAATAAGTGGGAAAAATATCTCAGCATAAAGACGTACCATTCTTGGAAATAGTACATAGTACCAACGGCTAGAAAACAGGCTGGAAAGATAAAGTCAACGTAATTTGTATAATAGGACAAAATGCTTTATCAAGAATACTGAATCCCGTGATTTATGCTTGACAGAATTTGTAATCAATTTATTTGAATTTAAACCATAAATTTAGCAACAATAATATCAGAGAATCAATCTAACCACCAACTAAAACACTTGGAAATAAACCAAGGAATAGAATAAATACAAAAAGATAAAGGCAGACAGAAATCGTCGAACAGGAGTTCGAAGATCGTCGACCTACTAACAGATCGTCGACTAAAAACAGAAGTCTGTCGAAACAGAAATCGTCGAACGGAAATCGTCGACCAACTCAAACTATCGTCGACCAAAGCAAAAGATCTGTCGAGACAGATAACGTCGACCAGAAAACGTCGACCAGCTAATAGATAGTCGACCAGCTAACAGATAGTCGACCAGCAAAGGCAAATATCTGTCGAGACAGAAATCGTGAAGCAAGAACACGATCGTCGATCTGTTGATGACAGATCGTCGACCAACCTTCAGAGCGTAGTAAGCTTGCTCTGAGATCGTCGACCAACGGTCGACGATAATTGTCTTGACTCAACGATTCGATAGCCCTGCTATCGTCGATCAATGATCGACGATCGCGAGGCCTCGTTCGACGATAGTCGAACGGAAAAAGCCTTAACCAAAACACATTCTAAAACTACTAGCCTAAACTCTAGGTTAGTCATATACTGCCCTAGGGAGACTAAGCAAAGTCTAAACATGATCATATATCTTTATATGGATCAAGAGGGGCTCGAAAGGGATTACATAAGCCAAATCACATCTAGGGTACCAACATAGTCATGTGCAGTGTGCTTTCCTAGCAGCATCTTCCCCACAATGTATGCAAGAAACTTGTAATCTGCAGACAAATGTTTCTTGAGCAATTTATTGGGGGTTGTCCCGAATACCCCATCATGCTAAGCTTCATATCAAATTCCTCCAAATTTATTTCTAATTCTTCATCACCATTACTCAATCCAAAATTTTCAGTTAAAATATTTGGGGTATGAGAAACAGTAGTACCTGCGATTGTTCCAGTCATCGTATTTTCCTCTGTAGAAGCTGTGTAAACCCATTCCCTTATCTTTGTTCCTGATATCTTGATGCGGGTGGAGAGCAAAGTCTTCAACTGTTGGTCTTCAAGTAATTATAGAATATTCAGGAAGATGGGATCTGAGTATTGGAAAGATTCGAAGTCTAGGTCGAATCCCGTGTCAAACTTCATCGCCACTAGAGTTCCTGCGGGAATCGCCATGAGAGCACTTATAAGAGAAAACAAAGATCAAGTGCAAGAGAACTGAAAGCGCGGGACAGAGGTCTAAGAAAACCTAAATATAAGGTTTTCCGGAATATGAATCGACAGACTTCGTTCCATGAAAAAGAAATAGATCTTCGATCTGAGGTTGCTGAAATAATTTGAAGTTAAATAATTCGTCGCTCTCAGTCTTAAGGTTTGAAGACATTTCGTCGATCTCTAGTCGATGAAAGTTTTTCTGAAGAATGTTCATCAATCTCAGTTCCACGAGACTAACTTCACTTACAGACAGTTCGTTGATCTCTGGTCGACGAATATCTCAAGAACCTTTCCTAGTTTGTCAATCTCCGTTCAACGAACTCTGAAAAATTCGTCGAGTGCAGACAGAAACTAAACTAAGTCTTCTCCATTGATCATGCCAAGCTGATTTACAAAGAACAAGTGATTTCGTTCATCCAAGGTTTTGGTGAATATGTCAGCTCTTTGTAAATCAGTGTAGATATAGACAAGTTTAATTTTGTTTTTGTCTACACACTCTCTAATGAAATGATGCCTAATGTCTATATGCTTAGTCCTACTGTGATGGACTGGATTTCAGTTGAACCCATAGTCCAGGAGTTGGTTTTGAATCCACAACATCTGGGAACAACAACTGCCAGCTGTAATATATTTTGCTTTAGTAGTTGATGTGGACATAGATGATTGCTTCTTGCAAAACAAGGACACTAATCTCATACCAAGGAACTGGCAAGTTCCTGAGGTACTCTTTCTGTCAACTCTGCATCCAGCAAAGTCAGTATCTGAGTATCCAGTTAACTCAAACTTTGACTCAGTAGGATACCAGAGACCTAGACTAGGACAACCCTTTATATATCGTAAAATCCTTTTTAGAAAAATTAGATGAGATTCTTTAGGGTTTTCCTGGAACCTAAAACAAAGGAATGTGGCAAACATGATTTCAGGTCTGCTAGCTGTTAGGTATAGTAGGGATCCAACAATGCCCCTATATAATTTCTGATCCACAGGTTTCCTATGTCCATCAGAGTCTATTACAGCATTTGTAGCCATAAATGTTTTCTTTACTGAGGCATCAGCCATTCTAAACTTCTTAATAAGCTCTTTAATATATTTATCCTGGGAAATGAAGATGACATTAAGGAGCTGCTTCACTTGGAGACCAAGGAAGTAGGAGAGCTCACACATGCTACTCATCTCAAATTTTGAATGCATGAGGTCAGAGAACCTCTTGCATAATTTGGGATCTGTAGACCCAACTATAATGTCATCAACATATATTTGTACTACCAAGGTTTGATCCTTATGATGTCTAGTGAATAATGTTTTATCTATAATTCCTCTAATGAAATTATGCTCTATCAAGAAGCTATCTAAAGTCTCATACCAAGCTCTTGGAGCTTGCTTTAGACCATAGAGGGCTTTATGCAATTTAAAATCATGATAAGGATGAGTTGGAGAGATGAAACCTGGAGGTTGTTCAACATAAACCTCTTCCTTTATCACTCCATTCAGAAAGGCACTCTTCACATCCATTTGATAGACTTTGAACTTCTTGTAGGCAGCATAGGCAAGAAATATTCTGATTGCCTCCAATCTTACAATAAGTGCAAATGTTTGGTCATAGTCCATTCCCTCTTCTTGCCTATAACCTTGAGCGACAAGCCTAGCCTTGTTTCTCACAATTACACCTTGGACATACGGTTTGTTTTTGTATATCCTTTTGGTTCCAATAATTGGGTAGTCTTGGGGTCTTGGAACCAAATCCCAAACTCTACATCTCTCAAACTGGATGAATTCCTCTTGCATAGCAATGATCCACTGGGGATCTTGCTCAGCATCTTTTATGCTTTGAGGTTCAACTTGAGAGAGGAAACAAGCATGCATCAAGTCTTTGTTGAGTTGATGCCTTATCTATACACCTACTGTTATGTCTCCAATCACTTGGGATCTAGGGTGATCTCTAAGTGTGACAAGATCATTAGGTGGAGTTGGTTCACAACAGTTATTGGATTTAATTCCTCTTGTGGAATTGTATCAACTGTTGAAGGAAGTTGAACTGATTCCACAGTTTCTTCATCACTATCAGCTTCTGCTACTGATTGTGGAGGAGGATGTGATTCAGCCTTTGGGGTAAGGTCTAGATAGTCCAAATTCTCACACAAATTTGATAGCTGCAAAGTACTATTGGTAGAAATGTTTTCTCCTTGTAAAACATGTTAGTCTCATCAAAGGTTACATGCACAGACTCTTTAATCTTCAAAGATAATTTATTAAACACACTATAAGCTTTACTAACTTAGCAATATCCTAGAAAAAATCCCATTTCATCCTTTGCTTCAAATTTTTTAAGATACATCTTAACATTATTATGAATATAGCATACACATCCAAATACTTTAAAATAGGTGATTATTGGTTTCTTCCCTTTGAGTAGTTCATAGAGAGTCTTAAGCTTTAGTTTATGTATTTAACTCCTTTTCAGGACATAGTTTGTTGTGTTTACTGCCTCTGCCTAATAGGATAGGGACATGTAAGCATCTACAAGCAATGTAACTGTAGCTTCAATGAGTGTTCTATTTTTCCTTTCAACTACCCCTTTTTGTTGAGGAGTTCTAGGAGCTGAGAAGTAGTGCCTGATACCTTCCTTCTCATAGAACTCATGCATAAGAAGAGACTCAGACTCTGTACCATGATCACTTCTGATCAATACAACATGAGTAGAGTACTCAATCTGCATGGTCCTGAGAAAATCTGTAAGAACCTTAAAGGTATCTGAATAAGATCTCAAAAAAGAATACCCAAGTGAATTTGGAGAAGTCAACTATAACCACTAAGGTATAAGATTTCCCTCATAGGCTTTGTACAGCAATGTGGCCAAAAAGGTCCATATGTAGCAAGTACAATATCCTAGGTGAATCACTCTCATTAATAGATTTGAAACTAGATTTAGTTTGCTTTCCTAGTTGACAAGCCCTACAGAGGCCTTCCTTCTTGTAGGTGCCAGAAGGTAAACCTCTAACAAGGTTGTCCTTAGATAACCTAGCTATATTCTTATGGTATACATGACCTAATCTTTTATGGCATAAGCTAGTTTGACTACTAACAAAATTAAATAAACAAATTTCAGAAATAGCAGATTCAAAATTGTCTAAATAAATGTTGCCTTGTCTAATTCCTATTAAAACGGTTTTGTTGTTTAAGGAGATAGTGCATAAGGAGTTAGTGAAGCTTACTTGATAACCTGTATCACACAGTTGGCTTACTGATATCAGGTTATGCTTGAGACCATTGACATAGGTCACCTTTTTGAATGTAACATCTCCACATCTGAAATCTCCATAGCCTTCTATCAACCCAAAGCCTGAGTCCCCAAAAATTACCTTAGGGCCAGCCTTTGCTTTATAGTTGATAAGACATTCCTTGCAACCTGTTATATGTTTAGAGCAACCACTGTCCAGGTACCACTTGATTTGAATTACAGGGTTCTTTTCTACCTGTAAAGAAAAAGATTACAGGTTTCTGACACAGGATATCTTAGGTCCTTGTTATTTGACAAAATAATAACTTGAAATAAAGGAACATTCAGGCTGATCTTTATATCCTAGGGGATGATAACTTCTAGGGGGTATAATCCACTGACTAAAAGGATTAAAATTTTTATCAGCTTATATGTTTCTCTGATTATGAACTGGGTTCGACGAAGTTAAGTGAGTTCGTTGATCTGAGTTCGACGATCTTGATTGAGTTCTTCGATCTCTCCTCAAAGAATGGAAGTATCCATTCTCGGAGCCCCTGAAATGTCGATCTCCAGTGGATGACCCAAACTAATTTCATCGATCGTAGTTCGTATAATAATTTGGGCTATTATTTGCGTTTAGAGTTAGTTGTTCTGAGTTCGACAAACCGTGCCCATTTCATCCTTTTAAGTTCGACGAAAATTGCTGAACATAGTAATTTCTATGATTTCTCTTTCTCTCCTTGTTAAGGTTGGTTTTCTTAAGTTCTAGTTGCTTAAGAATTTCATTAACCTTATTAACTTGTTCAGTATTTTTCTTGCCTTTATCAGATATAAAATTTACTGGTTTTGATAGGTGATTCCTGTGAATTAGAATTGGTTCACTGGAGGAAGCATCTAATCCTAGCTTACTATTGTTTATTGTTCCATTTACAGTGCTAGTTATGTCTAATAGTTTTTAGCTTCTTCCTCTAAGAGTTTCTTCTAATTCTTTAGCCTTGCTTAATTCAGATTTTAGAAAGGTTATTTGATGGTTAGTAGATTTTAGTTCTTCAGAAAGTTTGATATTTTCAGCAATGATTTTATCTTGCTCTAATAGATTTTCCCTGAGGAGTTTGATTTCCTTCTCAGATCCTATTAGGTCTAAACACAAGCTTTTGAATTCTACTTTAAATTCTTCTGATTGAAAATCATAAGAAGCTATTACCTGATCCTCTTCAAAGAGGAGTTCTTCATCATCTGATTCTTTTGAGTCAGATCTGCTACTTCCATCTTCCATAGCCATGAGGCAAACTTCCTTTGCCTTCTTTTCCTCTTCATCTTCACTTGAGCTGGAGGAAGTTGATTCCTCTTCAGTGTCACTCCATGTTTTAGCAACAAAGCCCTTTTCCTTCTTCTTGTAATTGTATTTGCTGGAGGAAGCTTTGCTGTGATGACTTCTTCTGGAGTCCTTTTCTTTTCTCCTATCTTTCTTTTGGACTTCTAGACATTCAGAGATGAAGTGTCCTGGTTTCGTGCAACCAAAACAGACAGCCTCTTTAGTAGGGGTCTTGTCATACCTGGGTTTGTCTTCACTTCTAGATGGCCTTTTCCTGAAATCCTTTCTTGCTATCTTGTAGAATCTATTAGAAAAGAGACTCATACATTCATCATGCACTGGCAGACTTGGTGATTCTTATGCAGCTTTGAATGCTAGGCAATGCTCCTTTCTTGTTGGTGTTAGAGCTTTTGGTTCTGCAGCTGCTTCTCTTGATTTCACCAACTGCTCATAGGACTTGAGCTTACCCAACAGAGATTCAGTTGATATCTCTGCCATGCTCCTTGCTTCTCTGATGGGCCATATTTTGGAATCCCATGAGCTGGGGAAGCACATCAGAATTTTTTCATTGACCTCTGTAAGAGTAATCTCCTTGTCCAAGGTCCTTAGTTTATTGATGATGGAACTAAGCCTATTGTACATTGCTTCAACAGTCTCTACTTCATCCTTCTTTAAATTTTCATACTGAGTAATGAGGTTTGATCTTCTATCATTCCTCTCATCTGCTGATCCAGCCACCATTTGGTTCAAGGAGTCCTAAATGGCCTTAGCTGATGAGCACTCAGCAACCTTTTGAAAGATTTCATAAGACATTGTTTGAGCCAATATGTTCATGTCTCTGGCATCAGCTACCTTTGCCTTTTTCTGTGCATATGTCCATCCAGGGGGTGGGACTGCACTCATGTTAGTTGATGTAGATGGGGTTTAAGCTACTGGAGTTGGTGGTCCTATTAAGATACAGTTAAAAAAATCTTCATCAATAGAATTCATATATAACTTTATTCTTTCCTTCTACATGGCAGACTTGTTCAGGTTGCACATTGTAGGTCTGGTGCTTGCATAATATATGTTCTTGGCCATGCTGTCTATGTGAATCTAATAGAAATATAAAGAGATCCAACTTAGAATCTTTGGTTCAAGATTTAACTTGTACAACCAAAAGAACTCCCCTTTGATACCAATTAAAAGTGATGGTTAGATCTAATATACTCTAGACGGGGGGGGGGGGGGTGAATAGAGTATTTCTGAGTAATTAAAATCTTTTGCTGAATAATATAACTTGTTTCTAAACTCAGATGCTATATCACATTACATAAGATTAAACAAAAAAAAAATCACAGAATCCTAACTATCACAGCCACAGCAAGAACAAAAGAAAAAGACAACCAGACAACACAAGAATTTTATAGTGGTTCCCCAACCTTGGTTCATCCACTCTTCTACCACCCTGGTAGGAATCCACTCAGGTTTTTGATCAGGTGATCGCCACCAATGAGCTTTTGATCAGGTGCTCAAAAACCAAACCTAAAGTCTTTTGGTTAGGAAACTTGCAACTAGGAATCACTTTTGAAGGGAGTAGAGAACCCTTTTTATAGAGGAAGTGAGAGAGTGATGATGTCTTCTCTTTCTCAAGTATTCAACTGAGAAGACTCTGTGGATTTTATGGTGGCAAAAGCTCCCCCTGAAATACTGAATATATTCAGGGTGAAAGGAACTTTGCTTCAGGGTGATAGGCCTTCAAGCTTTTAGCTTCAACCAGAAGATCTTCAGGAACTTCTTTGACTGATGCAGTAGTTGTTGTCCTTTGAAAGTTCCTGAGGAGATGAAAGAAGAAGAAGACTCTTGATTTGAATAGTTGTTCTTCTTCTTCTGAAAGCTATTCTTCTTCTGTTCTAGCAGTTCTTTCTTTCTAGCACTTTGTTGCCAAGAGAGAGCGAGAGCAGAGAGAATCCTTGTTGCAAGATGATGGTGTTCTACTCTTCCTGACTGGTTTTTCGTGTGTCTGTCTCGGTTTTATGTTCTAGAAGAGGAAAAATCCATCTTTTATATTTTCTATGTAAACGTCCTTTTGAATTTCGAAATCCTTTCTGTATTTAATGTTTACGGACAGAGAATATTTTGCATTGATTGATTTCCCCAACTGTCCCTTTGGAAAACGGCAGGCAATAATCCTGATGAAGACCATAATCAATGCTCTTGTCTAACGTTAATATTCATAGAATATTAGAGCATTAATTACTCAGGAATCATTGCATTATAATAGGAACAGAAGAGGGAAACAGCCAAGTCTGGATTCATCGACCTGAGTCCATAGTTCGTCGAGTTAAGAATAGCTATTCGTCGAGCTGAGGTCCAAGATCATCGACCTCTGAATGGCTGACTATTGCTTGACGACTTTCCTATTCTGTGCTCCAATTTCGTCGAGCTGATGTCCAAAATCGTCGACCTGATACCTGAGAACTGAGTTCGTCTAACTGAGGTGCAAGATTGTCGACTTATGTTTTTATTCTAGACTTTGACTGTTTTCTGGTGCTGAGTGTTGAAACATCATTTTGGCGTTGAGTGTGATATTCTCTATCGTTGAGTGTTGAAACATCATTTTGGCGTTGAGTGTGATGTTCTCTGTCATTGAGTGTTGGAACATCATTTTTGCGTTGAGTGTAATGTCCTCTGTCATTGAGTGTTGAATCATCATTCTAGCATTGAGTGTGATGTCCTCTGTCGTTGAGTGTTAAATCATCTAATCTAGAATTAGTCGATCTGGGACCAGAGAACAGAGTTTTTCTAGCTGATGTTCTAGGTTTCTTGACTGAAGTTTGACTTAGAAGTGTTGTCACTTTGTCCAGAGTTCGTCGAGCTGGGAACCAAGTTCATCGAGCTCAGCTCAGAGAATTGTCTCTGAGTTCGTCGAGCTGAGCACGACTTTCGTCGACCTGAGATCGAAAAACATGGAGCTCTTTTTCTAAGTCTTGAATTTTCTCTAATTCTTGAGTCTCTAGCAGTGTTGGAGGCTGATCCCTGGCATTGTTGACTCTAAGGACTAGACCTAGACTTTAGAATACAACCATGACCCTTGCTATACATGTTGGGTCATATCCTAACTTAGTGAACCTAGCCCAAATCCAACTAGGGATCCAACAAAATGGTGTATATCATTGACTAGGATTCTGACTTTTTCAAATAGTGGGATATTGTTGGGAACATTGATCATAATGTCCTAGATTTGAAGAAGCCCCACATGTCAATAATATACATAATCTTGTATTTGAAATATCTATAAGTTAAAATATGAAGGATTTTCGTAATTGATTTATAAAATCATGTGGGTATACTATAAATTCAATTGGACATAAGTCAGCAAAGTCTAGAAGAAAAAATGTTGCCTAAGTACAAAAGTGTCGTGTCATTACACATCACTCGATGATAAAGGAATAAATGCGCCGACTGTATAATTTACACTCAAAGCCTTTGTGGAGAAGCAAAAAAATTGTCTAAGTACAAATGCGTCGAGTGAAGGTCTTTCACTCCACGGCTCCGCAGTGAAGCAGAAAGGTCCAAGTACTAATGTGTAAAGTTAAGGTCATTCACTCAACGCTTCAGCAGTAAGGCAGAAACTGTCTAAGTACTAAAGCATTAAGTAAAGGCTAATCACAAGACGCTTTAGCAGTAAAGCAAAAATAAAATACCAAAGTATAAATGTGTCGAGACACAAGAGATCACTCAACATCGAAGTCACATGTGCTGAATTTTGCTAAGTCAAATGGCATTTTGTAAATCTTCATCACACTATGCCTCTACATAAGCACAATTATTTATTCTAAGTCAAAAGATGTCAAGTCATTCTGCTGACATCATCCCTAATTCAAATTGACTGAAATTTGGCGCTAAATGACAAAAATTGCCACATTCTTCTGATACGCAATCTTGGGTTGATCAACCAATAAACCCGGCCATGCTTCTTTCTAAAAAGGGATATAGTCGTTGCTGATCCTGGGATATAAAAGCTAAGTGCAGGGGACTTTTACAAGAACTTTTGGAATACTTTCTGAAACCCTAATTTGCAAAAGTCGCCACCAGTAGAGTAAGAAATCACTTTTTACTGTCTTCAAGCTTGCTAGTCTACACAATAATCTTTTCAAGGCTTAAAGGAGAAGAAGATCTCTACAACTATTCAACACAGTAGCTTGTATCAAAACTGAAAAGTCATTTCCTGTAGCTATGGTGAAAAGTGGTTGTCTGGTGATACAGCTAAAGAAGAAGGCCCAAGAGCTTTTTCCCTAGAGTCATTATAATCAAACAATCTTTAAATCTCTATTGTTAGATCTCTGTGAGATTTGAGTGTAGGACTTTTCCTAAATTCTGAGGTAGGATTCTAAGGAAGAATCTGAGGTAGGCCTTATATATAAAGGCATAGGTAGGGCTGTTTGAGAGCCTGGGGTAGGAGACTTATTATTGTCTCTGAGGTAGGCCTGACTTATAAAGGTAGAGGTAGGGCTTGTTTGTAAGCCTAAGGTAGGAGACCTACTTATGTCTCTAAGGTAGGATTGTGGGAAGTCTGAGTTGTAGAGTGAAAGCCACTCTGAGTTATAAGATCCAAGGTGGGATATGAGTTGTAGGATCTATTGGTCTCAGTGTTAGAGCTGTCGGTTCACATATCCTCAGTTTCATAATATAAAATCCCATGTTGTATTTGATGACATCTTGTGTTTGGTCGAGTGTGCAGGTTTACACATTCCAGCAAAGTGAGAAACCTCTCTTTTGGCACTTACACGCCGAGCAGTAGCAATTATAGTCGGGTGGTAGCGAGAATTAAATTTACATGGTGCTCGGGTTGCTACCACACCACACTAACTCAACCGCTTGTGCTAGGTCGAGGATTTATTTCATCCAAGTGCTCGAGATGGTACCTTGCCGGACATTAACTTCTTAATACGACATGCTAGCTCACTCGATTCTCGCCGAGGCTGAGGCATCAAGACCGAGCTACCACCGAGTGATATCTTGTTACCACGCAACACTATCTCACTCGACTCTCGTCAAGTGCATCAAGATGATTGGGAAAACGCTAGGCATTACCTTATTACTGCGATGCGCGAGCCAAGAGTCGACACCGTCAAGATGTCTGGACTACCGCCAGGAGATACCTTACTACCATGCCGCACTAGCCCGAAAAAGAGGAAAATATTATTTTTTTAATATTTTTCTAAATTTGAAGGATAGCTGTCAACATCAAGCGCAATGACCTACTGCCGAGCGCTAGTTTTACCGCCAGTGGTAGCCTGTTTTCGGAAAACGTATAAAGGCTTCATTTTTTGTTCCAGACCAAAAGAGACACCTATTCTCAAGCCTAGGGTTCGTGTGTCTCATCTGTAGCACCAAAATGTCGTCCCCTTCGAAGGAAAAGAAAACTGCCTCCCTCCCATTCGCGCACGAAGGTACCTGGCAAGCTAACCACTACAACGACTACGAGGAGTAGATCGTTTGCAAACAAATAAAGATTGCTAGCACCGGTCCCTAATTGCTCAATGGATGAATCGTCTTGAGGGAGATTCAATCTTTATCCTCTTTATAATTTTGTACTTTTCTCTTTTTTGTGTTCTTGTGGTGAGGAAAATCGATCGGTTAGGTTCGTCGAAATCCGGTGAGGATTCCGTATGAAATTGTCCTGGGGAAGGGACGTCTAGATCGTGGGGTTTGCGGGCTCTAAGATACTTCCTTGCATGAAGGTGAAGAGCCAGCTTGAAGGCCTTTCTTGGAGGGAAAGGGGGAGAGACAACCGGTCCGGGTAGTGAGTCGTTATAGAAATAAAAAAGATATTTGATTTTCATTGCCTCCGATCTCCGGCGTCAAGGAGATCAAATTTTTGTAATTATAAAACACTTTTTTTGATCTTGATTGAATAAAGTTATCTGTGTTTTTATTTCTACGTATATCATTCTCGTTGCTCTCTTGTGGATCTCTGATGGGGGTGTATTTCTCCAAAGGAAAACTTGGCCAGGAAAACGGGGTCTATGACCTACTGTCGCGCGCTAACAAGCTAATGCCCCACGATAGCTTCCAGAACATGTTTTTCTAGACCAAAATAATTTGAATTGTTATTTAACTCATGAAACTTTATTCACTCCCCCTCTAAGGTTGGCCACAAGATCAAACTAGTGGTATCTGAGCTAGGTTACTTCAAAAAGGCTTAAAATCCTTAAGTAAGATGACAAATGTGGTTCACGCTTTCCCTGAGGGACAAGGTGTGAGTAGACCTCCACTATTTATGGGGAGTGACTACAGTCATTGAGGAATGTGAATGAAAATCTTTTTAATGATCCAAAATAAGGATGTATGGGCCATGATCGAAACAAAATACACTGCACCCACTATTAATGTAGGTGATACCTTCGTAGTCAAACCGTAGGATAAATGGGATGAAGCTAATAAGTTGAGATGCACGAACAATGAAGAATCCATGAACTCGCTATTTTGCGCATTGGAAAAAATTGAATTTAATAAGAATTTGTAACTATGAAACTGCATATAATATATGGCATTTACTTGAGCTTACTCATGAAGGTACCTCGCAGGTGAAGGAGTCCAAGTTGTTCTGACTCAAATCTTTATAAGAACAATTCCAGATGGAGATCAACAAGAAGGTGGACATCATGTATACCCACTTCACTAAGATTGTCGATGCCTCAAGATCCCTAAAGAAGAGCTACACAAATGGAGATCTGGTGAGGAAGATCATGCGATCTTTGCCTCCACGTTTCAACCCAAAGGTGAGTGTTATTGCTGAATCACACGATATCAACACCCTGGAGATAGAGAGCCTTATTAGAAACCTAAATACATATGAGCTCGAATAAAAAATACAAGCTGAGGAATATCCCAGGGAGATAAAGAAGATGGGGTTGGCATTGAAGGCTATGAGGGAAAGGAAGGCTGCTGAAGAGTCTAAGGACGACAATGAAGAGAGCCTCTATGTTTGAGAGTTCAAGAGGTTCATGAAGAATCCCAAAAGGGAGGAAAAGTTTAAGAAATTCTTGAAGAAAGGTGTTGAAGAAACCAGGAGGTGGAACAAGCCGTCAAAGGAGGCAGAGAACGATGATGAGAAGTCTCTACCTGAGTGCTACCACTGTTACAAGCCTAGAAACCTAAAGAGGGAATGTTCAAGGCTCTAGAAGGAGGAAAAGGAGAAACAGAGCCAGCACTAGGGAAAGAAGAAGGTACTAAAGGCGCTAACATGGGATGAGGATGGATTTGACGAGTCATGCTCCTCCGACTCATGTAGTGAATACGTGGCGAATCTGTGCCTCATAGGAAGGAATCAGGAGGAGTCAAAAGATTAGTCTAGTTTCCAGAGTGACATTGAAGTAACCCCAACCTCTTATAGTGAACTTCTTGAAATTTATGAACAACTATGCGATAAGTTAGATAGTGTTATACTTGAGAAATTGTCCATTACAAATAAAAACAAGAAAATTAAAAAAGGTCTTAGAAAATATAAAGAGTGATTTAAAAAAATGTGGTAAAGAGAAGATCGAGTACCTAGAGTGTCTTCACATGATGGAAACGATTGAAGAGCTAAAAGTAAGTCTCTCCAAGGCATCGTTGAAAACAAAAAATCTTAGTAATGAAAGGAATGTATTGGAGAAAAGACTTCAAATATCTCTTGCAAGAATAGTTGAAGGCAAAAAACAATTCGTCAATCGGTGCGTAATGTTATTCACTGAAAACACTGCCCTAAAGGCAAGGATCCATGATCTTAACTGTGCTAGCCAGAAATTAGGAATAGGGCAAAAATCTAGTAATATGTTGTTAGGAGAACAGTGTCATGGATCTAGAAAGTTATGACTATGATACAAAAATCTAGTAATATCCAACGCTACTACCAAGCAGTAATCACTCTCAAGTTAAGCCTAAAACGAATTATAAACAATCACAAAATAAGGGAAACAATTCTAAAAGGCTATCCCCATCCTCAAGTACGAGCGCTAAGAACACAATAAAGGCATCATCCATTGCTTATATCTTGTATGCAAACTGTCAAAGATTTGGTCACACATCTGGCTCGTGTTTGAAGAAAGGTGCAAAGAAAACTATGCATGTTTGGCTACAAAAGTCTTTTATCTATCATATGGGTGGGACAACTTGGGTTACCAGATCTTTACCCTCATCTTCTTTTTAGGTGTGTTGGCAGGCTAAGGACAAGGATAACATGTGGTACTTGGACTCTGGGTGTTCCAAGCACATGAAAAGAGATAAAGAAAAGTTCCTTAGCCCTGAGAAGAAAAGGGGGGGGGGTATGGTGACGTTCAGGGACAACAACAAAGGACATATTCCTTGAATCAGCACAATAGGTAACAAAGTATTTTCAATTTCAAATGTTTTGTTTGAAGATGGACTAAAGCATAATTTTATCTCAATTAGTCAACTATGTGATAAAGGCCTGAATGTTATATTTGAATCCTCCACTAACACTTGCAAGATTTTTAATGCTAAAACTAATAGTGTTTTACTTACTGCTCATAGAACTCAAAATGTTTACACTGTTAGTTTTGAATATATATCTAACTCTGATTTCAAATGCTTAGTTACCAAGAATGAGGAATTAGATCATTGGCATAGAAGACCTGGACACTCATGAAGTAAACTATATGTCATACTATCAAAATATAGACTGGTTCGTGGGCTCCTAAAATTAAATGGTAGTTTAAACTCCTTATGTGCTCCGTGTCAAAAAGGAAATTTGTTAAAACCTCATTCAAAAACAAAAAATGACATTTCTATATCTAGACCACTTGAACTCATTCACATGGATCTGTTTGGTCCTCTTAGTACATGCAGTCTAGGTGGAAAATTAAGCACGTTTGTTCTCATAGATGATTACTCTAATTATTATTGGATAATCTTTCTTGAAAATAAATCCGATACATTTTGGGAATTCACAAATCTATACACTAGACATTAAAATGAGAAGGAACTAAAAATAAAATGCATAAGGTCAGATCATTGGTGAGAGTTTGAGAATGAAGTCTTCGCAATCTTTTGTAATAATCTAGGAATAAAGCATGAATTCTCCGCTCCACGCACTCCACAACAGAATGGGGTATTAGAAAGAAAGAATCGTACACTTAAAGAACTAGCACGCAAAATGCTCCCTGAGTTCGGCTTGCCTCAAAATATTTGGGCAGAAGTGGTTAACACAGCAAGCTATGTAATGAACTAGGTCATGCTTCGCCCCCATAATTAAGCGAACTCCGTATGAGCTATATTTTGATAAGAAACCCTCTATGCCTTATTTTAGATTCTTTGGTTTCCCATATTATAATCTAAACACTAAGAATCACTTAGGAAAAATTGATGAATAATTAGGCCACCTCATCCTGTTAGAAAACTATAGTACGAGTCATGTCTATAGGGTCTATGATAAGAGAGCCTTAATTGTTGAAGAATCGGCTCATGTGCACTTTAATGAAAATACAAACTGAAAAATCTAGGTTGAATCAAGAGGAATTTGATGACGATGTGCAGTAGGAGATAAGGGTGAGGAGAGAGAACTGGCGGTTGAGGTTCCAACTCTAGTAGAAGGATATAGGCCTCCAAGCACTCTAAATGTTTCGAAATAATATCCACGAGAATTATTTATAGGAGATCCCTCACATAGAGTTATAACTCGGTCGGCCCTACATGAGTCCTTCTCGAACCTATGCTTCTTGTCTAAAATTGAACCCAAGAACAAATCAGAAGCTTTAAAGGATGAATCGCAGTTCTCGGCTATTAATGAAGAACTAAATCAGTTCGAGAGAATGTCTTGGTATTAGTGGAGCGTCCTGATAGTCATCCAGTTATCGTTCTGAAATGGGTATACAAAAATAAACTTGATGATGACTCTAGGATAACTAGAAACATGGATAGGTTGGTGGTACAAGGTTACTAATAGATAGAGGGTGTGGATTTTGAGGAAACATTTGCACCGATTGTAAATCTTGAATCCATTCGTATGTTTTGGCATTTGTGAGTTATAAAAAAATTAAATTATATCATATGTATGTTAAGAGTGCATTCTTGAATGGATATATTAAGGAAGAAGTGTATGTCAAGCAACCACCCAGATTCAAGAACGCTGAATACCAAAATCACGTATACAAGTTGGTGAAAGCCTTTACGGACTGAAGTAGGTACCCCATGCATGGTATGATTGGCTCACGACATTTCTCCTAGAACATGGCTTTAGGATGGTTAGTGTGGACACCACTCTATTTGTGAAGCACGAGGATCTTGATCTAATTCTTTTACAAATTTATGTATATGATATCATTTTAGGGGCCACAAATGAAAAATTATGCAAAGAAATTATCACTTTAATGCAATTTGAATTTGAGATGAGCCTAGTTCGAGAGTGAAAAAATTTCTTAGAATTTGAGATCTCTCAACATAAAGTTGGAATTTTTATAAGTCAATCGAAATACATAAAAGACATGCTTGTGCGATTTGGCTTTAAAAATCTGAAATAAGTCAAAACTCCAATGAGTGCATCTCCACAATTAGGAAAAGATGGAAGTGGCATTTTGGTGGATCAAACTATATTTATACGAATGATTGGATCACTACTTTACTTGAGTGCCTCTAGGCCTGCTATTACATTCGCGGTGTGACCCTGTGCTAGGTATCAAGCCAATCCTAAGGAATCTCTTTTCAAAGCTGTCAAACACATCTTTAGGTATCTTATAAGCACCCAAAATCTTGGTCTTTGGTACCCCACACACCATAACATCACACTCCACGGGTACTCTGACTCTGATTACGTTGTATGCTCACTTGATCTCAAGAACAGAAGTGGTACTTATCACTTCCTAGTTCCGATACTAGTCTCATGGTCAAGTAGAAACAAAACTCTATTGCCCTCTCTACTACGGAAGATGATTATATTGCCTTAGGAAGCTGTTACGCACAAGCCCTTTTGATGTCACAGACGTTAGAGCATTGTCTTTAGGAACGTTAACCTTAGGTGCGACAACAAGAGTGTCATAGACTTGACAATTAATCTAGTACATCACTCTCATTCCAAACATATTGACATTCATCATCATTTCATTTGGGATCAGATTAAGAAAGAGAATGTGAGAGTAAGCTTCATTGGAATTGACGATCAAATAGCTGATATCTTCACAAAACCCCTCTCAGATGTTCGTTTCTCGCTACTTCGACTCGAGCTTGTTGTTCTGGATCTCACTACCTAGTCATGTTGCATCCCCCATTGTTATTGGAGCGGTTTTCCATTTTTCTTGATTTGTATGTGTTACCGCCGAGTGGTAGTCTTAGTGTTGACGGTACATTTGTCTTTTTATATCATATTGCATCCCAGATGCTCGTTTCCATTTTTCCATTTGTTGTCTTTAAAAAAACAAAAAAACAAACTTGAAAAATCCCATTAAAAATCCAAAAACATGTATTGTTCTTTTTCGTTTTTTATCTGCTTTGGGTATTTGTTTCGTTTTCTTTAGAAAATCACAAACAAAAAATTATAAAACTCAAATTTTTTAAAAAATACTGTGGTTTCTTCACTTTTAGGATACACATGGCTAGAATATAGAGCATAATGATTATGTACAATGTTTGATTTAGGATCATTAATCTCTGTTAACATTGTCTAATTTTGTCATGATGTGTCAAATCTATAAGTGCTTAGCTACTGAGTGTGACAAGACGTGTTAGTTTATGTTGAATATTCCTCTAGGTATGTGTGAGGACTTAGGTAGTGTAATTACTATATACTGTTCACACATCCCTAGACAGAGAACTCTCATAGAATTATATGCTTACTTGCTATAACTTGTGATATTGTGTCTAGCACGTTAAAAATAACTTGAATAATCAATGTCACCATATTTATGTGTTTATATAAAGGTTTGAACTTTGGGCCAAATCTCTAGTGGTCATGATTTGTGTATACAAGTTAAAGTGTATCTATCTATGTGGGTAGATTTCGATTGATTCGGGGTACTTGAAATCAAAATTATAAAATTTATAGTACAAAACTCATAATTGAAAAAAAAAATTCATGTTATCGAATCATGTGTCAAGGATACCCCCCAGGCACTACTCATTCTTCTTGATAAGTTTTTATAAGCATTGTGAGGATGAGCACCTTGGTCAAAAGAGTCGTTTGGATCTTGTGCAAAGACTAAACCTTAAGCTTAGTTCCCCCTAGTTCTAGTCTTAGTATGTCATAGATGGAAACGTGACATGATGTTTCACTTTATTTCTCTTGTGATAGTATAGTGAATTATTGAGATAAAACATGTAATGAAGGTTATTTCTACTTTATGTTTTCTCTTTTGATGCTACACTTTCACACGTCATTGCTATATCTAACGCTTCCATGCAAAAGAATTGGACTAAAACTTCATTGTATGTCTATAGCGTGTAAGTACTAGTACACGATTTCTACTCTTGACTCGTATAATATTACAGTGTGTTTAACTCTATAACTCTTTTTTGCATTGTTTTCTAAATCAGTGTGTGTTGTGTTTAACTTATGCTGTCCAATTTTTTTTACTCTGAAAACTTGCTTAAATTGTTTTTGTGCAGTACGCTCATTTGTTTGACTTGTATGCTTTATACTCTCTGATTTGTGTTTGGTTGCCCATATTATATTTCGTATATCGCTTCACTTTTTTATAACGTGCACTATTTGCTATTTTTATCACGCTCATCATATACTGCATTTTTTCCCATACATGCGTATGGTGTCTTAGAATGTGTTGGATCTAGTGGCCAAACTTGCTTAAATAAGGTTATACAACGTTAAATAAAATTTTACTAACTTTCACGTACTAACAACAATCACAGAAGAATGTAATCTCATTGCATTAAAATAATAATGAAATATAGTTCATAAATAGTTTACATCAACACTTTATATTCATGACGTAGAAGATCGGAGATGATGAAAATAAAAAACTATTGGGTTTTATATACCGACCAACTACCCGGACTGGTTGGCTCTCTCACTTTCTTTCCTAGAATGGACTTCGAGCCGCTCTTCACCTCCATACAAGGAAGGGTCTCAGAGCCAACTCTTCACCTCCACACAAGGAAGGGTCTATGAGCCCACTCTTCACCTCCACACAAGGCAGGGGCTTAGAGCCCGACTAGATCCTCCGATCTAGACGTCCCAAATCCCAGGACGATTTGACGCAGAATCCTACCCGGATTCCGACGACTCTCACCGGTCAATTTTCCTCACCAGAAACTCAACAGAAAATAGATAAGGAGTATAAGGATTAAAAGTAAAGATGATAAGAAAATAAAGTTCTCCTTCTTGACAACTTCTTCGGTGTGCGATCTACGGTCGGTGCTTGAGATCTTCATTAGCAAGCAACCGGTCGGTTCACAGTGTCGTTGAAGATTCTAGATCACCGGAGGTTTTCATTCACGAACGGGAGGGAGAAAGCTTCCTTCAACTTTGACAAAGACAAGTGGAGATGGGCGCAAGGAGGCGGCCAAAATCCAGAGTTCTGAAACCCTTCGTCAAAATTCGTCTAGGAGTCGCACTAGCAACCGGAAACACAGCATCTTTTATACGTCTTCATGAAAACAGGCTACCGCAAGGGGTAAGACTAGCGCTTGCGGTAGTTTCGCGCACTTGTT
Source organism: Platanthera zijinensis (assembly GCA_039513925.1). NCBI lineage: Eukaryota > Viridiplantae > Streptophyta > Magnoliopsida > Asparagales > Orchidaceae > Platanthera > Platanthera zijinensis. The sequence goes on along the minus strand of CM077093.1, from coordinate 79,941,512 downwards.
GTGCCAGCTGTCCTCCAAATCTGGAAAATAATCTTCGAAATAATTTTTCTGCCTTTTCATTTGGGCTAGCACCATGTGGTAGGTCCTACCACAGCGCGGTAACATAGGATGCGACATTCCTGAAAATGCAATAATTGTTTGACAAGGCTACCATCGCACGGTCGGTGCTACCGCCGAAATATTCTAGAGCGCTAGGGCAAAATAAATCGTTCAGTTATCGCCTGTGGTAATAGAGTCGCATGGCGGGAGTGCTCGGCGCAGTAGATCTACTGCCAAAACCATCCAGAGTGCTATGTCTAAATAAATCATCGCGTTAGCGCTTGCGGTAGTACTAACCCCAGGCGGTAGCCTTCACTCAAAGCCAACATCTCGACACACTCAATGCTTTTTGTCTCAACACTTTCAACGCGGCGTTGAGTGAGCTAGCGCGACGCGGTAAGTATTAATGCTGGGCGGTAGCTTTCATATATACCTTTTTCTTTGCTTGCACCTGTTAACCTGCACACTCTATCAACATACAATATGATCAAATACAACCTGGGAGTTGATATTCTCAAACACAAGGAATGTGAAACCACGGTTCCAACAAACTCCCAATTTTGATAATATCTATTCCCGTTCATTATAAATAAACATGAGGTAGAATGAAAAATGAAGATAGGAAATATAAGCTAACAACAGGTTACAGTGGATTGGAGAGTCTATACGTTCTACTTTCTCCCCCTATCTATATGTTGCTCCCCTTATCTATGAGCACACATTAGCATCATGCTCCCCTACAATTTACCTCTCCTAGCCGTGCTCCCCCTATATATGACCTCTCCTAACCCGACCATACTCATGAATAATATATTCTCCCCCTTTGATAATATCAAAAGGGCGGGCAAGGCCAACCAGACAAGCAGGATGTAATAAATATCAGAGAATTTAAAATACCGGGGTCACATAATGGAGCAAAAATTCATAATTAGAGAGGGTCACAAAATGGAGCAAATAGTCAGAGTTAATAAAAATTGGACAACACACACAAATCAAAGCACACACCGAGTATGGCAATAATGTTGTAAGAAATACGAAGGAAATTAATTTTAAGCAAACATTATAAAACGTCAAGAGTGTAAATCAAGTGCTAGTACGTATTGTGCTACAAAGAGTTTGTGCAGTTGCAGTTCAATTCTTATGCGCAGAAGTCTTAAATAAGACAATGACGTGGACATGAAACATCAATAGAGAGAGAGACCAATAAGAAATAGCAAGTATTACATGTGAGCTCTCGAGCTTTAAAATAACTTAAACAGGAGAAATATAGGGAATAATCACGTCACGTATCTAACGATGCTATATCAGGATTGGAAACTAGAGGCACGCAGCTTAGTGAGGGTCTAGGCACACGATCGAAACTACTCTTTGAACCAAGGTGCTCATCCTCACAATGCTCATGAAGACTTATCAAGAGGAATGAGTAGTGCTTGGGGTGTCCTTGAACAGAAAGGGAATAGCTAGCATAGAATTTTGAGCTTATTTGCTTAGAGCTATCACATTGATATTTTTTTTTGAATTTCAAGGGACCCCAAGCCAATCGAAATCTATCCACCTAGATAGATGCACTTTAACGTGTATGCTTAAGACCTTAGCACTAGAGACGTTTGCCCTAAGTTTTAATGTTTATACAAGCACATAAATGTCCTGACATTGATTAATCAAAGTATTTCTAAAGTGTTAGGATACAACGTCAAGAGCTATAGCATGTAAGTCTTGTATTTGTACAAGAGTGCTTCAACTAGAGATATGTGCAGTGTGATAGGTCATTCCCTTATCTAAATCCTCACACATACCTGAAGGCATAGGCAACATACACTCACAAGTATTTGCACACTCAATAGCTAAGCACTTTAGAGATTTAGCTCACTATGACCGGAGGACAATGTTTGAAAAAGATTAATCGAGTAAACTCAAACACTGTGCATGCACGGTATGGTCTAAGATGCATTCACGTGAGCCCATGAAAAGAATGATTTTAAAAAAAAATCCCCCACTTTTTTTGGTTTTTGTTTTATTTTTTTTTAAAAAAAAACTTAAACAATGCAAAGAAAACACACAAAAAAGAGACATGTTTGTGTTGTTTTTGCAAAAAAAAATACATAGACAAAGAAAGAGCCAAAAAATAATAAAATAGAACTAGGATGAGAGATCAAGAATGCCAAGTTCGAGTCGGAGTAGAGAAAAATGGGAATCCGGGAGAGGTTTAGTTAGAATGTCCGCAAGTTGGTCATCAATGCCAATAAAGACGACAATCACGTTGTCCTTTTTGAAATGATCACGAATGAAATGATGAGGCACATCAATATATTTTGCCCGAGAATGGTGCACTGGATTATAGGTTAAGTCAATAGCACTCTTATTATCGCATCGAAGTGTTACCATTCGATATGTGAGACCAAAGTCTTCTAACGTTTTAGACATCCATAGTGCTTGAGCGCAATAACTTCCTAATGTTATCTACTCGGCCTTAGCGGTTGATAGAGCAACCGAGTTTGTTTGCGGCTAGACCATAAGACTAGTGCTGGGCCTAGGAAATGGCAAGTCCCGCTTGTGCTCTTGCGATCGAGAGAGAATCCGGCATAGTCTGAGTCTGAATACCCGTGAAGAGAGAAATCGGAGGAGTGAGGGTACCAAAGTCCAAGGTTCTGTGTGCCTATAAGATACCAAAATATATGTTTTACCACTTTCAAATGAGACTCTCTAGGGTCAGCTTGATACCTTGCACACATACCTACCGCAAATGTGATATCGGGCCTTGAGGCACTCAAATATAGTAACGATCCTATCATACCCCGAAACACAGTCTAATCGAAAGAAATCCCACTCTCATCTTTTCCTAATTTAAAAGAAGCACTCATAGGAGTTTTGAGTTATTTCGAATTCTCAAACCCAAAACGCACAAGCATGTCTTTAATAAATTTTTATTGGTTGATAAAAATCCCGTCTTGGCATTGAGAAATTTGAAAACCTAGGAAATAAGTAAGTTCTCCTACTAGGCTCATTTCAAATTCAGATTTCATGAAGGTGACAATTTCTTCGCATAATTTCTCATTTGTGGCCCCGAAAATGATATCATTAACATAAATTTGAAGGATAATAAGATCAGAATTCTTAGTTTAAACAAATAGAGTGGTGTCCGCACTGCCCATCCTAAAGTCATGATCTAAGAGAAAAGTAGTGAGCCTATCGTACCAAGCACGGGGTGCTTGTTTTAATCCGTACAGGGCCTTCACTAGCTGATAAACATGATGAGGGTAGGAGGAGTTCAGAAAATTTGGTGGTTGCTCGACATATACTTCTTCCTTAATGTACCCATTTAGGAAGGCACTCTTAACGTCCATTTGAAATAGTTTAATTTTCTTATGACTAGCAAAAGCTAAAAATATACAAATGGACTCAAGATGAGCAACCGGGGCAAATGACACTGCAAAATACACACCTCTTATATTAGAGTACCCATGAGCCACCAAATGGGCTTTATTTCTAGTTATCCTAGACTCACCATCAAGTTTGTTTTTGAAAACCCATTTTAAGCCTATGACGGGATGGTTATCCGGACGATCCACTAACACCCATACCTTATTATGCTCAAATTGGCTCAACTCCTCATTCATCGCCAAGAACCATGATTTATCTCGTAAGGCTTCTGACACACTCTTGGGATCAATATTGGATAGAAAGCACAAGTTTGAGAAAGACTCCTGAAGTGCGGATCAGGTTCTAACTCCATGGGATGGCTCTCCTATGACTAGATCACGAGGATTTTGCTTTGAAAAAATGAAGTCCTTAGGAGGCCTATATTCTTGATCAACACCTTGAGTCTAACTCTCCACATTTTACTCCTCTCCATTAATCTCAATCGGCACGCTCTCTACAACTTCCTCTTCAATCACCTTAGGCTCGCTAGATGGGGATTTTTCATCAAAATGCACATGAGCCAATTCTTTAACAACTAAGGTCCTCTTATTGTAGATCCTATAGGCACAAAACTTGCTCGAGTATTCTAGAAAGATTCCTAGATTGGATTTTTCATCAAATTTTCGTAGATGATCCTTAGTGTTTAGAATGTAGCATGGGCATCAAAAAACACTAAAGTATGAAACAGTAGGTTTCCTTTCGAAGTATAGCTCATAAGGAGTACGCTTTATAAGAGGGCGAAGCATGACATAGTTCATTATGTAGCTTGCCGTTTTGACCGCTTCAGCCCAGAAACATCGAGGTAAGCCGAACTTGGCGAGCATCGTACGTGTTAACTCTTGAAGAGTGTGGTTCTTTCTTTCAACCACTCCGTTCTGCTGAGGAGTGCGAGGGGCGGAGAAGTCATGCTTAATTCATAATGACTCACATAAATTTGAGAAATCCTCATTCTCAAACTCTCCTCCATGATTGATGTAGGCCCGCTCTTTCGAGCCTTTTGGTTGCCGGCTAAATAAATGTGACGCTCTCGAATAACTCTCACGTCACACTCAAGCATTTAACGTAGCAGCGGTTTAATTAATATTATTACTAAAATAACAATTACGGGGGGTTCGCAAAGCCCCTTAAGTTTATTCCAAGGCGGTAGTCCAAGGTCCTCTCAAGCGAAAAGAACTCACGCGGTTCGATCGAGCGTGTTGTACCAAAAGAGAAACCACCGAAAACAAAAGATTTGGGCAAAGGTGGTTCTATCCCAACAAAATACAAACGAGGGCCGCCATGCCTCACGAACTTAAATGAAAATAAGGTAAACGGAACAATAACTAAAATAAATTAACCACAAAAAAATCAAGCATTACACAAGCCAAGCAATTTGCCAATGCCACGAGATCTATCTAAAGAAGAGAAACACATCAAGGAAGAAATGTTCGTTACCCAACCAGATTTGATTAATCTGGTTCACTCTACTAGAATTGTTCTTCAACGTCTCCACCAGATATACGCCGGAGGGAGAGAAATTCATCACCTTCTTCGTATCACGCTAAATTTGGAAAGTCCCGGCAAAATCTTTTGAATATGGAAATAATATTTCCCAATAAGGAAGGAGAGAGAAAAGGTGGCAGAATATTAGAAATATTTAAGGAATGATATAATTCAAATATGGTAGGTAGAGAATTTATGGACGGGGATATATTTTGAATATGGTAAATAAGGGGGAATATTGTAGAGAATACTTTGGATTAGGAAAGAGATTTGGTGTGGAGGGAAAGAGGAGAAGGTGGGGCTTGGTTTTGGTGGTGGTGGAGGGTGCTCGGGTTTGAAGAGGATGTGGGCTGCTCGGGTGAGGGAGTTTTGGGTGGTGGCCGGGTCTTGTGATGGAGGAGTTAGGTTGCGGCTTTGGAGGATAGTGATAGAGGTGGCTCGGCTTGGGTTGCTAGGAGGTGGCTCGGGTCGGTTGGGGGAGAGAGGTGGCCGGTTGTGTGAAGGATGAAGAAGATGGTAAGGCTCGGGTAGCAAGGATGTAAAGAAGTGATGAAGGGAGAAGGGGAGGTGAAGGGAGTCTGAGAGAGAGGGGAGGAGGAGGGTGGCCGACAGCCAAAAAAGAAGAAGAGCAATAGAGGGGGCCGAAACTTTCATTTGAGAAGGAGGAGGATTTCAATCTTGAAATTGGTTTTCTTTTCATTCATTAACTACTGAAAAACAAAGGAGTACATGCCTTTATATAGGCTTTAGAATCAAGGGAAAAGGTCTACATGCTGCCCAACATGAAAATGAAATAAAATACAACACATACACCATGGTTTTATAACATAACCATGTTACAAATAATACATGAAATTAAACATGAAATAAAAATGATAATTCCGAAATAAAACAACTACTAAAATATATTATTACTCAATTATTATTTATTAATATGTATTATTAATAAATAATAATTGGGCTTACGCTCCAGACGGCTATTGTGGCGACGCTTCCAAGGGTCGTCCGTAAGCATGATGTCACCGTAATCAAATTATTGCAGGCCGACGTCTCCATTCAAATCTGTCGAGTCACCATCATCGTCAGAGGGTGGACGCTCCTTGGCCACATGTCGTGGTAAGTCGGCTCCATGAATCCTCCCCCTCTTAAAAATACTTATCACTGATGAGTATACCTGTGTGTACTGGCCTGGAAGGTCATCGGCGTGGAAGAAGAACCTGCATGGCAAAAGGTGGTCTTGGAGGGACCTCAAATACGCATTAGCAAAAGAAGGAAAAAGAATTTCAATAACATCCAGCAACATACCTCCGATAGAGACCGAGAAGGAGAACGATCTTAGGAAACTGTCACCACCCAACCCAATAGAAAGCATAGTGGAAAATATATATGGAGAGGTAGACATTTCAAGTGGCATAAAAGCATAAAGCGTAAAGTATATAACGATGAAAATATAAGGTATGCCCCAATCAGTGGAAACTTTTAAAAGAAATTTCATGTCACCAAACTTCAGTAACATTCATAAAGAATAGACTAGCCAGTTTGTTATTATTTCTAAGGTGCCCGGGAGCATCCATTCAGGGGTGAGACAAGCCAAAACCAAATCAATCACATAATAGTGGGAGACTTTCTGACACAAACTCGCGAGTAAATTAAAGGATGCATTTTGATGGATTAAAAGGATAAGAATGTGCCTAATTAACTTAAAACCATGTGGGGTGAACCCATGTGCAACATGACTAGAATTAATAGTAGAAAAGAATGGAACTATGTCAGGTGGCACGGGTGCTTTAAATTCAAAAATTATTTCGGTGGAGCCTAACATTTTCGTTTTAAATTTGGAATTAAATTTTGATTTAAAAATGTCATAATGAATAGCAAGCAAAAAATGCTCGTCACCAACTATGTTTACCTACATCCATCGAAGTAAAACTAATAGGGAAGCGGTAATAATAAACTTCTCCAAATATAAAGGGCTAGAAATGACTAGCTCGTGTCCTAACAAATCATCTACTCGAGTTAAATGAACTGGAGGGAGAGTCGACATGGGTGATTCCGTAGGGGAATTTAAGTCACACTCACCGTCAAAACACGGATACTCGTCCAAGAACAAGCCTCCGGTTGCAGGCCGTTAAAATCATAGGAAAAATTAAACAGTGGATTCCTCCTCACTAAAAACCCAGCCGATATGTCTTCCAATTCATTAGATATATTATTTAATTAAGAATCAGTGGTCATATCATAGGTTGGTAGAATCGTACCTGACAAAACTTCTAAACAAACACGAGCCCCAGGAGAAGGAGCTATCAATGAAATGTCTATCGGACCCTCAGTGCAACCGTCCTCCAAAGATAAGTCTTATGCGCAGGGTAAATCTACCAAAGCTTCACAACCTTTGTTGACCAGCTCTTCCAATGAGGTGGGTACATTGCCTAAAGCAGAATAGAGGGATGGGCAAATCGAATCCCGGGGAGTATCAAAATTAACTTGACTTTTAAGCGGCGTTGATAACGTAAACGAACTAACTTTCGGATGTATCACACTAAGATTATCCCAAATTGAACAACCATCCCAAGGTGACTCTTCCAATACAATTGAAACATCTATTAATTTTGGGTCAACCATAATAATACCGGGTCCTAGCAAGTCATCACCTAATTTAATAACAGGTAAGCTCTCAACATTGGATGACTCTACCGACTCTGCCGGAACGTCTTCTCACTCAGGGTCATCAGACGACTCCATGACTAAAATATCATCGAAGGGGGGTGGAGATGATTCCTCAGGGGAGAAATCCTCGTCCAGGTCACTAGGGTAACCAATCTCCTCATGGTCACTCAAATCGCCAGCATTTTCAACCACGTCCTAGTGACGGGCACAGTCCTAGACACAACCTAAGACTCAACAGGAGAGTCAACGACTAATTCAGGCAACTCGGGGAGAGACTTAATAGGGCCTACGGGCGTAATCGGGGTAGGATGCTCAATAGAGCCAAGTTCAGGTGGGACACATGAGACATATGTCGTAATCATTTGCCTACCCTTACGGGTAGGATTACTCTCACCCAGAGGGCTTATGGCAGTCCTAGCAGTCACATGTACGGATCTCGGGATAGACGACCTCACTGTTTCCCTTCCTCTATAGGTGGGTGCAGGTACGCAAGGGGTAGCTCTACCAACCTGGGGAAAGGACCTATCTGGGGATAATGTGTCACTCCTATGATCCGGCTTAGTTCTAGTGCCATAACAATACTGGCTATTGGATGTCGGGCTAGTACAAAGGCGGTAGGGGGAATCAAATTTCGCTGAGAGAATTCTTCGCATTTGCGGCCAAGCATAAGGATAGCTACCAACATCGCGCTCTTTCTCTTCGTTTAGCCAAAACTCGCAAGCTCGACCTCTTAGCCGCTCTTGGACTACACTAACTTTTTGGTATTCGCTCAATTGGTTATATTCGAAATAGGTTTCTACCCCCTCAAGCCAGTATCTAAAATACTTGGGATCCCCATAACCATCATAGGTAAAAATATTAGTGTGTAGATAAGTCAGGGGACAATTGGAAGCATTAACGTCGAAAGCCATTTCAGTGTGAACCGGAGAGGACACTCGATCCGGAATTTGTGCGAATGCAAAATAAAAGTGTACCTGAATAACTAATTATAGGAAAGATTGAATTGTTCCCGCCTAATAGCTAGGGTAAATATATATAATTTTTGTTTGTTTGCAGGAAATAATATGAAGATTATTAAATAATTTTTTTTTTGATTTTGCTAAAAAAAATAAAAAGATAGGCCGCTATTTGCAAACCAAAATTAAAAATTTATAAAGATTTAATAAAAATAATGACTTAATAAAAATAAAATATTTTTTTTATTTCTTATTAATAAAATAATGGAGAATTTTCGGAATTTTCTTTTTTTAAATTTGAAAAAAATTTAAAATTTTAGACCGCTATTTGCAGACCAAAACTTTTAAAATAGATATTTATGAAATACCATGCAACGAGTGAGTGCGTGTTAACGTGCCAAATAAGAGGGGGAGGGTGCCAATTAGGAAATCAATAAGAACCTCCCTCAGATACCAAATTGATGTAGGCCCGCTCTTTCGAGCCTTTTGGTGGTCGACGAAACAAACGTGACGCTCTCGAATAACTCTCACGTCACACTCAAGCATTTAACGTAGCAGCGGTTTAATTAATATTATTACTAAACAAACAATTATGGGGGGTTCGCAAAGCCCCTTACGTTAATTCCAAGGCGATAGGTCAAGGTCCTCTCAAGCGAAATGAACCCACAGGGTTCGATCGAGCATGTTGTACCAAAAGAGAAACCACCGAAAACAAAAGATTCGGGCAAAGGTGGTTCTCTCTCAACAAAATACAAACGAGGGCTGGCACGCCTCACGAACTTAAACGAAAATAAGGTAAACAGGACAATAACTAAAATAAATTATCCACAAAAAATCAAGCGTTACACAAGCCACGCAATTTGTCAATGCCACAAGATCTATCAAAAGAAGAGAAACACATGAAGGTGGAAATGTTCGTTACCCAACCGGATTTGATGAATTCGGTTCACTCTACTAGAATCATTCTTCAACGGCTCCGCCAGAGATACGCCAGAGGGAGAGAAATTCGTCGACTTATTCGTATCATGCTATATTTGGAAAGTCCCGGCGAAATCTTCTGAATATGGAAATAATATTTCCCAATATGGCATGAGAGAGAAAAGGTGGCAGGATATCAGAAATATTTAAGGAATGATATAATTCAAATATGGTAGGTAGAGAATTTATTGACGGGTATATATTTTGAATATGGTAAATAAGGGGGAATATTGTAGAAAATACTTTGGATTAGGAAAGAGATTTGGTGTGGAGGGAAAGAGGAGAAGGTGGGCTCGGTTTTGGTGGTGGTGGAGGGGGCTCAGGTTTGAAGAGGATGAGGGCTGCTCGGGTGAGAGAGTTTTGGGTGGTGGCCGGGTCTTGTTAGGGAGGAGTTAGGTGGCAACTTTGGAGGTTGGTGATGGAGGTGGCTCGGCTAGGGTTGTTAGGAGGTGGCTCGGGTCGGTTTGGGGAGGGAGGTGGCCGATTGTGTGAAGGATGAAGAGGATGGTAAGGCTCAGGTAGCAAGGATGTAAAGAAGTGATGAAGGGAGAAGGTGAGGAGAAGGGAGGCCGAGAGAGAGGGGAGGAGGAGGGTGGCCGACAGCCAAAAAAGAAGAAGAGGAATAGAGGGGGGGGGGCGACTTTCCTTGGAGAAGGAGGAGGATTTCAATCTTGAAATAGGTTTTCTTTTCATTCATTAACTACTGAAAAACAAAGGAGTGCATGCATTTATATAGGTTTTACAATCCAGGGAAAAGGGCTACATGCAGCACCACATGGAAATGAAATAAAATACAACACATACACCATGGTTTTATAACATAACCATGTTACAAATAATACATGAAATTAAACATGAAATAAAAATGATAATTCCGAAATAAAACAACTAATAAAATATATTATTACTCAATTATTATTGATTAATATGTATTATTAATAAATAATAATTGGGCTTACGCTCCGGACGGCTATTACGGCGATGCTTCCAAGGGTCATCTGTAAGCATACTGTCGCCGTCATCAAAGTGTTGCGGGCTGACGTCTCCATTCAAATCTACCGGGTCACCATCATCGTCAAAGGGAGGACGCTCCTTGACCACATGTCGTGGGAAGTCGGCTCCATCAATGATCTTATATAATACACTTTATCTTTAGCTCTTTCTCATTTTGAAGTCGCGTGCAAAGTGTTGAGAATTCGCTAAAAGTGTCAGATTTGTTTGCAAGGAATATTGTCCAACAATAACGTGAAAAATCATCTATTATAACAAAAGTATACCGTTTCCCACCTAGACTGCATGTGCTGAGAGGTCCGAATAAGTCCATGTGTATGAGTTCAAGCGGTGTAGACGTGGAAATCTCAGTTTTGCTTTTGAAAGAATTCTTAAAAAATTTTCCCTTTTGACACAGAGCAAGTAGGACATTTAAACTACCGCTTAGGTTGGGAAGTCTCCTAATAAGTTTCTTTCTCGATAGTTTTACTATAAGCTTACTTCCGGTATGACCTAGTCTCCTATGCCATAGATCTAATTCTTCATTCTTAGTAACAAGTCATTTCAAATTTGAAGCCGAAATATCATCAAAACTAACAGTGTATACATTATGATTTCTATGAGCAATAAATAAAACACTGGACGTTTTAGCATCTACAATTTTGCAAGTGTTGGTGGAGGATTCGAAAATAGCATTTAATCCTTTATCACATAGTTGGCTAATTGAAATAAGGTTGTGATTAAGGCCATCCACAAACATAACATTAGAAATTGAAAATGTATTGTTACCTATAGTGCCGATTCCCAGAATCCTTCCTTTTTTATTGTCCCTAAAGGTCACCAAACCACCTTTCTTCTTTTCCAAGCGAAGGAACTTGTATTTATCACCTGTCATGTGCTTGGAGCAACTAGAATCCAAGTACCACACGATCTTTGTGTCATTCGCCTGCTAACATACCTAAGAAGAGGATGAGGGTAAAGATCTGGTTACCCAAGTTGTCCCACCCATATTGTATGTAGAAGACTTTGGTAGCCAGACTTGCGTGTTTTCTTGGCACCTTTCCTTAAACAAGAGCTAGAAGAGTGACCAAACTTATGATAATTTACACACAAAGTATAGGCAGTGGAAACTGTTTTTATCACGTTGCTTGAGCTCTTGCTTGAGGAAGGAGACAGCCCTCCATAATTCTTCAGCTTATCATTTGATTTGCAGACATTGGACTTAGGCTTAGAAACATGACCATTTCTTCTTAGTGGTGATGATGGACTTCCATATCCTAGTCCAAATTTTCTAGATCCATGGCACTATGCACCCAATAACATGTTTAATGATTTTTGACCTATTCCAAACTTTTGGATGGTACAGTCGAGATCATGGATCCTCGCTTTCAAAGCGGTGTTCTCGGTCAGGAGCATCGCACGCCGATTAGCATATTTTTTTTGCCTTCCTCTACCCTGCCAAGAAATAAAATGAAGTCTCTTCTCCATGACATTCTTCTCATTTATGAGAGAGTTCGTTCTCAAGGATGACTTGGAGAGACTTTCCTTATGTTCTTCAATAGTTGCCATCAATTTAGGGCACTATAGACAACCAATCTTCTCTTTGCCAGTTCTAATTAACTCATTTTTCAGTTTGTCTAAGTCCTTGTTTAACTTCTTATTCTCAGCTTTCAAAGATTTTTTGATAGAAATAATATACAGTAACTTATCAACTAAGTGTTTGTAATTTCAAGAAGTTTAGAGTATGTGGGTGGAGTTACCTCAGTGTCGCTTTGGACACTGGACTCATCATTAGATTCTTCTTCACTCTTTCCCATGAGGTCCAGATTTGCCTCATCTTCACTCCCTGAGTCTGAGTTACTCGAATCGTCAGATCCATCATCATCCCAAGTAAGTGCCTTCAATACCTTCTTCTTTCCTTTGAACCTGATGTCCTTCCCTTTTTCTTCCTTCTGGAGTTTTGGGCAATCTCTTTTCAGATGTCCTGGCCTGTGGCAGTGATAGCACTCTTGCTAGAACTTATCATCATCGCTTTCCATCTCTTTTACCGGCTTGTTCCATCTCATGCCTTCTCCAGCTCCTCTCATCAGAAATCTCTTGAACTGTCCCTGCTTCTTAGGATTCTTCATGAATTTCTTGAATTCACGTACATAGAGGCTCTCCTCCTCGGAGACTTCAGATGCATTTCTCCCCCGTGAAGCCTTCAGTGCCAGTCCCTTCTTCATCATTTCCTTGGGATATTCCTCTAGTTGAATCTTCAACTCCACTTCATGTGTCTTGAGATTTCCGATGAGGCTTTCAATCTCCAGGGTGCTGAGGAGTCAAAGATCGAAGGATCTTCCTCACTAAGTCATCGTTTGGAAAGGTCTTCTCGAGAGACCTTGAAGCATTGACGATCTTGGTGAATCGTGTGTACATGCTTTCCACATCCTCATCGATCTCCATTCGAAATTGCTCATATTCAAATTTAAGTCAGAATAGCTTTGACTCCTTCACCTGCGAAGTACCTTCGTGAGTAAGCTCAAGAAGACGCCAAATATCAAAAGCAGTTTCATAATTACAAATTCTATTGAATTTCAGTCTTATCTAAGGAATAGAATAAGTAGTTCATAGCCTTGGCATTGTTTGTGCATCTCAGCTTATCTGCTTCATCCCACTTATCATATGTTTTTTCCAAAACAGTATCCCCAACCGTGACAGTGGGTGGAGTGTACTATGTCTCTATCATGGCCCATACGTCCATGCTGTGAGTCATTAGAAAAACTTTCATCCGAGTCTTCCAGTGACTATATTCACTACCCATAAATAGTGGAGGTCTACTCACACCTTGTCCCTCAGTGAAGGCGTACACAGTGTTGGCCATATTACCTCAGGATGTTAAGCCTTTTTGAAGTAAACCTCCCTCTGATACCACTTATTGTATCTAGTGTCCAACCTTAGAGGGGGGGGGGTGAATAAGGTTCTATAACATTAAATAAAATTTTACTAACTTTCACGTACTAACAACAATCACAAAAGAATATAATCTCATTGTATTAAAACAATAATGAAATATTGTTCATAAGTAGTTTACATCAATACTTGATCTTCATGACGTAGAAGATCGGAGACGATGAAAATCAAAAACTCTTGGGTTTTGTATACCAACCCACTACCCGGACCGGTTGGCTCTCTCACTTTCCTTCCTGGAAAGGACTTCGAGCCGCTCGTCACGTCCATACAAGGAAGGATCTCATAGCCCACTCTTCACCTCCACACAAGAAAGGGTCTTAGAGCCCACTCTTCACCTCCACACAAGGAAGGGTCTTAGAGCCCACTCTTCACCTCCACACAAGGAAGGGTCTTAGAGCCCGACTAGATCCTCTGATCTAGACGTCCCAAATCCCGGGACGATTTACCACGGAATCCTACCATGATTCCAACGACACTCACCGATCGATTTTCCTCACCACAAACTAAACAGAAAATAGAAAAGGAGTACAAATATTAAAAGTAGAGATGATAAGAAAATGATGTTCTCCTTCTTGACAACTTCTCTGGTGTGCGGTCTATGGTCGGTGCTTGAGATCTTCGTCGGCGAGCAACCGGTCGGTTCAGTGTCGATGAAGATTCTAGATCGCAAGAGTTTTTCATTCATAATGGGAGGGAGAAAACCTCCTTAAACTTTGACGAAGACAAGTGGAGACGGGCATAAGGAGGCGGCCGAAATCTAGAGTTCTTAAACTCTTCATCAAAATTCGTTTAGGAGTCGCACCTGCAACTGGAAACGCAGCGGCTTTTATACATCTTCATGAAAAAAGGCTACCACCAATGGTAAGACTAGCTCTTGTGGTAGTTTCGCGCGCTTGTTGTGCCAGCTATCCTCCAAATCTGGAAAATAATCTTCGAAATGATATTCTGCCTTTTAATTTGGGCTAGCGCCACGCGGTAGGTTCTACAACAGCGCGGTAACATAGGATGCAATGTTCCTGAAAAGACAACAACCGTTTGACAAGGCTAGCGCTGCGCGGTAGGTGCTACCGTCAAAATCTTCCAGAGCGCTAGGACAAAATAAATCATTCAGTTACTGCCTGCGGTAATACAGTAGCCTGGTCGTAGTGCTCGGCGCAGTAAGGCTATCGCCGAAACCATCCAGAGCACTAGGTCCAATTAAATCATCGCGTTAGCGCCTGCGGTAGTACTAATGCCGGGCGTTAGCCTTCACTCAAAGCCAATGTCTCGACGCACTCAATGTTTTTTCTCTCGACACAGCGTTGAGTGGGCTAGCGTGGCACGGTAAGTACTAACGCGGGGCAGTAGCTTTCTGTTGGTACCCTAGTTTGATTTGAGTTCAGTCCTCTCCTTTGTGCCCCTTGACCCAAGAAATATCTATGGTCAATGGTTAGGAGTCTAGCTGTAGAGTCCTCGCTTTTCCAAATTGAGAATTTGGTTAAGTAGGTTTTTCGTTCGACTATAGTCGAACGCCGTTCGACTATCGTCTATCGGCTGATCGACGTTCGTCTATCAGTTGGTCGACGCTTTGTCTGCGCTGATAGTTCGACTATCTGTTGATAGTTCGACTATCTGTTCTGCGCTGATAGTTCGACTATCTGTTGATAGTTCGACTATCTGTTCTGCGCTGATAGTTCGACTATCTGTTGATAGTTCGACTATCTGTTCTGCGCTGATAGTTCGACTATCTGTTGATAGTTCGACTATCTGTTCTGCGCTGGTAGTTCGACTATCTGTTGATAGTTCGAATATCTAGTTTGTTTTGATAGTTCGACTATCTTTTGATAGATCGACTATCTGTTTTCTGAGGTAGGTCGACTATCTGCTTGATAGTTCGACTATCTCTGTGCGCTTGATAGCTCGACTATCTGTCCTAGATAGATCGACTATCTGATAGTTCGACTATCTGTCCTGATAGTTCGACTATCTGCTGCGGTAGCTCGACTATCTATTTGATAGCTCGACTATCTGGATCGTTCGACTATCTGCCCGATAGTTCGACGATCTCCTGGCGTCGTTCGACGATCTTCGAAGGTCGTTCGACGTTTTCTGTCTGCCTTTATATTTTGTATTTATTTATTATATTTAATTATTTAATACATTTTCTGGCACGATATTTTAAGCTGTATGATAAAGTTTCCAGGCATTATTTGCTCTATTCTTATTGCCTGAGTTTAAATCTTTTAAGATAAAGTTGTTTGTCTTATTAGCTGTCATTTTAATTTACTTTATCTGCTGTCAGCCCCTTTATAGCCGTTAGACTGAAAAGTCTTCTTTTGCTATAAAGAGATAGTTTCTGATGTGACTTTATTTAGTCTATCTGTTTATTTGATTTAAGCCTGCAGCTTCTTAGAAAGAGGTTTATTCCTTTTTATAGAATGTTTTGCTGCAGAGATATTTCTGTCTTCTTGATATTTACAGCCCAGGTTTCAAGGCTCAGAAGAAGACAAATTAATTCAAATGGAAGAGAGCCGTTGCTTGCTGATGATTATATAAAGAACCCTTTGCAGAAGGATTCAAGCTAGTTAACAGGAGTTAATAGAAGAGAGTGTTACACACATATTCAAAAGCACTCAAGCCTTCATCAAGCTCAAGCTTCCTGCTCTCAGCAAACTCCATCTAACTGAGAAGTGTTAAGATCTTCATCTCTTCTTCACCTGAGTTCTCCTGCTTTCAGGAAGTTCAACTCAGAGTTTCTTTGAAGAAGAAGAAGAAGAAGAATAGCTGCTTGAAGAGATTTCTTTTTGTTATTTATTTTCTTCCTGTAGCTCTTTCCTTCAGAATTTTCTGAAGAGTTTCTGCACTGAAGCAAGACTTCACCTGGACATCTTTGAGCCAGGGGGAGCCTTGATTCTTTAGAGCATTCTAGCTCAGTGCAAGCTTTTGTGCTTCTCTAATCTATTGCAAAATAGAGAAGACATCTTAACCTTCTTCCCCCTCCTGTACAGGGTTATTACTCCCTTCAAAAGTATCCCTTGGTGGCAGGGCACCTGATCAAAAACCTGTGCTTGGTTTTTAGACACCTGATCAAAAGTCTAAAGGGTCTCTGGATCTACCTGAAGAAGATCCTGTTGGTGGCAGGGCACCTGATCAAAAACCTGTAGTGGATTCCTACCGTTTGGGTAGAAGAGTGGACGTACCCAAGTTGTTTGGGGAACCACTATAAAATTCCTTGTGTCGTCTGGCTTGTTTATTATTTCTCCTGTACTGTGGCTGTGAATAGATATAACTAGGCTGCTAGTTGCTGTTTAGGTTTTTCCAAGCTTAACTGTAATTACAGTTAGCTTGTGTTTGTACACAACACTTGTGTTAGGCTTTAAGGTTAAACCAATATCTATAATTTCTTCATTCCGCACTTCACTCCAAGGGAGTTGGGTAGACAGTTAAGTTTTGTATTGTGCAAAATTTGATTACTCTATTCACCCCCCCTCTAGAGTAGTATCTATCCCTTCACTTTCAATTGGTATCAGAGGGAGGTTAACTGACTGTATAGGCTAACACCTAAGTCACAAGATCCTGATAGATACCAAGAGCCTATAGATATTCACTATCATGGCCCAGTCTAAGGATTATTCTAGCACCAGACCTCCAGCATGCAACTTAGCAAAGTTTGGCATCTGGAAGGCAAGGATCAAACTTTATATGAACTCTATTGATGAGAGTATTTTTGCTTCTATTTTGTCAGGTCCCCCAAGAGCACCTGCTGCTGCCACTGCCTCATCATCTGATTTGAGTGCAGTGCCTCCTCCAGACTATAATGATGAGTACAAGAAGGCCAAAATTGCTGATGCCAAAGAAATGAACATACTGGCTCAGACTATGTCTGATGAGGTGTTCCAGAAGGTGGCCGACTGCTCCTCAGCTAAGGCCATGTGGGACACACTGAACCAGATTGTAGCTGGTTCAGCTGATGAAAGGAAGGACAGGAGGTCCAACCTTATCTCACAGTATGAGAACTTCAAGAAGACTGATGCTGAATCAGTTGAAGCAATGTACACCAGGCTCAGCTCAATCATCAATGAGCTGAGGACCCTTGACAAGGATATCTCATTGACAGAGGTCAATGATAAGATCCTTATGTGCTTTCCTAGCACATGGGATTTGAGGATCTGGCCAATCAAGGAAGCCAGAAGCACCAATGAGATATCAACTGAAGCCCTTCTCGGCAAGCTCAAATCTTTTGAGCAAGTGCTGAAGACAAGGGAAGCTGAAGCAGAAGCCAAGACCCCCACTCCAACAAGAAAAGAGCAATCTATAGCTCTTAAAGCTGCTGAAGCCTCAGAAGGCAGCCAATCAAATGAGGAGCTCATGGCATTGTTTGCCAAGAGATTTCTCAAAATGGGGAGAAAAGAGTTCAGAAGAAAATCTTCAAAGTATGAAGAAAAGCCAAGGTATGATCGTACTCCAACTAAAGAAATTATTTGTTATGGGTGCAGGAAGCCTGGACACATCTTGCCAGAGTGTCCAGAGGAGAAAAACAAAGAAAAGAGAAAAGATAAAGAACAACACAGGAAGCACTCCAAGCCATCCTCCTACAAAAACAAGAAGAAGGAGAGAGGTTTCATTGCTGAAACCTGGAGTGATTCTGATGAAGAATCCTCATCCTCAAGCTCTAGTGAGGATGAAGAAGAAAAGAAGGCAAAAGAAGTTTGCCTCATGGCAATAGATGCCTGCAGCAACCACTCTGCTGCAGAGAGTTCTGACTCAGATGAAGAAATGCCTACTGAAGATGAGGTACTTTCATTTTATGACTTTACTTCAGAAGAGTTTAAGTTAGATTTTAAATCTCTATGTTTAGATTTAATTAGTTCAGAAAAGGAGATAAAAGAACTTAGAAATAGGCTAGCTGACTCTGAATCAATAGCCTCTGAAAATGTTAGGTTAAAGGAAGAACTCACTACTTGTAGTGAAGAAATCAAATTTCTTAAAATAGAATTAGCTAAGTCTAAGAGACTAGAAGAGTCACTTAATGGTAGAAGCCTTAAGCTATTAGAAATTACCAGCATGACTAACACTAGGTCAGGTAATGATAAATTAGGCTTAGGAGCTTCTCCCAGTGAACCCCCAGTCTTGCTTAAAAATAATCTTTCAACTCCAGTGAACTTCATTTCAGCCAGTGGAAAGAAGAACACTGAGCAAGTAAACCTTGTAAATAAAACATTAAATAAGGCTAAGAGAGAAAAGAGAAAGAAATTTTTCAAAGAAATGCAAAGAGCGTCGAACGCCGCTCGACGATCGGATGCTCCATGGTCGAACGAAGCTCGACGATCTGAGCGCCCATCGTCGAACGTCGATCGACGATTTCAACATGATTTTCAAAATCATAATCCATTCCATAGAAACCTAAATGAAAATAGAAACCCTAGGTTTGTTGACCCATCATCTGCATGGAGAATCCCACCTAGGAGATCTCACCCTCTAGGTTATCACCCTCAGCCTACATTTTCTTATATCTCCAGTTTTTCTTATGTGAAAAACAAGGGACCCAAGGTTACCTGGGTCCACTCTGTCTAAATAGTTGTTTTGCAGGTGAAGGCCTATCCAATCACTCAAAATAAGTGGTATTTGGATAGTGGATGCTCTAAGCATATGACAGGAAACAAAGAGCTACTGTCAAAGTACAAAGCAAAGCTCGGCCCAAAGGTTATCTTTGGAGACTCCAGCTGTGGTCAGACAGAAGGATATGGCAAGATCACAATTGGAGCTGTTACATTCAAGAGAGTTGCTTATGTCAGTGGACTGAAGCACAACCTGATTTCAGTTAGCCAGCTATGTGATGCTGGCTACCAGGTTTCTTTTTCTAACTCCTCTTGCAATATTACTTTAAATAATAATGTTGTTTTAATAGGTAATAGAATAGGCAATATATATTTGGTAGATTTTAATTCATCTCATTCTGAAATCTGCCTGTTTAATGAATTAACCCTTAATAATAATTCTTTATGGCATAAAAGGCTTAGTCATGTAAACCTCAAGAACATATCTAGGTTATCTAAGCACAACCTTGTTAGAGGTTTACCTTCTTGCCCCTACAAGAAGGAGAGCCTATGCAAGGCTTGTCAGCTAGGCAAGCAAACCAAAAATTCATTTAAATCTGTTAATAAAAGTGATTCTCCTAGAATCCTGTATTTATTACACTTGGACCTTTTTGGCCCAATAAATGTACAAAGTCTAGGAGGGAAGTATTACACATTAGTAATTGTAGATGACTTCTCTAGGTTCAGTTGGGTTTTCTTTTTGAGAACTAAGTCTGATAACTTCAAAGCCCTTACAGACTTTCTACTTTGTGTGCAGACTGAGTACTCTACTCATGTGGCCTTGATCAGAAGTGATCATGGTACTGAGTTTGACTCTCTTCTCATGCAAGAATTCTGTGAGAGAGAAGGTATCAAACATAGCTTCTCAGCTCCTAGAACTCCCCAACAAAATGGGGTAGTTGAAAGGAAGAATAGAACACTAATTGAAGCTGCTAGTACATTGTTGGCAGATGCTAACATGCCTCTATCCTATTGGGCAGAAGCTGTTAGTACAGCTAACTATGTCTTGAATAGAAGTTTGATACACAAACTTAAGTGTAAAACTCCTTATGAGTTGCTTAAAGGAAAGAAACCAAAAATAAATTACTTTAGAGTTTTTGGCTGTACTGTTTATATTCATAACAATAATAAAGAATATATTAGAAAATTTGAAGCAAAAGCTTCAATGGGAATCATGCTTGGATATTCCCAGGTAAGCAAAGCTTATAGGGTTTATAACAAATCAACCTGTAAGATAGAGGAATCTGTGCATGTGACTTTTGATGAGTCTCAGATGTTTTACAAGGAGAAAGAAAATTCTCCTTCCTCCAGTTCTTTGCAGGTACATGATGCCCCTCAAGAAATCCTTCAACTTTCAACTCTTCAGATCACTGAATCAGACAGTGATGAAGACATTGCTGAAGCTGTTGAAGCTGTTGTTGTTCCACCAACAGTAGATCAAATTCCTCCTGAGGAATTAATCCCAACTGTTGCTGAAGATCACATCCCACCTGCTGATATTGTCACACTTAGAGATCATCCCACATCTCAAGTGATTGGAGACATATCAGCTGGTGTGCAAACAAGACATCAATTAAGACAGGATGTGATGCATGCTTGTTTCCTCTCACAGGTTGAGCCCCTCACCTTTAAAGATGCAGAGCTAGATCCCCACTGGATCATTGCAATGCAAGAGGAACTCAATCAGTTTGAGAGATGTAAAGTTTGGACTTTGGTTCCAAGACCTAAAGGCCAACTGATCATAGGCACCAAGTGGGTGTATAGAAACAAGTTAGATGCAAATGGAATAATAGTAAGGAATAAAGCTAGGCTTGTAGCTCAGGGCTACAGACAGGAGGAAGGTATAGACTATGACCAAACCTTTGCTCCTGTTGCAAGGCTAGAAGCAATAAGGATCTTCTTGGCCTATGCAGCCTACATGAAGTTTAAGGTGTTCCAAATGGATGTCAAAAGTGCATTCCTGAACGGTGAGCTTAAGGAAGAGGTGTTTGTTGAACAACCACCAGGGTTTGTTTCTTCAACTCAGCCTTCTCATGTTTTTAAGTTGCAGAAAGCTCTTTATGGACTAAAGCAAGCTCCTAGAGCCTGGTATGAGACTCTAGCTAGTTTCCTGTTAGAGCACAACTTCACTAGGGGAGTAGTTGATAGAACCCTCTTCGTCAAGCATCACAAGGACACAATCCTGTTAGTTCAGGTGTATGTAGATGATATTATCTTTGGCTCCACTGATCCCAAACTTTGCAAAAAGTTTTCCAACTTGATGCACTCTAAGTTTGAGATGAGTAGCATGGGTGTGCTGTCTTACTTTCTTGGTCTCCAAGTTAAGCAAGATGCTGATGGTATCTTCATCTCCCAATCCAAATATGCCAAGGAATTGGTAAAGAAATTTGGGATGGCTGATGCTTCAGCAATGCCTACACCCATGGCTACTAATGTAGTTATTGATTCTGATGATCACGGCAAGCCAGTTGATCAAAAGAATTATAGGGCCATTGTTGGTTCCCTATTATATCTAACTGCAAGTAGGCCAGATATAATGTTTGCTACATGCCTTTGTGCTAGATTCCAGGTCAACCCCAAGGAATCTCATCTGATTCTTCTAAAGAGAATCCTGAGATACCTGAAAGGATGTCCAAATCTAGGACTTTGGTACCCAGCTGAGTCAGAGTTTGAATTAATTGGATATTCTGATTCTGACTATGCTGGCTGCAGAGTTGACAGGAAGAGCACCTCAGGAACTTGCCAGTTCCTGGGAGAGAGATTGGTCTCTTGGTTCTGTAAGAAGCAGGCTTCTGTCTCAACTTCAACTGCAGAGGCTGAATATATAGCTGCTGCTAGTTGTTGTTCACAGATCCTGTGGATTCAAAACCAGCTTGTGGATTATGGTTACTCACACAAGAACACCAAGATCATGTGTGATAGTACCAGTGCTATTTCAATTGCACAAAATCCAGTGCACCACTCTAGAACGAAGCACATTGAGATTAGGCACCATTTCCTGAGAGATTGTGTGGAAAAGAACAAGATCTGTCTTGAGTTCATATCCACTGAGTTTCAGAGAGGTGATATATTCACCAAGCCTTTAGATGAACAGAAACATCTGTTCTTTTTAGTCCAACTAGGCATGATCAATGGACGAGACTAAGTGTGACGGTATCTGCCTATGTTGAGGTCTGCTTGAAGATCGTCGAATGATGATCGAAGATCGTCGAACGGATTGAGCCTATCGTCGACCTCTGGTTAATGATGCTTATCTGTTTGAAGATCGTCGATCGACGTTCGACCATCGTCGAACAGGCTGAGCTTATCGTCGATCTCTACTCGACGACGGCTTGTTGCTTGTGAAGCCAGAATTAGCCGAACGATGGTTCAACTTTTCTGCTTCTGAGCCGATCGTCGAACGGCCGTTCGACTATCGGTTCAAGATCTTTTTAATAGATCGACTATTTCCGGTCCAATATAAAGCCGATAGTCGACCTAGGTTAAAAGATCGTGTGCTTTATCGTCGACGGAGCGTGCCCTTTCGCATTCTGCTTTCCCGCTTGCGATTTTCTGGCGCTTCGTCTTTCTCGTTCCCTCTCCAGCTTTCTCGTGTTTTCTCCGGCGAATCCATGGCGATTTCACCAGCTGTTCTAGCCGTCGTCAAGTTCGATGCAGGATTCAGTGTAGATTTTGAAGCTTTCAGCAGTTGCGATGCCGGCATAGTGGAAGTTCTCCAGCTCTGCAGAGATCAAGGTCTAGAGAAGCTGATGTCTGAAAGGATCAAGATCAATATTCCAGAGATAAAAGAATGGGCGTTCACGTCGTCTTCCACAGACGAATCGATGATCGGTACCATCGGCGGAGTAGAAGTTATCCTGACTCCGGCCGTTCTTTCTGATGTTTTTGGTTTGGTTATCGGTGACGAAGATTATGAGCAAGACGCTCAGGAGTTCGGAAGGATGCTCGTCGAGCTGGGACATGCTGAAGGCATTCCCTCCAAGTTGCTTAAGGTAAATTTCCCTTTCAAGATCAAGTTCCTCGCTGAGGTTGTCGGAAAAGTGCTCCTAGGGAAGCACTCTGCCCATGATAACATAACAAGGCAGCAGTTCGCACTTATGTGTGCATTAGTTAATCGGAAAAGGATCGATTGGGCTGCAGTTCTGTTTGATTTAATCAGGAAGAAGACAGGAAAGAAGGAAGTCACCCTGGGAAGGGTTATTGGAATTTTTCTTAAGGAGAAATTCCCCCAGCTGCTGAGTTCTGCCGCAACTACTATCAATGCCAGCAAGAAGATGGATCCCCATCTGTTCTCAAAGTGGAAGAGGACGTTCGTGAAATCTGCTCCAGCGCAATCTGAGGACACAAGGACTGCTTCAGTCGCTCCTCAACCTAGTGAAGCTGGCTCAGCTCTCCCTTCCTCCTCCTCTGTTTTGCCGTCTACCTCAGTTGAAGTACCATCAACTTCTGCTGAGGTACGACCCTCTTCTTCTGCTGCACCTGAAACAACCGTGGTTGTTCCTCTGTCTCCTCCAGCCTCTCCTCTACCTGCATATCTGGCTAGGATATCTGCTCCTAGCTTCGATTTGTTAGGATCAGAGAGAATTCTTACTCCTCATGCATCTCCCGTTCATTCTCCAATTCATTCCCCAATAAATTCTCCTGCTCCATCACCTGCTCCATCTCCAGTTCGATCCCCTGTTCACACCATCCTCCATCCCAGCACATCTACCATATCTGCTGCTGATCCATCCACCTCTCATCCATCTTCTTTTGATATCTCTCTAGAGATTATCATCCGCATCGTGGAGCTGATTACCCCGTCAATCAAAACCATGATTGACGAGGCAATCGCTCCCCTTGCTGCCTCCATTGACCGTCTTACTGCCTCCATCCACTTCATTTCTAAATCTGCTGAGCCATCTTCCTCTAGGGGCCTGGTTTCAGTAGCTACTGAAATCAGGCAGGGGGAGATGTTCAATGAAGATGTCTCAGACCTTCCTGCCTCTACTCCAGCTGAAATAGAAATAGCTCCAGATGTTGTCTTGTCTGCCCAGCCAGTATCTGCTCAAGTTGAGCCAGAAGAAGTTCCAGATGTTGTTATGACTGATCAGGAAGAGACAGCTCCTGCTGAGGAAGAGATTGTTCCAGCTGAGAAAGTGGTAACTCCAGCTGAGGAAGTGGTTGCTCTAGCTCAGGAAGAGATTGTTCCAGCTGAGGAAGAAATTGTTCCAGCTGAGGAAGAGATTGCTCCTGCTAAGAAAGTTTTAGCTCCAGTCTTGACTGAGAAGGAAATATCAGATGGAATCCTGCTATCAAAAATTGCAGTGAAAGTATGCTTAGAAGATATAACCTCTCCTACGATTGCTAGATTCCTGGAAGGAATCATAACTAAATATCTGAATGACTGCTGGGAGATGGTTAAATATGAAGGTAATTCCCTAATCCGGTTTATTGATGAGTCAATTTATTTGCTTGCTGGTGAATACCTTGAAGGGATGATTCAAGCTTATTTAGCAGATCTGTGTTCTTGATTCTATAGATACTATTAAAGAAGATTTAACTGCCAAGAAAATAGCAGTTGTTTCTGTGGCTGCTCCAAGTGATTCTGATACTCAATTAGATCCAGAATTGGATGTGTTTTTAGATGATAAAGAGGATGAAAATCAAGAGGAAATCAAAGATGATTCTCCTGTTTTAAGTTTGGAAGAAATTCAAGCAAGGGCTGCTTGGGAATTAAGAGTTCAATCTCTAAAAGAGAAAGAGAAAGAGTTGCAATTTGAGAAGTCATCCATCTGGGATGACTCTCCTGGTTTAGATTTAGACTCCCTTCTGGCTATGGATGCCCTGGAAGAAGAAAGGGAGAAATCTGTTTCAAAGCTTAAAGAAAAGACTGTCTCAGAAGCCTATGATCCCTATGAGAACCCTCCATCATCCCATTCTGATGATGATGATGATTCAGATGTGTCTGAAAAATCAAAGAAAAAGAAATCTGCTGCTAAGAAAAGAAAAGCTGCTCCTCCTCCACCTCCAAATAAGGATAATGACATTCCCTACTATATTCTGAAGGGCATTGACCCCAAATCAAAAGATTTTCAGCATTGGATGAGGTTTTCGAAAAATCAGCAAAAAGAAAGGAAGAGAACCAAGAGGTATGACAGTCCAGTCTCCAGATGGACTCCCAAAGGTCCTCCTCCACCTCCTGGTGCAGGAGCCTCTGGGAATCTACCTGCTAATCAATCTGCCGCCTATGGAAAATCTGCGTCTGCTCAGCACCAACCTAGACAAGGTCATCAAAGTTCTCAAGGCAGATCATCTTATGGATCTCAAAGACCAATGAAGGAGGTTGTGGCCCAAAGACCAACCTTTTCCCCACCTCCTTCTCCAGTTCAATCTGAGAAAAGTGTTTCGAAAGGTAAATAGTTTACAGTGTTTTAAAACCTTCTAGCAAGTCCCTTGTGCTAAGTTTATTCTTATGTATTATCTAGATAAAATAGCTGATGCTGCTTCTCCAGAGCCCGTATATGAAAATCCTGAGCTCGATCCTAATTTTAGGATGGCTCGCTTTCAAGAGCTTGTAGGAGCAGCCCAAATAAGAAAAGCAAGAGCCGAAGGCAAAGATACAACTGGCTTTACTACGATGTCAGCATATAGAAAGAAAGAATTTGAAAAATTCCAAGTCAATCCTGAGATATTTGATCCAGCAAAGTACATGGAAAAACATCCTGAAGCTGTTGTCCCCAGAGCTACAGAGCTGAAGATTCTTGGAATGCAGGATCTGAAGTTGTCAAAGAAGGAATCAGATGACCCGCTTAGAAAAATTTCTTTTGTCTCTAGTTCTTCTGATCCATTACCTGACCCTAAAGATTCTAAATAGTTTGATTAAACTGCTGTGATATATTTGATTATTTATTTATCTGATTGATAATCTGTCAGTTTATTGTTAACTATCTGCTGAATTTATTTTTAGTATTCTATTGCTAGCTGTTTTAGTTTTTGAGAGACTTAACTCAAATAGGGGGAGATTGTTGGTACCCTAGTTTGATTTGAGTTCAGTCCTCTCCTTTGTGCCCCTTGACCCAAGAAATATCTATGGTCAATGGTTAGGAGTCTAGCTGTAGAGTCCTCGCTTTTCCAAATTGAGAATTTGGTTAAGTAGGTTTTTCGTTCGACTATAGTCGAACGCCGTTCGACTATCGTCTATCGGCTGATTGACGTTCGTCTATCAGTTGGTCGACGCTTTGTCTGCGCTGATAGTTCGACTATCTGTTGATAGTTCGACTATCTGTTCTGCGCTGATAGTTCGACTATCTGTTGATAGTTCGACTATCTGTTCTGCGCTGATAGTTCGACTATCTGTTGATAGTTCGACTATCTGTTCTGCGCTGATAGTTCGACTATCTGTTGATAGTTCGACTATCTGTTCTGCGCTGGTAGTTCGACTATCTGTTGATAGTTCGAATATCTAGTTTGTTTTGATAGTTCGACTATCTTTTGATAGATCGACTATCTGTTTTCTGAGGTAGGTCGACTATCTGCTTGATAGTTCGACTATCTCTGTGCGCTTGATAGCTCGACTATCTGTCCTAGATAGATCGACTATCTGATAGTTCGACTATCTGTCCTGATAGTTCGACTATCTGCTGCGGTAGCTCGACTATCTATTTGATAGCTCGACTATCTGGATCGTTCGACTATCTGCCCGATAGTTCGACGATCTCCTGGCGTCGTTCGACGATCTTCGAAGGTCGTTCGACGTTTTCTGTCTGCCTTTATATTTTGTATTTATTTATTATATTTAATTATTTAATACATTTTCTGGCACGATATTTTAAGCTGTATGTTAAGTTTCCAGGCATTATTTGCTCTATTCTTATTGCCTGAGTTTAAATCTTTTAAGATAAAGTAGTTTGTCTTATTAGCTGTCATTTTAATTTACTTTATCTGCTGTCAGCCCCTTTATAGCCGTTAGACTGAAAAGTCTTCTTTTGCTATAAAGAGATAGTTTCTGATGTGACTTTATTTAGTCTATCTGTTTATTTGATTTAAGCCTGCAGCTTCTTAGAAAGAGGTTTATTCCTTTTTATAGAATGTTTTGCTGCAGAGATATTTCTGTCTTCTTGATATTTACAGCCCAGGTTTCAAGGCTCAGAAGAAGACAAATTAATTCAAATGGAAGAGAGCCGTTGCTTGCTGATGATTATATAAAGAACCCTTTGCAGAAGGATTCAAGCTAGTTAACAGGAGTTAATAGAAGAGAGTGTTACACACATATTCAAAAGCACTCAAGCCTTCATCAAGCTCAAGCTTCCTGCTCTCAGCAAACTCCATCTAACTGAGAAGTGTTAAGATCTTCATCTCTTCTTCACCTGAGTTCTCCTGCTTTCAGGAAGTTCAACTCAGAGTTTCTTTGAAGAAGAAGAAGAAGAATAGCTGCTTGAAGAGATTTCTTTTTGTTATTTATTTTCTTCCTGTAGCTCTTTCCTTCAGAATTTTCTGAAGAGTTTCTGCACTGAAGCAAGACTTCACCTGGACATCTTTGAGCCAGGGGGAGCCTTGATTCTTTAGAGCATTCTAGCTCAGTGCAAGCTTTTGTGCTTCTCTAATCTATTGCAAAATAGAGAAGACATCTTAACCTTCTTCCCCCTCCTGTACAGGGTTATTACTCCCTTCAAAAGTATCCCTTGGTGGCAGGGCACCTGATCAAAAACCTGTGCTTGGTTTTTAGACACCTGATCAAAAGTCTAAAGGGTCTCTGGATCTACCTGAAGAAGATCCTGTTGGTGGCAGGGCACCTGATCAAAAACCTGTAGTGGATTCCTACCGTTTGGGTAGAAGAGTGGACGTACCCAAGTTGTTTGGGGAACCACTATAAAATTCCTTGTGTCGTCTGGCTTGTTTATTATTTCTCCTGTACTGTGGCTGTGAATAGATATAACTAGGCTGCTAGTTGCTGTTTAGGTTTTTCCAAGCTTAACTGTAATTACAGTTAGCTTGTGTTTGTACACAACACTTGTGTTAGGCTTTAAGGTTAAACCAATATCTATAATTTCTTCATTCCGCACTTCACTCCAAGGGAGTTGGGTAGACAGTTAAGTTTTGTATTGTGCAAAATTTGATTACTCTATTCACCCCCCCCCCTCTAGAGTAGTATCTATCCCTTCACTTTCACTTTCATATATATCTTTTTCTTTGCTTGCACTTGTCAACCTGCACACTCTGTCAACATACAATATGATCAAATACAACCTGGGAGTTAATATTCTCAAACAAAAGAAATGTGAAACCACAACTCCAACAGAATGTTCATGAGTCATGGGTTAGGGATGCTCACATGTACGGGGAGCTTAATACACAATTTGCACGTAGATAGGTGGAGCGCATAGAACACACATATAAGGGGAGTACGTGCATAGGGGAAGTTATATGTAACCTGAAACCTTATCTTTAAAGATTATCTCTTATATATATTGTATCATGCATCTCATTTATTATATCTTATGAATGAGATTTGATATTATCAAAAGGGACAGTTTATTGGAGTCTTCGATTCACATATCGTCAGTTTGACAATATCAAATCATGTTGGGAATTATCTTCACAATACCCCAGATTTGTAGTAAGTCAGGCCTGAAACTAAGATGAATTAAGTTGTATTTGATGTTGTGTTTAAGTTGTGCATGCAGGACTCTATTGACAAGTGTAAA
The DNA here is from genome assembly GCA_039513925.1 of Platanthera zijinensis. Taxonomy (NCBI): domain Eukaryota; kingdom Viridiplantae; phylum Streptophyta; class Magnoliopsida; order Asparagales; family Orchidaceae; genus Platanthera; species Platanthera zijinensis. Next base: position 79,912,766 of record CM077093.1, on the reverse strand, counting down.
CCAATGTCAGTCTATAGTGGGTCATCAAACACAAGACCATACAATGTAATTCCTCATTGTGTGATCCAAGGTGTTGACTCATGTATAGCCTCTCTATTAGGGTACACTTTGTTTCCATGCACTTGGACTACTGGACTCTGGAGTATTGAAGACTTTCTCTGAAGAAATTTTTTCTAAGTCCACATACTCGAGTAGTATCTTCTATATACTAGAGTAAGTGATTTAGTACTCGAGTAGATTGGATTACATACTCGAGTAGTTCTCAAGTTACTCGAGTAAGTGTTCTGATCGTACTCGAGTTGATCTGGACTTCTCATCTCAGAAAGTTTCTAAGTCCATATACTCGAGTAAATCCATTCATATACTCGAGTACCTCTTTTCCTTACTCGAGTAGGTGTTTGTGTACTCGAGTAGAGCCTTAGTCATACTCGAGTAGTCTCTTAGTTATACTCGAGTAGGGCTAGCTGTTCAGTCTAAATATTTCTAAGTCCACATACTTGAGTAACTTCGCTCATATACTCGAGTAAGTGGCTTAGCACTCGAGTAGATCCTTCTTAAACTCGAGTAGGCTGGCTTAGCACTCGAGTAGACTTTTCTTATACTCGAGTAGTTTGGATTAGTACTCGAGTAGATGTTTCTACTTACTCGAGTAATCTGTCTAGAGTAACTCGGGTAGTTCTTCCAAGGCACTCGAGTAGTCATTTCTTTTACTCGAGTACATGTTTCTCTTATCTACTCGAGTAGCAGACCTTTATACTCGAGTATCTTATCTAACCCGAGTATGTCGGCTCAAAATTCCAGAAATCGTTAAGTCCAGAATTGACGGAGATTTGAAATTAACCTTTTTCTGATTGGTCCACGTGTCAATCTTAATTACGATTATAACCGTTGGAGATAGCCTATAAATAGGTCCTATCAGATTTAACTATATACGCGGTTTACAGAGATTATCTTTTAAGAAAGACAAAATCTTGAAAACCCTAATTTTCTAATCTGCCGCCATTACCGTTTTCGGGAGAAGCTTTGGATCGTCGTTATCACGCCGCTGCTATCGATCTCAGTTTCTCTAGCGATCTAGACTCAAGAAGAATCATCCGATCTCTCCATGCTTCATCGTCTTTGATTTACTTTCTTGATCGTGGTGATTCCAGATCTCAGAATCGTGGATCTCAGTCAAGTCTTCTTCAACTGTTTCTGTTCAAACCGAAAAGCTCTCAAGAAGAAGATTACGTCAAAGATCCAGATCTGTGATATTCTTGTTGTAAATTTTATTTAAACAAATTTCTTTGTAGGAGATCTTTCTCCGAGTGGTAGGAAGTTTTATCTTCCGAGTGTAGATCCGTTTGGGATCGAGTTTTTGTAGGAACGTGGTTCCGAGGTGTAAGATTGTTTTTGCAATCTTAGATAGTCGAGTAGCCGAGTCTAGTGATTTGCTAGATCGGTGAGAAAAGTGGACGTACCCAAGATTGGGGAACCACTATAAATCTCTTGTCGTCTGTGTGATTGCTTGATTACGGATCTGTGCCGTGTTATATTTTTTTATTCCGCATTTGACACGAAATTCACCTATTCACCCCCCCTCTAGGTGATTTAGGTTGACAACTTAGCGCTCTCAATTGGTATCAGAGGCGGAGGTTGATCGTTAAAAGGTTAACACCTTGATCTAATCCTCTCCAAATTGTCTAGAGAGAAGTATCAAGCATGAGTAAGACCAAGGATTTTGCTAAGCTCCCTATCTGCACCAAGAACAATTTTCCTATGTGGAAGGAAAGAGTTAAGTTCTTCAGGGAAGCAGTAGACCCTCGGATCTTCATGATTGTGGAAGAAGGTCCGCATGTTCCTATGACTGCATCAACAATAGAACCAACCAAAAAGGTTCCAAAGAAGTTGATGGACTTGGATAAGGACGAGATTGCACTTGTCTCCCTAGACAAGAAAGCTAAAAATATTATTGCAAGTACAGTCGATGACTCAATGCTGCAAAATCTTATACATTGCCAATCTGCCAAGGAGATGTGGCAATCCCTAGTGACTCTGATGGAAGGGACTGAGGAAGTTAGGGATGATCGGAGATCCCTCTTAAATCAGAAGTATGAAGCCTTCCGACACAGTCACAAGGAACCCATAGCTGACACATTTGAAAACTTCTTTAAGATAGTCAATGGACTGAGAGTGTATGGCCGAGTCTTTACTAATGGGGAGCTGAATGATAAGTTTCTGAGATCTCTCACCAAAGAATGGGACAATAAATTCTGTGCCATCCGAGAGTTTGGCAGACTAGCAGAGACAGATCCACAGAATCTATTTGGCAAGCTGTTGTCCTATGAACTGCAACTCAACTCCTAAAAGCCGAAGAAGAGATAAGTCGCTTCTCCTCAAAAGAGAAGTCGGTTGCTTTAAAGGCTGACAGTTCAAGGAAGGGCAAAGCTGCCTCGCCAGCACCTCCTCAAGAAGTAAGTGAAGAAGAAGGCTCCGAGCCAAGCACCTCAGGCTCAGAACTATCTGAAGGAGAGTTCTCTTTGCTCTTGCAGCAGTTCAAGAAATTCTTGAACAAGAAGAAGCAATGGAGAGGCAAAGATGCCTCATACAAAAGATCACGACATAACGGTGATCAGCGAAAGAATGGCTCGAGCAGCCATGACAGGTATAACTCCAAACAGAACAAACAAATTTCAACTGACATCGTTTGTTATTGTTGTAATAAGCCAGGTTACATCATCGCGGACTGCCCTCACAAGAAAAAGAGGGTGGCAGAAGAGAGGAAAAGAAATCTTCATACCACAAGAAGAGGATAGAGAAGAGATTATTAGCCAAGAAGAGCAAAACTCTCAGCGACTTCGACTCATCTGAGTCGAGTGAAGAAGAGGAAGCTTACTTCGGGATCATGGCTCACTCTGATGATGAACAAGTCCCCTAGTTCACTGGGGAGGTAAAATCTCACACTCCTCTCTCTGAATCTGATGATGATAATGAGCAAGAGGGCTATTCCTCTGAAGATGAATCTGAACTCATGGGACAGTATAAGGATTTACTCACGGCTTACAAAAAATGTCGCACAGTCGTGAAAACTCAAGCCAAAGAGATAAAATATCTACAGGCTATTGAGAGCAGCTTGAGAGAAGAAGTCACCAAGACTAATTCTCTTCAAGAGAACTTCAATGCTGCTATGGAAGAATACAATCAAGCTCTCAAGCACCTCGACCTTAAAGATGAAATCATCAAAGAATTGGAACAACTACTCGAGGCTGAGAAGAAACTTGTTGAGAGTTTCTCCAAGCCTAAGACAGTTCTTCCACTCGTTGCTGAGTTCTCAGCTAAGGCCAAGGGTGCTGGTATAGGCCACATTGGTGCTTCTAGTAAATCTTCTAGGAGAAACAAGGCCAAGAGAAAGAATAAGGCTGCCCGGAAGGCTCTAGCTGAAGAAAGGGGGAAAGCTCCCTTGGAACCGGTTTTGTTCAAGAAAGTTATCTTTCCTACGAACGAATACGACTATGAGTCCACCTATGGACACTTCTCTAGGCCGATCCCCGAGAAGCCTAAGACAAGATACTAAGGTTGGACTCGTCCTCGTAACTTTGGTGAGAGTGTCTTTAAGGCACCTTATGAAGAGATTCAACTTCAGAACTATGGACCATATGCTCATGGTCATAACATCAAGAAGACACCAAAGGTAAAACCTATTATGGAAAAGCCTATGAGGGAGAAGACTTCATGTAGCTGCCATCATCATGAAGCTTCTTCCTCCAAGAGTGAAGTTCCTGCTAGACCATCACTTAATAAAATCAAGCAGGAATACACTAGGCAAAGATACAACAGGTTCGACTGTTGGTGCTGCGGCAAAATTGGTCATTTTGGCATCGATTGTTGGTTCAATCCTAGAAATGTTGCAACCCCTCAAGTTAGCAACGTGGGAATGACCACTCATGAGGCTAATGCTCGTAGGGGGAGTATTCTAACTCGAGACCAAGGACCCAAACTTGTTTGGGTTCCTAAGGCTAAGTGATTGTAATTGCAGGTATGTCCAAAGACCACCAAAATGCCAATCTGGTACTTGGACAGTGGATGCTCTCGGCATATGACCGGGACAAGAAGCCTACTCTAGAATTTCACCTCAGTCTGCAACGGACCAAAGGTCATCTTTGGAGGTTCAGATCGAGGAATAACTAAAGGCTATGGTATGATTACTAACGGTAGCGTGTCCTTTTCGGATGTAGCCTATGTTGAAGGATTGGAACACAATCTCATCAGCATAAGCCAACTATGCGACAAAGGATACGTGGTTGAATTTCATGCTAACAAGTGTTTGATAAAATCGGTTGACAACATGGAAACTATTTTATCAGGCACTCGAAGCAGAAATATTTTCTGTTTAAACTTCATTTGTATAGACTCGTCTACACCAGTGTGTCTTTTAGCAAAAAGTAGTGCATCTCTTGCTGACCAATGGCACAAGAGACTAGCACATGTTAATTTCAAAACTATTAATAAAATATTCTCCCAAAACTTAGTACATGATGCCCCTAATGTCAAGTGCGTTACAGACAGTCTTTGTCACACCTGTATCAAAGGCAAGCAAACAAGGAGTTCATTTAAAAGCATAATAGGCAAAGATTCCAATAGAAGCTTACAACTTCTCCATATGGACTTGTTTGGTCCACTGCAAGTTAGAAGTTTGGGAGGTAAGGAATATACGTTGGTTATTGTGGATGATTACTCGCGCTTTGCGTGGGTGTTATTTCTGAAACACAAGTCAGACACCTTCAGTACTTTCACTAGTTTTGTTAGGCATATCCAGAATGAATACAACTGTTCCGTAGTCAAAATCAGAAGTGACAATGGAACGGAATTCAAGTCTAGAGCCATGACAGAATTCTGCGAAAGTCAAGGTATCTTTCATGAGTTTTCCTCTCCTCGCACTCCACAGCAAAATGGAGTAGCTGAGAGAAGGAACAGAACACTCATAGAAGCTTGTCGGACTATGTTGAGTGATGCCTCACTTCCAGAGTATTTCTGGGCTGAAGCCGTCAACACCGCTTATCACGTGCAAAATCGAGCTCTCATTAACAAGAACCATGATAAGACTCCTTACGAACTTCTAAAAGGCCGGAAACCAACCATTTCATATTTTAGAATCTTTGGCTGTAAGTGCTTCGTACTTAACAACGGCAAGTATCGCACTACCAAGTTTAGCGAGAAAAGCTTTGAAGGTATTTTTGTAGGTTATAGTAGCCATAGTAAGACCTATAGAGTATTTAATAGAAAAACTCTGGTGGTAGAAGAGTCGATACACCTTGTATTTGATGAGATGAGTTTGCTGCAAAGCAACTCTTCTAGTGTGCTCATTGAAGATGCAGGTACCAAGATGAAGGAACTTAGCTTGGATGAGCCTACTCAAGATAAAGTTGAGACATTCATCAAGATCACCTCTACAACCCCTATTGGAGAGGTAGATGATCAAGATGAAGAACACATCCCAGATGAAGATGCAACACCAGTGGCTGAAGAGATCCCAGATGCAAGGACTCTAGAGTTCAGACACTTGAAGGATCATCCATTAGATCAAATCATAGGAGATCCTCAGGATGGTGTCAGAACCCGGAGAGGTACAACTAACGAGAATTTATTCTTGAACTTTCTATCACAGGTTGAACCTAAGAAGTTCGAGGAAGCAAACTCGGAGGCATCCTGGATACTAGCCATGGAAGAAGAGTTTAATCAGTTCAAACGTTGCAAAGTTTGGACACTTGTTCCTAGACCCAAGAGTAAGAATGTCATCGGGACAAAATGGGTCTACCGGAATAAGATGGACGAAGATGGAACAATTATAAAGAATAAAGCCAGACTTGTCGCCAAGGGCTATCGTCAAGAAGAAGGAATCGACTTTGACCAAACATATGCTCCAGTGGCAAGACTGGAGGCGATCAAGTTATTTCTTGCGTACGCTGCACTTAAGGGCTTTACCGTCTATCAGATGGACGTCAAGTCCGCCTTCCTGAATGGTGACATAAAGGAAGAAGTGTATGTAGAGCAACCGCCAGGTTTTGTCGATTCAAACTTTTCCAATCATGTTTACTTACTGCAAATAGCATTATATGGTCTTAAACAAGCTCCCCGAGCTTGGTATGAGACGCTGTCTAGCTTCCTCCTTGAGAGCAAGTTCACAAGAGGAAAGATAGACAAGACATTATTTCTTAGGGAAATAAAAGGCAAGATTTTGCTGGTACAAATATATGTTGACGACATTATTTTTGGCTCTACAGATGACAACCTCTGCAAGAAGTTTTCTAAACTTATGCAAGGGAAGTTTGAAATGAGCAGTATGGGAGAGCTGAAGTATTTCTTACGGCTTTAGGTGAAACAATCTGAGGATAGAATTTTCATCTCACAGACTAAATTCACCAAAGAGCTACTTAAGAAATTCGGAATGGAGAACGCAACCTCTATGAGGACTCCAATGGCCTCAGCTATGTCTCTAGACAAGGATGAGAAAGGGAAACCTTTTGATGAAACCAAGTACAGAAGCATAATTGGGTCCTTGCTCTACCTTACCGCAAGTAGACCAGACATAATGTTTTCAACATGTGTATGTGCTAGATTTCAGGTGAACTCTAAGGAATCTCACTACATTGCTGCAAAGCGAATCTTGAGATACTCAAAGGTACACCAAATCTTGGCTTATGGTACCCAAGAAGTAATGATAGTGAACTAATTGGATTTTCAGATGCAGATTTTGCAGGAAGTAAAGACGACAGGAAAAGCATTTCTGGGACTTGCCAATTCCTGGGAAGGAGACTTATTTCCTGGAGCAGTAAGAAGAAGAACTGTGTGGCAATTTCAACGCCTGAGTCATAGTACATCTCTGCAGGGAGCTATTGTGCACAGCTTCTATGGATCAAGAATCAATTTGAAGACTACAACATGAGGCTCCAGAACATCCCTCTGCTTTGCGACTCTTCTAGTGCAATAGCAATCGCCAACAACCCAGTCTCCCACAGCCGGACAAAGCACATAGAGCTTCGATATCACTTCATCCGGGAGCATGTGGAGAATGGAGGCATAGATCTACAATACGTCTCCATAGATAGGCAAGTTGCAGATATATTCACGAAGCCGCTAGATGAGACAAAGTTCTCATTTTTCAAAATTGAACTTGGGATGCTCAACAAAGAAGATTAGTGGTCTCTATCAAAGTCTCAGAGTTAAAAGTTGGTGGAGGTAAAGATTAGTGCTTCGAGAAAAATATTTTGTCAAAGTGACTTACTCGAGTAAGTGTACTCACATACTCGAGTACTTGGAAACAATCACGAGTAGTTACATGACTACACTCGAGTACATTACAATATACTCGAGTAACTCAAAGTATCTACTCGTGTAGGTAAAAATTCACTCGAGTATATATTCTTCATACTCGAGTAGTTAGTAACTTACTCGAGTACTTCATGATCTACTTGGTCTTCAACTTACTCGTGTAGGTTACAACAGATTACTCGTGTATGCCGATATATATACTCGAGTACCTGGAAATTCCAGAACTTTGAAAATCTCATTTTTCTCTTTTCGCACACCTCGATTTTTGTCGCCCCCCATAAGGTATGTTTTATTTTAAAACCCAATCTTAAACCTAATTAGGGTTATGTATATAAATAGAATGATCCCGTAATCCATTTCCACGAAACCTTTCTCGAGTACTCGCCGGCGCTTCGTCTTCCGAAACCGCAGAGCGTTGTCTTCTCCAGAATCCGTTACTCCAGAACTCGATGGCTCCTCCATCCAAGATTCAAATCGGGTCCGAATTAGTTATAGATGGCATCGCTGAACTCTCTGACGACTTCCGAAACCTTCTCATTCTCCATGATACAGCCGAGCTGTCGTTCCTACTACAGACGCCGTGTAAGATCCTATTTTCTGCAGTGGAAGAGTTCTACAAGAATCTGAAGATCAAGCGAAATGGTACAGTTCTCAAAACCAAGGTCAGTGGGATAAAGATCCGTCTGGACAAAACTTCATTAGCCACCCCGTTAAAACTGCCAGTGGTGGATGAAGAAGATGAATCTGACTTCTGAAGATTCCGAGAGAACCAGTTTCTTCTGTGGAATAAACCCGTATGAAGGATATTCGTTCCGACGTGCAGATTTCAATTTAGAGGGGAAATTTCTTGTGGATGTCATTGCCAAAGTTCTTCTCTGCAAAACCTATTCCCTCAGAGAAATTTCCCAAAACTTTTTTGATGTTATGCAAGCCATAGTATGCTGGAAGAAATTCCAGTTTGGAATGATGATACTGGATAAGATCAAAGAAACTGTGAACAAACCAAGCTATGCCAGGATTATCTCCCTCCTCCTCCACGAGATTAATCCTACAGTGTTTGATTTCTCCAAAGGAACTCTCCTCCATCACATGAAAAAGGTATCCATCTCTTCCATCCAAAGATAAGAAATCCAACTCAAGAACACTGCACAAGCCTCCAAAGTCATTATGGATGAAGATGTCCCCAGCCCACAGCATGTTGCTGATGACAGGACTCCATCTCCTCCTCTACATCAAGCTACTAACACCCTAGGTGCAGTAGTTGAGGGGGAGCCTGCCTCATCTAGCTCCCAGATTCTGTTGACAGAACTTCAATCCCAGACAGTCAGAGATCCTTCTCCTCCTCCTCCTCCAGAAGATATTCAAGTTCAGCAAGACCTTCTGTCCACAGCTGCAGAGATTGATAAGCTCATTGAAGAACTTAGGTCAGACATCCCTACCTCGTATAGATCCAGTTGTTAGTACTCCTGAGGTTCAAGTACAAGATGAACAGATCCCTCTCAAGGAACCCTCTCCATCCTCAGCTCAGTCTCCCATTGAAGAAGCAGAACAACATGATAGTATCATCCCATCCGATGAAGAGGAGTTATCCCCAGAACCTGTTGAACCTCCTCTAAGGACATTAGCCTTCACTCTCCCCTCCTTCACAGATCCACTGGATTTAGTAGAAATCACTCACACCAAGAGAACTGCTAGCTCAGTGGTTGTGAAAGAAATCCCTCCTTGGACTCCCTCAGTCTCTCAGCTCCCTCAGGTCTCTACTTCTGCCAGTGCTCCATCTTCTGCTTCCCTCAGCTCCTCAGACATCATCAGTAAGATTGAGAAGATGCTCTAAGAACAGAGACATTACTTTGATGAGTCTCTGAAATCAGTTAACAACAAGGTCTCTGCTCTTGAAACTGAGATGGGCAGAGGCTTTGCAGAAATTCAAGCCAACACTGATGAACTTAAACAACTCTTCAAAATAAGTGGAAAAGCGATAGATCACACCATCACCAGCATGGGTGAAGTCAGAAATCAAGCTGAAACTGTGGCGCATAACCAGATTCTGCTAGACCAAAGAGCTGAAGCCAATGTGATGAAAGTTTGTGAAGAAGTAGGAACATTCAGAGATGAAGCTATTGAAAAGCTATCTGTAGAAATCAGCAAGGGGGAGAAAATTGTGAAAGAACAAGTTGAGAAAATTTCTGCTGAAATCTCTACCAAGTCTAAAGAGACCCTGGATTGATTAGTTAACACCATGAAAGCAGATATTCTAGCACTGCTACGGTCTGTCAAATTCTACATTTATGACACTGCAGTTTGGGTACATAATCAGAATTTTCCAGAATTCCAGCTCGACCCCTCCATCATTCCTAAAAGCTTAGATCCTCTTGAGGAACATCCTCCATCTGATGCCCAGGTTCATGCTACAATTACAGAGGCAGTGCCAGCCTTCTCTCCTAGACCTACTGGAGAGATGTCTGAGCCTCCTCTTTCATATTCTGATGTGTGGAAAGAGGATGTCCCTGCCAGCTCTCAGGGGCACTTTGATCGAGGTACTTCCTCCTCTAGAAGACCTGCTGATCAAGGTGGCCCCAGCAAGAAAAGAAAATATGGTGACGGCGCTTCTGCTAGCCGTTCTGCACCTAAGAGAGAGCAAGCTCAAGCTTTAGAGGGCAGATCAGAGTCAGTACATTCAGAAGTTTGGAGTCCAACCTCCAAATCTTTAATCTTTGACACTCTAAAGCTGGTAACTAATTTTGGGGAAAATAAAGATAAGTTCTACAGCTACTCAGAATGGAAAGCCTATGATGTATCTCAAATCAAGATCAGATTATATGACAGGCAATGGGGATTCAACAATCCAGTAGCTCCTCCAAGGCCAAAGACTTATTTTCCTAAAGCCTTCAGTTATTTGGAAAGACAAGAGCTGAAGAAAGCTAAACTTCACAGAGAGAATTACCCCTGAAAGTGTTTTGTGGAACTGGAAAATCTTTCTATTTAATATATCTAATTCTGATTATGGTTCCCTTATTTGCTATTATTCTCTGTTTTAGTCATTTTCTATTGCTTGTTGTTATAAATGATCATTTCTTTTCTAGAAATTCATCTTAGTGCAAAGGGTGCTGACTTCTACAAATAGGGGGAGATTGTTGGGAATTGTCTTCACAATACCCCAGATTTGTGGGAAGTTAGACCTGAAACTAAGATGAATTAAGTTGTATTTGATGTTGTGTTTAAGTTGTGCATGTAGGACTCTATTGCCAAGTGTAAACCAATGTCAGTCTATAGTGGGTCATCAAACACAGGACCATACAATGTAATTCCTCATTGTGTGATCCAAGGTGTTGACTCATGTATAGCCTCTCTATTGGGGTACACTTTGTTTCCATGCACTTGGACTACTGGACTCTGGAGTATTGAAGACTTTCTCAGAAGAAATTTTTTCTAAGTCCACATACTCGAGTAGTATCTTCTATATACTCGAGTAAGTGACTTAGTACTCGAGTAGATTGGATTACATACTCGAGTAGTTCTCAAGTTACTCGAGTAAGTGTTCTGATCGTACACGAGTTGATCTGGACTTCTCATCTCAGAAAGTTTCTAAGTCCATATACTCGAGTAAATCCTTTCATATACTCGAGTACGTCTTTTCCTTACTCGAGTAGGTGTTTGTGTACTCAAGTAGAGCTTTAGTCATACTCGAGTAGTCTCTTAGTTATACTCGAGTAGGGCTAGCTGTTCAGTCTAAATATTTCTAAGTCCACATACTTGAGTAACTTCGCTCATATACTCGAGTAAGTGGCTTAGCACTCGAGTAGATCCTTCTTATACTCGAGTAGACTGGCTTAGCACTCGAGTAGACTTTTCTTATACTCGAGTAGTTTGGATTAGTACTCGAGTAGATGTTTCTACTTACTCGAGTAATATGCCTAGAGTAACTCGGGTAGTTCTTCCAAGGCACTCGAGTAGTCATTTATTTTACTCGAGTACATGTTTCTCTTATCTACTCGAGTAGCAGACCTTTATACTCGAGTATCTTATCTAACCCGAGTATGTCGGCTCAGAATTCCAGAAATCGTTAAGTCCAGAATTGACGGAGATTTGAAATTAACCTTTTTCTGATTGGTGCACGTGTCAATCTTAATTACGATTATGACCGTTGGAGATAGCCTATAAATAGGTCCTTTCAGATTTGACTATATACGCGGTTTACAGAGATTATCTTTTAAGAAAGAGAAAATCCCGAAAACCCTAATTTTCTAATCCGCCGCCATTACCGTTTCGGGAGAAGCTCTGGATTGTCGTTCTCACGCCGCTGCTATCGATCTCAGTTTCTCTAGCGATCCAGACTCAAGAAGAATCATCCGATCTCTCCATGCTTCATCGTCTCTGATTTACTTTCTTGATCGTGGTGATTCCAGATCTCAGAATCGTGGATCTCAGTCAAGTCTTCTTCAACTATTTCTGTTCAAACCGAAAAGCTCTCAAGAAGAAGATTACGTCAAAGATCCAGATCTGTGATATTCTTGTTGTAAATTTTATTTAAACAAATTTCTTTGTAGGAGATCTTTCTCCAAGTGGTAGGAAGTTTTATCTTCCGAGTGTAGATCCGTTTGGGATCGAGTTTTTGTAGGAACATGGTTCCGAGGTGTAGGATTGTTTTTGCAATCCGAGATAGTGGAGTAGCCGAGTCTAGTGATTTGCTAGATCGGTGAGAAAAGTGGACGTACCCAAGATTGGGGAACCACTATAAATCTCTTGTCGTCTGTGTGATTGCTTGATTACGGATCTGTGCTGTGTTATATTTTTTATTCCGCATTTGACACGAAATTCACCTATTTACCCCCCTTTAGGTGATTTAGGTTGACAACTTAGCGCTCTCAAATCACATATTATATTTGATCGCATCTTGCGATTGGTAGAGTGTGCAAGTCTGCAGGTTTCAGCAAAGCGAGAAAATTCTCCTCTGGCACCTATAGCCGAGCGATAGCAGTTACCGCCGGGCGGTAGCCTGAATTAAATTGACATGGGGCTGGGTTACTACCGCGTCGCGGTAACTCCATGGCTCGCGCTAGCCTGATGATTTATTTCAGCCAAGTGCTCGAGATGGTATAGTGTCAGGAGTTAACTTCTTACAGCATCACACTTTCTCACTTAACTCTCGCTGATATTGAGGTTTCGAGATCGAGCTATAGCCGAGCGATAGCTTGTTACCGCAAAACGCTATCTCACTCAACAATCATCAAGTGCATTGAGATGACTGGGCTAATGTCAGGCATTACCTTTTTACTACGTCGTGCTAGCCATGCATAGAGAGCATCGATACCACTGGACTACCGCCAGTTGATAGCATCATATCACGTCGTGCTAGCACGAAAAAGAGGAAAAATATTCTTTTTGAATATTTTTCCAAATTTACAGGACTTTTATCAGCATCACACGCGTTGACCTACCACCGGGCGCTAGTTCTATAACCAACATTAGCTTATTTTTGAAAAACATTTAAAAGGCTTCGTTTTTCATTCCAGACCAAAGGAGATACCTATTCTTATGACTAGGGTTTGTGTGTTGCCTCTAGAGCACCGAAAAAATATCTCCGTCGATGTAAAAGTAAATTGCCTCCCTCCCGTTCGTGCATGAAGATCTCCGGCAAGCCAAGAACTACAACGACTATGAGGAGTTGATCGGTTGCAACCAAATCAAGATCGCTAGCACCATTCATCGATTGCTCAACGGAGAAATCGTCTCGAGGGTCGTCGAAATCCAACGAGGATTCCATGTGAAATCGTCTCGGGGATGGGACGTCTAGATTGGTGGGTCTAGCGGGGCTCTAAGACACTTCATTCCGTGAAGGTGAAGAGCCATCTCAAAGACCTTTCTTGGAGGGAAAGGGAAAGATCCAACCTGTCTGTGTAATGGGTCAGTATAGAAAACAAAATAATATTTGATTATCCCCGCCTCTGATCTTCGGCGTCACGGAGATCAAGTTTTTGTAATTGCAAAATACATTTTTGATCTTGATTGAATAAAGTTATCTGTGTTTTTATTTCTGTGTATATCATTCTTGTATCTCTCTGGTGGATCTCTAAAGGGGGTCTATTTCTCCAAAGGGAAATTTGTCAAGGAAAACGAGGTTTGTGACCTACTGCCACGCGCTAACAAGCTAGCGCCCCGCGGTAGAATCACGAACTAGTTTTTCTAGACCAAAATAATTCGAATTGTTAATTAACTCAGTGTTGAATAGGTTTTATGTATTTTATTTTGATTTCATTCTAATTCACGCACTTGATTGGATATTCATGAATAATATATTTAGGTATCCAAAGGGGAGCATGTGTGACGGTTCCTTTGAGTACCCAAATATAGTGTGTTGGCTTATGGGGAGATAAGTATGAATTGGTCCTTTCAAGTTTATTTGATGCGTCATTTTTAAATTTGGCTCCATTCATACTTTGGTTTAATTTCATTTTTATGTTTCAAATTTTCGTATTTATTATTTAAAGTCTTCATGTGATGATGCTTGTTTGAAAAATAATGCGTTGAGAATTTAAAAATGTTTACATTATTATCTAAGTTAAAATTATATTGTTTAACATAAAGACTCTTGGAATATTTATTTTTTGGAAATTTGTGTTCATTTAATTTTTTATTGGAAGTGGATTGATTTTATAAATGCATATAATAATTAAGTTTTGGAATTACATATACAAGTATTTGTTGTATTTCACTCCCATTATCAGAACTTAACATATTTTTATGAATAATAATTCTAATAGGTGAACGTTTTATGTAGTTTCAAATACAAGCAGATGACTTTTATAAATTTGAAGATAAATTAGATATAAGAGACTTAAAATTATTTAAAAATTCTTGCACAAGTAATTTTATAGATTCTAGTTTATGAGATATAACATTATTTTCAATTAACAATTTGTCATTACCTTTTTTGAAATTAAAAGCTCTTTTTCATAAATCTTGAATCTTTTTTAAAAGAATTACAATCAAAACAAAATATAGCATTTTCAAATGTTGAGATTGATTTCCCATCAGGACACGTGTATGTGGCACTGTATTATTGCTTCCCCACCGCGTTTTAGGTCTGGGTGTTGACCCCAGCAGGCCCTTGTGGCAGAATATCCCTGCGGTCCTGTGGTTGGGATTAATAACACATCGCCTACAGTTTTCTCCCCTTCGTGTTCATGTACCCCGCCACCGCTCATCTCAATACCTGGGTTTTGAGATGAACTGTTAGGTTGGCAGGTTCTTTCATGGTATAAGAGGGAGGTTGTCCTGCTACGGGGGTGTGTTGAGATTGATTTACCAGCAGGACACGTGTATGTGGGACCGTGTTATGGCTTCCCCACCGTGTTATAGGTCTGGGTCTTGACCCCGGTGGGCCCCTGTGGTGGAATATCCCTGCGGTCCTGTGGTTTGGATTAATCCCACATCGCCTATAGCTTTCTCCCCTCCGTGTTCATGTACCCCACCACCCCTCATCTCAATACCTTGGTTTTGAGATGAAGTGTTGGGTTCGCGGGTTCTTTCATGGTTTCTAAGAAAAGATTGTTAGAAACCACGCCGGCCCCGAGGCTCCGAATGTATACGGGAATATCGGGTCAAAACCGGTTCGTGGTATACTGCAGTCTAACGGCACAACATCCCCATCCAAATCTCTGCCGAAGGCTCCGAATTTAATACGTGAATATTCTACGGTAGGGTGTTGAGGTCCCGAAATATTCCCTACCGTGGAATATTCCCGTATTAAATTCGGAGCCTTCTGCGGAGATTTGGATGGGGATGCTGTGTCGTTAGACTGTAGTCTACCACGAACCAGATTAGACCCGATATTCCCGTATACATTCGGAGCATCGGGGCTGGCGTGGTTTCTAACATCAAATAAAGAGAAAGAAGAAGAACAAGACACATATATATGAGATTTTACTTTAGAATTTGACTTTAAAGTTTTATTTTCTAAACATAATTTGGAATTAGTATTTTTCAATATATTAATTCTACGTTTAGCAATTTCAATCATGGGATATGTAGAAATCAAATTTATAATAAAATGAGAAGAATTATATTTGCTTACAACACTTTTAGATGAGACATGATTTGAACATATAGTTCCTTTGACATCTTCATCGTCAACTTCCATAGATGATATTTCATTTCCTCTTTTGCTCGATGTGTTTTCTTCTTCTAATCCATTTGATGTGCACTCAATGGATTTGTAGGGACATGGCGCTACCAAATTTCCCAAAAGCCCAATCTGTTTGAGGATGGCGCTACCACACCTTTATGGAGTTGGCTACCCTAGACAGGATAATCGAGGCAGCCAGTTATGCCCATGAGACACGCCCATCTATTCGACTAGTGTGGGCCATAGCGCCTCATGCCGGACCTCCCAACACCAGGGGCATTGCTGGACAGCAACAACACCCCCCCCCCCAGAAACGACCCTGGGGTTTCGAACTCATGACCTCCTCTAATACCACTTGTGGGGATATGGCTCTACGAAGTCACCCAAAAGCTCGGACTTTTTGAGTACGGCTCTTCCACTCCTTTATGTAGCTAGCTACCCTAGGTAGGATCCACGGGGTGGCCAGTACGTACTAAGGGACATGCCTTTCTGTTTGACTAGTGTGGGTCATAGCGCCTCACCCCGCACCTCGCAACACCGGGGGCATTGCTGGACCCTAACAGGATACTTCAATGGATGAACTTTCTTGAATACTTATGCATAAATTCATATTATCCATGTCATGTACTTATTTTGTTCCTTTGGATGGAGAAACATAAGTTTCTTCAATAAATTTTCAAACTTCATAACTAGTAGGAAACTTATATATCTGTTTAAAAATATTTTAGTCTAGTGCACAAAATAAACTATTTAAGGATTTGGCTTTTAAAACCATTTCATTTCTATTTAATAAATTTGGGGGCTCTTTAATAGTAATATTCCAAACTTTTTTCGTTTAAAGATCTTTAAAAAAAATTCCATTAGGATTTCCATCCTTTATAGTTTTCACCCATAAATAATGGTGGTGCTAAATATTTTTCATTTAATAATATTTCATCCCTTCTAGTGGTTGTGAGATCATGTAGTGTCTTTATTCCCAGTTGTGAAGCCATTTTGGAATAACCTGCCTTTGATGCCACGGGTTTGATCTTACGGCTCCCTTAGAGGGGCGGGGGGTGAATAAGGGCTTTACGGAATTTTAATTCTTAAATAAAAGTATCAGAGTTAATTAATGAAGTTATGAAATATTTTATAGTAAATTATATTTTTTTATATTTAAACAAAAATATTATATTAAAGATTAATTTTTAGGAAATTACAAAATTCAATATTACTTTACTGCTGTTAGAGATATCGCTATCGCTTGGCACTAGATACAAATATTGAATCTTAAGAGTGTATTCTAAAAAGTTATTTGCAATATAATTTACTTTAATGCTATTGATAGAGAAAATAAAATTTAAAACATTTTATGATAATAAAATCATGATAATGAGATAATAAATGCCATGATTTTATATCATAAGAATTTGATTACAAAATATAATGTATCTCTATAAAGCTAGAGATCAAGACTATGAAAAATATAATCTCCTTTTGATTTCATCGGTACTTCTGCAAAGAACAAGTCAGCTATAGCGTATCTCTCCTTAGATCATCCTACAAGCCTCCCCCTAGATCTCACCACAATCTAATCGTTGCACACAAGGTGGAAAAAAACTACCTAAGTCACACAAGGACTTAGACGTCACGCACAAGGCGGTGATTTCCTCCTAAGCAACACACAGACCTAGATGCCATGCATAAGAAGGCGATTTCTCCATCGATTACAAATATAATAATATAAGTTACAAAATAGAAATTTAGAATAAAAACTCCCTCAAAATGAAGCTCTGAAGACGACGTGAAATCCTTGCAAAGATTGCCTGAAATACTGCACACGAACCATCTCTTCTTCGCTTTTGAACGTTCTTGGGAAAGTGGAAGTTTTCTGAAGGCTGGAGCTCTCTGGATGGAATATAAAGGAAATATTACTACAGGTAATGAAATTCTTCTTCTCCGCAGAAGAATTTGGCCTTTTTATATTTTTGAGATATCGCCTAACGATAGTGACAATCGCCCTCCAGCGATATCATCTCTTGTTGCCACATGTCCCTAGATTCTGAGATTTTTGTAGGATGATTCGATCATGGGGCTATCACCGGCGTTATCCAATATCGCCTGGCGTTACCTCCAAATAGTGGTTTGGTGGCTGGATCGTGTGGAACATGGCCTTCATCACGCTAACATCATTTTCGTTATCGCAGAGCGATATCTCCTTTAAACTTTTGTCATCCAAACCTTTCACAGATTGTAGATGACTTCGTTCTGATTACAGAATGGGGTGGAACATTCTGTAACTCCTCCCGGATTGAAGGTTATGGTCGTTTTAAGTTTAGCACACAAAACGTGTGCTTTGTTTTTTCTAAAGTGTACATAGTTTTAGATCATGCCCATGACTAATAACTTGTCTCATCATTAAACCTATACAACATGCACACTATAAACACACAAAAGAGAAGATTAAATACATCATGGTATTTGTTATTCTCAAACCAAGAGATGTGGAACGCATGTTCCACCATGAGCCGCTTGATCCTCAGCTGAGTGAAAGAAGTTCTTCTGAAGAACCAAGGAAAGACATGATTGCTCAAGTTTCAATTTCATCCGTACCTACAACAAGGAATCAATTGAGTGGAACTCAGTCTGAAGAGATTCAAGCTAAAGCTCTAGAAATACTTACTAGGCAAGTAATATAAAATATTTATGCAGATATTGAGGGAGAGACTTCCCAGATAGTTGTCCCTACTGAGGGGGAGACTATCCAACTAGTTTAAGAACAACTAGACTCCTTCATGGAGAATCTGCATAAAAGGATTACTCAAACTCCAGAGGGTTCTGAAGTTGTTATATTTTTTCCTCAAGATGAGGGGGAGCAGTCCTTGAGAGGATAATAGAAGATGCTTCAATCCCACCACTTCAGAGCAATAAATTCCCATAGGGAATGCAGGAGACCAAAATGTCCCTAAGGACAGTGCTGAGGCTGAGGGGGAGATTAACAATAAACTCCCTTCTCTAGAGACAATGTATAACATAAAAGGTATTACTGCTGCATATGCAAATGCTGATGAACACTCTTCAGATTACATGATAGCTGACTCCGAAGGAAGAGATGTGGATAGGTAAAAAGCTAAAGGTATCTGTGAGCAAGGTACATCTCATCAAGTTGATCAGATATCACTTACATTCCTAGCTCAACTGAAGGGTCTGCTTGATGATCAAAGAAGATAGTTGGAGCACTACATTGACAACTCCATCAAGGAAGTAATAAGGTATCTTTTCACTAAAATAATGTCCATCAGGCTTGATGTAAACTTACTGAATACTAAAACAGTAGCATTTTTCATGAGGCCTACTCTTACTGTAACATTTACTGAAAGCAAGCTGGGAGAAATCAGCAAAACCTAGCATGATATCCTGGTAAATTAGAGCATAACCTCTAGCAATATGGAAATGGTTCACAATGTTCAAAAACATTTGATGGAAGACCACAAGAAAACTCTAGAAAGGAGAATGGATGCATGCACTTAAATTATTGATGATCACATATTAGAGGTTAAGAATCATGTCACCAAGGGTGTAAATTTTCTTGATGAAAGACTCTTCATAGCCAAGAACTCCCTGACTGCTACTTTATCTGAAGAAGTCATAAAGAGGAAGAACGCACTGATCAAGGCTAATACTGAGAATGTTGTCTAGGTAACAAATGTAATCAAAGGTTCATTTAGCCTTGACTAAAATACATATAAGAACATTCTTGTTGTTCCTGGAACCATTTAAGATGCACTATATGAACAGTATGGTGATTAGGGGGAGATCAAGATGTTTATCAGGTTGGTGCTCAGTGGACTGAACCATCAACTACAGCTTTTATTCCCACATTTAGTGCCACTACTGACCAAATAGCTAGAGCAAGAGGCAAGTCTATAAAGAAGAAGAAGAAATCAGGCTAAGTAAGAAAAGGTATAGAGAGAGGAGATGGAAACCAGTATAGATTTTGAGAAGTGTAGTCCTTAGTCTAGTACTATTATCTTGTCTGCTTGGGATCAAATAAAAGATATGAAAATTGAAAAGGGAAAGCTATATAGCTCCCTAAAATAGGCCAAACTAGAGGGAAATGAAAGGCCAGAAGGAAATTCAAAAGAGATAAAAAAAATAGTCAGGTCCACTGCCACCAGATGATGTGGATCCCCATAAGTATTTTCCAAAGTCCTATAACTATTTTGAGAGACAAAAGGAAAAGAAGGATGAAGATAAGGAAAAGGCTGCCAAGAAGCCCAGTATGTGGATAGTTATTAAGGAACCAGAAACATGATATGTTTTGTATTTTACTTAAGGGTTGTAGGAAAGTGAATATTATTTTGAGCACAATAAAAATTTATGATTATTGCCTTTAATAATATTCATATGTTTGTGTGTGATCTTTATTTTCTATTCTCAAATTCTGTGAATGTTCATCTTCTATCTAGGGCAGTGTATATCATTGTCTAGGGTTTTATCTTCTTCAAATAGGGATAGATTGTTGGGTCCATTGTTCACAATGTCTCAGATTTGAAGAAGTCCCACAAGAAAATGGCATACACATGAATATATTTGATGTTTGCTCTATGTTCAATGTATGCAGGTTGTTCTCTCTTGCACTGATTTGACAGGTGTTCTAAGTCACTATGACAGTTGGACTTAAGATAGGATGCTGGCAAAGCAAAAATCTGGCTAAGTCCAAATGCGTTTAGTGAAGGCAGTTAGCTCAACTCCAAAAGGGGAGAAGTATTGAAGGAAGCTCAAGCAGTAAACACCTCAGGGTTGCTGTAATGCCCCCGATTTTTTGATGATTTTATTTTATTTGATATCGTCATATTTATGACGTCCTGGCGTTACTTTAAACGTCGAGTTGGCGGCACAATGCCGTTAAGGTATTTTCACGCCTGTGCGGTCGAGTCGGCCACATTCTTATTGTAATTAGAAAATTTTTCATTTCAAATTTAAGTTGAATAATTTTGGACTTGCTCATCAAGTTTCGTCGCAAACCGAGCAATATTCGAGCCACGGCGATTTTCCGAAGTTTTGTATAATTTATGTTCGCCGTATACATTGAAAATTTATATCTCGGGAATAGCCCCTCGGATTTTTGTTTTTTACTTCGTCGTTGGGTTCTTAGCATCAGTGTTCACCTTCGGTGCAAGTTTCGTTAAATTCGGCACGCGTTTGGGCCTCCATTTTGAACTCATGCTCCCTAGTTCAAAATATATAAATATGAATAATTTAATATCTAAACACTATTAAAAAATTTCTTTTACTATTCATCTCTATAGTTTGAATTTTTTTGATATATTTGTAAAAAATACTGTTCATCAAATTTATTTTTCCAGAATACTCGAGTGATCTCATTTATCGCGAGTGCTGCTTCCTGTTACTCGAGTGATGCTTCCTGTTACTCGAGTGCTGCTTCCTGTTACTCGAGTGCTCCTTCCTGTTACTCGAGTGGTGCTTCCTGTTACTCGAGTGCTGCTTCCTGTTACTCGAGTGTTGCTTCCTGTTACTCGAGTGCTGCTTCCTGTTACTCGAGTGCTGCTTCCTATTACTCGAGTGCTCCTTCCTGTTACTCGAGTGCTGCTTCCTGTTACACAAGTGCTGCTTTTGATTACTTGAGTGGTGCTTCCTATTACTCGAGTGCTGCTTCTTGTTACTTGAGTGTTGCTTTCTATTACTCGAGTGCTGCTTCCTATTACTCGAGTGCTGCTTCCTATTACTCGAGTGCTACTTCTTGTTACTCGAGTGGTCTGCAGCCCTTCTCAAGTAGTCTGTTATAGTTTGAGTTCAGGTGCTTTTTTGAGGGTTTAAACGGTGTCGTATAAAAAAATGGTTAACATGAAATTTATTTGTCTCGATGAGATCTACAACTTTCATGTTGGGCACTTTTCAATTTGAAGCCATCCTAAACCTATATTTTTGTTTTCCGCATACCCGCTCGTAAATAGTTCGTTTTTAGACAAAACTTTATATATATATATATATATATATATATACTCTTATAATTAGGGTAATTAGGAAAATTCATTCATCTTCTTCCTCACGCTTTAGACCGAACCGAAACCAGAGCGGCAACTCCCTCCCATTCGTGAATCTTCTAGTGGCCGCCGACGGTGCTCCGGTGCTCGAAATCTTCAACCAAGTATAGATCTGAAAAGCTCTCGTCGTGAGCTACGCCATCACTGTAAAATTTTCCCCATTTCATGAGATTTCTCGTTATGGTTTTTCGGCCCTAACCTCTATTTCCTGAATCCAAAAGATAAGGAGAAGGACGAGCAGCGAGAAAATCCTCGAGGGGGAGTTCGGCTGTGAATCAATCCCAAGATCTTAGTAGGATACATTCCTTCGTGTGACAATGCTTCCAAAACATCTTTAAAACAAGCTGAAGAATTCAAGCTTTCGTTTCAGTTTTTTTGTTCAGATTTCGAATCCTCCCGTCTTCTTTTGCCCCGATCTGCGACGTGGAGTGATTCAGAGGATTTTTTCCGGTAAAACCAAGTCAAGTGGTGGTTTACCCTCTTTTCCCTTTTTTCGATTTGATGGTAACATCTAAACCTTCGTTCTTTAATCTTTGGGCACTTTTGTCATTCTAATTTGTAGATATGTTAGATTTTCCTTTGGAGTCCACTCGAGTTTATATGTTCTTGAAATGATAACTCAACCTTGTAGTATTGTATTATATGATGAAGAGTTTTATTATTGGCTTTAATCTCCCTATCAATTGTGTAGAACGTATTAGAGTTTATCTAGGAGTGTGTATCCTTCATGAAGGTTTGATCAACCACATCTTTAATCTCAAATGTCGAGTAAAATCTGACGTGCCAAGTCTTGAGATTTATTTCATGGTGTTTCTTTGTTGCGGGTGTTTATGGGCAAATCTACCAACCGATAGTTTGTTTCCTTTATTAGTACCTTGAGGAACTCTACCGGTGTTTGGGCATCTGCGGCGATTAGTGTAGTGTATAAAGTCTCCCCCACAGTTTGAAGGATTTTAACATTTGTTGGGGTGTGTCCAAGAGTGACCACCTCGCCTGTGTTTTCGGATAAATTTGGCGACATGTGGCTGATAAAGTTTGAGTATTCCTTCTTATGATTTAATCATGCTTTCTCCCTTTGTTTGGGTATCTGGCATGATATATTGTACGTGATCATTCACGTAAGTTCTATTCATCTATTTTTTGTTTGTACTTTATAACTGTACTTTATTTCTGTACTTTATTTCTGTACTTTTGGTCTTGGGTTGGTACCCCTTTTGACCTTTGTTTACTTTGGTTTATCTTTCCTACCTTCGCTTGTACCTTCTTGCTGAGGTGTTCTGTCTTTGGAATACCTCAGGTTTGGAGCTCTAGCAGGTAGCGGAGCTGGTTTTTTTTGGAGTTCCCGAGCAACCGTGTTGGCTGTGGTTTTCCCCTCGTCATAGCGAGGTAGGTTGTTGTTTTCATTTTCTTTACTTGGTTCAGACATACTTTTCTACTATGGGTTCGTGTTAGTTTGTTGATGCCGACAGGGTTGTTGATTCTCTTGGGACATTTACTAGTTGTTGTCTTTTCCTTTCTTATTTGTTTGGATTACTTGCTCTCTGGGATGTTTTACTTCTAGGACTGCATGTTAGGTATTTTTAACTTATAATACCCTATTATTAGTAAAGCATACATGTCACCTCTTTCATAACTAAGTCACTACTTTCTTGTTAGCATAAAGACTTTTTCCTATACTTATTATAAATCTAGAGTTTGCATAGCATGAGTAGTTCCTCGGGGACACTTATACTCATGTAGGGTGTTGAAGCCATTTTAAACAAGTATCTTCTACAAGCGTATAATTATATTTTGAATCATGGACTAGTTGAAACACTAAGCCGAGTGATATGGCTAACTGCTTAACTTAAACTAGATTTCCTCTAATTAACCTAAAGATCTTTATTTTTGCATTAAGTAGGAGTTTAGCTTGAGCGCTCGTAGTTATCCCCTACTGGTGTGGCATCATGACGCACATTTTCCCTTACTCTGATATATCCTTATTGCGGGGAAAATGTGGGTTTTGACTGTTGGTATAAGAGGGAGGTTGCTTGATAATCGGTCGGGCAACCTTCCCTTGATAAGGTTAGTTGTGTAGTGTCATTTCATACACACACCGATATGTCATCAGTACATCTTAGCCGAGGCATAGTCACTACACTCATAGCATGATAAGAAGTATATGGGGCATATTATGTAGTATGGGATGCATAATATTTTTTTGTATATGGATCCACAATAGGAGGCAACATATAACAGTTATGTAGTATGGGATGCATAACAACCATCACATGGATGCCCATTAGCACGTTTCCTTTTCTCATTGCATGCGACGTTATGTAGTATGGGATGCATAACATTTCATGTGTATGCCGCTCATAGAATGCATTAAGGCCTCTTTAGAATGCATAGCACTACATACGTAGCATATCATCGCATTAACACGCGTACTAAGTAAAGGTATTCATGATGATACAGGTATACACATGATTTTTAAATAAGAATAAAGATTCCATGCATTCATATCGTAGTCCCATGAGTTAATAGGACGAGAGGATATCATCTTATGTAGGAATAACATCATTATAAAATCCCAGAGCAAGTTGCAGCATAAGCCAGTGTCTTTTAAGTATGGTCTGAACAAAGTGGTGTAGTCTTAGTTTAAGCTAGAGTTTTAATGAGGTTTTTATGTGTATTTTTTTAGAAATCGCATGAGCATGTTGCGACAAGGTCGATTCCCTGTCTAAGGGTGAGTCTTCAGGTGCGCGGGGTGAGGCGATGATTGTTGAACTGCGCTAGAGCATGGAGACCCTGACAGGTCAGATTATGGCAATGGAAGCACAATTGCAGGCATTATTGGACGCCACCTTAGGACGACATACTGGAGAGCAAACCCCTGTAGTGATTGGGTATGAGAGTGAGATCAGTAAATTTAATAAGTTTGCTTCTGAGTTGAGAGCTGCTGAGGAGTGCAGGGTTAAAGGTTTCTTGGGCAGTCTCAAAAATGACATTCAGCTGTTTGTTAATACTTACAAGTCCGAGACTAACGCAAGGATAGTAGAAGTTGCTATTGAAGTTGAGACCATTAGATATGCTAAGGATCGTGGTATGATACAGAGGAAAGAGAAGAGGAAAGGTGTTGAGGATGGAAGCTCTTGGGCATCTGGCCCTTCTTCGAAAAAGAAAGGTGGTGAAATTTGTAGCTTCTGTGGTCGATCCGGCCATCCTTATGAAAGGTGTTTCAAGAGAAGTTCCACTCATAAGAAGCCACGGGTGCTCGTCCTCTAAGGATCACCCAAGGGAGATCTAGTGTGCACGTTCTGTTCAAAGAAAGGACATGATGTGAGTCATTGCTGGTTGAAGGAAAAGACTTCCTTCCAGTGCAGGCAGAAGGGACACCTGAAGACTTCGTGTCCCCTGGCTTAGTCCCCACTATAGCCTGCCCCACCTTGGGTTCTGCCGCCGCCACCAAACCAGGATAAAGGAAAGGTAAACTGGTCGCGACGACCGAAGAAGAAACTCAGTCTTCAACTCAAGTGATCTCAAGTTAGTTTCTAGCTAGTTTTTAGTTTCAATCCTAGTTTTGTTATTGTTCGAATAAGTTATGTATGTGAGTTTATAAGTAAATTAAGGTAAAGAACCGTTAGGCACGTGTTCATTTTGATTGTGTTGCTACCCACCAGTTCGTGGCTAGGGCCTTTGTAGAGCGTCATGGTTTGACCCTCGACCGGGTTGGTGACGTGTTTTGTATCAAGTTTCCTTATGGTGATTCTGAGGTATCAGACCAAGATATTCAGGGCTGTCTGATTCTGTTAGGTAATTTTCTAGTGATTATTTATTTAAGGGTGAATGACTAGGAAGGTTTTGTTATAGTCTTTGGCATGTACTGGTTGTCTAGGCATGACTCTGTTACCGAGTGTAGGGTTAAGCGCTTGGACTTTAAAATGGACGACGGTCAACCCAGGAATGTTTATGGTTATGTGCGTCAGGCTTCTCTAGTTATTTCTGCGGAATGTTCTCGGAAGCTTTTAGCTTCTGGATGTTTTGCTTGTTTGGTTTCAGTTCTGAAAACCAAGGTTCGTTTGCCGCATTTAGAAGAGATTTGTATGGTGCTTGAGTGTTCGGATGTTTTCCTAGCTAATCTTCCTGCTCTTCCTCCTACGAGGGACGTAGAGTTCGCCCTAGGTCTGGAACGTTTTGTGATTGTATTTATAGACGATGTTTTGCTATATTCTCTTAATGCTGTAGGACATGCCCATCATTGACTTTAGTGTTGACTGCTTGGAGGGACAATAAGTTGTTTGCTAAGTTGAGCAGGTGTGAGTTTTGGTTACCTCGGCTTCCTTTCTTGGGTCATGTAGTTAATAAGGACAGGATTTTAGAGTGACCCTGAGAAGATAGCTGTTGTTATGGATTGGGCTAGGCCCGCCACACCCAAAGTGATTAGGAGTTTCCTAGGGTTGGCTGACTATTATAGGAGGTTTCTAAAGGGTTCCTCTACGTTTTCTGCGCCACTGACTAAACTGAAGGAGATGAACGCATCTTTTGTTTGGGGAATTAAGTGTGAGGAAGCTTTTCATGAATTAAAGAAGAGTTTGTGCACTGCTCTAGTGTTATTTTTGGCTACAGAAGGTATAGACTATGGTGTTTATGTGGACACATCGCACGTAGGACTTGGTTGTGTGCTGACGTAAGAAGGAAATTTATTGTGTATGGGTCTAGATAGTTGAAGATTCTTGAAAGGAACTACCCTAGGCACGATCTGGAATTTGCGGCAGTGATACTTGCCCTAAAGTTGTGAAGACACCTATTGTATGGCGCGCAAAGTATGATTTATATGGATTATAAGAGGTTGAAGTACGTCTTCACTCAGAAAGAATTTATCTCGGGTCAGCATCGATGGTTGGAATACGTAGCTGACTATGATCTTGAGATTTTGTATCACCCTTCAAGATGATGTTGTAGCTGATGCCTTGGGTAGGAAGATCTCTAAGATCTTTAACCTCTCTGTGGATTCCTTGGTGGAGGAATTTTTTTTTCCTAATGGATATTTCTGTTTGGAATAAGGGTCTGCCTAGTAAGTTTGAAGTAGCAGAGCCTTCTTAGATTTCACTCATGAGGCTTCATCAAAAAGACGATCTTGGTTTGATGCACCATTTTAATAGAATTGAAGGGAGAGTTACCTGATTTTTCGATCAATGACGCGGGTATCTTGAAATATCGCGGTATATTTTGTATGCCCGCTTTTGGTGATATTTAGGCTGAAATTTGTAATGAAGTGCTTGGTTCTAGTGTTGCATACCATCCTAGTTCCACAAAAATGTATAAAGATCTGAAGCAAATTAATTGGTGGTCGGGAATGATGAATGATATAGCATCATTTATTTCAGAGTGTTTTACGTGTCAGCATGTTAATGCTGACCATAGAAGGTCTGGTGGTAAACTGACATCGCTTGATGTTCTAGATGGAAGTGGGAGAGTATTTCGATGGATTTCATCATCGGCTTACCGAAATCTCCCATAGGCACGATTCTATTTGGGTGATAGTCGATAGATTGATTAAGTGTGCTCACTTTCTGCCATTTAAGGTTGTGTATTCGATGAAGAAGATAGCTGAGCTATATCTTGATGAGGTCATAAAATTGCATGGAGTGCCTGTTAGCATTATATTAGGTCGAGACTCCAGAGTTATGTCTCGGTTTTGGAAGAGCTTGCAAGAGGGGTTGGGTACCAATTTAAGGTGTCCCACCATCTATCATCCGTAGACAAATGGTCAGACGGAAAGGGTGAATCAGATCATGAAGGATAAGATCAGGTGTTGTATTTTGGATCATGGTGGTGCCTAGGTTGAGCGTCTCTGACTCATGAAATTTGCTTATAATAATATTTATCAAGAGAGTCTGCAGATGGGCCCATTTGAGGCCATTTAGGGGAGGCATTGTAGGACATTTTTGTTTTGGCTGAGGTTAGTGAGAGACCATTGCTAGGTCTGGAAGCTCCTGAAGAGATGAATTGTGCTGTAACTCATATTCGAGAGAAGCTCCGTATAGCACAAAAGCATTATGAGAAGTATGCAAATCGATGAAGGGTCGATCTGGAGTTTGCCATTAGGGACATGGTTTTTCTGAAAGTATCTCCGATATAAGGTGTTAATAGATTTGGAAGGAGCCACAAGTTAGACCCATGTTTGTGGGACCTTTTCAGATTCTTGAGCGCATCCGAGTGTTAGCTTATAGGCTTGGTTTTCCTGCTACCTTCCCTGGTGTCCATGATGTGTTCCATATGCGCCAGTTGCGGAAGTGTGTTCATAGTGATCGTAGGTCCTTGACTCGGTGCCCCAGATTCAGCCCAAACTTTCGTATGTGGAAGAGCCTGTCCATGTTTTGGAATCTCAAGAGCGTGTCTTGCGGAGGAAAAAAACCATCCCCATGGTCAAGATTCTTTGGAAAAATCTAGGTGTCGAGAGTGTGATGTGATTGGAATCGGCGATGAGAGAATCTCATCAGCATCTCTTCTCTTAGTGTATGGTATGTCCCTGTGTTTTTTTTTGTTGTGTTTGATTTCCCTTTTTTGGTTTGGTCTTGGAGTTGTGTTATGTTTCGGGACGAAACTTCTTTTTAGGGGGAGTGACTGTAATGCCCCCGATTTTTTGATGATTTTATTTAATTTGGTATCGTCATCTTTATGACATCTTAGTGTTACTTTTAACGTCGAGTTGGCGGCACAACGTCGTTAAGGCATTTTCGCATCTGTGCGGTCGATTCAGCCACATTTTTGTTGCAATTGGAAAATTATGCATTTGAAATTTAATTTGAATAATTTTGGACTTCCTCGTCAAGTTTCGTCGCAATCCGAGCGATATTCGGGCCTCGGCGATTTTCCGAAGTTTTGTAGAATTTATGTTTGCCGTATACTTTGAAAATTTATATCTCGAGAATGGCTCGTCGGATTTTGGTTTGGACTTTGCCTTTGGGTTCATAGCGTCAGTGTTCGCCTTTGGTGTGAGTTTCGTATAATTCGGCGCGCGTTTGGGCCTTCGTTTTGAACTCATGCTCCCTTGTTCAAAATACTTAAATATGAATATTTTAATATTAAAACACTATTCAAAAATGTCTTTTACTATTCATCTCTATAGTTTGATTTTTTTTGGATATATTTGTAAGAAATACTGTTCATGCAATTTATTTTTCCTGAATAATTGAGTGATCTCATTTCTCTCGAGTACTGTCTTCATGACTCAAGTGCTGCTTTCTTTTACTTGAGTGCTGCTTCCTGTTACTCGAGTGCTGCTTTTTGTTACTCGAGTGCTACTTCCGGTTACTCGAGTGCTGCTTCTTATTACTCGAGTGTTGCTTTCTGTTACTCGAGTGCTGCTTACTGTTACTCGAGTGCTGCTTTTTGTTACTCGAGTGCTGCTTCCTGTTACTCGAGTGCTGCTTCCTGTTACTCGTGTACTGCTTCTTATTACCCGAGTGTTGCTTCCTATTACTCGAGTGCTACTTTCTGTTACTCCAGTGCTGCTTTCTGTTACTCAAGTGCTGCTTCCTGTTACTCAAGTGCTGCTTCCTGTTACTCGAGTGCTGCTTCTTGTTACTCGAGTGGTCTGCAGCCCTTCTCGAGTAGTCCATTACAGTTTGCGTTTGAGCGCCTTTTAGAGGGTCTAAACGGTGTCGTATAAAAAAATAGTTAACATAAAATTTGTTTGTCTCGACAAGATCTACAACTTTTATGTCGGGCACTTTTAGATTTGAAGCCATCCTAAACCTCTATTGATAACCCTAGAGCCTAACACAAAGTGTAGTGCACAAGAGAGAGCTAAATGTAATTACAGTTAAGCTTGGGATCCTATCACAACAACTAGCAATCCTAGTTATTTCTATTCACAGCCACAGTGCAATAAATGAAATAAATAGCACAGACGACACAAGAAATTTTATAGTGGTTCCCTCTAAATAGGTACGTCCACTCTTCTACCACCCTGGTAGGAATCCACTACAGGTTTTTGTTTAGGTGCCCTGCCACCAACTGATTTGCTTCAGGTAGATCAAGTAGACCCTTTGAGCTTTTTATCAGGAGCTCAAAATCCAACACAGGTTTTTGATCAGGTGCCCTGCCACCAAGGGTTAACTTTTGAAGGGAGTAATAACCCTTTGTACAGGAGGTTGAGAGAGTTAAGGTTTCTTCTCTATTGTTTAACAGATTATAGAAGCTAGTGGATTGCACAGAGCTAGATAGCTCTAAAGAATCAAGGCTCCTCCTGGCTTAGAGAATATCCAAGAAGGAGTCTTGCTTCAGGGTGCAGGAACTCTTCTGAACTAAGACAAAGAACTGTCTTGGGGTTCTGAAGGAGAAGCTTGAAGAAGACTCTTGATTTGGAAAAGGTGTTCTTCTTCAAACAGCTTCCTTTCTTCTTCTTCTTCTTCTAAAGGCCTCTGAGTGAAAGTCTTCCTGTAAGCAGGATGAACTCAGGATGAAGAAGAATGCTGAAGAGATTTGATCTTCTCAATTGAATGTGAATTTCTGAGAGTTGTAGAACTTTCTTGTTTTTTCTCTTTTTCTATGCTGCTGAGTGTATATATTATATTTTTCTTCTTTCAAAAGAAGCTCTTTATATATGAGCCTTTGCAACGGCTCTAATTTGAGTTTGAATCTTGTCTTCTTCTGGAATCAGCAATCTGAGCTGCAAAAAGCATAAAGCAAAAACAAAACCTGCAGACAGACATGCTATAATGGGATAAAGCTTTCTAAGAAGCTGCATATCCAATCAGATAAGAAGGG
Source organism: Platanthera zijinensis (assembly GCA_039513925.1). Taxonomy (NCBI): domain Eukaryota; kingdom Viridiplantae; phylum Streptophyta; class Magnoliopsida; order Asparagales; family Orchidaceae; genus Platanthera; species Platanthera zijinensis. The sequence goes on along the minus strand of CM077093.1, from coordinate 79,882,529 downwards.
TGCAAGAAAAAGGTCACATCAGAAAGAACTCTCTACGGCAAGAGAAGACTTTCTGAGTCTAACGCCTATAAAGGACAGCCTGGCAGATAAAGCAGAAAATATATATCAACTAATAAGACAAAACACTTTGTCAGACAAAGATTGGCTCATGCATAAGGAATGGAGCAGAGATTGCCTGGAAATAATAGCATAACTTTACTGAAATAATATGCCAAATAAATATGAAATAAATTATAGAATAGAAGAGGACAAAATTACTAAAGACATACAGCAGAACGTCGAACGACCCTCGGAGATCATCGACCGAAGCACAGAGATCGTCAACCTATCAAATAGATAGTCGAACGATACAAATAGTCGAACTACCAAAGAAAATAGTCAAACTACCACAGCAGATAGTCAACCTATCAGAATAGATAGTCGAGCTATCAAGTAGTCGACCTATCAAGACAGATAGTCGAACTATCAAGCAAAACAGATAGTCGACCTATCAAACAGATAGTCGAGTTATCCAACAAAACAGATAGTCGACCAATCAAACAGATAGTCGAACTATCAAACAAAATAGATAGTCGAACTATCAAACAAAACAGATAGTCGAACTATCAAAGAAAACAGATAGTCGACCTATCAAACAGATAGTCAAACTATCAAAGAGAACAGATAGTCGACCTATCAAACAGATAGTCGAACTATCAAAGAAAACAGATAGTCGACCTATCAAACAGATAGTCGAACTATTAAAGAAAACAGATAGTCGACCTATCAAATAGATAGTCGAACTATCAAACAAAACAGATAGTCGACATATCAGAACAGATAGTCGAACTATCAAGCAACACAGATAGTCGTCCTATCAAACAGATAGTCGAACTATCAGATAGTTGAACTATCCAAGCAGATAGTTGAACTATCAAGAAATTTGTCTGGTCAAAAGAAGTCAAGCGGGGTTCGACGATCGGCGAGGCAGATTCCACAGAACGTCGAGCTAACAAGAGTTGAACTAACTCAGAGATAGACGATCTGCTGACAGACAAACATCGACCAACTGATAGACAATCGTCGAATAGTCGATAGACGATAGTCGAGCGGCGTTCGACCATAGTCGAACAAAAAACCACTTAACCATATTTTCATCTGGATAAGTGACAATTCTAAAACTAGAGCAAACTAACTAAACAACTAACCTTTGACCATAGATAAAACTTGGGTCAAGAGACACAAAGAGAGGACTGAACTCAAATCCAAACTAGGGTACCAACAATCTCCCCCTATTTGAGTTAAGTCTCTCAACAACAAAACAAACAAAACAAACTACTAAAAAAGAAAACAATATAGGAAAGGAGATATCTAAGCAGCAGATAACATCAATCAAACAGACAAATAAATAACTGTCAATCAATGAAATTTAAGAGGCATCAGAATCAGGTTTAGGTACATATGAACTAGGAATAAAAGTAATTTTCCTGAAAGGGTCTAGAGCTTCTTTCTTTGATAGCTTTAGATCTTGCTCTCCAATAATTTTAGATTTTGATGCCCTTGGAACAACTGCTTCTGGATGCTTTTCCATATATTTTGAAGGGTCAAATACCTCAGGTCTAAACTGGAATTTATCAAGCTCCTTCTTTCTGAATTTGGACATAGTTGTTAATCCTGTAGTATCTTTACCTTCAGCTTTGGCTTTCCTAATCTGAGCTGATCCAACTAGCTCAAGAAATCTAGCCATCCTGTAATCAGGATCAAGCTCTTGACTTTCATACTCATTTTCACAAGTTGGATCTACAGGTTTCACAGCTTTAAATTTAATAGACAGATCTAACAGGCTTTCAACTGGCTCTTTATTTTCCTGAATAGCTAGAGAAGAAGGAGGAGCAAACTCAGCAAATTTCTTACTCGATTTTTCAGAGAAAATAACTCTTTTACCTTTTGAAACAGTTTTCTCTTCATGATCTGGCTTTGAAGAAGATATGCTCTTGGATTCTTTGGAAGGAGGAGGAGAAAAGGTTAGTTTCTGATAAACTACCTCCTTCACTTGTTCTTTTGCATCAACATCATGTCTTTGGTATCCAGATTGCGATATGCTTTGATATCCTTGATTGCTTTTCCTTTGAGAAGATTGGGATGGAATAAACCTAGCAGACGGAGCAGAAGGATTTGCAGACAAGTTGCCAAAGGCTCCTGCACTGGGAGGTGGAGGAGGAGGACCTCTAGGAGTCCATTTTGGGGCAGGACTGTCATACCTTTTAGATTTATTCCTTAACTTTTGCTGATTCTTTGAAAATCCCATCCAATGCTGAAACTCTTTAGATTTTGGATCAATTTCTTTCAAGATATTATAAGGGATATCATTGTCAGGGTTTGGAGGAGGAGGAGCCACAGCTTTTCTTTTCTTCTTGGCAGATTTCTTTCTCTTGGATTCTTCAGAATCATCCTCATCCTCAGAGTTTGATGAAGGAGGATGATCATAAGGATAAAACGCTTCTTGCACAGCTTTTTCTTTCTCTTTTAAGGCAGCTTTTCTAACTCTTCTTCCAGGGCATCCTGTGCCAGAAGAGTGTCTAGATATAATCCAGGGGTGTCATCCCAGACTGTAGACTTTTCCATTTGAATTTCTGAAACCTTCTCTTGTTCATCAGTAACTGTCATGGAGACTAGTTCTTCTTGCACAGCTAACTGAGCTGGTTGAGCAGCCTCAGGATCTTGAACAAGTGGTTCTGGATCAGGTTAAACACCTAGAGCAGGTTGATGATCAATTTCTTAGACAGCTAACACTTCTTCCACTATATCTGTAGTATTATGAACACAAATTTGCTAAATGAAATTGTATCATTCCTTCTAGGTATTCCCATACTAACATGTCAGTTATCAAGTCTAGAAAATGAGTGAATGAATTACCTTCAGGATTTTCCATAGAATGTCCTAACTCACATAACTCATCTTGAAAGGAGGTAATGACTCCTTCTAGGTAGAGGGCAACAAGGGGAGTGAAGAATTCTTCTAGGCAGACTTTGACAGCAAATTCAGTTTTCATTATAGCATCAGTAATATCTTTTTCAGACAGTGGAGGTACTGTTTCTTCTATCTCTTTTTCTGTATCTGCTAGAGGATCTGCTGGACGAGAGGCAAGGGGAAGTTCAGAGGCATCTTCATAGAGCATCTCCCCCTGCCTATTTTCAGTGAAAACTGAAACCAGGCCCCTAGATGAAGAGGGCTCAGTAGATTTTGAGAGGGCTTGGATGGAGGCAGTCAGAGAAGAGATGGAGGATACAAGGGGAGCAATTGCTTCTTCAATCATGATTTTGATTGAACGAGTAATTAACTCCAGGATGCTTGAGATGAAGGCTGGGGTAATTTCAAATGAAGGTGGGGGAATCACAGTAGATGGATGAACAGCAGGGATGGTGTGTTCTTGATGAGATGGAGAGTGAACTGGAGAATGATGGGTGGATGCAAGAAGATCAATATGATCTGAATGAAGAATTGGTGACTGAGGAGGAGTGGATAGCTCAGAAGTCAATAAATCAAAACTCGGATGAGATATCCTAGTAAGATGAGAAGGGAGTCGAGATGCTGGAGGTGATGCATGGAGAATTGTGGAGGAATCAAGAAGATGAGATGCAGAAGATGGAACTTCAACTGAAGTAGATGGTGGAACTTCAGTAGAGGTGGAAGGTAATGCAGAAGAAGTGGATGGAAAGGAGAGATTGGCTGAGCCTGCTTCTTGAAGGAGGGGAGTGACTGAAGCAGTCCTTGTGATCTCAGATGCAACTGGAGCTACCCCTGCTGGAGCGGGCTTCAGAAAGCTCCTTTTCCACTTGACAAACAGGGTTGAGTCCATCTTTTTGCTGGCATTGATGGAAGTAGAAACTGAGACCAACAGATGGGGATATTTCTCTTTTATAAATATCCCAAGCACCCTACCCAGGGTGACTTCCATCTTGCTATTCTTTTTCCTTATCAAATCAAACAAAACTCCTGCCCAGTTAATCTGCTTCTTGTTCACGATGGCACACATCATAACAAACTGTTGTCTGGTTATATTATCATGGGCAGAGTGCTTTCCCAGAAGCACTTTTCCGACTAGTTCAGCAAGGAACTTTATCTTCAACGGAAAATTCACCTTTAGCAGCTTAGAAGAAATGCCGTCGGCATGTCCTAGTTCAGTCAACATTCTCCCAAACTCAGGGGTATCTTGCTCATAATCCTCTTCCCCATTCAATAATCCAAAAATTTCAGTTAAAACGGCGAGAGTCAGAATTACCTCTTCTCTGCCTATCGTTCCGGTCATAGAGTCGTCATTGGAGGATGAAGTGAATGCCCATTCTTTAATCTCCTGGATGTTTATCTTTATTCTTGTGGACATGAACTTTTCTAATCCTTGATCTTTGCAGAGGTTGAGGATTTCCACTATCGCAGACTCGCAGTAGCTGAAAGAATCGAAGTCCACGCTGAAACTAGCATCGAACTTCACCACGGACAGGAGGGCTGGAGCAATCGCCATCGAAGGGGTTGGAGAAAGCGAGAGAGACGGCGAAGGCGAAACGGCAGAAATCACGAGACAGGGAGCAAGCAGAAAGACGGAATGCGAGAAGACGCTCTCCGTCGACGATAAAAAAAACGATCTCTTAACCTAGGTCGACCATCGGTTTTATATTAAACCAGCAATCATCGATCTATTTTAAAAGATACTGGAGATGATGGTCGAACAGTCGTTCGACGATCGTTCCTGAAGCAGAGTAGTCGATCAATCGTTCGACTATTTCTGTCTTCACAAACAACAAGTTGTCGTCAACCATAGATCGACGATAGGCTCGACCTGTTTGACGATCTGTAAATGTCGGTCAACGATCTTCAAGCAGATAAGCCATCATCAACCATAGGTCGATGATAGGCTTGATCCGATCGACTATCTTCGAACGTCGTTCGACGATCTTCAAACAGGTTTCAACAAAGGCAGACGTCACACTTAGTCTTTTCCATTAATCATGCCTAGTTGAACCAAAAAAGAACAGATGCTTCTATTCATCTAAGGGCTTGGTGAAAATATCACCTCTCTGAAGGTCAGTGGATATGAACTCAAGGCTGATCTTGTTCTTTTCCACACAATCTCTCAGGAAATGGTGTCTAATCTCAATGTGCTTGGTTCTAGAGTGGTGCACAGGATTTTGTGCAATGGAGATAGCACTGGTACTGTCACACATGATTTTTGTGTTCTTGTGTGTGTACCCATAATCCAAAAGTTGGTTTTGAATCGACAGGATCTGTGAACAACAATTAGCAGCTGCTATATATTCAGCCTCTGCAGTTGAAGTGGAGACAGAAGCCTGCTTCTTACAGAACCAAGAGACCAATCTCTCTCCCAGGAACTGACAAGTTCCTGAGGTACTTTTCCTGTCAACTCTACAACCAGCATAGTCAGAATCAGAGTATCCAATTAACTCAAATTCTTATTCTGCTGGGTACCATAGTCCTAGATTTGGACATCCCTTCAGGTATCTCAAAATTCTCTTGAGAAGAATCAAATGAGATTCCTTGGGGTTGACCTAGAATCTAGCACATAGGCATGTAGCAAACATTATATCTGGCCTACTTGCAGTTAAATACAATAGGGAACCAACAATGGCCCTATAATTCTTTTGATCAACATGCTTACCCTAATCATCAGAATCTATAACTACATTAGTAGCCATAGGTGTATGCATTGCTGAAGCATCAGCCATCCCAAACTTCTTTACCAATTCCTTGACATATTTGGATTGGGAGGTGAAGATGCCATCAGCATCTTGCTTTACTTGGAGACCAAGAAAGTAAGACAGCTCACCCATACTACTCATCTCAAACTTAGAATGCATCAAGTCAGAGAACTTTTTGCACAGTTTGGGATCAGTGGAACCAAAAATAATATCATCCACATACACTTGAACTAACAGGATTATGTCCTTGTGGTGCTTGACGAAAAGGGTTCTATCAACTACTCCCCTAACAAAGTTGCGCTCTAACAGGAAACAAGCTAGAGTCTCATACCAGGCTCTGGGTGCTTGTTTGAGTCCATAAAGAGTTTTTTGCAACTTGAAAACATGTGAGGGTTGAGTTGAAGAAACAAACCTAGGTGGTTGTTCAACAAATACCTCTTCCTTTAACTCACCATTTAGAAAGGCACTTTTGATATCCATCTGAAAGACCTTAAACTTCATATAGGCTGCATAGGCTAGAAAGATCCTTATTGCCTCTAGCCTTACAACAGGAGCAAAGGTTTGGTCATAATCTATACCTTCCTCCTATCTGTAGCCCTGAGCTACAGGCCTAGCTTTGTTCCTTTCAATAATTCCATTTGCATCCAACTTGTTTCTAAACAACCACTTGGTGCCTATGATCAGTTGGCCTTTAGGTCTTGGAACCAAAGTCCATACTTTACATCTTTCAAACTGATTGAGTTCCTCTTGCATAGCAATGATCCAGTGAGGATCTAGCTCAGCATCTTTAATGGTGAGGGGCTCAATTTGTGAAAGGAAACAAGCATGCATCACATCCTGTCTTAATTGATGTCTTGTTTGAACACCAGCTGATATGTCTCCAATCACTTAAGATGTAGGATGATCTATAAGTGTGACAACATCTGCAGGTGGGATGTGATCTTCAGCAACAGTTAGGATTAATTCCTCAGGAGGAATTTGATCTACTATTGGTGGTACAACAACAGCTTCTACAAAGTCTTCATCACTGTCTGAGTCAGTGATATGAAGAGTTGATAGATGAAGAATCTCTTAAGTGACATCTTTACTAGATTCTGGTACCTGCAATGAACTTGAGGAAGGAGAAGTTTCCTTCTCATTGTAAAATATCTGAGATTCATCAAAGGACACATGCACAGATTCCTCAATTTTAGAAGTTGATTTATTAAATACCGTATAAGCTTTGCTTACTTGAGAATATCCAAGAAAAATTCCCATTGAAGCTTTTGCTTCAAACTTTCTAAGGTATTCTTTATTATTGTTATGAATGTATACTACACAACCAAATACTCTAAAATAATTTATTTTAGGTTTCTTTCCTTTAAGCAACTCATAAGGAGTTTTACTCTTAAGCTTGTGTATAAGACTTCTATTGAGCACATAATTAGCTGTGCTAACAGCTTCTGCCTAATAGGAGAGAGGCATATTAGCATCTGCCAACAGTGTACCAGCAGCTTCAATCAGGGTTCTATTTTTCCTTTCCACTACCCATTTTGTTGGGGAGTTCTAGGAGCAGAGAAGCTATGTTTGATACCTTCTTTCTCACAGAATTCATGCATGAGAAGATACTCAAACTCAGTACCATGATCACTTCTAATCAAGGATATATGAGTAGAATACTTAGTCTGCACACACAGTAGAAAGTCTGTAAGAACTTTGAAGTTATCAGCCTTAGTTCTCAAGAAGAACACCCAAGTGAACCTAGAGAAGTCGTCTACAATTACTAAAGTGTAATACTTCCCTCCTAGACTCTGTACATTTATTGGGCCAAAGAGGTCCAAATGTAATAAATACAGGATTCTAGGTGAATCACTTTTATTTACAGATTTAAAGGAATTTTTGGTTTGCTTGCCTAATTGACAAGCCTTGCATAGGCTCTCCTTCTTGTAGGGGCAAGAAGGTAAACCTCTAACAAGGTTGTATTTAGATAACCTAGATATGTTCTTGAGGTTAACATGGCTAAGCCTTTTATGCCATAAGGTGTTGTTATTTGTTACTTCATTAAATAAGCAGATTTCAGAATGGGTTGAATTAAAATCAACTAAATAAATATTACCTTGTCTAATACCTACTAACACAACATTACTATTTAAAGTAATATTACAAAGAGTGTTAGTGAACGATACCTGATATCCTGCATCACATAACTGACTTACTGAGATAAGGTTATGCTTCAGTCCAGTTACATATGCAACCCTTTTGAAAGTTACTTCTCCAATGGTAATCCTACCATATCTTTCAGTTTGACCACAGCTAGAATCCCCAAAGATCACCTTTGGTCCAAGCTTGGCCTTGAACTTTGACAGATTTTCTTTGTTCCCTGTCATATGTTTGGAGCAACCACTATCCAAATACCACTTGTCCTGAGTGATAGGATAGGTCTTCACCTGTAGTGAGTTAAGTTAAACATTGTGGACCCAGGTAACCTTGGGTCCATTATTCTTCACATAATGAAAACTAGAAATAAAAGAATAAGCAGGTTGGGGTTTATAACCTAAAGGGTAAGATCTCCTAGGTGGGATGCTCCATGCAGTTAATGGGTCCACAAACCTAGGGTTTCTATTTATATTAAGGTTTCTAGGGTTCTAGTTATAATTTTGAAATTCATATTGAAAACGTCGATCGGCGTTCGACGATGGATGCACAGATCATCGAGCTTCGTTCGACCACTGAGCCTGCGATCGTTGAGCAGCGTTCGACGCTTTTTGTATTTCCTTAAACTTTTGTTTTCTCTTTTCTCTCTTAGCTTTGTTTAAGGCTTGATTAACTTGTCTTACTTGCTCAGTGTTCTTTATCCCATCAGCTGAAAATAAAGTTCACTGGAGTTGAAAGATGATTTTTAAGAATAATTGGGGGTTCACAAGATGAAGCTCCTAAGCCTAGCTTATTATTGCCTGACCTAGTGTTTGTCATGCTGGTGATTTCTAGCAACTTAAGGCTTCTACCATTTAATGATTCTTCCAATCTCTTGGACTTTGCTAGTTCATTTTTAAGAAACTTTATTTCTTCAATAGATTTAGTGAGTTCTGCTTCTAACCTAGCATTTTCAATGGAGATAGATTCTGATTCAGCTAACTTATTTCTAAGTTCTTTAATCTCCTTTTCTGAACTAATTAAATCTAATCAAAGAGATTTAAACTCAGTTTTAAATTCAGAAGAAGAAAAGTCATATGAAGATAATACCTGATCTTCTGTAGGCATCTCTTCATCATCATCAGAACTCTCTGCAGCTGAGTGATTGCTGCAGGCATCAATAGCCATAAGGCAGATTTCCTTTGCCTTCTTCTCTTCCTCATCCTCACTGGAGCTTGAGGAGGAAGATTCCTCATCTGAATCACTCCAAGTTTCAGCAACAAATCCCTTCTCCTTTTTTTGTAGGAGGAGGACTTGGAGTGTTTCCTGTGATGTTCTTTTTCCTTTCTCTTTTCTTTGCTCTTTTCCTCTAGACATTCTGGTAGAATGTGTTCAGGTTTCCTGCAACCATAACAAATGATTTCTTTAGCAGGAGATCTATCATACCTTGGTTTATCTTCATATCTTGAAGATTTCTTTCTGAAGTCTTTTCCTCCCATCTTGAGAAACCTTTTGGCAAAGAGTGCCATCAGCTCCTCATTAGATTGGCTTCCTTCAGAAGCATCAGCAGCTTTGAGAGCAAGAGTTTGCTCTTTTCTTGCTGGAGTTGGAGTCTTTACTTCAGCCTAAGCTTCCCTTGTCTTCAGCACTTGCGCAAAATACTTGAGCTTGCCAAGGAGAGCTTCTGTTGAGATTTCAGTTGTACTTCTGGCCTCCTTGATAGGCCAGATCCTAACATCCCATGTGCTGGGGAAGCACATCAGTATCTTAACATTGACCTTTGTCAATGTAATTTCCTTATCATAAGTTCTCAACTCATTGATGATTGAGCTGAGTCTGGTGTACATGGATTCAACTGATTCAGTTTCAGTTTTCTTGAAGTTTTCATACTGGGATATAAGGTTGGACCTTCTGTCCTTCCTTTCATCAGCTGAACCAGCTACAATCTGGTTCAGTGAGTCCCATATGGCTTTTGCAGAGGTGCAATCAGCCACTTTCTGGAAAATTTCATCAGACATTGTCTGAGCCAGAATGTTTATAGCTTTGGCATCAGCTATCTTTGCCTTCTTGTAGGCATCATTGTAATCTAGAGGAGGCACTGCACTTAGATTTGTAGATATTGTAGCAGTAGTTGCAGCAGGAGGTGCTGGAGGTCCTGTCAAAATAGAGGAGAAAATGTCTTCATAAATAGAGTTCATGTATAATCTTATTCTTGCCTTCCAGATGCTAAACTTAGCTAAGTTGCATGCTGGAGGTCTGGTGCTTGAGTAATCCTTGGACTGGGCCATGAAGTGAATATCTATAAGCTTGGTATATCTATCAGGATCTTGTGACTCAGGTGTTAGCCTGTACAGTCAGTCAACCTCCCTCTGATACCAATTGAAAGTGATGATAGATACAACTCTAGAGGGGGGGGGGGTGAATAGAGTATTCAAAAATTATGACACCCTACTCAACTCCCTTAGAGTTAATTTGCGGAATTAGTTTATAGATATTGAAAACCCTAGAGCTTAACACAAAGTGTAGTGAACAAGAGAGAGCTAACTGTAATTACAGTTAAGCTTGGGATCCTATCACAGCAACTAGCAATCCTAGTTATTTCTATTCACAGCCACAGTGCAATAAATGAAATAAACAGCACAGACGACACAAGAAATTTTATAGTGGTTCCCTCTAAATAGGTACGTCCACTCTTCTACCACCCTAGTAGGAATCCACTACAGGTTTTTGTTCAGGTGCCCTGCCACCAACTGATCTGCTTCAGGTAGATCAAGTAGACCCTTTGAGCTTTTGACCAGGAGCTCAAAATCCAACACAGGTTTTTGATCAGGTGCCCTGCAACCAAGGGTTCACTTTTAAAGGGAGTAATAACCCTTTGTACAGGAGGTTGAGAGAGTTAAGGTTTCTTCTCTATTATTTAACAGATTAGAGAAGCTAGTGGATTGCACAGAGCTAGATAGCTCTAAAGAATCAAGGCTCCCCCTGGCTTAGAGAATATCCAAGAAGGAGTCTTGCTTCAGGGTGCAGGAACTCTTCTGAACTAAGACAAAGAACTGTCTTGGGGTTCTGAAGGAGAAGCTTGAAGAAGACTCTTGATTTGGAAAAGGTGTTCTTCTTCAAACAGCTTCCTTTCTTCTTCTTCTTCTTCTAAAGGCCTCTGAGTGAAAGTCTTCCTGTAAGCAGGATGAACTCAGGATGAAGAAGAATGCTGAAGAGATTTGATCTTCTCAGTTGAATGTGAATTTCTGAGAGCTGTAGAACTTTCTTGCTTTTTCTCTTTTTCTATGCTGCTGAGTGTATATATTATATTTTTCTTCTTTCAAAAGAAGCTCTTTATATATGAGCCTTTGCAACGGCTCTAATTTGAGTTTGAATCTTATCTTCTTCTGGAATCAGCAATCTTAGCTGCAAAAAGCATAAAGCAAAAACAAAACCTGCAGACAGACATGATATAAGGGGATAAATCTTTCTAAGAAGCTGCATATCCAATCAGATAAGAAGGGTGCAAGAAAAAGGTCACATCAGAAAGAACTCTTTACGGCCAGAGAAGATTTTCTTAGTCTAACGGCTATAAAGGACAGCCTGGAAGATAAAGCAGAAAATATATATCAACTAATAAGACAAAACACTTTGTCAGATAAAGATTGGCTCATGCATAAGGAATGGAGCAGAGATTGCCTGGAAATAATAGCATAACTTTACTGAAATAATATGCCAAATAAATATGAAATAAATCATAGAATAGAAGAGGACAAAATTACTAAAGACATACAGCAGAACGTCGAACGACCCTCGGAGATCGTCGACCGAAGCACAGAGATCGTTGACCTATCAAACAGATAGTCGAACGATACAGATAGTCGAACTACCAAAGAAAATAGTCGAACTACCACAGCAAATAGTCGACCTATCAGAATAGATAGTCGACCTATCAAGACAGATAGTCGAACTATCAAGCAAAATAGATAGTCGACCTATCAAACAGATAGTCGAGCTAGCCAAAAAAACAGATAGTCGACCTATCAAACAAATAGTCGAACTATCAAACAAAATAGATAGTCGATCTATCAAGCAGATAGTCAAACTATCAAAGAATACAGATAGTCGACCTATCAAACAGATAGTCGAACTATCAAAGAGAACAGATAGTCGACCTATCAAACAGATAGTCGAACTATCAAAGAAAACAGATATTCGACCTATCAAACAGATAGTCGAACTATCAAAGAAAATAGATAGTCGACCTATCAAACAGATAGTCGAACTATCAAAGAAAACAGATAGTCGACCTATCAAACAGATACTCGAACTATCAAAGAAAATAGATAGTCGACCTATCAAACAGATAGTCGAACTATCAAACAAAACAGATAGTCGACCTATCAGAACAGATAGTCGAACTATCAAGCAACACAGATAGTTGACCTATCATACAGATAGTCGAACTATCAGATAGTTGAACTATCCAAGCAGATAGTTGAACTATCAAGAAATCTGTCTAGTCAAAAGAAGTCGAGCGGGGTTCGACGATCGGCGAGGCAGATTCCACAGAACGTCGAGCTAACAAGAGTTGAACTAACTCAGAGATAGACGATCTGCTGACAGACAAACGTCGACCAACTGATAGACGATCGTCGAACAGTCGATAGACGATCGTCGAGCGGCGTTCGACCATAGTCGAACAAAAAATAACTTAACCAAATTTTCATCTGGATAAGTGACAATTCTAAAATTAGAGCAAACTAACTAAACAACTAACCTTTGACCATAGATAAAACTTGGGTCAAGAGACTCAAAGAGAGGACTGAACTCAAATCCAAACTAGGGTACCAACAGAGGTAAGTTGTTGTTTTCGTTTTCTTTAGTTTGTTCAGACATACTTTTCTACTGTATGTTCGTGTTAGTTTGTTGACGCCCACATGGTTGTTTATTTTCTTGGGACATTTGCTAGCTGTTGTCTTTTCCCTTCTTATTAGTTTGGATTACTTGCTCTCTGGGATGTTTTACTGCTAGGACTGCTAGTTAGATATTTTTAACTTATAAAACCCTATTATTAGTAAAGTATATATGTCACCTCTTTCAGAACTAAGTCACTACTTTCTGGTTAGCGTAAAGACTTTTCCTATACTTATTATAAATCTAGATTTTGCATAGCATGAGTAGTTCCTCGGGGACACTTATACTCATGTATGGTGTTGAAGTCATCTTAAACAAGTATCTTCCGCAAGCGTATAATTATTTTTTGAATCATGGACTAGTTGAACCACTAAGCCGAGGGATACAGCTAACTTCTTAACTTAAACTGGATTTCCTCTAATTAACCTAAAGATCTTTATTTTTTTCATTAAGTAGGAGTTTAGCCTGAGCGCCCGTAGTTATCACTATTTGCATGGCATCATGACGCGCATTTTCCCTTACTCTGATATACCCTTATTGCGGGGAAAATGCAGTTTGTGACTGTTATTGTCTGAAAATCTGTCTAAGGATAGAAGTGTTGAGTGAAAGCAGTTCACTCAATGCCTACTCATCTATAAATTAGCTTAAGTATAGAAGCATTGAGTAAAGACAGACCACTCAATGCCTCAATCAAGAAATCCTTCCAAAGACAGAAGCATTGAGTGAAGACAGTTCACCCAACACGTACTCAATAGAAATTCTGTCTAAGGATAGAAGCATTGAGTGATGCATTTCACTCAATTCCTCATTAATAATTTAGGTCAAGGACAGAAGCATTGAGTTAATAAGTTGCCTCAATGCCTTCATACAGAGAAATTTAACTAAGTCAAGAAGCGTCGAGTGATGAAGGCTCACTTGACGCCTAAGCTATTATACTATAAAAGTCTATATGTGTTGTGTGATGAAGGCTCACTCAACGCACTAAACGGTTGAAGATACAGAATTTAGCGTACTTTTGTGTTGAGTGACCAGAATTACTTCAATACATGTGCAGTTTGTCTAGAATTTGCAAAGCCCACAGGAGCTGAGTCAAGCTGATGTCAGCAGAAATTCAAATAATGCGGGTTTTGCTTGGTAGAAGACAAAAGGCGTTGCTTGCCTTCAGTAATATAGTTAATGCAAAAGTTGTGTTGTAGTTGCCCATTCCGGTGGTCCACACTGCGCATAGAGTCGTTTAGCGACGGAATACAAAAGAAGAGTTCCGAGAAAGAAGAAAGTAGTTCTTGGAGATAGAGTTTTTCTGGTCATCTTCTTCCTTTCAAAAAACTTCAAGCTTACCAAGAACTTGTTCTAAAGTTAGTCTGTGAATCACAGATAGAGGTAGCTATTGACGAAATTATTCACTTATGATTAAATCAACTCTCAACAATAAGGTAAGAAAACCTTTGTTTTGAGTAAGAAGAAATAGTATTCTGTAGTTACTTCTCAGCACTAGCAAAACAGCCTTGAAGATCCATTTCTGGTGCTGTGAAGAAGATAGTGCTGAGTTTTCTTAGTTTAGTAAGCAGACTCAGAGAACACATTCTCTGGTCCCAGTCAACAACAAAAAATGTACTCATTTCACTCTGTAGGATCTTTCTAGACCTGATTTATAAGCCTGAAATATAAACGCTAAGGTGTAGTTTTCTTCTGTAGATCTAAGGTAGTTTATGTGTGTATGATATAAGAAATTTATTCTCTAGGCATGATCAAGTGGTGGGGCTATCCTCCTAGCCTGAGTATAGAACTTTGATTAAGTTTGAGGTAGGTGGTCAGTATATCATCGAGCTGTAGGAGTATCATTTACTCTAAGTGGAAGGGCCTTGGGGCCTGAGGTAGGACTTGGAGGAGTCGGAGAGATCTTGAGGGCTCTGTGTTGTAGGCTCTTTGATCTAAGTTTGGAGAAGTTGGCCTTGTCTAACACACTATTAGAAAGGTGGGAGGGAATGTGGATGTACCCATACCTTGGGGAACCACTATAAATACCTGTGTGTTGTGTCTCTTTCTTGAAATCTAACTAAAATAACTAAACACTAAACACAGCTAATCAAAAAGACAGTCAAAAGACTAAGAAACCTATTCACCCCCCCCCCCCTCTAGGTGTAAAGCGACTCTTGAAACAAAGACTTTCAGGGGTTCAAAGGCTTCCCTACATTTTTATTTTGCATAGTCTGACATTTTTACTATGTCAAACCGCAATACCCGAGCGGCTAGTATATAGTCCCACATTTCTTGTTGTATTCTCTCATCTCTCCCATTTTATATATATTGTGGGGCATACCTATGTATTGTTTATTTTTTGGTGCAATAAAATTTACCTTTTACTTATCTATTTTTTAGTACCCTTGAGCTGTAAGTCTGGCTTTATTCTTTATAATTATGCCATCTTCATCCAGCTTGTTTCTTAAGACCCATTTCGTCCAGATCACATTATTTCCTTTGGTTCTTGGTACTAGCTCCCAAAATTTACACCTCTTGAATTGATTAAGATCTTCTTCCATTTCAATGATCCATGAAGCGTCTCTATTTACTTCTTCAAATTTCTTTGTCTTAATCTGCAAAAGGAAATTTAAGTGCAAAATTTTGTTAGTTATACCTCTTCTTGTTCATACTCCATTAGAAGGATCTCCGATGATCTAATCAGCTGGATGATCTCTTGAGTGTCTAATTACTAGATTCCTCACATCCTATATGCCACTAGGTAGTTCTGCTACTTCTGGTGCATCTTCTTCAATTTGATAGAGCTCTTTATCTTTAAGTTCTTCTTGCACCAAGCTTAGAATGTTAAAGTCAATTGTGCTCGGAGCATCTTCCTTTCCTTTTTCTTCAAAGCTTACCTCTTTTAACTTTGTACCTGCATCTTAAATAAGTACAGTAGAGGATCTACTATGGAGAATGCTCATCTCATCAAATACAACATTAAAGGTTTCTTCTACTACCTGGGTTTTCTTATTAAAAATATTATTTGTCCTACTATGGCTACTATAGCTTACGAAAATACCTTCAAAATATTTTTCACTAAACTTAACTTTATAATATTTCCTATTATTAAGTACTAAGAATTAGCTACCAAAAATTCTAAAATAAGACACAATTGATTTCTTGCCCTTTAATAGTTCATAAGGTGTCTTACGGTTGTTCTTATTTATGAGTGCTCTGTTTTGCACGTAGCATGCAGTGTTGATGGCCTCTGCCGAGAAATACTTTTGTAGTGAAGAATCATTCAACATGGTTCTGAATGCCTCTATGAGAGTTCTATTCTTTCTCTCTGCGACACTATTTTGTAGTGGAATGCGAGGAGAGGAAAACTGATGTAAGATATCTGGACTTTCACAAAATTTTGTCATGGCACCAGATTCAAATTCTGTTCCTTGGTTACTTCTAATTTTGACCACATAGCAGTTCAAATCATTCTAAATTTCCCTAACAAAATTAGTGAAGGAGTCATATGTATCTAACTTGTGTTTTAAAATGAACACCCATGCAAACCGTGATAAATCATCAACGATAACCAATGTGTAAGCAATGCGTCCTAAACTACAAATTTGCAAGGGACCAAATAAGTCCATATGGAGCAGATATAAGCATCTAGTAGAATCTTTGCCAACAATGTTCTTAGTGGTAGCCCTTGTCTGCTTGCCCATTTGATATGAGTGATAAGGTCTCTCTTTAAAGCACTTAATAGTGGGGGCATCATACACTAAGTTTTGAGAAAATAATAAATTAATAATTTTGAAATTTATATGTGTTAATCTCTTATGCTATTGGTCATAGAGAGACATGGTATCTTTTGTTAAAAAAGCAAACTGGTGTAGAAGAGTCTAAACAAAGACAATTCAAACAAAAAATATTTCTACTCTGACAGCCTGTTAAAATAGTTTCTAAGCTATCAGATGACTTTATCAGACACTTATCCATATAGAACTCTACCATATATACTTTGTCACATAATTTACTTATGCTATTGAGATTATGTTATAATCCCTCAACATATGCCACGTCTAGGAAGGAGACTATACCGTTAGTAATCATTCTGTGGCCATCTGTGATTCCCCTGTCTGACCCGCCAAAAATAAGTTTTGGAACGTCCTCAACAAGGTATAGTTTTGAAGTAGGCTACTTGTCCCGGTCATATGCCGAGAGCATCTGTTGTCCAAATACCAAATAATTGTTTTGTTGGCCTTTGGACACACCTAAAGTTACAAACTAATTTTCCTTAGGAACCCAAATATATTTGGGTCCTTGGTTCAGGGTTAGCTTGACACCACTAGAGGTGATAACATTATGAGTGGTCATTCTTGCAGTGTTAACTCGTAGAGTCTTACAATTCATAGGGTTAAGCCAACAATCGATGGCAAAGTGATCAACCTTGCCACAACACCAACAAACAAACCAATTGTATCTTCTCTTGTTCTCCTGCTTTACCTTTTAAACGGGTGGTCTGGCGGGAGTAACAAACATGGAGGCAGAAGTCTCATGGTTATAATATACATAAGACTTATTCGTTTCAAGTTAATTGATAACAACATTCTTTACCTTAGGTGTCTTCTTTGTACTCGGTCCATGAAAAAAATGGAAAATAATACTTAAGGATGATTTCTTCATGAGGTGCCTTTAGAGCACTCGTTCCAAAATTCCTTGGGTGGCTCCATCCTTGATATTTTTTATTAGGATCAACATATATTGGTCTAGCAAAGAGACTATAAGATGCCTCAAAGTCATACTTTTTTATAGGAAAGTTGACTTTCTTGAAGGTGGTTTGACTTTGAAGAGCCTTCCCTTTACCCTTAACAGATTTGTGTCCAACTCCGCTACCCTTCTTTGGAGCAGAAAATCCATTTATGAGAGGAAGGACTGTGTTTGCCTTCGAGAAGCCCTCTACGAGCTTCTTCTCGTCCAATAACTTTTCTTCCAATTCATCGATGACTTTATCCTTCAGATGAACTTGTTTAGTAGAGGTCAAGAGTTCCTCTTTCTGGGATTAGACTTCATCTCTGAGAGGATTTAATTTTTCCCATTTCTTCTCTCAAATACGATTCTACTGCCTTGGAAGACTTAAACTACTTAGCCTTGGATTTGACTACTTTACGACATTTATCAATTCCTGTCAGCAGTACCTTATATTGAGCCAATAAATCTGACTCCTCCTCAGAAGAATAGTCTTCATGACCGTACAAGGCAGTCTCCGAATCAAAAAGCGGTGTGTGAGAACTTACCTTCCCATTATATTGGGAGTTTCCATCATCCCCGCCTGAATGTGCCATTTGCCCAAAGTTGGCTTCTTCATCTGAGCTTGATTTATTTGAGTCGCGATCGCTTAGAGTCTTTAGCTTCTTTGTGATGAAGCTTTTCTTCTTACCTTTCAAGGACATCCTCTCTTTCTTCTTAAATCCATCCTTATTCCTATAAGGACAATCAATAATCATGTGCTCTGACTTATTACAACAATAGCACAAGACGTCAGTTGAAATATGTTTGTTCGGTTTCGAGTTATACCTATCATTGATGTTGTAGCTTTTCTTATAGTGATCACTATCACCATGTGATCTCCAATAATTAGACGATGGGGGCTGATTTCTCATTTGCCTCCTCTTGCTAAGCATCCTCTTGAATTGTTTGGAGAGTAAAGAGAACTCTCCATCTGACATTTTAGAATATGAGGTTCTTGGCTCTGAGTCTTCCTAATCACATGATTTTTTTGTTCTGGCAGGAGATACAGCTCAAGCCTTCGTTGGCCCTTCAACCTTCAATACCACTAACCTTTCTCTGGTTGAGGATCTACTTCCATCTTCTTCAGCTTTCCTTGTGTTGATCTGAAGTTCATATGGGAGAAGCTTCCGGAACAGATTCTGAGGGTCAATTTTCGCAAGTTTACCAAACTCCCTTATCGCACAGACCTTGTTATCCCATTCTTTCATCAGGAATCTCAAGAATTTATCATTTTGTTCACCATTGGTTAACACCCAACCATTGTTCCTTAGGACATTAACAATCATGAAGAAACTATCGTAGTAGTCTACTATCGAGTCTCTTTTCCTTGTTTGAATGCCTCATATTCCTTATTAAGAAGGGATTTCTGATAATCCATAACCTCCTTTGTTTCTTCCATGAGGATAATTAGAGAATTCCACATTTCTTTGGGAGACTTGTAGTGGATAAAGTTCTGTAACATGGAGTCATCCACATCACTTGCAATGATGTTCTTCGCTTTCTTGTCTAGAGAGATAAGAGAAATCTTATCTTTGTTCAAATCCAGCATCTTCTTAGGAACCATCATACTTGGGTTGATGGTTAAAACATTCTTGGGCACATGAAGACCTTCTTCAACAATATGAAAATTTTTGGGATCGACAACTGATAATGCATTTTGTAGTCTAAGCTTTTAGGATACTTTTAGTTCTTTTTGTAAGTAAATCATGTTTTTATAACTTTATTTTTACTTTATTTTGTATATATTTTAATACCACTAAACATTTCCATTTTCCTTTGCAGGTTTGCAGATTCTCAGTCAATTTCGTCGAGCTCAGATTTTGTCGAGCAGATTTCGTCGAATGTCCCTGTTTCGTCGAGCGCAATCGGCCCAGAATTCGTCGACCTCTCCTTCAGTTAAACAATCGCCCAACTCTCCCTCACTTTTGGTATTCTGCGTTCGACGAATTTCCCTAATTCGTCGAACTCCCTTATACTTTATTCGTTCGATGAAATTTTCATTTTTCATCGAGCGCCCTTCTTCTTACTCCGTCCGACGAATTCTCTATTTTCATCAAACATCTCTTCTCTTTGCATCGTTCGACAATTACATCCTCATTTCGTCGAACCTGCTCTTCCTCTGTTCTCCGCTCGATGAAATTTTTCCCTATTTCGTCGAGCTCTTCCTCCTTCTCCTCTAATTCATGGAACTCATCCTCATTTCGTAGAGCTCTCCCTACTACTAGAGGACAAGTCTATCTTTTTAAGAAAAGCCTGCTGCCTCCATTAATGCACGTCACCCGTACCAAGGCAATCATCATTTTCCGTAATAACCCGTACCAAGATCAACTTCCTTGCATGGCTGGATGCATGGACAATTTCCTGCTGCTTGAAGAGTCTATAAATAGAGCCCCACCCCCTGTGCAAAATATATAGATTTTTGGAGAGGGGAAGTGCTGCAAGTTTCAGTTCTTCCTTGTGTTCTTCCTCTCTCCTTTTCTTATTTCAGTTTACTGTTTAGCTTTTCTTTTCTTTTCTGCAATAGTTACTGTTTTAGATTTTCTACTTCTGTAATAGCTTAGATTTCTTTACTTTTCTATTTTACTTTTATTTTCATTGTAGCATAGTTTTTCATTTCAACAAGTGTAATCTTTTTATTGCAAGTTGTAGTTCTCTGTAGATTTATAATAAAGTTTGTTCTCTATTTGTTTTTGTCTCTATTTCATTTCCATGCACTCCAAGACACCTCTCCTCCTCCACTTCACCATGAGCAACTAATCCTTCTTGTACTCGATCTTGATGATCCGAGGTTCGAGTTGATTAAGTTATGATGCTCTAATTTTCTTTTTCTTTGTAAGGTTTAGACCTTGAATTACTCTCGAATAATCGTGGTTGGAGATATATCATCGTTATATATTTTCCATCTTTGTTTCCACTCTTAGCTAGTCGAGAGGCTCATATTTTGGAGTGAACACTCAAGAGTAAAGAGAGTTACACGCACCCCTCGAGAGAGACAAACATTAAATCTCCTGGATTGGAGTGAAATCCAATAGTGGGGTTCACAACGTAAATCGAGCTTTAGGCCTCCAATTTTGACGAGAGTTCCGCCAGACATTTCTAAACTCAGGTGGGCACGAATTTGAGAGAAGCGTGTTCATGCTTTTGGAACCTCCACGGTCAAGGTCCTTTGTCTTATTTTGTTAGATTTTATTATCGCATGTTTTGATCAACTTAGGCCGAGGTGATTCTTGATCGAGTGCTTTTCTTATCATTGTTTAACCCCTCATTTAAATATCTAGTTGTGTTATTTCTGTTTAAGTGCATGTGTTCTTCTTTTTTCAAGTAGTGTGTTCTTTTAATTTAGTCAATAACTCAAAAAGTTTCTTCGATAAGATAATAGTCCTCGTGTGAGTAAGATTACTCAACGGTTCCCGGAATTCAATAAAACACTTGTGTCCCCTAGCTATAGTTCGATAGGTATACTTGTCTAGTTTGATTGCTAGTTCGGCTCTTTTTCTCTTCACAATTAGTAGACAATAACATTTTGGCGCCGTTGCCGGGGAGCAACTTTTGTTGATAATTTGAAAGCACAAACCTATAACTTTTATCATTTCTCTTTCTGACCCTCTTTCTTAAAAATCAAAAACATATTAACGCATTTAATAGAAACCCACATCACAATTTTTCTACACCACCTAACTCTCTCGAAAAGGGAAAAGTGGCTTAAATACCACTATCTTGTCAAGTACCTTACGAAATCTTCGTCAAGTAGCCCTTGGGAAGTTCGGGAGTTAAAACATTAAAAAAAATCTATTTCAAAAAAACAATTCAGTGCCTCTTTTTCCTAGTTCTTTTTTGTGTATCTTCTTTCTTCTTCTCTTCTTTTATTGCATGACCCTTGGGAGACCATCGGTTATTTTGGACTTGGACCACAAAATTGAGCGTACTCTTCAGAGAAGTTTGCCTTTTCAAGGCCCTACTCTCCAAATACCGGTTGAGGATTCCGAGTCTTTTTCTACTTTAAGAATGGAAGAACCCCACATAGAGGAAGCCGTGCATAGGCCTATGCCCTATTATGTACGACCAAATCTAGAGGGAAAATAATTAAGCATAGTTCGTCATACTATAGGTAATAATAATTTTGAACTTAAGCCTAGCATAATTCAAATGGTGCAGCAGTGTTGGATCCCTAGTTGGATTTGGGCTAGGTTCACTAACTTAGGCTGAGTATGACCCAATATTGTATAGCTAGGTTCATGAGTAGTAGTCCTTTAGTTTAGGCTATGTCTTGATTAGTGCTACCTCCTTGGACAAGCCAGAAGTGGACTTCATAGAATCAGATTTAGCAGCTTTCAGAAGACAGTGATTAGTTTGAAATTCTTCGAACTCAGCTCGATGATCATCGATCTTTGATCGACGAACTCAGAGTTAATTCTCTTAGCTGAGCTCGACGTTCTCAGAGCTCAGGTCGACGCTTAGATCTCTTCTATCAGTTTCTCAGCTCGATGAACTCAGAGTGCAGATTTGGAAAGTTATTCCCAGTTAACAGATCGTAGAGCTCAAGTCAACAAACCTGAACTCCCTGGTCGACGATCTTTGATCTCTAGTCGACGAATTCTGTTTTGCATTCGAAGTTTTCTGTGTAGCTCCAGAATGAGTCATTCCCTCTTCTATTCCTTATTAGTAGTATTATTCTGAGCATTTAATACAAATATTCTTCTGAATATAGCCGTTATTTGGCTGCATTAAATTTAGTATTCTTCAGAATAAATAATTGCTTATTCTATCAAGAACATTTTGGAAACTCATTAATGCTATTATTCCAGTCATTTTCTATTCCTTCCAGCAGCCAGAATTTATGGAAAGAATTCAAAAATTCAAAGAGAATTTTTCAGCAGTGGAATAAAAGTAATTCTCTCCTTTTCAAGAAAGACAACAGACAAGAAAGAAAATTACAAAAAACAGGAAGAGAAATCGAGAAGCACTGAATAGGAAATTCTGAACAAGCACTCGATGCTCTCAATGCTTTCTCATTCTCTGCCATCACTGTAGATTGAAGAAGAACAAAACATCAAGATCAAGAGTCTTCTTCAACCTCTGTTCCATAAATCCTCAGAGACACTCTATACAACATCTATTACTGGATTTCCTAGATCTTGGCAGATCAAGCTGAAGACCTACTCACCCTTTAGCAAAGCTCTGTTGTTTCAGAAATATTCTACCTCTCAGAAGGAGCTTTGACATCATAAGAATCCACACAGTCTTCTCAGTTGTACTTGAGAAAAAAAAGACTTCCATCAATCTTTTCCATCCCATTGTACAGGGTTATAGCTCCATTCCAAAGTTAGTTTGGTTGACAAGTCTCCCTCCAAAAGACTTGAAGTTGGTTTTCTGGCACCTGATTAAAATCCTGAAGGGTTTCCTGATCTACCTGAACCAGATCTTATGGTGGTAGTCTCCTGATCAAAACCTGCTAGTGGATTCCTACCAAGGGTGGTAGAAGAGTGGATATACCCAGGTTTAGGGGAACCACTATAAACTTCTTGTGTCGTCTAGTTGCTCCTTTTCATTTATTTTTGGTGTGCTTGTGATTGCTGAATTGTTTAGCTTAGTTTTTCTTAGTTTCTTAACTAATATATGGTATCACTATATTTACTCTGATATAATCTAGAAAAAGAGCCAAAGTTTTAATACTCTATTCATCCCCCCCCCCCCCCTCTAGAGTAATCTGACCTAACACCCTCCTTTTAATTGGTATCAGAGGTTGTGTTTGTTTGGTTGTACAAGTTAACACTTGAACCAAGATCTAGTTAGATCAAATTTTCCTCTACCCAACTATTCTCTTTCACAATAGCACAAAACAAGGATTATGCAAGCACCAAACCTCCAGTATGCAACCTGAATAAGTTTGCCATCTGAAAGGCAAGAATCAAGTTGTACAAGAATTCTATTAATGAGGATATATTTAACTCTATCTTGACAGGACCTCATACTGCAACAACTACTTCAACCTCTACTTCATGCACTCATGTTGTTCCACCGCCTGAGTGGACAGATGCCCAGAAGAAAGCCAAGATTGTAGATGTAAGAGCCATGAACATTTTAGCTCAGACTATGTCTGATGATATTTTTCAGAAAGTGGCTGAGTGCACTTCAGCCAAAGCCATCTGGGATTCCCTAAACCAGATGGTGGCTGGATCTGCAGATGAGAGAAAGGACAGAAGATCCAATCTCATCTCCCAGTATGAGAACTTCAAGAAGGAAGAAGTTGAGTCAGTCAGTGACATGTATAATAGGCTAAGCTCAATCATCAGTGAGCTCAGGACCTTAGACAAGGAAATTACCCTGACTGAAGTGAATGACAAGATCCTTATGTGCTTACCCAGTACATGGGATTCAAGGATCTGGTCTATCAAAGAAGCCAGAAGCATGACTGAGATATCAACTGAGTCTCTCCTTGGAAAGCTCAAATCATATGAGCAACTGATGAAGACCAGAGAAGCAGCAGCTAAAATAAAGACTCCAACACCAACCAGAAAGAAGCATAACATTGCTTTCAAGACTGCTAAGGACTCTGAAGGGACTCCAATCAAAGAAGAACTGATTAGTCTATTTGCCAAAAGATTTTTCAAAATGGTAAAGAAGGACTTAAGAAGGAAGTCATTTAGACAAGATGACAAACCAAGGTATGACAAAACTCCTTCTAAAGAAGTTGTATGTTTTGGTTGCAGGAAGCCAAGACACTACATCTCTGAGTGTCCAGAAGCTCAAAAGAAAGATAGGAGAAGAGAAAAAGAGTCAAGAAGAACTCATCACAGCAAACCCTCCTCAAGCAAGCATAAGAGGAAGGAAAAGTGTTTTGTTGCTGAGACCTAGAGTGATACAGAAGAAGAGTCATTCTCTTCCATCTCCAGTGATGATGAAGAAGAGCAAAAGGCAAAGGAAGTTTGCCTAATGGCAATTGATGCCTGCAGCAGCAAATCAGATGCTGAAGATTCAGATAATGAAGAATCAATGTCTGCTGAGGATCAGGTAATTGCTTCCTATGATTTGGAATTAGAAGAATTTAAATCTTAATTTAAAAATCTTTGTTTAGACTTAATAAGCTCTGAGAAGGAAATCAAACTTTTTAGAGAAAAATTAACTAATCAAGATAAATATATTGCTGAAAATACAAAATTGTCACTTGAACTAGATTCAGCTAATAAATAAATAGTTTTTCTAAAAATTGAACTAAGTAAGGTCAATAAACTAAAGGAATCTCTAAATGGCAGGAGCATGAAATTACTAGATATAACCAGTACCTTAAATGCTAGGACAAATAACTGTAAACTGGGACTAGGTTCCTCATCTAGTGAACCACCTCTAATCCAGAAGAACAATCTATCAAAACCTATACATTTCATTTATGATAAAGGGAAGAAGAGCACTGAACAAATTAACAAGGTTAATGAAGTACTAAAACAAATGGAATTTAAACAAAAATCTAAGAACAAGAAAAACAATAGATATAACAATGTTCAGCGATTTTCGTCGAACTCAAATCGACAAAACGTGAATAGTTTGTCCACCTCAGAATGACGAACTCTTAACACAAACCATAATAATAAAAATTCTTTGATCTACGATCGACGAAACTAGTATGGTTCATCGACCAGAGTTCGACGATATTGGTTCCCCGAGAATGAATACTTTCCTTCTTCGAGCAGAGATTGTAGATCTCATTCCAATTCATCGAGCTCAGGTCGACGAACTCACCAAAATTTGTCGAACCTAGATCATAATTACAGAAACTTAAATTCCAACAAAAACTGTAACATTAAACCTAACCAACATAGGGAGAACATCAACCCATTCACCCAATGGATAATTCCTCCTAGAAGATTTCATCCCTTAGGTTATAAGAGCCAACCTGAATGTTCATTTATATCCAGTTTTTCATTTGAAAAGATACAAGGACCCAAGGTTACCTGGGTCAAGAAATATTAATTTGTTTCATTGCAGGTAAAGACCTATCCTATCACTCAAAATAAGTGGTATCTGGATAGTGGGTGTTCTAAGCACATGACTGGATGTAAGGATAGACTCATCAACTTCAAGGCTAAACTTGGTCTAAGAGTCATCTTTGGAGATTCAAGTTTTGGACAGACTGAAGACTATGGAGACTTCAAAAGTGGAGATGTCACTTTCAAAAAGGTGGCATATGTTAATGGTCTCAAGCATAACCTCATAACCATAAGTCAGTTATGTGATTCAGGTTATTAGGTTTGCTTTTCTGAATCTCAATGTATTATTTCTGCAAACAATCAAACTGTTTTAACTGGAATTAGACAAGGTAGCATATACTCAGTAAACTTTAAATCTTGCAGTTCAGAAATCTGTTTATTTAATCTTGTTAGCAATAAAAATGATTCATGCCATAAAAGATTATGTCATGAAAATTTGAGAAACATTGCTAGGTTATCTAAAGACAACCTTGTTAGAGGATTGCCTTCTTACCCCTATAAGAAGGAAAGTCTCTGTAGGGCTTGTCAGTTAGGCAAGCAAACTAAATCTTGTTTTAAATCATTAAACAAAAGTGACTCACCTAGGATATTATACTTACTACATATGGACCTTTTTGGCCCTATAGCTGTACAAAGCCTAGGAGGGAAATCTTATACTTTAGTGGTTGTAGATGACTTTTCTAGATTCACTTGGGTATTCTTTCTGAGATCTAAGTCAGATACTTTCATGGTTCTTATAGATTTTCTCAAGAACATACAGATTGAGTACTCTACTCCAGTTGCATTGATAAGAAGTGATCATGGTACTGAGTTTGAGTCTCTTCTTATGCAAGAGTTCTATAGGAAAGAAGGTATCTGTCATTGGTACTGAGTTTGAGTCTCAGCTCCTAGAACAACTCAACAAAGTGGGGTTGCTGAAAGGAAGAATAGAAGACTAATTGAATCTGCTGGCACATTACTTGCAGATGCTTATTTGCCCCTATCCTTTTGGGCAGAGGCTGTAAGCACATCAAATTATGTGCCGAATAAAATTCTTATACACTGGCTTAAGAATAAGTCTCCTTATGAGTTACTAAAAGGGAATAAACCTAAAGTCACCTATTTTAAAGTGTTTGGCTGTATATGCTATATTTATTACAATGACAAGAAATATATTAGAAAAATTGAAGCAAAGGCTGCAATGGGAATTTTTCTGGGATATTCCTAAGTCAGCAAAGCTTATTGGGTGTTCAATAAATCATCTTTAAAAAATGAGGAATCTGTGCATGTAACTTTTGATGAAGCTAATATGTATTACAAGGAGAAAGAAATTTCTACCAATGAGTTATTGCAGGTACCTCACTTGTGTGAGAAAATGGATGAACTAAACCTTACACCAAAGGTTATATCACACCCTCCTCCAGAATGTGATGAAGAATGTAAAGAAAAAACTGTGGAAGCAGTTGAACTTCCTCCAACAGTAGATGCAATTCCACAAGAGGAATTCATTCCAAATGATATTGCTGAACCAACTCCACCATCTGATCTTGTCACACTAAGGGATCACCATAGATCTCAAGTGATTGGAGACATGTCAGTAGGTGTACAGATAAGGCATCAACTCAACCATGATGTGATGCATGCCTATTTTCTCTCTCAAGTTAAGCCTCAATCCATAACTGATGTAGAGCAAGATCCCCATAAGATTATTGTAATGCAAGAGGAGCTCAATCAGTTTGAGAGATGTAGAGTTTAGGACTTGGTTCCAAGGCATAAAGGCTATCCAGTAATTGGGATGAAGCGGGTTTTCAGGAACAAGCTTGATGCTCAAGGTGTGATTGTAAGGAACAAGTCTAGGTTTGTTGCTCAAGGCTATAGACAAGAGGAAGGGATTGATTATGATCAAACTTTTGCACCTATTGTCAGGCTAGAGGCAATAAGGATTTTCCTAGCTTTTGCTTCATTCAAGAAATTCAAAGTCTACCAGATGGATATAAAAAGTGCATTTCTGAATGGAGAATTAAAAGAAGAGGTTTATGTTAAACAACCTCCAGGTTTTATCTCTTCATCTCATCCCTCATAAGTTTTTAGATTGCATAAAGCTCTCTATGGTCTAAAGCAAGCTCCAAGAGCTTGGTATTAAACCTTAGCTAGCTTTCTTTTAGATCATAAGTTTTCTAGAGGCAAGGTAGATAGGACTTTGTTTTTCAAGAATCATTATGATAAAATACTTTTGGTACAAATATATGTGGATGGCATAATATTTGGCTCTATAGATCCCAAATTATGTATAAGGTTCTCTAACCTTATGCATCCCAAGTTTAAGATGAGTAGCATGGGCGAGCTCTCCTACTTCCTTGGCCTCCAAGTGAAGCAAACTCCTGATGGCATTTTCTTATCTCAATCCAAATATGCTAAAGTGCTGATTAAAAGATTTGGGATGGTTGTTGCCTCAGCTAATAAAACACCTATGGCTACAAATACTGTGGTTGATTCTGATTAACAAGGGAAATCTATTGATCAGAAATTGTATAGGGCCATTATTAGGTCCCTTCTATATCTCACAACAAGTAGGCCTGATATAATGTTTGCTACATGTCTGTTGGAACACCCTATTACTAATTTGGGCAAGGATCACTATGTTCTTAGGAAATTGTTTTGACCTTATTGTATAGTCTTCAAGGTCAATTAGAATGAGTCTAAGGGTTAGAAATTAGGTTTGGAGGCTGCCCCCAAGACCTTCTAGATTCAAAATACAAGTGCAGAAGTCTAAGACAATTTTCGTCGAGCTCAGGTCGATGAGGCGTCGAACACAGTTCGACTATCTCTGAGCTCAATTCTAAAAGTCGTCGAACTCGGTTCAACGATCTTCGAACTCATATCGACGTTTCTGTCTCTAGCTATAATCCAAGTCTCTGAGCTCAAGTCGACATTAGTCGAGCTCAGATCGACGATTTTTGTTTCAAGTCTAGATCCAGTCTTTGAGCTCAGGTCGTCGATAGTTGAGATTAGATCGACGATTTCCTGAGAGATCGATGATTTCAGGAATTCAAATTTAGACAGTTATGGAATTCAATCTGAGTTATTATCAGCATTTATTTCAAAGGATTCTGTAGCCGTTTCAACTAATCTAGAGAAAGTTTCAAGGAAGACAAAATAGAATGTCTCTTAGGATTTTCCTTCAGAGACAAAGTTCATTTAAGGCAGTTATTTATGACTGGTTAACGGCAATCTAAAGACAGATTTTCAGTATATCTCCAGAGAATAATTAGAGAAAGAAAGAACAAGAACTATCAATCAAGAATCAGAAACACAAGTCTACAGGATTACCTAGTTAGAATTCATACAGAACACAAGAAATAATACTGTGAAGGAGATCATCAAACAGAAAATATTTCTTCTATTCTACTCCTTCAAGATCTTCTTGACTCAAGTATTCAAAGGCTTCTTCACCAAAGACTCCAGACACATCACATTTCGGCAACTGCTGAAATCATCTCTTGCTGGAGATCTAAAGTTACTGAAAGACCTATCACCCTATGCAAAGCTCTTCTTCTTGAAAAATTGCAGATCTCATGGGGAGCTTTGACAACATCATCCACTAGTCTTCTCTTAGACTGTTGACAGAGAAGAAGAACAAACTCTTTTTTTTCTCTTTCTTTACTCTATTGTAAAAGGGTTTATCAAAACTCCCTTCAAAAGTTTTGTGGTTGGTTTCTGAGACCTTGTCAAAACTCAGTGGTGGCAAGACACCTGATCAAAAAATCTGGTTTGGTTTTTGAGCACCTTATCAAAAGCTCATTGGTGCCCAGGACACCTGATCAACTATTCTTGCAGTGGATACCTACCTTGGGTGGTAGAAGAGTGGATGTACCCAGGTTGATTGCGGAACCACTATAAATCCTTGTGTCTTCTGGATTGCTGTGTTTTTGCTTTGTTGTGTGCTGTGATTTTGCTTTTTGCTTACTTTTCTTTTATTTACTGCAAGCACATTACGCTTATATATAAATTAAGTCTTCCACTGCCAAATAATTTTTTATCTGGAAAATTATTTTAATATACTCTATTCATCCCCCCTCTAGAGTAAAGGTAGATCTTACCCTCACTTTCAATTGGTATCAGAGGGAGGGTTGTTACTCAACAACTAAATCTTCATTAGATTGGTTGTTCCTACAGGCTAACACCTGAACCAAAAGATCTCTGATAAGATCAATCTTCTATAGAGAGTTATTATTTGTATTATATTTATATTCATACAAAACCATGGCACAGAACAAAGATTATGCTAGCACCAGACCTCCAGTATGCAACCTTTCTAAGTTTGCACTTTGGAAGGCAAGGATAAAATTATAGATGAATTCTATTGATGAGGACATCTACAATTCTGTTTTGACAGTGTGTCCAAGACCCCCAACAATTACAAGTACAAGTGCTGTTCCACCTCCTTCAGGAATAGATGCAGAAATTAAGAAGTGGAAAGTTGTAGATGCCAAAGCAATGAATATTCTGGCTCAGACTATGTCTGATGAAATATTTCAGAAAGTGGCTGAATGTAATTCAGCAAAAGAAATATGGGACAAGTTGTCAGAAATTGTATCAGGATCTGATGATGAAAGGAAAGAAAGAAGATCCCATCTCATAACCCAGTATGAGAAATTCAAAAGGGAGAAACTGAGTCAGTTGCTGACATGTACAACAGGCTCAGCCTAATAGTCAGTGAGTTAAAGACACTGGACAAGGAGATCTCATTGACTGAACTCAATGATAAAATCCTAATGTGCTTCCCCAGCACTTGGGATTCAAGGATCTGGCCAATCAAGGATGCCAGAAGCCTAAATGAGATCACTACTGAAGCCTTGTTGGGCAAGCTCAAGTCATATGAGCTGCTCATCAAGAATAGAGAGGAAGAACAAAAGGTTGCTTCTCCAGCAATCAGGAAGGAATAACATTCAAAGCTACAGAAGATCAGCCTGAAGACAAGGTCACAGGCAATGAAGAATTGATGAGCTTACTGGCCAAAAGATTCTATAAGATGGCCAGGAAAGATTTCATAAAGAGGTCATCCAGAAGGCATGAGAAACCAAGGTATGAAAAATCCAATAATAAAGAAATTATTTGTTTTGGATGTAGGAAACCAGGCCACATTGTGCCTGATTGTCCAGAAAATCAGAATAAGGACAAGAAGGATAAGAAAGATAGGAGAAAAGATAAGGACTCTAGGAGAAACAACAATGAAAAATCCTCCTCCTGCAAGAACAAACACACCGGGAAGGGATTTGTAGCTGAAACCTAGAGTGAAATTGAAGAAGAGTCTGAGGCTTCATCAAGCTCAAGTGATGATGAAGATGATGCAGAATAGAAGGAGTTCTGCATGATGGCTATCAATGCCTCCCAACATTATTCTGATGTAGAACATGAATCAAAATCTGAACATGAAGATGAAGAAGACCAGGTAATAGATTCCTTTGATTTTAATTCAGAGGACTTTAGATTTGAATTTAAGGCACTTTGTTTAGACCTGCTAAAGTCTAAGAAAGAGATTATCTCTCTCAGAAATCAATTATCTGAACTTAGCACCTTAAAATCAGATAACCTCAAACTCACTGAGGAGTTGGAATGATGTAGGGAGCAGATAGCCACACTGAAAACTAAACTATCTGAGGCCAAGAAGTTTGAAGAATCCCTCAATGGGAGAAGCATCAAACTGTTGGACATCACAAGCATAGTGAACTCAAGACTTAATAGTACACTGGGCTTGGGTGCTTCATCCAGCCAACCTATAGTGTAAACAACCCCAATCAAGTTTATCTCAGATAAAGGGAAGGGAGTTATAGAGGTGGCTATGAAGAATTTTTATCCGCCTAAGAAAACTAAAGTTCAACAGAAAACATCGAACAGAGCTCGACGATCGTCGAACAGAGCTCAGCGATCTCAAGCTGAATCGTCGAAATCAGGTCGACGATCGCCGAACTCTGAACTCTGGTATAATCGATCTTCTAATGGAGCTCGACAATCTGACCCAAGATCGTCGAACTCAGCTCAGAGATCGTCGAATAGAGCTCGGAGCTTTAAAATTTTTTTCAAAGGCAAATCAAACTTCAATCCTAGAGGTCCTACATCCCAAAACTTTAACCCTTATACTGAATGGATAATACATCCTAGGAGATATCATCCTGAAGGTTATAAGAGTCAGCCAGGGATGTCTTTTATTTCAGAATTTAAAGGTTATCAACCTAGGCCCAAGGTAAACTTGGTCAAAAACATATAAGTTGTTTATGTGCAGGTGAAGACCTATCCAGCAATGAACCAACAATGGTATCTGGATAGTGGGTGCTTAAAGCACATGATAGGAAGCAAGGAGAATCTCACATCCTTCAAAGCCAAACTTGGACCCAAAGTAATATTTAGAGATTCAAACTTTGGACAAACAAAAGGATATGGTGTTGTCTAAATTGGCTCAGTCACATTCAAGAAGGTGGCTTATGTGGAAGGACTGAAGCACAATCTAATCAGCATCAGTCAAATATGTGATGAAGGCTACCAGGTGACATTCAACAAATCCTCATGTAAAATCAAATCAGAGGACAACACAACTGTGTTGATAAGTAAAAGGAAAGGTAACATTTATCTTGTAGAATTTCTTTCAACTAAGATAGATATTTGTTTATTCAATTCTGTTTGCAAGCCAAATGATCTATGGCATAAGAGATTAGGGCTTATAAACCTTAGAACCATTGCTAGGCTATCCAAGGACAACCTTGTTAGAGGACTACCTTCTTGCCCCTACAAGAAGGAAGGACTTTGCAGGGCTTGTCAATTAGGCAAGCAAACTAAAAATAGTTTTAAGTCACTTAATAAGAGTGATTCACCTAGGATCTTGTATCTGTTACACATGGATATTTTTGGACCCATTACAGTACAAAGACTAGGAGGGAAATCTTACACTTTGGTGATTGTAGATGACTTCTCTAGATTAACATGGGTGTTCTTTCTAAGGAAGAAGTCTGATAACTTTAAGTGTTTGACAGAGTTTCTCAAATGCATACAGATTGAGTTCAATACTCACATTGCCTGGATCAGAAGTGATCATGGGACAGAGTTTGATTCTCTTCTAATACAAGAGTTCTGTCAGAGTGAAGGGATCAGACACACTTTCTCAGCTCCTAAAACTCCTCAACAAAATGGGGTAGCTGAAAGGAAAAATAGAACCCTTATTGAATCTGCCACCACATTGTTGACAGATGCTCACCTTCCTCTATCCTTTTGGGCAAAGGCAGTGAACACCTCAAACTATGTGTTGAATAGAAGTTTGATACATAAGCTGAAGGGCAAGACTCCCTATGAATTACTCAAAGGGAAGAAACCTAAAGTAGATTATTTCAAAAAATTTTGTTGCATTTGTTACATACAAAACAATGACAAGAAGTATATAGCAAAATTTCATGCTAAAGCTAATGAAGGAGTGTTTCTGGGATACTCCATGATCAGTAAAGCTTATAGGGTGTATAACAAAACTTCTCTTAAAATTGAAGAATCTGTACATTTATCTTTTGATGAAACTAACATGTTTTACAAGGAGAAGAATACTTCTACCACAGAACCTGTTGGGTACATTGGAAAATGTGTACCTGATTTGAAGAAGCCTAACTTAGCTCAATGATATACATCAAGGTGTATTTGATGTTATTTTGAGTTGACATGTGCAGGTTAAGAATGTACTAAAAAGCAGGAAAATTATTCTAAGTCCATGTGTCGACACTAGAAGAAGCTGTGTCGACACTTCAGAATAATTGTGTCGACACTTGAAGAAGGTTGTGTCGACACAGAGAAAAAGAGTCGACAACATCTGTGTCGACACCGGGAAGCAGAGTCGACACCAGAAGGCTGTGTCGACACACTGAGGCAGAGTCGACTACATTTATGTCGACACCAGAAGACTGAGTTGACACATATAGGCAGAGTAGACAACAGCTGTGTCGACACCTAAAGGCAGTGTCGACACATACTATGTTCTGAATCTACATCAACTGTGTCGACACACAAGACTTGTGTCGACACACTGCAAAGTCTAGACCAAGTCATTTGCTGAAGAATGATGAAGTGTTTGAGTCGACACAAATACTCAGTGTCGACTCATTCTCAAGATGTAGTATGAAGAAGCTGAGTCGACTTAAAGGCAAACATGTCGACATCATCAAAGGCTGTGTCGATACCAAAGTTACTTATGTCGACACATATTGACAGATGGTCTCGACACTTTCTGACAGACAGTCTGGACACTTTGCTGACCAAGACAAAGGCACAAGATCTATTTGAAGACTTGACAGCTGTGAGTTACAACAGGTTAACTGAAGCTGTCAGACTTGTCAGTAGTTAGTTAGAAACCGGATCAGCAGGTTACCATGAAGAAGGTCTATAAATAGACAGATTCAGAAGTAGAAAAAATGACAATTGATTTTTGATTAAGAAGCAACACACATAAAAACTGATTGAGTAATCAAATCAAGAAAGTGCAAGGCACGGAAGAAGATCTTCATCAGAAGATCTAAGAAGACATTCTGAAGGGTACAACCTCTTAAGATCTGTCTAAGTAGAATTCGTCCAAGAATTCTGAAGTATTATCAAAGGTATTGGATAGAGAGAGACCCAGCCATTTGAAGATCAAGAAGGAAGCTGTCACAGGTTTCTCAAGAAGTTGTCAGGAAATCAACTCAGCTAAGTTCAGATTCAAGAAGCTTTGAAGAAAGCTAAGATTCAGTTGATTTCATCCATCAGCTGATCAAGTGCTGTCTTGTCCCTTCTCTCTCAACAAAGGCAAGATATAATAAAACTCTTTTCAAATTCTGTAGGATCTATTAATATAGATCTGAGTTGTAAGTCTATGTTATAAAGGCTGAGTGTAGGAGATTTGATCTCTGAGTGGTAGGGCTGTGTATGCCTGAGTGTAGGAGAAGGTATTTCTATGAGTTGTAGGCCTTATGTCAAGGCTGAGGTAGGGCTGATTAGCCCAAGTTGTAGGAACCTTTCTAGGTTCTGAGCTGTAGGATCTGAGGATCTGAGTTAAAGAAGGAAGTTAGGCCGAATCTAGCACACTGCTAGATAGGTGAAGGGGTAAAGTGGATGTACCCAGACCTTGGGGAACCACTATAAATCTGTGTTCATTCTGTGATGTGTGAATATCTGTGATTGTTGTGCTGTGTTTGCTGAAGTATATTCTGCATTCTATTTTATTAGGTAGTTATATTCTATCTAAAGTAAAAACAAGCATTAGAACCTATTCACCCCCCCCCTCTAGGTGTTTAGGTAGTCTTGAAAGTAAAACTATCAAGTGGTATCAGAGGGAGGTTACTCAAATAAGGACTTAACAGTCTGAGTTAGATCTCTAAAGGCATAATCAAGAATAAAGAAAATGGGTTCTAGAGAGAATCACAAGCAACTAGGGTCAATGAAATTACCCATCTGCAGAAAAGAAATCTTTGGAATCTGGAAAGAAAGGGTTAAGTTGTTTATGGAGGCTTCCGACCCAAGGATATACATCACAGTACAGGAAGGCCCCTTCATTCCAATGAAGGTATCGGTTCTTGATGCAAATATTCAAACTCCAAAGAGTTATTCTGAAATGACCAAGGATGAAGTCATATTGGCAACTATGGATAAGAGAGCTCAGAATATCATAGTGAGTGTCATAGATGATTCTACATTCCAAAATGTGATTCACTGTAAAACCTCCAAGGAAATGTGGGACACTTTGATTGTCTACATGGAGGTGTATGAAGAAGTTAGATAGAATAGGAAGTCTATGCTCAACCAAGAGTATGAGAGTTTCAGACAAGGGAAGTCTGATAGCATAACTGAATGCTACAAGAAATTCTACAGGATAGTAAATGAATTGATGTCCTATGGAAGGGTCTTCAGTACCTATGAACTGATTGACAAATTCCTAAGGTCCTTGACAAAGGATTGGGACACCAAGATTTGTGCCATAAGAGAAGTGGCTAAACTGGCAGAGATTTCTCCTCCAACCTTGTTTGGAAAGTTGTTATCATATGAAATGCAACTAATGGCTAGGAAGGAGGAAGAAAAGAATTCAAAAGTAGAGCATAGAGAGAAGTCAGTGGCCCTCAATGCAGAAGCCACTAGAAAGAATAGGAGGATATCTTCATCACCTCCTAAGGAAGTTGTTGAAGTTAACTCAGAAATTTCAGACAATCAGATTTCAGAAAGCAGTGATTCAGATACAGATTTTGCTGCTTTTACAAGGCAGTTTCAGAGGTTCTTAAAGAAGAAGCAGTGGAAGTCAAGGCCCTCAACATCACAGCCAGCTGATGATTACTATCAGAAGAGAAAATCATCAAGATAGGAGAAGAGCAGAACTAAGCCCAGCAAAGCTACAACTTCAAAGATTGTTTTCTATTGCTGTAACAAGCCAGGACATGTAGTGGCTGAATGTCCTGATAAGAGGAAGGAGTCAATAGACAGAAAGAAGACTCATCAAAACGGCGAGAAGGAGAAATCCTTTGTTGCTAAGAAGGAGAAGAGCCTTACAGATCAATCTACTTCAGAGTCAGAATCTAAAGCTGAAACATACATTGGGCTGTATGTAGCCAATGAAGAAGAGGAGTTTATGCAATTGCTGAACTCCATCTATGATCAAGAAGACCATCAGTGCATGGGACTGATGGGTGAATCAGAAGAAGACATGTGCAAGAATCAGTCTGGTCCCAGTAAGGTACATTGTCCTTCTATAAAATCAGTTTGTAGTACTAGTGCAGAATCAGCTACATCTGCATCAAGTGATGTAGATGGATCTGAATCTGAAGGTGATGTTTATCAGTTGATAGATAAGTATGGGGACTTGTTGCAGGCTCTTAAGAAAAGCAAGAACCTAGTCAAAACTCAGGCTCAGGAAATTGCTGATCTTAAGGTGGCTGCAACTGAGTTTAAAAAAGTAATGGATCAAAAGTTAAATGAGATTGCCAAACTGAAAAATATAACCATTATTCAGATGGGCATAATCAAATATAACAATGATCAAATTAAGAGTCTGGAGGCCAGACTAAGAATAGAGAAAGATTTAGTGGCTAGTTACTCTAAGCCAAAATCTGTCTTACCTTTAATAGATGAGTTTGTGGCTCAAAAGGGTAAGGCAGGATTAGGCTTCAAAGGTAACCCCATGGCTGCCCAATTCAAGAGAAAATGCAAAGCTCCTGTCCAGCCACTAAACCTTTCAGTCCCTGTTATGTTTAGAAAGGTGCAAGTGCCTTCTAACAAATATGATCTTGTGAATATTCATGGTCATATTAAGACTAATGTTCTGATAAACAAGGGTGTAAATGCCAATAGGTCTACCCATGTTCATAAACCCCATAGTTATGAGAAATCTGTGGGTAAAGCTGCAACAGCACTAGCACTGGACATAAATTCTTCTGTCAAGGGTGTATCAAGACCTAGATACAACAAGTTTGAATGTTGGTGTTGTGGCAAGAGAGGACATTTTGCCTTAGACTGCTGGCATAACACAAATGTAAGGAAGAACAATAGTCTACCAGTTAGAAGAGCTGCTGGTAGTCTTAATATGAATGGTGCTAACCTGAACCAAGGACCCAAGACTTACTTGGGTTCTAAGGGAAAGTAATTCTGTATTGCAGGAAAGTCCAAGTTGTCATGCCCCTATATGGTACTTGGATAGTGGATGTTCCAGGCACATGACTGGAACAAAGGGGCTGCTGAAGGAGTACATATCTGTCAAAGATGGACCTAAAGTAATATTTGGTGGATCTGAAAGAGGAATCATCAAAGGGTTTGGTAACATTTCTTCAAACCAAATTACCATCACCCAAGTGGCTTATGTAAAAGGTTTGAAACATAATCTGATAAGCATAAGTCAGCTGACTGATCTTGGATATGACATTTCATTTGTTAAGGATGGATGTCATATCAAAAGGTCAAGTGATCAAAAGATCATATTGACTGGGTATAGAAAGAGAAATGTTTATTGTCTTAATTTTGTATGTGAGAACAAGGTTTCTCCCATCTGTCTTGTAGCTGATGATAATGCATCTCTTTGTGTCAAGTAGCACAAGAGGTTGGCTCATCTTAACTACAAGACAATTGGCCAACTCTTTAGCAAAGAGTTAGTGAAGAATGGTCCTCAAGTTAAGTGTATAAAGGAAGGGATATGTTCAGCTTGTCAAAAGGGCAAGCAGACAAAATCCTCCTTTCATAGCCTTGAAAACAAGGATTTTGTGAGGTGCTTATACCTCTTACATATGGATCTTTTTGGTCCTATGCTAGTTCATAGTCTAGGTAGGAAGGTTTACACTTTTATGGTTGTAGATGACTATTCTAGATATACATGGGTGTCCTTTCTGAGACAAAAATCGGAAACCCCAAGTGTCTTACTTAGTTTTGTGAAACAAATTCAAAATGAACTAAACAGTACAGTGGTCAAAATCAGAAGTGACCATGGCACTGAATTTCATTCTGAAAGTATGACAAAATTATGTGAAGACTTTGGGATTTTCCAAGAGTTCTCCTCACCTAGAACACCTCAGTAAAATGGTATTGCTGAAAGAAAGAATAGGACATTGATTGAAGCTGGTAGAACTCTATTGAGTGACACCTCTCTTCCAGAATATTTCTGGGCTGAGATAGTAAACACTGCATGTCATGTGATCAATAGGGCTTCTATCACCAAGTGCCACAAAAAGACTCCCTATGAAATTATGAAAGGTAGAAAACCAAATCTATCCTACTTTAGGATCTTTGGTTGCAAGTGCTATATAATTAACAATGGCAAGTCATATCAACTAAGTTTGATGCTAAATCCCAAGATGGGATATTTGTGGTGTACAACATAAATAGTAAGGCCTATAGAGTCTTCAACTTGACTACTCAAGTTATAGAAGAATCTGTACATGTTGTATTTGATGAAACAAGATTAATCAACAGTGAGTTACCTTGTAGATCAAATAATTCAATAGGTATAAGCAAAAGGATGTACAAGCTTTCCATTGCAGAAACATCAAATGCAGATGAAGCATTGGAAAATGAAGGCTACTGTCCAGGGGGAGTACAAGACTCTATAGAAGCTGATGACAACCAAGAGGTACAGCATGATGAAGGAGCTGGAGATGTTCAACCTGAAGGAAATTTACCTCCAGCCATAAGACATCTAAAAGATCATCCAGCTAATCAAATAATAGGTGATCCAAGTCAAAGAGTGCAGACTAGAAGCAAAAATCTGAGCACAGTCTTGCACTCAAGTTTCCTATCTCAAATGGAGCCTAAGAAATTTGAAGAAGCCATCCAAGACCAACACTGGATTAATGTTATGCAAGAGGAGCTTAATCAATTCAGAAGGTACAAGGTCTGGGAGTTAGTTCCTAAACCAAGAGACCACAACATTATTGGCACAAAGTGGATCTATAGGAACAAGTTGGATGAGAGTGGTGTAATTGTGAAGAATAAAGCAAGATTGTTTGCTAAAGGATACAGGAAGGAAGAAGGGATTATCTTTGATCAAACATTTGCCCCAGTAGCAAGACTGGAGGCAATCAGAATGTTCCTTGCCTATGCAGCTTATCAAGGATTCAAAGTATACCAAATGGATGTAAAATCAGCATTTCTGAATGGTGATCTAAAAGAAGAAGTCTATGTAGAGCAGCCATCAGGTTTTGTATATTCTCTTAAACCTGGTTATGTATATAGACTTAGGAAAGCATTGTATGGGTTAAAGCAAGCCCCAAGGGCTTGGTATGAAACCCTATCTACTTTCCTTATTGAGAACAAATTCTAAAGAGGTAAAATAGACAAAACACTATTCCTTAGGGAATATAAAGGTAAGATCATCTTAGTTCAGATCTATGTAGATGACATAATCTTTGGGTCTACAGAGAACAACCTTTGCAAAAAGTTTGCCAAACTTATGCAAGGGAAGTTTGAAATGAGGAGTATGGGGGAACTTAAGTTCTTCTTGGGACTCGAAGTAAGACAGACTGAAGATGTCTTGTCCATATCCCAGTCTAAGTTCACCAAGGAATTAATTAAGAAGTATGGTATAGAGTCATCATCCACCATGAGAACTCCTATGGGAACAAGTATGCCTATATGCAAAGATGATACAGGTAAACCTGTTGATGAGTCTTTATATAGAGGAATAGTTGGCTCTCTATTATATCTCACTGCTAGTAGACCAGATATTATGTATGCTACATGTGTCTGTGCTAGGTACCAGGCTTTCCCTAAAGAATCTCATTATACTGTAGTCAAAAGAATCTTGAGATATCTTAAGGGCACACCTAATCTAGGCCTTTGGTACCCTAGGAATGGAGATTTTCTACTAACAGGTTATTCAGATGCAGATTTTGCAGGCTGTAGAGAAGATAGAAAGAGTACAACAGGGACATGTCAGTTTTTGGGAGGAAGAATGATATCCTGGAGCAGTAAGAAGCAGACCAGTGTGGCAATATCCACATCTGAGTCTGAATATGTTGCAGCTGGAAGTTTTTGTGCACAACTATTATGGATTCAGCACCAGCTAAAGCACTATGGTATTCAAGTAAGTAGAACACCTTTATTGTGTGATTCTAAGAGTGCTATTTCTATTACAAACAATCCTGTTTCACATAGTAGAACTAAGCATATAGAAATTAAATACCATTTTCTTAGAGAACATGTAGAAAAAGAGAACATCTCATTGGAATTTGTTAAAACAAATTTTCAAATTGCAGATGTATTTACTAAGCCACTGGATGAAACTAAATTCAATAGATTTAAAATTGAATTAGGAATGCTGACCATAAGTTAGTTTATCTAGTGGTTTCCAAAAACCAAATTTTGGCTAAGTCTAATGGTGTCGACTCATTCAGAAATAAAGTGTCGACACAGAAAAGTCATGTCGACTAGTCAGAGAAAATGTGTCGACACAGAGAATATGTGTCGTTACTTAAAGGTCAAATAGTCGACTCATCCAGAAATGTAGTGTCGACTTCACCAGAATAATGGTGTCGACACTTATAGATTTTGTGTCGACACTTGTACTAAGAGTTGACATAGAATTTCTGATGCACTACTATGTATCTCACGTGTTGACATATCCTCAATGGGTGTCGACACAAAGTAGTCAGCATTGATGTCGAGACAATAGAAGTTTGTGTCGACACATTTCATCTGTGTCAACACATTTAGACTATTTTAGCCCGA
Source organism: Platanthera zijinensis (assembly GCA_039513925.1). NCBI lineage: Eukaryota > Viridiplantae > Streptophyta > Magnoliopsida > Asparagales > Orchidaceae > Platanthera > Platanthera zijinensis. The sequence goes on along the minus strand of CM077093.1, from coordinate 79,841,911 downwards.
CTTTTGGCCTTCTTTCTTTAAAGGGTATAAATAGGTCAAGAACGTATTCTGTCGACACGCTCACAAGTTTTTCGAGACTAAAACCCTGTGTCGACAATCTCTCTTCTCTTCTCTCATGATTTCTCATCTTTCCAATGGAGCCCAAAGTTGAAGACAATGTTAACGAAGGGTACGAGTTGGTGCGTAATGCTTTTGAGGATGCACTGACAGATATACAAAGGGTTATCACTCTAATTTCCGAGTCTGGATTAGAGTTTCTTGTTTCTGAACCAACAAAAATCTGGAAGAAAGAGGTAATTGAATTTTATACTTCTGCAACATTGGACTCTTCGGGCCTCAAGATCAAATCCACTATTCATGGGACAACAGTGAAACTTACTCCAAGAAGTTTAAGAAAGATTCTTCAACTACCTAGCATTCAAGATGAAGAAGAGGTCCCAGCCTCTAAGACAAGGGAGGCTCTCCAATGGTGTGGATTGGATCCAAACATAAAGATTAGAGCAGCCATCAACCGAAAAGGAATGAATCAACAAGGCAAATTTCTATCTGAAGTAGTAGGAAAAGTAATTTTGTGTAAACCAGGAGGCCATGATAGGATTTCGGCCTTAATGTTTAATCTCATGACAAGGATAATCTTCAGGATTAACACAGACTAGTCAGGGGTTGTGTTTGATAAAATCAAGGAAGGTATTAAGAAGCCAAATTTGGCTACGATTTTGAGTTTATACCTGGCTGGAGTCATTCCAGAAGTCATGCAATAGATACTAGGGTCCAAAATCAATCACATGAGAAAAATGGATATGAGATTATTCTCAAGGTGGGATAGAGTTCTGTCCAAAGAGATGCCTGTTGTGGACAGGCAGGACATAACTGAGATGTCACCTGGCCATGTACAAGGCACTGAACAATATCAAGAAGAACAAGTTAGAGAACCAGCTAAGGACCAGACAGGGTCTACTCATACCCAGGAAGAAACATTACTTGCACAGGTGCAGGGGGAGCCTGTTCATTCTCCTGCCCAGCACATTTCTAATCCTGAACAATTACCGGGAGAGACCATTGTGGAAATAGTACAAGTGGAAGAAGTAATAAACTTATCAGAATATTTAAACACTGCAGATATTGATGTATCATCTCCTGCACCAGCACAAAAGGAATTCACTCTAGATGAGTTGTTTCCTGATGATGGCATTGCTTCTGATAGGGTTGAGGAGGTAAAAGGTGCAGTTGAGGGGGAGCAAGTGAATGTTGAGAAAGAACAATGTTTCACTGAGACAGAAATTCCTACTTCACCTCCTGAAAGAGTACAGATTGAAAGTTCCTCAGACTCAGAGACAGAAGAAGCCAGAGAGGCTAAGAAAAGGAAGCTCATGGTCTTCAAGAGACGAAGCTATAGCTATAAGCAGGCTCTACAGACTTCAACTCATCAATCTTCTTCTGCTTTTGATTACAATAAGTTCATGGTAGATTTGCGGGTAAAGATGGATGAGCAGAGATTAGTTTTGGAGAGATATGTTGATGAGAGTAATAAATCACTTCAATTTGATTTGGCTCAAGACATTAAGTCCATCATATTTGAAGTAAATCTGAATAAAAAGGAAATGACAGATTGCTTCCACAAGGGAGGTAATGTTGTGGTCTATCTTGCTAAGCAACAACAGACTATTCTTACTAAAGTGGATGATATTGCATTGAAACAAGGATATGATCTTGAAAATCAGCTAAGAATGAATGAAAATCTTACAGACTCTCACAATGCAATTCTCAATAAGTTAAAAGATACTGCTACCAGCCTGACTGCTGCAAGGGCTACAGACATGGAAGTTTATGATCAGAAGCTCAAGGATGCCCTAGATTTAGTTCACACTGCTATCACCACCTCAAAGAAAGAAATATCTGACAAGCTTCTTAAATTAAAACCATTCTTTGAAGAGGGTGTTAATTTTCTTGATGATCAAATAAGGTTTCAAAAGGAAGATCTTAGGGATCATGTTGCCAGAGAAGTCCTAAAGGGGGAGAGGGTACTTATTCATGCTGGCTCAGAACATGCCAAGTGGGTAACCAACAGTGTAAGAGCCACATTGGGCTATCCACCATTATGTGATGATGATATTGTTGCTGAGTCAGGCATTCACCAAGGTCTACTTTAAGGCAATCAACCTGAGGTTACCCAAGTCATTTACCCCCCTGCTGATTTTGATATGATTCAACAGCAAGTACAGGCCATGTACAGTCCTCCAAAGGAGGTTACAAATATTGTTATTGAAAAAGTTGATAAGCCTGAAGCATGTTTGAAAGAACAACAAGATGCTCAATTGTCCAAGAAGAGATTTAGAGAGCAAGCTGAACTTAGACCTGATTTTGAGCAGTGGAGCCCCACTTCAAGAAACATTATACTAACTGTCTGGAAGGCTGTGAAGGATCAAGTCCATGAAAGAGGAAAATGGTATAATGATATTGAATGGCACAAGTATGAGGCTAGGCAGGAGGCCATAGTTCAGTTCAGAAGGAAAGCTAAGATGGGGAGGCTACCACCAGATGCTCAGGAGCCCAGCAAATATTTTCCCAGGCCCTTTCATTACTTTGAAAGGCAAAGGCTCAAGGAGGCGGCTCAGAAGAAAGCTGAACTGAAAGGCAAGATGCCTGCTAATGTTGCTGAACCTACTGTGAAGGCTCAAATTCAACCAGGCAAAGGAATTGTCATAAGGGGGCCTGATCAGTCTTAGATTAAGCTTATCAGTTCTTTCAAATATTTTGTAGTGATTTGTTTGTTTTACCAATCAATGTAAACAAGCTTTAACAAACATTTCTAAAATGTATAAACAAAACTTTGTTCTGTAATCATTTCTTCATGTTCATCTTTATTCTGTGATGAATCTGTTGCTTAATGTTTTGTTTTTAAATATTTCCTGTTATGTCATGCATATATACATCATCATGTTAAATTTTTATAAATGGTGTATATCATTAGCTAAAAGGGTTATGACTTCTCCAAATAGGGGGAGATTGTTGGGTACATTGGAAAATGTGTACCTGATTTGAAGAAGCCTAACTTAGCTCAATGATATACATCAAGGTGTATTTGATGTTATTTTGAGTTGACATGTGCAGGTTAAGAATGTACTAAAAAGCAGGAAAATTATTCTAAGTCCATGTGTCGACACTAGAAGAAGCTGTGTCGACACTTCAGAATAATTGTGTCGACACTTGAAGAAGGTTGTGTCGACACAGAGAAAAAGAGTCGACAACATCTGTGTCGACACCGGGAAGCAGAGTCGACACCAGAAGGCTGTGTCGACACACTGAGGCAGAGTCGACTACATTTATGTCGACACCAGAAGACTGAGTTGACACATATAGGCAGAGTAGACAACAGCTGTGTCGACACCTAAAGGCAGTGTCGACACATACTATGTTCTGAATCTACATCAACTGTGTCGACACACAAGACTTGTGTCGACACACTGCAAAGTCTAGACCAAGTCATTTGCTGAAGAATGATGAAGTGTTTGAGTCGACACAAATACTCAGTGTCGACTCATTCTCAAGATGTAGTATGAAGAAGCTGAGTCGACTTAAAGGCAAACATGTCGACATCATCAAAGGCTGTGTCGATACCAAAGTTACTTATGTCGACACATATTGACAGATGGTCTCGACACTTTCTGACAGACAGTCTGGACACCTTGCTGACCAAGACAAAGGCACAAGATCTATTTGAAGACTTGACAGCTGTGAGTTACAACAAGTTAACTGAAGCTGTCAGACTTGTCAGTAGTTAGTTAGAAACCGGATCAGCCGGTTACCATGAAGAAGGTCTATAAATAGACAGATTCAGAAGTAGAAAAAACGACAATTGATTTTTGATTAAGAAGCAACACACATAAAAACTGATTGAGTAATCAAATCAAGAAAGTGCAAGGCACGGAAGAAGATCTTCATCAGAAGATCTAAGAAGACATTCTGAAGGGTACAACCTCTCAGGATCTGTCTAAGTAGAATTCGTCCAAGAATTCTGAAGTATTATCAAAGGTATTGGATAGAGAGAGACCCAGCCATTTTAAGATCAAGAAGGAAGCTGTCACAGGTTTCTCAAGAAGTTGTCAGGAAATCAACTCAGCTAAGTTCAGATTCAAGAAGCTTTGAAGAAAGCTAAGATTCAGTTGATTTCATCCATCAGCTGATCAAGTGCTGTCTTGTCCCTTCTCTCTCAACAAAGGCAAGATATAATAAAACTCTTTTCAAATTCTGTAGGATCTATTAATATAGATCTGAGTTGTAAGTCTATGTTATAAAGGCTGATTGTAGGAGATTTGATCTCTGAGTGGTAGGGCTATGTATGCCTGAGTGTAGGAGAAGGTATTTCTCTGAGTTGTAGGCCTTGTGTCAAGGCTGAGGTAGGGCTGATTAGCCTGAGTTGTAGGAACCTTTCCAGGTTCTGAGCTGTAGGATCTGAGGATCTGAGTTAAAGAAGGAAGTTAGGCCGAATCTAGCACACTGCTAGATAGGTGAAGGGGGAAAGTGGATGTTCCCAGACCTTGGGGAACCACTATAAATCTGTGTGCATTCTGTGATGTGTGAATATCTGTGATTGTTGTGCTGTGTTTGCTGAAGTATATTCTGCATTCTATTTTATTCAGTAGTTATATTCTGCCTAAAGTAAAAACAAGCATTAGAACTTATTCACCCCCCCCCTCTAGGTGTTTAGGTAGTCTTGAAAGTAAAACTATCAGAACCTTTGCAGGTACAAGCTCTTTCAGAAAATTTGGACAGGTTACATATTGTAGAAAAATATACAACACAAAAGGATGAGAATAGTAAAGATGAAGAGGATACTCAACATCTTGGTGCTCAACATCCTGGAGAAAATCATCTTGAAGAGCCAGTTGTTGTTCTACAAGAGGAAACAACAACACAGGTTGGTGAACAATCAACACCACCTGTTGATTTAGTAACATCAAGAGATCATCCAATCTCCCAAGTGATTGGAGACATCTGAGTTTGTGTGCAAACCATAAATCTGGTCAACTAAAACCTGATGCACACCTGCTTTCTATCTCAAATTGAACCTCAATCTATACAAGATGCAGAACAAGATCCACACTGGATCATTGCAATGCAAGAGGAATTACATCAATTTGAAAGGAACAAAGTTTGGGAGCTAGTGCCAAGGCATGAGAATCACTCCATTTTTGGAACAAAGTGGGTGTTCAGAAACAAGCTGGATGATCAAGGAATCATTGTAAGGAACAAGGCAAGGCTAGTTGCACTAGGATACTCACAAGAAGAAGGAATAGACTATGACCAGACCTTTGCACCAGTTGCAAGGTTAAAGGCCATAAGAATATTCCTAGCCTATGCAGCTCACAAAGGATGCAAGGTCTATCAGATGGATGCGAAGAGTGCATTTCTCAATGGAGATATCAAGGAAGAAGTCTATGTTAGACAACACCCAGGTTTTATCTCTCCAACTTATCCTGATCATGTTTTTAAATTGCACAAGGTATTATATGGTCTCAAGCAAGCTCCTAGAGCATGGTATGAGACCTTAGCATGCTTTCTTTTGGAAAATGATTTTATAAGGGGTAGAGTAGACCAAACTCTTTTTATTAGAACCCATAAGGCCAATATCCTACTAGTACAAATCTATGTAGATGATATTATCTTTGGATCTACTTATTAAAATTTGTGCAAAAAGTTCTCTAAACTAATGCATTCAAAATTTGAAATGAGTAGCATGGGTGAGCTTTCCTTCTTTCTAGGATTGCAAGTCAAACAACATGTTGATGGCATGTTTATTTCTCAAACCAATTATGCAAAAGAATTGGTTAAGAAATTTTGTATGTTTGAAGCATCATGTATGAAAACACCTATTACTACTAATGTTGTATTAGATGCTTATGAACATGGGAAACCTGTTGATCAGACAACATATAGAGCAATGATTGGCTCTTTATTGTACCTTATAGCTAGTAGACCTGACATAATGTTTGCTACATGCATATGTGCTAGATTCCAATAAGCCCTAGAGAGTCACACCTAACATTAGTAAAGAGGATTCTTAGGTATGTGAAATGTTGTCCAAATCTAGGTCTCTGGTATCCAAAAGACTCAGGATTTGAATTAACTGGATTTTCAGATGCTGATTATGCTGCATGTAGAGTAGACAGGAAAAGCACCAGTGGAACTTGCCAGTTTCTTGATGACAGACTTGTCTCCTGGTTCTGTAAGAAACAAACATCTGTGTCCACTTAAACTGCTAAAGCTGAATAAATGGAAGCAGGTAGTTGTTGCTCACAGATTTTGTAGATTCAAAACCAGCTCCTAGACTATGGTTACAACTTAGAAAGGTCAAAAATATTTTGTGATAACACTAGTGCTATTTCTATAGCACAAAATCCAGTCCTCCATAGTAGAACAAAACATATAGAGATTAGGCATCACTTTTTAAGGGATAATGTTGAGAAAAATAAAATTGAACTTCATTATATCCCAACTGATTTGCAAAGGGGAGATATTTTCACCAAATCTTTAGATGAAAAGAAACACATCTTCTTCCTAAATCAGCTAGGAATGTTAGATGGAGGAAGCTTAAAATAATATCCAAGATTTTAAAACCCTAAAATTGATGAAGACTAGGTTAAAAACTTGATTTTTCTAGTGTCTATAAGTTGTTTCTGGTCTCTGAACTGCGCTCGACGATTTTCCCAAAGATCGTCGAACGGAGATCGACGTTTTCCGAAATCGTCGACCAGAGTTCAGCGCTTTAGATAGCGCTAGGCTATCGTCTTCTGGTCAGAGATCGTCGAGTGGATATCGACGCTCTCCAATATCGTCGAACGGAGATCGATGATGTTGAAGACTCTTCAGATTCCTTTAGAAGCCCAGATCGTCGAACGGAGTTCAACGATCATTCCTTTCTGGCGTCGAACCCTAATATAAAATTCATTTTTCGGCCGTCGTTCTCCTTTTGCACTTTCATACTCTTTTCAGAACTTTTATTTCCCTCCAAACTTCTCGGCACTTGGTCGTGTTTGTTTCGTTTTTGCTGGTAAACAATGGCTGTTTCTGTTGCAGTTCTTGCCGCAATGAAATTCGATACTGGATTCGACATCGATATGGATTCCTTTGACGGCAGTGACCAGATATTAGAAGACATTCTCGACTTATTCAAAGAATAGCAGTTGGTGCATATTATGACCACAAGGATGAAACTTGCTGCAGATGAGATAAAATAATGGGTGTACACGGCTCATAATCTGGATCAGAATATTGTGGTTGGTACTATAGCCGGTACTCAGGTATCCCTAACGCCTGCCCTCCTTACAGAAGTTTTTCAGTTGAGTTCTGGGGATGATTCAGTTGAGTTATCTAGAGAATAGTTTGCAAGTATGCTTGATAGAATGGGTCATTCTGCAGCAAACCCTAACAAGATGCTTAAAAGAATCTGTCAGCTGAATATAGATTCTTAGCTGATGTTGTTGGAAAAGTGCTTTTAGCTAAGCATTCTGCTCATGATACCATTTCTAGGTATCAATTCTGTTTGATGGCTGCTGTAGTGGATAAGAAACATCTCAATTGGGGAGAGATTTTCTTTGATTTAATCAAGAAAAAGGTAAATATAATTTTTGTTAACTTTGGGAGGATCCTAGGGCTGTTCTTGCATAACAGATGCCCATAGCTGCTTGTGTCCAGTGGGATTCACATTAATGCCTCCAAGAGGCTATCTTGTGCCGTATTTGGTAAATGGGACAGGCAAAGTATCAAACCAGGCAGAGCTCCTGCAGCTATCTCACATTCAGGCACCAGGACTGTTCAGGTCACATCCCCACACGCAACTGCCCTTTTAGAAGAACTGCCTGCCTCCTCCTCTTCTCCTCCATCTCCACCCATTATTTCTTCTTCCATTTCATCATCCACTATCACTATCTCAACCTCCTCCCCCATCACCATTTCATCTGTAACGTCCCAATTCGCGCTAGGCCCCTTGATTGCGTATTTGAGTCAAGGGGGCTGTGGTGAGCCCAATGGGGGTGTGGGTGAACAGGTGTGAATGTATGGGAAATGAGGAAAACAAGGCAAAATGGTGATTTTGGCCGACATGTGTATAGACACGGCCGTGCCCATACCCGTGTGCCTCATGCCAATATTAGGCTTCCAGTCAGAGAGGTACACGGGTATTGGGACACGGGCGTGTCCCTACCCGTGTGCTGAGGACACGGGTCGAGACACAGCCGTGTCTCTACCCGTGTGCCGCAACCCTGACCCGGCGGAAAGATGTTCTGGGATGAACACGACCCTAAACACGGCAGGCGACACGGCCGTGTCACCTGAACACGGGTAGGAACACGGTCGTGTGCCTACCCGTGTCTGCGGTGTATAAAAAGGGAAAAGTTGTGAAACCCTAGCATTTCATCCCCTTTTCAGCCCCAAAACTTCTGAGAGGAAGAGAGCTTGCTGGAGGAGGGGAAAGGAGCTTGCCGGGCCATCCTTGGCAGAAACGAAATGCCGCTACGAAGGAGTGCGAGGCTCATGGCCGGCCATGGTGGTACCGCTGGACTTGAGGTGAGCTTCCTCCCCTCTCCCTTGGTGCTAGATCTATAGTTATTTAGGAGAGACATCGACTCCATAGAGTCTTGATGGTGAGGAGGAGAGTTCTTAGGATAAGCCATGCCTAGGTTTGCTAGGCTTAGTCTCCCTCAACCTTCTCATCATTCAAAGTGGAGATGAGAGGGGTTTTCGTTGAGGGTTTGGCTTTGAAAGGAGAAATAAGGTTGGGTGTGATTTCTGGAGAAGTTTATGCGAGGTCGTTGCAAGGAAGAAGATGAACGGATGCCGTTCATCTCGCCTTAAGATGCGTGCAGAAATCTGATTTCTGCATGCGGCGACCTTCGTGGCCAATTTCAGAGGTGTTCTGGCCAAATATGGGTGATCGACTCAACACGAAAGTCGTAGCCCTTGAAATTACCTTTCCAACGACTGGTTGCACGTTTCCATGCGATACCTGTAGCCACGGGAAAGCGGGTTCGAGTCCGCTGCGTTCGGGAAAATCCTGTACAGGAAACTGTTTCCTGTACGTATTCGAGTTGAATTTCTGGTATGTTGCGACCAGATCTGGGAGATCGACTCAACACGAAAGTCGTAGCCCTCGAGAATACCTTTCCAACGAGGGGTTGTGCATTGTGATCGGATTCCTGTAGCTCCGGGAATCCCAGTTTTAGTATCGGGCTATCCTATGTTAATGCACTTGTTAATTTATAATGCTAGCACTCTTGCAATGGTTGTGATTTGCTCATTTGTTATCGTGCTCCCATATATTTATCATGCTGTAGTTACTTTAATTTTGCATGGTTACTCATTTGGTTGTGTAATAAGGAATAACCATGTATTGGTAGAGAAATGGATTGGATGAGAAGGCTAGAAATTAAGGGTTGAGATTGGTATAGAATATATTTATATAGTTTGGTGTTGAACATATCTATTATGCGAAGTGTTGAGGTGAATTCATTGAATAGATGGGCGTGAATATGATGAACACCATGTGAAGAGTATTTTGTAACCGTAATCCGAGCCCAAGGGGTTTATTAACAACCGATGCTTAGAGTTGTAGCCTCCCTACGTGTAGCATCGAGTGAGTTGTTTTGGGGCATGTGATGTGCGACGATTCATCGTGTCGCGATATTGAGATAATGACTGTGGCAGGTCTACGGGTTCGCCAGTCGTCACACCGATGGGAGCCAATGGGTAGACCTTGGGCGGTAGGGTTAGATACTTGGTGTCCATAACCCGAGATCTCCTCCGCGCCATGAGAACAGTTGGGCTTGCACCTCGTGCGTTTCCGAGGTTCCATCCGGTTCGAAATCAAAGGCCAGGTTGGGCTGTGTTCTTGGTGCACATTTACCCAAGACCCCTTCTGAGCCGTGGTACGCATGTGAGCTCCGCTATTGTGTTTTTGGCGTTGAGGCGTATAGGGGCCTAGGATAGGTAGTGTGATACCACCTAGTAGTGGAGACGCCCGCTCCACTGTCGCCGTCTGGCCACGACGGACGATGCCTGAGAGGTTAGCTACCTGCTCGAAAAGTGGGAACTTCAAGTCTGTGTCGACATAGCAACTTGCATGTGCGTGCGCATGATTCGGTCATAGAATAACATTCATATCATGTCATTCATTGCATACACAAGATCCTCATCGTATAAGTTTGTATGGGCACTCTTATACGATGAGTTACTTTACTGTTAACCCGATCCTTAACTTATAAGTTTGTATGGGCACTTTTATAAGTTGAGTTACTATTCTGATTAATTATACCTGCTGTCATATATTATTGATATTTATAGAACTGCTAGTTGTGTAGCGTGGTTTATACTCCACCATATTTACAGTCACCTGCTTGATTACTTGCTTATATATATATTGTACTTTTGTTCCTTTCTCCGCCCGGTGCCGAGGAGTCGCCGGGGGAGCGGATGTGAAGCCACTTAGTCTTATGACTAACAGTTGCTACGTCTTCCTTTTTAGGAGGAAACCCCGCAGGTAGAGCAGCAACGGACTATGCAGCAGGACAGCCAGGCCCGGACGATAGGACCTGAGGTGGTGGTGCCATCGGCACCGTCAGTGACAGTCGTGAGTGTTTTCATGTAGCCGTTTGGCAAAACATTTCTAGACTCTTGTTCTTTTGTACAAGCCTGTTGTGCTTGTTATCTTCCGCTCTTTTGGACTTAAACTTAGCTGTGAATTGAACTGCTTTACTTTTCTGTTATGGTTGGGTTGGCATTGTTTATGTGATATGGATTATAGCCGGCGGAATAGGCGTCTTATGGTAAAGGCTAACCCGTGTGTTAGTGCTACCGCAAGGCGGCTATTTCGGGCATAAGACTCCCCTCGTGCCGTGTGTTGTGTTCCGGGAGGGGGGTCTTACAAATGGTATCAGACTTAGCCGATCTTCAACTAGAGCAGTCAGGTAACAATGGGCCACTCCCGTTCGATTAGTCGGTTTGGGGACAAACCGACTTAGCGGAAGCAGTGGTGTGCCCATATGTAATTCACACTAAGTTGTCCAACCTTGACATTAGTTTTAGCCAACCTGACCCTAATTTGTACCTTGCGTATAGGTCCCAGCGCAGGTGGAGCCGGTTGGGGGCACTCCTACCCCTTCCGTCCCTTCACAATTCCAGCAGTCGGAACTGGGACAAACGCTGTCAGCCATATTGGATGCATTTAAAGCCCAGCAAGTTCCGGTGCAACAACAAGCGCCAGGCTCCAACTGGTTGAGCACCTTCCGTGCCCTGTCCCCTCCTGCCTATCTTGGGACAGAATCGCCGGTGCGCACCGAGGAATGGCTTGATACCGTGTAGGAATTGATGGCTGGCATAAGATGTCCGAACAGCATGGCGGTGACATTGGTAGTGACGCTGCTAGAGCTGCACGCCAAAAGGTGGTGGAAGTCCCTCATGGGCTCCACCTTCCAAGGGCGGTTGTACACGGACATCAGTTGGAACGAGTTCACCGAGGCTTTTCTGGATCACTTCATCCCTTCTTCTGCTCGGGATGAACTTGAAGAAAGATTTCTGCAACTGAGGCAGGGATTGAAATCGGTAACGGAGTACCAGAGGGAGTTCCAACACCTCGCTAGGTTTGCTGATTCCTATGATTTGGACGATAGAGGCTACGCGAAGCGCTTCTACAAAGGGTTGAGGGACCCCCTGAGGCAGGCCCTTTTGTTTATAGCCGATGCAAGCCTGGCAGAAATCATTGACATGGCAAAGAGACTGGAGGCGGACCACATGGGATGTGGCAAGAGACCTGCGGAAGGAGTAATTGAAGTCGGCCCTAGTAATAGAAGGCGGAATGATCATGGCAGAGGAAGGGGAAACCACAGAGGCGGTCGGTGGGTCAACCGGAACTATCGGGTGGAGTACCCAATTCCGCAATTACCTCCACCACCGCAGCAGCAACATTATCAACAACCTGGGGGCCGACGTGAGGTGATATGTTTTGAGTGCAACCAACCGGGGCATGTCCGACGAGTTTGCCCGCGACTGATCGGGGGTGCTCCTATAGCTCCCCCTCCAGTAGCTCCACGGGGGCGAGGGCACATGTGTGGCCGAGGAAGAGGACCACTAGGGAGAAATCAAGAACATGCACGGGAGCATGTATTCGCATTGGATATGACTCAGGAGAGAAATCCGCAGGAAGTCATCACCGGTACGTGCAAAATTTATTAATATTATATGACTTGTTAGATTTACGATACAAATGATATGCGCAATTCTGAATAGTGATTACCTTTTTGGAACCTAGGCACTGTCATGGTTAGCGGGAGACCCGCCTATACGTTATTTGATACGGGTGCGTCTCACTCGTTCATTTCGGCAGACTTCGTGAAGGACTTGGAGGGAGTGCAACACTTCACGGGCACTACTCAAAGGGTGCGCCTTCCGGACGGCTCTGAGATGACGTCGTCAGCAAGTTGCGACTTCGACACCCTTATTGGAGGAAAGTTCTTTGAAACTCCGGCTACAGTGTTAAGAATCCCGGAGTTCGATCTCATCCTGGGCATGAAGTGGTTGGACTGGCACCACGCCAGGATCAATTGTGCGGAGAAGCAAGTTATATTGAGGCATGGAGACTCGGAAGTCATCTTCCAAGGAATTAAATTCGCACCCCGTAAATTATTATCTTCAATCCAAGTTATGAAATCTCATATGGAAGGGGACGAGGTCTATGTAATTTGCTTCGAGTTGAAGAAATTGACATTAGAGGTCAAGGATGTGCGGGTGGTGCGAGAATTTCCCGAGGTATTTCTCGAGAAATTGCCGGGACTACCCCCGCATAGGGAAGTGGACTTCCAAATCAAGCTAATTCCGGGTGCCAAGCCCGTCTCGCGAGCTCAATACCGAATGGCTCCGAAGGAACTTGCAGAGTTTAGAGTCCAGCTTCAGGAATTGGTGGAAGCAGGGTTCGTTCGCCCAAGCTCGTCGCCTTGGGGAGCGCCCGTTTTGTTCGTCAAAAAGAAGGATGGCACCCTGCGGTTATGTATTGATTATCGAGAGTTGAACCGGTTAACGGTGCGGAACACCTATCCCCTACCGCGCATTGATGAATTATTTGATCAATTGGTGGGATCGTATTGGTTCTCCAAGTTAGATCTGCGTTCGGGATATTATCAGCTGAGGATACAAGAAGATGACATTCAGAAGACGGCGTTCAGTTCGAGATATGGTTTGTATGAATTCACCGTGATGCCGTTTGGGCTCACAAACGCCCCTTCCGCCTTTATGAGCTTGATGAACAAGGTGTTCAGCCCTTATTTGGACATCTTTGTCATCGTGTTCATCGATGATGTCCTAGTCTACTCCAAGACTGAAGCAGAACATGCCGAACATCTAACTTTAGTGCTGAGGAAGCTAAAGGAGCACACTTTGTTTGCCAAGTTCAGTAAATGCGAGTTTTGGCTTCGAGAGGTCGCGTTCTTGGGCCATGTGATTAGTGGGGCGGGGCTGGCAGTAGATCCGGCCAAGGTGCGGGCCGTGAAGGAGTGGTCGCCATTGAAGTCAGCGGCCGACATACGAAGCTTTCTTGGACTTGCCGGGTACTATCGCAAGTTCGTGAAAGGCTTCTCGAAGATCGCCCTTCCCCTTACTACGCTGACCAAGAAGGGTGTGCCGTTTGAATGGACACCCCAGTGCGAAGCTGCATTCCAAGAGTTGAAGGACAGATTGACGACTGCACCCATCCTAGCTCTTCCATCTGGGAAGGAGGGCTTTCAAGTTTACACGGATGCGTCGTATCAAGGGATGGGAGCTGTGTTGATGCAGAATGGGCATGTGATCGCTTATGCTTCAAGACAGTTGAAGAAGCATGAAGCCAGCTACCCGGTGCATGATCTAGAGTTGGGAGCGGTGGTATTCGCCTTGAAGATTTGGAGGCATTATTTATATGGCGTCCACTGCGAGATCTACTCGGATCACAAAAACCTGAAGTACGTTCACACCCAAAAGGAGTTAAACTTGAGACAGCGGCGGTGGTTGGAGTTCTTGTGCGACTATGAATTCACCTTGAACTACCACCCCGGGAAGGTTAATTCCGTAGCTGATGCCTTGAGCCGAAAGGCACCGGGAGCGAGCACGGAATCCCACTTGATGAGGATGGAGTTAATCCGGACACTGCAAGAGATGGAAGTCACTTTGGTCTTTAAGAATCAATCGGAGGAGTATACCGAGTATTTGTCCGCGATGAGTATAGTTTGCAACATACGAGACCGGATCCGGACGGAACAAAAGAAGGATGCGGCTTTAACCCCGGCTTTCAAGTCAATGGAGGATGGGACTACGGAAGAATACTCCATAAAAGACGGCCTCGTCCATTTTCGTGGCCGTCTTTACATCCCCGAAGGTAACAACATTCGGGAGGATATTCTAAAGGAGGCCCATTGCTCCAAGTACTCGGTGCACCCGGGGATCGCGAAGATGTACACCGATTTGAGAAAGACAATGTGTTGGCCGGGCATGAAGAGGGATGTCAAGTACTTTGTTACTCATTGCGTGGCCTGCCAAATGGTGAAGGCGGAGTGCAGAAGCCCCGGTGGGATGCTACAGTCGTTGCCCATCCCCGAATGGAAATTTGAGGACATCTCCATGGACTTCGTCCACGGGTTACCTCGCTCGCGCTCGGGGAATGATTCTGTGTGGGTGATAGTTGACCGGTTGACCAAGGTAGCCCGATTTATCCCAATGAAGAAGGAGGCGCAGGTGGGCGCCCTGATGCGTCTCTTTGTGGAGCAATTTGTGCGGTACCATGGTGTGCCGAAGACGATCGTCTCCGACCGGGATGGTCGGTTTACTTCAAGAGAATGGAGGGCTGTACAGGCTTATTTGGGCTCGCGCCTCGCCTTTAGCACAGCCTTTCACCCACAAACGGACGGGCAATCTGAACGAACCATCCGAACATTGGAGGATCTTTTGAGGTTGTGTGTGCTAGATAAAGGAGAACCATGGGAGAGGCTCTTACCTCTCGTGGAGTTCTCTTATAATAACAGTCATCAAGCCAGTATTGGAATGGCACCTCATGAAGCTTTGTATGGAAGGAGGTGTAGAACACCCTTGTCCTGGGTGCAAGACGAAGATCCGAAGACATTGGGAAATGAGTATATTGATGACATGGACGCGGTGGTTAGGTTGATCCGGGATCGAATGCTAGAGGCTCAAAGCCGACAGGCGAAATATTACAACGCAAGACACCGTATGGTGGAGTTTCAAGTGGGTGATGAGGTGTTCCTGAAGATTCGACCGATGCACGGAGTGTCGCGGGTACGTGGAGTCAAGAAGCTCAGCCCAAGGTATATCGGGCCCTATGTCGTAGTGGAAAGGATTGGCCCTCTGGCCTATCGATTGGAGTTACCACCGGAGCTGGAGAACCTTCACGACGTGTTCCATGTATCGTCGCTTCGGAAGGCTTTGCTGCGGCCTGAACAGTATATCCCCACGGCGGATGGTGCCGTGGCGTCTGATAGGTCTGTGCGACTGGAGCCGGTGCGGATCGTTGATAACGAGACAAGAACCTTGCGCCGCAAAAGTGTTCCCCTGGTGAAAGTGCTATGGTCTAATCATGGGAAGGAGGAGTTCACATGGGAGCCAAGGGATTTGATGCAAGGGCGCTACCCGGAATTATTTACCCCAGGTAAAAAATTTATTTGAAAGCATAGTTCCCTTTTATGTGTTTCACTCTCATAGCCTTACCCTGATTTCGGGGACGAAATCTTTTATTTTGTTTATAGGATTTGTAACGTCCCAATTCGCGCTAGGCCCCTTGATTACGTATTTGAGTCAAGGGGGCTGTGGTGAGCCCAATGGGGGTGTGGGTGAACAGGTGTGAACGTATGGGAAATGAGGAAAACAAGGCAAAACGGTGATTTTGGCCGACACGGGTATAGACACGGCCGTGTCCATACCCGTGTGCCTCATGCCAATATTAGGCTTCCAGTCAGAGAGGTACACGGGTATTGGGACACGGGCGTGTCCCTACCCGTGTGCTGAGGACACGGGTCGAGACATGGCCGTGTCTCTACCCGTGTGCCGCAACCCTGACCCGGCGGAAAGATGTTCTGGGATGAACACGGCCCTAAACACGGCAGGCGACACGGCCGTGTCACCTGAACACGGGTAGGAACACGGCCGTGTGCCTACCCGTGTCTGCGGTGTATAAAAAGGGAAAAGTTGTGAAACCCTAGCATTTCATCGCCTTTTCAGCCCCAAAACTTCTGAGAGGAAGAGAGCTTGCTGGAGGAGGGGAAAGGAGCTTGTCGGGCCATCCTTGGCGGAAACGAAATGCCGCTACGAAGGAGTGCGAGGCTCATGGCCGGCCATGGTGGTACCGCTGGACTTGAGGTGAGCTTCCTCCCCTCTCCCTTGGTGCTAGATCTATAGTTATTTAGGAGAGACATCGACTCCATAGAGTCTTGATGGTGAGGAGGAGAGTTCTTAGGATAAGCCATGCCTAGGTTTGCTAGGCTTAGTCTCCCTCAACCTTCTCATCATTCAAAGTGGAGATGAGAGGGGTTTTCGTTGAGGGTTTGGCTTTGAAAGGAGAAATAAGGTTGGGTGTGATTTCTGGAGAAGTTTATGCGAGGTCGTTGCAAGGAAGAAGATGAACGGATGCCGTTCATCTCGCCTTAAGATGCGTGCAGAAATCTGATTTCTGCACGCGGCGACCTTCGTGGCCACTTTCAGAGGTGTTCTGGCCAAATCTGGGTGATCGACTCAACAAAAAAGTCGTAGCCCTTCAAATTACCTTTCCAACGAGTGGTTGCACGTTTCCATGCAATACCTGTAGCCACGGGAAAGCGGGTTCGAGTCCGCTGCGTTCGGGAAAATCCTGTACAGGAAACTGTTTCCTGTACGTATTCGAGTTGAATTTCTGGTATGTTGCGACCAGATCTGGGCGATCGACTCAACACGAAAGTCGTAGCCCTCGCGAATACCTTTCCAACGAGGGGTTGTGCATTGTGATCGGATTCCTGTAGCTCCGGGAATCCCAGTTTTAGTATCGGGCTATCCTATGTTAATGCACTTGTTAATTTATAATGCTAGCACTCTTGCAATGGTTGTGATTTGCTCATTTGTTATCGTGCTCCCATATATTTATCATGCTGTAGTTACTGTAATTTAGCATGGTTACTCATTTGGTTGTGTAATAAGGAATAACCATGTATTGGTAGAGAAATGGATTGGATGAGAAGGCTAGAAATTAAGGGTTGAGATTGGTATAGAATATATTTATATAGTTTGGTGTTGAACATATCTATTATGCGAAGTGTTGAGGTGAATTCATTGAATAGATGGGCGTGAATATGATGAACACCATGTGAAGAGTATTTTGTAACCGTAATCCGAGCCCAAGGGGTTTATTAACAACCGATGCTTAGAGTTGTAGCCTCCCTACGGGTAGCATCGAGTGAGTTGTTTTGGGGCATGTGATGTGCGACGATTCATCGTGTCGCGATATTGAGATAATGACTGTGGCAGGTCTACGGGTTCGCCAGTCGTCACACCGATGGGAGCCAATGGGTAGACCTTGGGCGGTAGGGTTAGATACTTGGTGTCCATAACCCGAGATCTCCTCCGCGCCATGAGAACGGTTGGGCTTGCACCTCGTGCGTTTCCGAGGTTCCATCCGGTTCGAAATCAAAGGCCAGGTTGGGCTGTGTTCTTGGTGCACATTTACCCAAGACCCCTTCTGAGCCGTGGTACGCATGTGAGCTCCGCTGTTGTGTTTTTGGCGTTGAGGCGTACAGGGGCCTAGGATAGGTAGTGTGATACCACCTAGTAGTGGAGACGCCCGCTCCACTGTCGCCGTCTGGCTACGACGGACGACGCCTGAGAGGTTAGCTACCTGCTCGAAAAGTGGGAACTTCAAGTCTGTGTCGACATAGCAACTTGCATGTGCGTGCGCATGATTCGGTCATAGCATAACATTCATATCATGTCATTCATTGCATACACAAGATCCTCATCGTATAAGTTTGTATGGGCACTCTTATACGATGAGTTACTTTACTGTTAACCCGATCCTTAACTTATAAGTTTGTATGGGCACTCTTATAAGTTGAGTTACTATTCTGATTAATTATACCTGCTGTCATATATTATTGATATTTGTAGAACTGCTAGTTGTGTAGCGTGGTTTATACTCCACCATATTTACAGTCACCTGCTTGATTACTTGCTTATATATATATTGTACTTTTGTTCCTTTCTCCGCCCGGTGCC
Source organism: Platanthera zijinensis (assembly GCA_039513925.1). Classification (NCBI taxonomy): domain Eukaryota; kingdom Viridiplantae; phylum Streptophyta; class Magnoliopsida; order Asparagales; family Orchidaceae; genus Platanthera; species Platanthera zijinensis. Next base: position 79,823,644 of record CM077093.1, on the reverse strand, counting down.
GAGGAGTCGCCGGGGGAGCGGATGTGAAGCCACTTAGTCTTATGACTAACGATTGCTACGTCTTCCTTTTTAGGAGAAAACCCCGCAGGTAGAGCAGCAACGGACTATGCAGCAGGACAGGCAGGCCCGGACGATAGGACCTGAGGTGGTGGTGCCATCGGCACCGTCAGTGACAGTCGTGAGTGTTTTCATGTAGCCGTTTGGCAAAACATTTCTAGACTCTTGTTCTTTTGTACAAGCCTGTTGTGCTTGTTATCTTCCGCTCTTTTGGACTTAAACTTAGCTGTGAATTGAACTGCTTTACTTTTCTGTTATGGTTGGGTTGGCATTGTTTATGTGATATGGATTGTAGCCGGCGGAATAGGCGTCTTATGGTAAAGGCTAACCCGTGTGTTAGTGCTACCGCAAGGCGGCTATTTCGGGCATAAGACTCCCCTCGTGCCGTGTGTTGTGTTCCGGGAGGGGGATCTTACATCATCTCCACTCTCAACTTCTTCACCGCCACCACCAGCAACTTCTGTAGACCTTTTCCATCCCCAACACTATTATCCACCCCTGGATATTGACTCATCCATTCCATCCTTCAGTCTTCTTAATAACTCCTACATCGATGATTCCCATTCCTCACCTCTTGATCTCCCATCATCCTCTACCTCCTACCAACAACTTCTCCAAGACATTCTTGAACAACCATCCTTCACCCCATCAATTTCCACTCCAATAACTTCCATCTCCACCATTCCCATCTATCAACCATCCATCCTTCCATCCACATCTTCTAGTTCTACTTCTGCAGCTCCTTCACCACAAATCTCTATCACATTATCCTCTACCTCTACTCAAGTTTCACTTGAGCAAGTAGACCTTCCTGCTCTAGCAGATAGGCTGTATAGGATGTTGGCTCCCAAGCTAGCACTCCTGCTGGAGACCTCCATGGCTCCACTCCTGAAATCCATCCAGGAGTTATCTGCTAGTCTATCTTCTCTTTCTCCTCCTAAGGAAGTCCATTCTGTGGGGTGCCTTGATCCAGTATCTACAGAATCTAGGCAAGGGGAGATGCCTCATGAAGAAGAGATAGTGCCTGCCTCATAAGATTTCCTGCCAGAGATTCCAGTTACAGCTTCAGCTCTAGTGCTCTCTTTCAGAACAGTTGACTTTAAGTCACTGCTGTCAGATTTTGATGCTCTTCACAACAGATTTCTTCCAGCTTATGAAGCTGAAGATCTTACTAAGGCCATTATGCCTATTGACAACTGTGAGCCCAGCCTTATTTCTATATATATCAAGTCTCTTAAGGCTGTGGAAAATGTTCTTTCTGTTGATTATATGAATGATGTTGTTGCTGTTGATGTAGTCTGTTTTGATAGTGCTGCTTACTTACTGATGACAGAGGCTGATGAGCCTGCTGTTCATATTGAAGAATCTGATGTCTCTGATGTTGTTATTTCAGTATCTGTTTCTGCTACTGAATTGTCTATTTCTGCTACTCCTGTTGCTCCAATGGTCTCTGCTGCTGATGAGTCTGCTGCTGTTATTGTATTTGTCAGTGCTGCTTCTGTCTCTGTTGCTACTACTGCTGTTGCTATTATCTCTGCTGAACAATCAAAACAACAACAAGAATACCTTAAAAGGATTGATGAATTATATGACAATACTCAGAGTTCAGACAGTGACAAATTCCAAACTGATTCTGATGACTCCTCTGCAACTATTGCAAGGAAGAGGAAAGTTAGAAGCAAGGCATTAAAGAGGGTACCTCTATAAAAGGTGAAAGATGACAATGATATTTGTTAACCCCAAAATCGGCAAAATCCCTCCCAAGGTCTCTAGCTCGCAAGTTGCGGCCCACTCAAGGGAACCCCCCGAGGATCGCGATCTGCCTCAGCCTTCCCTTGTTGGTCCAGGCGGACCTCCTTTTTTCTTATTCGCTCAGGCCGTGTGGCTAGGACGGTCTCCCCTGTCTAAACCGCCCTGGTCGTATAGCCACCGCGTGCCCTGCGGGACTGCGAGCTGCTTCCATAGCTCACCCTCGCAGGATAAGAAATTCAGCCAGCTAACCATGCAGCATGCTTCCTTGCAGGAGGCCACCTATATCAGTTCACAGGTTCGATCTACCGGTGCCAGCGCACGACCGGACCATCAAAGGACTCGGCTCCCCTGTCCAGCCTGGCCCCAGGCTTCCGCCGTCAGGGGGCGGCCTGGCCTCAGGTCGCCTGCCTAGGGGCAGCCTGGCCTCAGGCCGCCTCCCCTAGGGGCGGCCTGGCCTCAGGCCACCTCCCCTAAGGGCGGCCTGGCCTCAGGCCGCCTGCCTAGGGGCGGCCTGGCCTCAGGCCGCCTCCCCTAGGGGCGGCCTGGCCTCAGGTCGCCTGCCTAGGGGCAGCCTGGCCTCAGGCTGCCTCCCCTAGGGGCGGCCTGGCCTTAGGCAGCCTCCCCTAGGGGCGGCCTGGCCTCAGGCCGCCTGCCTAGGGGCGGCCTGGCCTCAGGCCGCCTCCCCTAGGGGCGGCCTGGCCTCAGGCCGCCTGCCTAAGGGCGGCCTGGCCTCAGGCCGCCTCCCCTAGGGGTGGCCTGGCCTCAGGCCGCCTCCCCTAGGTGCGGCCTGGCCTCAGGCCGCCTCTCCTAGGGGCGGCCTGGCCTCAGGCCGCCTGCCCTCAGGGGGGCCTGCTCCTCAGGCCTCCCCTCCTCCGCTCAGTCCGCCGAGGTCGTCAACCTCATCTTCTTAGTCTGCTCAGTCCGCCGAGGTCGTCAATGGTGACGTAACTGGGCCCCGCTTCTAGAAGATTCTCCCCGGGCCTATAAATAGCCCCCCAAGGCCTCTCATTCTGGGCGCGTGAGAGGAGAACTTCCACCTTGATCAAAGCCTGCGGACTCAGTTTTCCAGGTCATCAGAGTTGATCAAGCAAGGTCTGCGGCCTCAAATCTCCAGTCCGCCCAGGTCGTCAAGGGCTGTGGACTTAGTTTTTTCTGTTAGCAGCAGGAAGCTTGAGCAACCTCCGTAGCCTCCGATTTCCAGTTCTCCCAGGTCGTCAAGGGCTGTGGACTTAGTTTTTTCTGCCCTCATCAGGCAGTTTGAGCAGCATCGGCAGCCTTAGTTCTCCAGTCCTCTGCAACCTCTTTTACTTAATTTCTGGCACATTCTTCCTTAGCCGTCAGCTTCCCCATTCTACCCTTTGCTGCTTTTTTCATGTAATGGTGCAATAGCAAGTTGTAACCCTACTTGATTAAAGGAAAAGCCCGTTGCAAGAGTGGCATTCAAGCCACGGCGGGCAAAGTCTGTTGTTGCCGTTGCTAGCGGCCTCCTCTCTTCTTCTCTCCTCTCTCGGCATCAACCTGCAAAGCTGACCATCAAAGTAGCTGTCTGCTCGACAGTACCTGATCAAGCTCCCTCTTTGCTCGAGCAAGCTTCTCCTCTGCTCAAGCAAGCTTCTCCTCCATCCCCGCAACCCTTCTTTCTTCACCCTTAGCTTATGAGATCGAACAACCAGTTAACTGGTCGTTGTCGTATTTCGTGCATCAACAGTTAACACGCGACCTTCAGATCTCGATTAGACAGTGAAAGCAGTGGTTACTCATGTCAGACCATCAACCAGCCGAGAATCTTGCTCCAAGTCCAAGTGATGATCCTCTTTGGGAGGCCTTAGAGCAATCTCGCAGTGAAACTGCCCATTAGTTTCAAGCCATCAACCGTACTCTAGCAGCTCTCACACAGCAATTGGCCGCTCAATCTTCAGCAGCGCCAGCTCCTCCAATCAATCCAGCACCAACATCAGAGACTCCTCAAGTCTATCCATCGGCTTATCCGCCGGTCTACCCTCCTCATTACACTCCAACCTTTCCGCAAGGGCCTGCAGCTCCTTTGTGATCTCAGGACGATGAGTTTGCAGCTCGTCAAAACTTCTTCAGGGAAGCTGCCCGGGGAAGTCCAGCTAGATTTCTGAATTTTCAGGAAAGTCATCCCTTCTCTTCAGCTCCTGCATTTGCTCCTCCTGCAGCAACCTTTTTCTCCTATCCTCCTGCTTCTTTTGCAGCTACTGCTCATGCTCCTTACTTTCCTTATGCAGTAGAACAAGAAGAGCCATCGCCATTTACAGAGAGTGTTTGGCACGAACCAACTCCAGTCAACTTCAGAGAGCCACGGTTGCCCATTTACACCGGGGAGACTAATCCAATCAAGCATCTTCAAGCTTTTGAATCAGCCGTTGCTCTCAAGACCCTCTCCGATGCTACCAAGAGAAAGCTCCTCGTAACAACCTTTGATGGTCAAGTGAGAGACTGGTTCTATGGACTGCGACCTCAGTCAATCCCTTCCTTTACTGACTTGCGAAGAGAGTTCCTGCTCAGATTTTCTACATCTTCAAAGAGAAAGGGCGGTCCAGAAGCCCTCTTTGAGATCAGGCAGCGAGAGAATGAGACTTGGTCTCATTATGTGGATCATTTTCAGAAAGAAATCTTGGACATTGAGATTTTTGATCAAGAAATGTACCAAGTGGCTCTCATCCACGGCCTGTGTGAAGGTCCACTAAAGTTTGAAGCTAACGTCCGAGCACCAAGAACTTATCAAGAGTTGATCGGCTTAGCCAACTCGTATATCCGCGGTGAAAAGAGTAACCCCAGCTTCGTCTCCAGGCTTGTATTGGAGAAAAATTCTTCTTCTTACAAGCAGCCTCCGAGGTCTCCTCGGAAATACTTTCCATCTCTCTCTAGGAAAGCAAGAAGATTTCAGCATCATCACCAATACCCCTCCCAAGGCCATGATCGTGCCCAAGAATGACTGCTACCATTGTCAACATCATCTCCGCTAGCAGCTGCAGTTCATCAGCAACAAGAAGGTGACCTGCCAGAGTTTGAGCTAGATGAGGTCATGCAAGAAGTTAGCCAAATCATGAAGGATAAGGCATATCCAAAAAGGCCCTACCAACTGGCGAATCAGAGATCAAGAATTTCAGATCCGTTTTGTGAATTCCACAGAGAGAAAGGTCATTTAATTGAAGATTGCAAGGCCCTTCAGCGATTGGTTGAAAGATTGCTCATCGAGGGAAAGATCAACGACCTGGTCAAGAAGATTGATTCTTCGAAACCTTCCACCTCCAAGGGCAAGGAGGTGGCTGAGGGTCAGCTGGAGTGCATAGAGATACATGACGAGGGCCGTCTGGGGCCCATTGATATTCCAAGTGAGTGCATCGATGTCGTTGACAAAGGTGAACTTGGAAGACTATTCTGAAGCAAAGAGGACACATTTCTTGCGTCATCAGCTATGACCAATCGTAGCTCCTCAAATCCCCTCGCGATCATGACCGTTTGCTCTTACTTTACTTTACTCTTTAAACATTCTCTTTTTCAACACTTTTGAGTGTTTCGTTTTTCATTCAATAGAGCTTACGTCAGAGACCTCATACTGACACAGTTCCCTTTTTGTGATGCTTCTCCTCTATATTTTTCTCTTTTCCAAAGAAATCACTAAACCACCGAAATATTGCCAAGTCTTGGTCAATGCCCCCTCGAGATTGTCCTCTGGCGTAAAACCACAATGACCACATATCGCGAGGAGTTTTCGCATATGTGCAGTGGGGGTCGTTCAACTCTCGTGCGGAGGATGACGGGACTTCGGATCCTGGCCGGCATCTAACACAGAGCACGTTTCTAGGGAGGACCCATGTGTTAGATCTGCTAGGCTTCGTTAGAGGATACGTTACAGTTACGATGATCTTTGCGTGACAAGCAATGGCGATCAAGTATAGCCTTGTCTCTTCGATCATCTCACAATTGTAACGGCCGAACACTCCTTGGTACTCTCGATCCGTGCCTCCGGGGGACTCACAACTCTGCTGATCGATCCACAGACAAGCAATAGGCCACTTGGCGCAACTAGTCTAATTGATCAGCGATGTTTGTAACCCGAGGCAAGAGAGCAGTGCATCTGTCGCTTCCTTCTCAGGAATTTCCTTTTTGCGTATGTTTCCCTTTTGTGCTCTGTCAAGGGAGTGTAGCCAGCCCGCTTTGGATAGGACTACACCCTGGATGACTTTGGCAAGTAATGCATAAGGCCCATAGGGAACATCTGTGGCAGCATTCAACCTTTTTAGTTCATCCTCGGGGTGTAGCCCCTCTTTTTTCTTTTTTGCCTTCTTACAGGTTAATAGGTTAAATCCAACCTATTATAAGGATCTGCAATATCTTTCTTGACTTATGATCATCTTGTATGCGCTGCCTGTATAAGCTTTTATCAGATGATAATCAACAAGTTCTCTCATCAGATGTTAGCCACACATCATTTATTCAAGGCGTATGATTCTTCTTGATCAACAAGCAATGTCATCAAGAATCTAATTTCGGATTTTCTTATCTCGCTGATCTGGGTTTTTATGTTGACATTATACCTTGATCACACGAGACAATCATTATCGCAGTTTGATCTTTATTCAGTTGATTGTAGAGTGTGTCAGGTATCTGTTCTGTTATCCGATTATATCTTATCATACCAACAGCCAACATTCGCAGATTCCACCCAGGTATTTGTGAACTTAGTTTTCTTTCTTATCATATCTGCTACTTACTTTCTTTTGCAGAGAATAGCAGATATTAACAAGTTCCCCTCAGGTACTTGCAGTTTACTCTTTATCATATCTGCAACTTACTTTCTTTTGTAGAGAATATCAGATATTAGCAAGTTCCCCTCAGGTACTTGCAGTTTACTCTTTATCATATCTGCTACTTACTTTCTTTTGCAGAGAATAACAGATATTAGCAAGTTCCCCTCAGGTACTTGCAGTTTACTCTTTATCATATCTGCTACTTACTTTCTTTTGCAGAGATCAACAGATATTAGCAAGTTCCTTCCAGGTACTTGCACCTTACTCTCATATCATATATGTTGCTTACCTTTCTTTTGCAGAGATCAACAGATACCAGCAAGTCCTTTTCAACTCAGATACACACAAGATGTACCTCTTTTTACCTGTATTGACTTTTTCTTCGCAGGTAAAATATAGGCACTGATAGATCTTTCCGAGGAGAGACATCAGGTTCTATCTCTCCTGATCTCTAAATTTTTCTCTCCTGTCTCCCAAGGGGTGGATCACGATTTTCGTGGGTTTCCTACTTTTTATAAGTTCCCTGCGGAACTTAAAAAAGTGCGGGGATTATGTTAACCCCAAAATCGGTGATCCCTCCCAAGGTCTCTAGCTCGCAAGTCGCGGCCCACTCAAGGGAACCCCCCGAGGATCGCGATCTGCCTCAGCCTTCCCTTGTTGGTCCAGGCGGACCTCCTTTTTTCTTATTCGCTCAGGCCGTGTGGCTAGGACAGTCTCCCCTGTCTAAACCACCCTGGTCGCATAGCCACCGCATGCCCTGCGGGACGGCGAGCTACTTCCATAGCTCACCCTCGCAGGATAAGCAATTCGGCCAGCTAACCAAGCAGCATGCTTCCTTGCAGGAGGCAACCTATATCAGTTCACAGGTTCAATCTGCCGGTGCCAGCGCACGACCGGACCATCACAGGACTCGGCTCCCCTGTCCAGCCTGGCCTCAGGCTTCTGCCGTCAGGGGGCGGCCTGGCCTCAGGTTGCCTGCCTAGGGGTGGCCTGGCCTCAGGCCGCCTCCCCTAGGGGCGGCCTGGCCTCAAGCCGCCTCCCCTAGGGGCGGCCTCGCCTCAGGCCGCCTGCCTAGGGGCGGCCTGGCCTCAGGCCGCCTCCCCTAGGGGCGGCCTGGCCTCAGGTCGCCTGCCTAGGGACGGCCTGGCCTCAGTCCGCCTCACCTAGGGGCGGCCTGGCCTCAGGCCGCCTCCCCTAGGGGCGGCCTGGCCTCAGGCCGCCTCCCCTAGGGGCGGCCTGGCCTCAGGCCGCCCGCTTAGGGGTGGCCTGGCCTCAGGCCGCCTCCCTTAGGGGCGGCCTGGCCTCAGGCCACCTGCTTAGGGGCGGCCTGGCCTCAGGCCGCCTCCCCTAGGTGCGGCCTGGCCTCAGGCCGCCTCCCCTAGGGGCGGTATGGCCTCAGGCCGCCTGCCTAGGGGCGGCCTGGCCTCAGGCCGCCTCCCCTAGGGGCGGCCTGGCCTCAGGCCGCCTCCTCTAGGGGCAGCCTGGCCTCAGGCCGCCTGCCTAGGGGCGGCCTGGCCTCAAGCCGCCTGCCCTCAGGGGGGCCTGCTCCTCAGGCCTCCCCCTCCTCCGCTCAGTCCGCCGAGGTGGTCAACCTCATCTTCTTAGTCCGCTCAGTCCGCCGAGGTCGTCAATGGTGACGTCACTGGGCCACACTTCTAGAAGATTCTCCCCGGGCCTATAAATAGCCCCTAAGGCCTCTCATTCTGGGCGCGTGAGAGGAGAACTGCCACCTTGATCAAAGCCTGCAGACTCAGTTTTCCAGGTCATTAGAGTTGATCAAGCAAGGTCTGCGGCCTTAAATCTCTAGTCCGCCCAGGTCATCAAGGGCTGTGGACTTAGTTTTTTCTGTCAATAGCAGGCAGCTTGAGCATCCTCCGCAGCCTCCGATTTCCAGTTCTCCCAGGTCATCAAGGGCTGTGGACTTAGTTTTTTCTGCCCTCATCAGGCAGTTTGAGCAGCATCGGCAGCCTCAGTTCTCCAGTCCTCTACAGCCTCTTTTACTTAATTTCTGGAACCTTCTTCCTTAGCCGCCAGCTTCCCCATTGTACCCTTTGCTGCTTTTTCATGTAATGGTGCAATAGCAAGTTGTAACCCTACTTGATTAAAGGAAAAGCACGTCGCAAGAGTGGCATTCAAGCCGCGGCGGGCGAAGTCTGCTGTTGTCGCTGCTAGCGGCCTCCTCTCTTCTTCTCTCCTCTCTCGGCATCAACCTGCAAAGCTGACCATCAAAGTAGCTGTCTGCTCGACAGTACCTGATCAAGCTCCCTCTCTGCTCGAGCAAGCTTCTCCTCTGCTCAAGCAAGCTTCTCCTCCATCCCTACAACACTTCTTTCTTCACCCTTAGCTTGTGAGATCGAACAACCCGTTAACTGGTCGGTGTCGCATTTCGTGCATCAACAATATTCCTTATTATATTTTGTATGACCGGCCCATCTCAGAACCCTGGATGCAATATTCAAAGAACCAGCTCAAGGCTATGAAGAAAAAGAGGAAGATTGATAAGTATGATAGAGGATCTTCTCATTTTAATCCTCCTCCTCCTCCTCCAGACGCATATACTAGTGGAGGTTCTGCTTCTCAATTTGGATCTGCTGCAAAACAAAGCTCTTTTCAACCTTCAGACAGATATCAACCAAGAGGATATTATCAAAGAGGTTATCAATTAAGGAGAGGTCAGCACAGAGGAAGCCAAAGAGATTATAGAGTATACTCTAAAGGTCAATCAAGATAGCATCCATATCAAAGGGAAGGACAAGGACCAATTGAATATACTTCTGGTCATTTCCCTTATAAGCTGAAAGATACTATTACTTCAAGAACTCCTTCTTCTGAAGATACTATGAAAAGATATGAACCTCCAGTCCCTTTTGAAGATCCTAAAAATAATCCACTTTCTTAGAATGCCAAAATGAAAGAGCTAGCTGCCTTGGATCAGATTAAGAAGGCAAGAGAGCTAGGAAAAGACACCTCTAACATCACAACCTTATCTGAGCAAAGAAAGAAAGAGCTAGAAAGATACTCATCCAGAAAGTTCTTTGATCCAGAAAGCTATATGAAGATGCACCCAGAGGCTGTGGTTCCCAGGCCCAAATCTCAAACCTCTCTAGGTGCTATTGATGACATGAGATCCAAGAAGGAAGCTCTCAACCCTAACAGAGAAATCTTATTCAAGAAGGACAATGAAAAGAAGTAAATGTGTAAGCTGACAATATATCTAAATTCTGCCTGTCTGCTGTGATTCTATCTGTGCTGCTGCAATACTGTAATTCATCCTTCTGCTATGTTGCTTTTGCTTTTTAATTCTGTCTGTAAGCTTATTATTTCCTATTTATCTTTTAAATAGTAATCCTAATCCAAATAGGGAGAGATTATTGGAACACCCTATTACAAATTTGGGCAAGGATCACTATGTTCTTAGGAAATTGTTTTGACCTTATTATATAGTCTTAAAGGTTAATTAGAATGAGTCTAAGGGTTAGAACTTAGGTTTGGAGGCTGCCCCCAAGACCTTCTAGATTCAGAATACAAGTGCAGAAGTCTAAGACAATTTTCGTCGAGCTCAGGTCGACGAGGCGTCGAACGCAGTTCGACTATCTCTAATTTCAATTCTACGAGTCGTCGAACTTGGATCGACGATATTCGAACTCAGATCGAAGTTTCTGTCTCTAGCTATAATCCAAGTCTCTGAGCTCAGGTTGACGTTAGTCGAGCTCAGATCGACGATTTCTATTTCAAGTCTAGATCCAGTCTCTGAGCTCAGGTCGACGATTGTTGAGCTCAGATCGACGATTTCTGGAGAGATCGACAATTTCAGGAATTCAAATTTAGACAGTTATGGAATTCAATCTGAGTTATTATCAGCATTTATTTCAAAGGATTCTGTAGCCGTTTCAACTAATCTGGAGCAAGTTTCAAGGAAGACAAAATGGAATGTCTCTTAGGACTTTCTTTCAGAGACAAAGTTCATTTAAGGCAGTTATTTATAACTGGTTAATGACTATCTAAAGACAGATTTTCAGTATATCTCCAGAGAATAATTAGAGAAAGAAAGAATAAGAACTATCAATCAAGAATCAGACACACAAGTCTACAGGATTACTGAGTTAGAATTCATACAGAACACAAGAAATAATACTGTGAAGGAGATCATCAAACAGAAAAGATTTCTTCTATTCTACTCTTTCAAGATCTTCTTGACTCAAGTGTTCAAAGGCTTCTTCACCAAAGACTCCAGACACATCACATTTCAGCAACTGCTTAAATCATCTCTTGCTGGAGATCTAAAGTTACTGAAAGACCTATCACCCTATACAAAGCTCTTCTTCCTGAACAATTGTAGATCTCAGGGGGAGCTTTGACAACTTCATCCACTAGTCTTCTATTAGACTGTTGACAGAGAAGAACAACAAACTCTTTTCTTTCTCTTTCTTTACTCTGCTATAAAAGGGTTTCTCAAAACTCCCTTCAAAAGTTTTGTGGCTGGTTGCTGAGACCTTGCCAAAATTCAGTGGTGGCAAGACACCTGATCAAAAAATCTGGTTTGGTTTTTGAGCACCTTATCAAAAGCTCATTGGTGCCTAGGACACCTGATCAACTATTCTTGTAGTGGATTCCTACCTAGGGTGGTAGAAGAGTGGATGTACCTAGGTTGATTGGAAAACCACTATAGATCCTTGTGTCTTCTTGGATTGCTGTGTTTTTGCTTTGCTGTGTGCCGTGATTTTGCTTTTTGCTTACTTATCTTTTATTTACTGCAAGAACATTACACTTATATATAAATTAAGTCTTCCACTGCCAAATAATTTTTTATTCTGAAAATTATTTTAATATACTCTATTCACCCCCCCCTCTAGAGTAAAGGTAAATCTTACCCTCACTTTCAATGTCTTTGTGCTAGGTTCCAGGTTAACCCTAAATAATCTCACCTAATTTTATTTAAAAGGATTTTAAGATATATAAAGAGTTGCCTAGATCTAGGACTTTGGTATCCAACTGAATCAGAATTTGAGTTAACTGGATACTCAGATGTTGATTTTGCTGGATGTAGAGTGGATAGGAAAAGCACTTCAGGCACATGCCAGTTTCTTGGTGCTAGACTTTTCTCCTAGTTTTGTAAAAAGCAGACATCAGTGTCTACATAAACTGCAGAAGATGAATATATAGCAGCTGGCAGTTGCTGTTCACATATGCTATGGATTCAAAATCAACTCCTAGATTATGGTTACAACTTAAATAATTCAACTCTATTTTGTGACAGCACTAGTGCTATATCTATAGCACATAATCTAGTGCATTATTCTAGAACTAAGCATATAGATGTCAGACATCATTTCATTAGAGAATGTGTGGATAAGAAGAAAATTAATATTACTTTCGTTCCCACTGATTTGCAAAGGGAAGACATCTTCACCAAATCCTTCGATGAGAAGAAACATTTATCCTTTATGAATCAGCTAGGCATGATGAATGGTGATACTTTAATTTAATTCTGTGTCTATGGTCGAAGAATTTGCCAAATTTAGTCGAACAAAGCTCGACGAACTAAGGGAAGTTCTTGAGATATTTCGTCGGCCTGAGATCGACGAACTCTCTTTGGAAGTCATTTGTCGTTGACCTGAGATCGACGATCTGGCTTCAGAAAATTTTTTATTGACCTGAGTACGATGAAAAGTTTTCCCTTCTTCTTACTAATATCGACGAACTCTTTTGACTATAATACATTTCGTCGACCTCAGATCGAAGATTTCTTTTTTTTCGCAGGACGGAGTTTGTCGGTTCATATTCTGAAAAACCTTATAACTAGGTTTTCTTCGACCTCCATCCCGCGCTTTCTGTTCCCCGACACTTGATCATTTTGCTTTCATGTTGTAGGACACTAATGATAATTCCAGTAGGATCTCTTTCTGGCATGAAGTTCGTTATGGGTTTAGACATCGATTTTGATTCTTTTCAGCATTTAAACCAGATCTTTAAAGATATTCTGCAGTCATTCGAGGAACTCAGTTTGAAGACCCTAATGTCTACTAGAATGAAGATTGCTTGTTCTGAAATAAGAGAGTGGGTTTATACTTCATCTATCCCAGATGCTGACACGATGGTTGGATCTATATCGGGTAACGTTGTTTCCTTAACACCAGATACTCTTTCTGAAATCTATGGACTAGTTAACGGTGAAGAAGATATTGAACTTGAATCTTCTGAATATGAGGAAATGTTGACTTTGATGGGTTATTGTGGAGACACCCCAAATAAATTGCTGAAGAAGCATCTATCTGCTGAATATAAATTTCTTGCAGATGTAGTCGGTAAAGTGTTGTTGGGCAAGCATACATCCCATGATCACATTATCAGGCAACAGTTCTTAGAGATGAGTGTTGTGGTAAATAAGAAGGCTGCTAATTGGGCCAAAATTTTGTTTAATCTGATTAAGAAGAAGAACAATAAGAAAGAAGTTTGCTTTGGAAGGATTCTTGGAATCTTCCTTAATGCCAAGGCCGCTAAATCCCTGGTCACCCCGACCATATTCATCAACGCCTCCATGAGGCTGACCCGCGCCTTATTTTATAGGTAGGAGAGGACTATCTCAAAGCCTTCCAGGGCTTCCTCCTCTAAAACCTTTGAGTTTACTAGGGCAGTATGTTGGATCCCCAGTTGGATTTGGGCTAGGTTCACTAAGTTAGGATATGACCCAACATGTTTAGACCAGGGTTATGGTTGTGTCCTAGTATCTAGGTCAAGTCCTTAGAGTCAACAATACAAAGGACCAGCCTCCAACACTGCCAGAGACTCAAGAATTAGAGAAAATTCAAGACTTAGAAAAAGAGTTCTAAGTTCGTCGATCTCAGGTCGACGAAAGTCGTGCTCAGCTCAACGAACTCAGAGACAATTCTCTGAGCTGAGCTCGACGAACTTGGCTCTCAGCTCGACGAACTCTGGACAAAGTCACTCAACGCCATATAATGTCTCGACACTCAACGCCAGATAATGTCTCGACACTCAACACCAGGATAATGTCTCGACACTCAATGCCAGATAATGTCTCGACACTCAACGCTAGATAATGTCTCGACACTCAACACCAGAAGACATATTAAATATTCTAAGTCCAGAATGCAAACTCAGCTCGATGAACTTGGACTCCAGCTGGACAAACTCAGTTCTCAGGACTCAGCTCGACGTTCTTGGATCTCAGGTCGATAAACTTGGTGCACAGAATAAGAAAGTCATCAAGCAGCAGTCAGCCATTCAGAGGTCGACGATCTTGGATCTCAGCTCGACAAACTTAGTGCACAGAATAAGAAAGTGACCAAGCAGCAGTCAGCCATTCAGATGTCAAAGATCTTAGAACTCAGCTCGACGAACATCAATTCTCAGCTCGACGAACTGTGGAATCAGGTCGACGAATCCAGACTTAGTTGTTTCCCTCTCCTGCTCCTATTTTATTGCAATGATTCCTGAGTAATTAATGCTCTAATATTCTCTTAATATTACCGTTAGACAAGAGCATTAATTATGATCTTCTTCAGGATTATTGCCTGCTGTTTTTCTAAGGGACAGTTGGGAAACAAATCAATTCCAAATAATTCCAAGGCCATCAGCATTAATTGCAGGAAGAATTTCAAAATTCAAATGGACCTCCACATTGAAAATATAAATATATAGATTTCCCTTCTTCCTAAATAACAACATACAATACACAAGACAAAACAGTAATAAAAAATACAGAATACTCGAGACTTAAAAAATCAATCAGTTAAGAAATCAACTACTGCTAGAATAGAAGAAGAACAAATTTCTGAAGAAGAAGAACAATCATCCAAATCAAGAGTCTTCTTCTGTCATTCTCTCAGGAATCTTCAATAGGATAACTACTACTGCATCTGTCAAGAAGTTCCTGAAGTTCTTCTGGTTGAAGTTGAAAGCTTGAAGGCCTTTCACCCTGAAGCAAAGCTCAATTTAATCCTGAACAAACTCAGTATCTCAGGGGGAGATTTTGTCACCATCAAATCCACAAGTCTTCTCAGTTGTTTCAAAAAGATAAGACACTATCACTCTCTCACCCCCTCTGTAAAAAGGGTTCTTTACTCCCTTCAAAAGTGATTCCTGGCTGCAAGTCTCCTAACCAAAGGAATTGTGGTTTCGTTTTTGAGCACCTTACCAAAAGCTCATTGGTGTCAGTCACCTGAAAAAAAACTGAGTTGATTCCTACCAGGGTGGTAGAAGAGTGGATGTACACAGGTTGGGGAACCACTAGAAAGTTCTTGTGTTATCTGGTTTGCCCTTTTCTTTTGTTCTTGCTGTAGCTGTGTTAGTTAGGATACTATTATTCTTATTAGTCTAATTTGATGTGTTGTGATAAATCACCCATGTTTTAGAACAAGGTATCTTGTTCAGCAAAAAGTTTTATTCACCAGATATACTCTATTCACCCCCCTCTAGAGTATATTAGATCTAACCCTCTCTTTCAATTGGAATCAAAGGGGAGTTCTTTTGGTTGTACAAGCTAACCCTTGAACCAAAGATCCTAAGTTAGATCTTTCCCTATTTGTGTTAGATTCACATAAACAACATGGCCCAGATAAAGGATTATGCAAGCATCAGACCTCTAGTGTCTAATCTGAACAAGTTTGTTATCTGGAAGGCAAGAATAAAGCTTTATATGAATTCCATTGATGAATATATCTACAATTCTATTTTTACAGGTCCCCCTCACGCTTCAAGCTTAACAGCATCAACCAGCAACAATGCTGTTCCACCACTTGAGTGGATTGAGGCTCATAAGAAGGCCAAAATTGCTGATGCCAAGGCAATGAATATATTGGCCCAAACAATGTCAGATGACATTTTCTAGAAGGTGGCTGAGTGCACATCAACCAAGGCTATTTGGGATTCCCTGAATCAAATGGTGGATGGATCTGCTGATGAAAGAAAAGACAGAAGATCAAATCTTATATCCTAATATGAGAACTTCAAGAAGGAGGAGGCAGAATCAGTGGCTGATATGTACAACAGGTTCGGCTCAATCCTCAATGAGCTCAAAACATTGGACAAAGACATCACCCTCACTGAGGTGAATAACAAAATTCTTATGTGCTTCCCAAGCTCATGGGATTCAAGGATCTGGCCCATCAAGGAGGCCATAAGCCTAAATGAGATTTCCATTGAATCTCTTTTAGGAAAGTTAAAGTCCTATGAACATATGATCAAGACCAGGGAAGAAGCTGAGCAAAGAACACCTCCTCCAGTAAGGAAGGAGCACAACCTTGCATTCAAGGATGCTAAGGAGACTGAGGCTCCATTTCTAAATAAAGATCTGATGAGCCTGCTAGCCAAAAGATTCAATAAGATGGCAAGGAAGGACTTCAGGAGGAAGCCATCCAGAAAGGATGATAAGCCTAGGTATGATAAGACCCCTACTAAAGAGGTAGTATGTTTTTGTTGTACGAAACGTAGACTTTTCCTATCAGAATGTCCAGAGAACCTGAAGAAGGATAAGAGAAGAGATTAGGACTCTAGGAGCAAACATTACAGCAAGCCCTCCTCCAGCAAGCACAAAAAGAAGGACAGAGGGTTTGTAGCTGAAAGCTGGAGTGAAATAGAAGATGAATCTTTGTCTTCAAGTTCCAGTGAAGAAGAAGAGGAGGCAAAGGCAAAGGAAGTTTGCCTTATGGCAATTGATGCCAGCAGTCGCAGATCAGATACAGATGAATCTGACAATGAAGAAAACCTATCAGCTGAAGATCAGGTATTATCCTCTTATGACTTTGAATCTGATGAATTCAAATTTGAATTTAAAAATTTATGCTTCGATTTGATAAGCTCTGAGAAGGAAATCAAACTTTTCAGAGAAAAATTAAATGCTCTAAATAAACTCACTTCAGAAAATGAAAACCTAACTATTGAATTAAAATCTGCAAATGAACAAATTGCTTTTCTAAAATCTGAACTTAGCAAAGACAAAATGCTAGAAGAATCATTAAATGGCAAGAGCTTTAAATTGCAAGATATAACAAGCACACTTAATGCAAGAACCAATTAGGGCAGACTAGGATTAGGAGCTTCATCCAGTGAACCAACCCTAATCCAGAAGAATCCTCTTTCAAAACCTGTAAACTTTGTGTCTGACAAAAAAAATACTGAACAGGTTAATAAGGTCAATAAATTTGTAAAACAAATTGAAACTCAGAACAAACCAAAAAACCAGAAGAATAATACAATTAACAATGTTCAGCAGTTATCGTCAAACTCAGATCGATGATATATGAACAGATCGTCGAACTCAGAACGACGATCTCTGAACGCAAACTCTAGTAATAATCATTCTTCGATCTACGATCGATAATATCAGTATGGTTCATCGACCAGAGATCGATTATTTTGGTGCCCAAGAATGAATACTTTCATTCTTCGAGCAGAGATCGACGATCTAATCCAACATCGTGGAGCTCAGGTCGACGATCCAACCAGAAATCGTCGATCCCAGATCTTAACAACAGAAACTTAAAATCTATTAATAATTTTAATCCTTTTAGTCAATGGATAATACCACCAAGAATTATCATCCTAAAGGTTACAAAGATCAACCATAATATTCTTACATTTCCAGTTACAGTTATATAAATCAACAAGGACCCAAGGTTACCTGGGTCAAGAACAACTAACTATTTTATTTGCAGATGAAGAGCTTTCCAGGTGAGGATCAAGTATGGTATCTGGACAGTGGTTGCTCCAAGCATATGACTGGGAACAAGGAAATCCTACTCAACTACAAGTCCAAGTTAGAACCAAAGATAATCTTTGGAGACTCAAAGTGTGGACAATCTGAAGGCTATGGACAAATAAGGATTGGAGCAGTTACATTCAACAAAGTAACCAATGTAAGAGGACTCAAGCATAACCTCATCTCCATAAGTTAATTATGTGATGAAGGTTATCAGGTACACTTCAATCCAACTGCCTATACTATTTCTTATAAAAAGAAACAAACTGTTTTAATTGGGAATAAACAAGGAAATGTATAAGTAGTTGATTTTCTTTCTGCCAATTCAGATATCTGTCTACTTAATATTATAAGTAATCAGAATTATTTATGGCATAAAATACTAGGGCATGTTAATATAAAAAACATTGCTAGGTTATCTAAAGACAACCTTGTGAGAGGTTTGCCTTTTGGTCCCTACAAGAAGGAAGGCCTCTACAGGGCTTGTCAACTAGGCAAGCAAACTAAATCTTATTTTAAATCAGTAAATAAAAGTGATTCACCTAGGATCTTGTACTTGCTGCACATGGATCTTTTTGGACCCATAGTTGTACAAAGCCTGGGAGGGAAATCCTACACTTTAGTCATTATGGATGACTTCTCAAGGTTCACTTGGGTGTTCTTTCTGAGATCTAAGTCAGATACCTTTAAGGTTCTAACATATTTTCTCAGGACCATACAGATTGAGTACTCTACTCATGTTGCATTGATTAGAAGTGATCATGGTACAAAGTTTGAGTCTCTTCTTATGCATGAGTTCTGTGAGAAGGAAGGAATCAGGCACTGTTTCTCAGCTCCTAGAACTCCCCAACAGAATGGGGTAGCTGAAAGGGAAAAGATGATACTGATTGAAGCTGCAGGAACATTGCTTGTAGATGCTTACATACCCCTATCCTTTTAGGCAGAGGCTGTAAGCACAGCAAACTATGTACTGAATAGAAGCATGATACATAAGCTAAATAATAGGACTCCCTATGAATTTACTTAAAGGGAAGAAACCTAAAATCACCTATTTTAAAGTATTTGGCTATATTTGTTATATACATAATAATGATAAGAGATATATTAGAAAGTTTGAAGCTAAGGCTGAAGAGGGAACTTTTCTAGGATATTCCTAAGTAAGCAAAGCTTATAGGGTATTTAATAAATCATCCATGAAAATTAAAGAGTCTGTTCATGTGACATTTGATGAAACTAACATGTCTTCCAAGGAGAAAGAAATTTCTACCAATAACCCTCTACAGGTGCCTCACTTGTGTGAGAATTTTGATGGAATAAGCCTATCCAAAGAGGATCCAATACATCCCTCTCCACAAGATGAAGAACAAAGTGAAGAAGAAAGCACAGAAGTTACTGAACTACAACCAACAACAAACATAATTCCACAGGACGAATTAAACCCAACTACTATTGCTGAACCAACTCAACCTACTGACCATGTCACACTAAGGGATCACCCCAGATCCCAAGTGATTGGAGACATAACAGCAGGTGTACAGACAAGGCATCAAATCAATCAGGACTTGATACATGTCTGTTTCCTCTCTAAAGTTAAACCTCAAACCATAAAAGATGTTGAGCAAGATCCCCACTGGATCATGGCTATGCAAGAGGAGCTCAACCAGCTTGAGTGATGCAGAGTTTGGGATTTGGTTCCAAGAACCCAAGACTACCTAGTCATTGGAACCAAATGGGTATACACAAACAAGCTAGATGCCCAAGGTGTGATTGTGAGGAACAAGGCTAGGCTTGTTGCTCAAGGTTATAGACAAGAAGAGGTAATAGACTAACCAAACATTTGTACAAGTTTTAAGATTAGAGGCAATAAGAATATTTCTTGCCTATGCTGCCTACAAGAAGTTTAAAGTCTATCAGATGGATATAAAGAGTGCCTTTCTTAATGGAGTACTAAAGGAAGAAGTCTATGTTGAACAACCTCTAGGTTTCATCTCTCCAACCCATCCTTTTTCATGTTTTTAAGTTGAATAAAGCCATCTATGGTCTAAAGAATGCTTCAAGAGCTTGGTATGAGACTTTAGCTAGCTTTTTGATAGATCATAAGTTCATTAGAGGTATTGTAGATAAAACATTATTCACTATACATCGTAAGGATAAAACCTTGTTAGTACAAATATATGTTGATGATATTATATTTGGGTCTACTGTTCCCAAATTATGCAAGAGGTTCTTTGACCTTATGCATTCAAAATTTGAGATAAGTAGCATGGGTGAGATCTCCTACTTCCTTGATCTCCAAGTGAAGCAGCTCCTTGATGGCATCTTCATTTCCCAGGCTAAATATGCTATAGAGCTTATTAAAAAGTTTGGGATGGCTGATGCCTCAGCAAAGAAAACACCTATGGCTACAAATGTTGTAATAGACTCTGATGCACATGGGAAACCTGTGGATCTGAAATTATATAGGGGCATTGTTAGGTCCCTACTATACCTTACAGCTAGCAGGCCTGATATTATGTTTGCCACATGCCTTTGTGCTAGGTTTCAGGTGAACCCTAAAGAATCTCATGTTATTTTTCTAAAAAGGATTTTAAGATATATAAAGGGTTGTCCTAGTCTAGATCTCTGGTATCCTACTGAGTCAGAGTTTGAGTTAACTGGATACTTAGATGTTGACTTTGTTGGATGCAAAGTGGACAGAAAAAGTACCTAAGGAACTTGCCAGTTCCTTGGTATGAGATTAGTGTCCTGGTTTTGCAAGAAGCAATCATTTGTTTCCACATCAACTACTGAAGCAGAATATATTGCAGCTGGCAGTTATTGTTCCAAGATGCTGTGGATTCAAAACCAACTCCTGGACTATGGGTTCAACTTAAATAATTCAACCCAACTATACGATAACACTAGTGTTATTTCTATAGCAATAAATCCAGTCCATCACAGTAGGACTAAACATATAGAAATTAGGCATCATTTCATTAGAGAGTGTGTACACAAAAACAAAATTAAACTTGTCTATATCTACACTGATCTATAAAGAGATGACATATTCACCAAACCCTTGGATGAAAAAAATCACTTGTTATTTGTAAATCAGCTTGGTATGATGAATGGAGAAGACATAGTTTAGTTTCTGTCTGCACTCGACAAATTTTTCAGAGTTAGTCGAACTGAGATCGATGAACATACTTAAGAAAACTTTCGTCGACCAGAGATCGACGAAATGTATTCAAACCTTTAGACTGAGATCGACGAATTGTTTAACTCCAAATTACTTTGTCGACCTAAGATCGAAGATCTATTTCATTTTCGTGGAACGGAGTCTATCGTTTCATTTTCTGGAATACCTCATATTTAGGTTTTCTTCGACCTCCATCCCGCGCTTTCATTTCTCTTGCACTTGATCTTCATTTTCCTTTGCAGGTGCTCTCATGGCGATTCAAACAGGAACTCTTGCAGCAATGAAGTTTGATACAGGATTCGATTTGGACTTTGAATCTTTCCAGTACTCCGATCCAATCTTCCTGAATATTCTACATTTGCTCGAAGACCAACAGCTGAAGACTCTGCTTTCTACTCGCATCAAAATATCAGGAACTGAGATCAGGGAGTGGGTATATACAGTGACTACAGAGGAGAATATGATAACTGGAACAATCGCGGGTAACGCTGTCTCTCTTACCCTGATATTTTAACTGAAATTTTTGGGTTGAGTAATGGTGATGAAGAACTAGAGATAGATTCGGAGGAGTTTGATATGATGCTTAACATGATGGGGTATTCGTGACAAACCCCCAATAAGTTTCTCAAGAAACATCTGTCTGTCGAGTACAAATTTCTCGTAGATATTACTGGGAAGGTGTTGCTAGGGAAGCACACCACACATGACTACATAACAAGGCATCAGTTTCTGGTCATGTGCGCTATAGTCAATAAAAAGATAGTGAACAGGGCACAAATATTATTTGATCTAATTAAAAAGAAAAATAACAAAAAGGAGGTCTGTTTTGGAAGGTTCCTAGGGATCTTCCTTAAGGAAAAGACTGTTGATCGAATCACTGGTCTCCCCGACCATATTCATTAATGCTAGCAAGGGACTCACTTGTACCTTGTTTAGTAAGTGGGAGAGGACCATCACTATGCAAGCCAAGGCTCCCTCCTCTTCCACTAGAACTTCAGAAAGTACAAGGGCTGTACCAGCCTCTCCCCACCCAACTGAAGGGATCCACTCCACCCCTCAACCACCTCCAGCCCCTCAAGTTCCATCCCAACTAGCAATTCAACCAACCCCACCTTCCACTACCATTATAGTCCATACCCCTACACCACCAGCATCTCCTATTCCTTCCTCTCCGACACACATACCATCCAATCCAACCTCCCCCCAGTCTGATACATCTGTACCTACACCACCCCAATCTCCTCTTCCATCTCATCTTGCTGATATCCCCCACGCCAACTTATCATCATTCCCATCCTTCAACCTATTATCATCTCCACTGAACACTCCCTCTCCTCCAAATGACTCTCCCATAGAGACTCAAATCCCACCTCCACCTCCACCTCTAACTCCCCCAGCACCTACCATATCCACTCAACAAACCACTGCCCCAACCTCTACCTCCCCACACTTGGATTCCTCTCTTGTCACCCCACTCATTACCCTCCTCACACCCCTCCTCCAATCCCTCATAGTAGAAGATATCTCTCCACTTGCTGCCTCCATCTCCACTCTAGTTGCCCAAATCTCTACCCTAACTACTGCTCCCTCTTCAGTTGGGGGCTTGGCTTCAGTGCCTACTGAAGCCAGGCAGGGGGAGATACTTCATGAAGAAGTAGCAGTAGTTGCAGCAGCAACAGAAGAACCAGTTGAACATGATATGGTCACAACAGCATCAGAAGAAGAAGCAACAGCTGTTGCACCAGTAGAACCAACCATAGTACCAGCAGCAGTAACAGGTGCTGATATGGAAATAGATTTCATGAATTTTCTTGAATCTGATATGGAAACAGATGATGCAGAAACAACAACCTCAGTAGTAGATGCAAGTAACATTTATTATTATACAGATATTATAGCGTCAAATACTAAAGAGATCACTTTGCCAAAGATTCTGCCTGGAAGGGTTTATTTCATTAATCCTAAAGTAAATCTAGCAGCTTTGCTAAAAGTATTTGGGTCATATATTTATCTTTGTCTTTCCTTCCCCATTCTCTCATCTAAATCCATAGTGTGTTATACCTCTCCTGCCAGCTCAGAGATGTTAGACACTATAAAGATATGTTTGACATCTCCTCCAGCAAATAAGTCTTATGATCAGACATCTAGCTCTCCTGGGCCATCCTATGTTATGGATGATAGCCCTCTCCCTAATCTTGATGATATTATAGCTCAAGACATTGCTATGGAAACTGAAGCAGTCCATGCTGAAGTTGTCCCTACTCTAGGAAGTAAAAAAATTCCTGGAGATACAATAAGACAAATTGATGAAATGTATGACAATCCACAAGAATCAGATTATAGTGATGATGATGATGACTCTGATGAGGATCCAAAGAAGAAGAAAGTTTCTAAGAAGAGAAAAGCTTCTCCACCTCCTGCCCCAAAACCCAATCCTACAAATGACACACCATACTATATTCTGCATAATATTACCCCCTATAAGGGTATGCCAGCATGGATGTGGCTATCAAAAAATGATCAAAAGGCAAGGAAGAAGAGCAGAAGATACTCCCCTCCATCTCAGAAATTTAAGAGAGGTCCTCCTCCTCTTGTTGGTGCCTCAGGAGCCACTTCTCAAAGTTCAGATCTATCTTCCAAGCCTACATCCTTCACCAGAACATATCAAAGGCAAGAAAGGTCATCCAGACATCAATCTCAAAGTGGCAGTCAGCAGCAGAGAAATACAGGTTCAGCTGAGCAGATAAAGGAAATAGTTTACCAAAAGCCTTCATTTTCTCCTCCTCAATATCAAGCTCAACAAAGAAGGCATACAGAATCTCATAATCCTAAAGGAAAATATAGTGAGACTGCACCTCCAAAGTCCCTATATACACAGAGTGATGAAAGCTAAACATCAACAAATTTCAAAGCACAGTCCACTCAATTCAAGCCTATCACCCTGCTACCCTCACAAGATGATCAATCATTTGTCAGTCAGGACGTTGATCCCAACTTCAGGATTGCTAGGCTCCAAGAGTTATTTGGTCTGTCACAAATTAAAAAGGCTAGAGAAGAAGGAGAAGATCCAATTAAATTTACTACTATGTATTCATACAGAGAGAAAGAGCTTGATAGAATTCAAGTAAGCAAGAAAGTTTTTAATCCTGCAGAATATAAGGAAATACACCCAGAGGCTGTAGTACCCAGAACCTCCACCCTGACAGAGATTGGAGCAGTAGATATGTACACGTCAAAGAAAGATGCTGCTAATCCTAACAGGGAAATCATCTTTACTCAGCCTGGGGATAAGAGCAAAGAAGGAAAACCAAAGGAGAAGAAACAAAAGAACTAGAACCAGAACTACCATATGTTTGTGGTACATTTTTGATAAACTATGTTTTATGTTACAAAGCTAACTGTGTAAATATATCTGCTGCATACTTATTATTTAATTCTCTGCCAGATATATATTGTGTTCTTGCTTTATACATTTTCTTTTATTGAGTTTGTAATTAGTGACCTCGCCCAAATAGGGGGAGATTTTTGGATCCCTAGTTGGATTTGGGCCAGGTTCACTAAGTTAGGATATGACCCAACATGTATAGACCAGGGTCATGGTTGTGTACAATAGTGTAGGTCAAGTCCTTAGAGTCAATAATACAAAGGACCAGCCTCTAACACTTCAAGAGACTCAAGACTTAGAGAAAATTCAAGACTTAAAAAAGATTTCTACGTTCGTCGATCTCAGGTTGACGAAAGTCGTGCTCAGCTCGACCAACTAAGAGACAATTCTCTGAGCTGAGCTCGACAAACTTGGCTCTCAGCTCGACGAACTCTAGACAAAGTCACTCAATGCCAGGATAATGTCTCGACACTCAACGCCAGATAATGTCTCGATACACAACGTCAGGATAATGTCTCAACACTCAATGCCAGATAATGTATCGACACTCTTAACTCCAGATAATGTCTCGACACTCAACACCAGAAGACATCTTAAATATTCTAAGTCCAGAATGCAAACTCAGCTCGATGATCTTGGACTCAAGCTGGACAAACTCAATTCTCATGACTCAGCTCGATGATCTTGGATCTCAGCTCGACAAACTTGGTGCACAAAATAAGAAAGTAATCAAGCAACAGTCAGCCATTCAGAGGTCGACGATCTTGGTGTTGAAACCGGGAATCAGTCTCTTGTGGAGTTCGCCCTTGGGGAAGGGGTGGTCGCACACCTACTTCGCTCCTGCAAGAAAATTACAAGAAAAAGAGAGCAAAGGACTAGACAAAGGGCCCGGCGTGGAGGTCCCACCACACACTCGGAAGATCACTGAGTGCTTCCCCTTCTTAGCAAAGTGTCGGGCTAATAAGGTACCTCAGAAAGCGCTGGAGGACTTGGAAGATCAGTAAGCAAGCCCTTCTGAGGTACCCATTGGGTCCTATTTATAGGATTCTGAAGGTGATCTGCTAATAACTAACCTCTGATGTCTTGAAATTACTGAAAACTCCTTGGGCTGGCCTGCAAATAGCCAAGCTCCGCTGTTCTGAATAGCTATATGCAGCTTGCCCGGGTCTGCCAACAGCGAGAATCCGCTGTTTTGACTGGCTAGGGGCAGGCCAACGGGGAAAAATGGTAAGAAATCCCCCAAATGGGGGATGGGCGAGTAGCCCTTCAATGCATATACTCGGCGGGAGGTGCGGGCCGGGGCTGGCTCGCCGAGAGGGACACAGGATGGAGATGGTCTGCCTGGGAAGGCGCGGGCCGATCCAGCTAGGAGAGGTGGGTAGGGCTGGCCCGCCTAAATACGAGTGGGCCAAAGGCTAACCCGCTTGGGAAGGCACGGGTCAGAAGGCGGTCCGCCTAGGAGGGTGCGGGACGACCCACCTAGGAGAGACGGGTAGGGCTGGCCCGCCTAAAAAGGCGCGGGCCAAAGGCTGACCCACCTAGGAAGGCGCGGGTCAGAAGGCGGCCCGCCTAGGAGAGGCGGGTAGGGATGGCCCGCATGAGGGGGTGCGTGTAGGGCTGGCCTACTTGGGCAACCCTTAGGTGTGTGGGCCGAGGGTGAACCGCCCGCTTGACTGAGTCCCTTCGGCAAACACGGGGTTGTACATAATCCCCGCTCTTTGCGAGCATTGCAAAAGGCTCGGAAAAAAATATCCAACCCCACGTGTTTGGCGAAAGTCCTGCTGAGCTGGAGGGAATCTTTTGGAGGGGACCACCTTCTCGCTATAAATAAGCTGTCGGGCCTCTAGGATGACTCCCCTTCTTTGCCTCCTTCCATGATCTATAGTTGCGAGATGCCTATGTCTGAGGAGATGCAAGCTCATTTGGCGGCTGTGAGGGAAGGTGCCCGGGATGCAGCTATATAAGCTGCCCCGTGGCTGGCACGCGGGTCGCCTGCCCCCCTTTTTAAGCCCAAGACAGCAAAGGTTGTCCAGCGGATTTTAGGGCGCGATGACTCTACCTCCAGCTCGGCCGGCATTGTCGAGGTCATCTCTGAGGTATATGCATTTCTCCTGCTCGATCCGCTGCCCTACTTCTTGACTTTTCTTTCCTTTTGGTAGGAGATGCCTCGGAGAGATAGGGAAGACGAGGGAGGTCCCGGGCATTCTGCTCTGGCGGTGGCCGATCGGGTCGCTAGTCCTTTGCCACAAGAACCTATCCCTCATGTGGTTCCTCTGTCGCCAAGGCCCCACGGCCTGGGGAAACCCTTCATCACTCTTGGAGGAGAACCCTTCTAGGGTCGGCCGGGATCCTCTCAGCCTGCTGAGGGTGCAGGCGACGTGCCGACACCAGGTGAATCCTCTGGCCTTAGCCCGTCTACTACCGTCTCTTCTTCTGACATATTTTTTATAGGCTATAATGCGATTTCCTCTTCTGACGCTGAGATGAGTGAAGGGTACTCGCCCATCCTCCCCCCCCCCCTCCCCCCCAACATGGACCACATCTCTGAATACCTGGGAGACCCGTTCGATGCCGAGAAGATGAAGAATGAAGATGCAGGTAACGCAGTTGTTCCAAAAGCACACGCAACTATTACGGGAGGTCTTCGACAGAGTGGAGAAGGACAAGGCCGAGGCGGAGGAGCGGTTTGCGGCTCTAGAAAGAGCGAGAGGGCTATATGACAAGGAAGAGGCGACTTCTTTGGGTGTACACATCACGCGAGCCGAGGAGCGAGTGAGGAGTGCCTCGGAGTAGATCGATCGGACCCAGCGGGAGCTGTCGGCGGTCCACGAGTATCACTACCCTCGCGTACCACCCCGAACCAGCACGGGGAGGGGAGGTAGGTTGAAATGGATCCTGCATTAAGTTTTCCCCCTCCCCTCGCCAGGCGCGATCCACCGGGTCCGGATCACCTCCGCTTGCAATGGTTGAAATGCTCAGGGTGTTAATTCCTTTACTTCGGATAGTCTAAATATTTGTAATAATTCAGACCACTTTCGCCCGCCACGGGCTAGTATTTACTGCAATTTTCATTTGGTTGCGTTATCGTTCAAATCGTCGCGGGGATGTGCGAGCGTGGCGCTCTGGCTCAGCCGACTCTCCTTCGGGCGGGCCCAGCCTTGTCGAGTCTCCTCGCCAAGCCCTCTTTTCTATACCGGCGAGGGCGAGCCAGCTGCTCACGGGTTGCGCGATAGTTGACTCGCGCGCGAATCAGGGTTAGCCCGCATTATGGGCGCTCTTCGATTATGCGGGCGCGAGTGCGGGCGATTCGTGGCCGACTAATGGGTTGGCGAGAACCCGGCTTGGGTTCGGAAGTCGAAACATTAGTGCCTATTTGCTATCCGCACTTTTTCCCGCCAAAGGGGGGGGGATTTTTCTCGCCCTTTCTCATCCTATAAATAGCCCCTGCCGGCCCTTCCTAACCTACCGCATTTAAGATTTCTTCTCCACCCTAGCACTTTGCGAGAAAGCCCCCTGCCCCACTCGGCAAGATAACTGCAAGATGAGTTGTGGTAGCGGCGAGGCGAGGGGAGGAGCAGATGTGCTTGGACCTTCTCCGAGCACGATTTCCCTCTCGTCGTCCTTACCGAGAGGGAATTTGTAGACGCAGTCGGCCACTTCATCCCGACAGGTTTTGAGGCGAGGCGGCCCAGGAAGGAGGAGAGAATAAACGAGCTCTTCGTTGGAGAGCTTGCATTCCCGGTGGCCCACTTTGAGGCTGGCCTTCGGCTACCCCTATGGCCGGAAGTCCGCCAAATCTTCAAGTACAACGGGGTTGTTCCCGGGAAGATGACCCCGAACTTTGTCGCAGTGGTCGTCGGGTTCGCCTGCTTCCTGCGAGAGGAGAAGATCAAGTTCAGCCTCGCGGTATTCCGCAAGCTTTTCTCTTTCCGAGCGAATAAGGATGGGACCGCCTACTTCGCCAGCAGCCACATAAAGGTGCGGGAGACCGTCGATAAGAGCCACAACTAGCTCAAAAAAATTATCTTCGTCAAGGGGGACTTCGGCAACGTCTCCTTTTCGCCGGTCCAGCTTAGCGAGGCGAGCTACCTCCCCATGGTCCTAGGGGGCCACGAAGCGGGGTTGTTCAGGTTCTTTGCTGGGAAGAACTTCGAGATGGCCTACCTCCGCCCGGAACCTGGACGACCTCATCCATGTCCCGCCCGATGAAGGTAAGCAGTTCGCCCATGTACGCTTCCTTGATTTCTTCGAATATTTTCTAAGTTCCACTTTCTTACAGGCGAGCGCCACATCCCTATCCATCCGCCTTATAAGAGCGCGCGACTTGCCGCTGGCGAGTTGGCGTGGGCCGAGACGGCTGCCGCTGCCCATCGCAAGTTTTCGACCTCTTCTCCCGCTAAGCGACCAAGCCGCGAGCTCCCCCATTACCCGCCCCCGCCCAAGAAATCAAAGAAGGCGGGTGGTTCGCCTCCCCGACTCGTGACAAGGGCAAGGCCCCCGCGAGCCAGCTGTCTACCGCTCCTGCCCCCACGGCCTCTCAGGTCATCAGATCTTCTGGCGGAGAGGTGGGCACATCGCATCTTGCAGAAGAGGATCAGCCCGCCGGGAAGCCGACCCCCCGGGGTCACCGCAACTTCGATTATGGCGAGGGGCCTGCGGACGAGGCCAGAGTCCCGTTACTTCAGTGGGATAAGGAGACCAACAGGGTCTACATATCCTTGCTACTGCCGAGCTGGTTGGAGGATGACTCCAGCAACGGGGATGCTTACAACCTCGCCTTCGGCGTCTATGGGCGAGAGGACGCTGCCGTTTATGATGAGGAGGCGACGCGGGTGCTGATCTATGAAAGCACGCGGGCCCAGTTTCGAAGCCTCGAGCTGGCCCATATGGTAGTTCGGCGGTGTCTTCGGCTGGACAAAAGCACCCCATCCCTCACCAGGCACATCGAAGAGAAGGAGGGGGCCCGCCAACTTGCACGGGAGGAGTATGACGAGCAGCGGAAGCGAGCCGATGCGGCGGAGGCCGCTCTCGCTCAGTATCTAGGAGGGGTCGTAGGTTCCTCCACTTGCCTCGGGCTTTTTCTCCGTTCCAAGCATCTTAACCCGGTTATTCTTCCTTTTGTAGGACGCGGCGATGGCCGGCCGACTGGGCACTGAGATTGCCACTCTTCAGCAGGAGAAGCAGGCGCTTCAGGAGCGGGTGGACGCGTTGGAGGCTGCTGTGGCCGCCCCGCCGCAGCCATCTACAAGCGGCTGCCAGCTTGCTCGTTATAGCGATCACGATATCGAGGTGATGATGCAAAAGAACACTGCTGGCATGGCAAAGTACACTTTCTAGACACTGTAGCGGGCCAACCTAATCAAAGACGACGTTGCCAAGCTTCTAGTGAGCGAGGTGGTGCCAGAGCTGTTCCTTCCGGTACCGAACCTGGGCGACGGGTCCTACCACCATGTATAAGGGCTCGCCGCTCGGGCTGGGCTCGCCGAGAGCTTGCATTCGTTCTACTTTTGCTTTGTCGGTTTCGCGGGCTAGTGCCCAGTTTGTGATAGTCTTTCCTTTTTTGATTTCCCCGATGTATATAAAACTCCTTTGATTTGGAAATGTGAATGTTTGTATTTCCCACTTTCGCCCCTTGATTCTTATTGACGCTATGATCTCTTTTATATTCGAATGCCCTCTTGGACGTCACGGCTGTGAGCGATAAAGTGAGGTCGCCCGTGTAACGCCACAAAAATCGTAAATGAACTGATCGCGTCCTATAGAATTTTTGGTGCCTAATTAGGGGCACACGGGTTAGGACATGGGCGTGTCCAAGGCCGTGTCATACTGTGCTGGCTGGGTTGTATCCAGGAAAGGACACGGTAGGAAACACGGTTTTGAACAGTAGTGACACGGGCGTGTTAGGGGTGACACGGGCGTGTTAGGGGTGACACGGGCGTGTCCTCACCCGTGTCACCACCCGTGTTCTTCTCGGGTTGAAAAACCTGGGGTGTACACGGCCGGGTTACATGGGCGTGTACTGGTCGACACAGGCGTGTTCCTTTTGACACGGGCTTGTGCTTACCCGTGTCCACCAAGGGACGTGACAGTTGGCGTGGTGGTTATGCGTGACATGCCCCTGGTCACGGGCGTGTTGATGACCCAACACGGGCTTGTCAGGTTGAGACACGGGTGTGTCTCGACCAGTGTCCTTCTCTGGATAAACGGCTTCGTATGCAAGCAGGGCACACGGCCAGGCACATGGCCATGTGCAAAGCCGTGTTCGGCTTATTTTATTGACTTTTTGGCTGGATCTGAGCCGTCCGTTTTCTTTAAGTGTGATCTGATGGCCCCGGTGTGTTGTTGCTGGGTTAAGTTCAGAAATGAGGATTAACTCCTCATTTTCATCCATAACTCTCTCTTTCAAAGGAGTTAGAGAGAGAGGAATAGGGAGAGGAGGAATCCGGCCATCGGTGGAGCTTCGGAGCACCATTTTGAGATCCGACACCGGATCTGCGGAGGGAATTCCATCGTGAAGCCTTTCATCCGACTAGTTTCTCAAGGCTCCATAGCGGACTTCAAGGGTAACGATTCTCAACTTGGACATGTGAAGTCCTCTTCCTTTCTGTATGGGAAGCCCGCTCCCGTGAGTGTTCAGTGAGTACCTAAACCAGTTCGTGATAACCTTTATCGACGACTTACTAGTATACTTTAGGTATGAGGGTGATTATTCCAAGCATCTGGATTTGGAATTGGAGACTGAAAGTGATGATAGATACAACTCTAGAGGGGGGGGGGTGAATAGAGTATTCAAAAATTATGACACCCTACTCAACTCCCTTAGAGTTAATTTACAGAATGAGTTTATAGATATTGATAACCCTAGAGCCTAACACAAAGTGAAGTGCACTAGAGAAGGGCAACTGTAATTACATTTGAGCTTTGATCCTATCACAACAACTAGCAATGCTAGTTATTTCTACTCACAACCACAGTGCAATAAATTAAATAAGCAGCACAAACGACACAAGAAATTTTATAGTGGTTCCCTCTAAATAGGTACGCCCACTCTTCTACCACCCTGGTAGGAATCCACTACAGGTTTTTGTTCAGGTGCCCTGCCACCAACTGATCTGCTTCAGGTAGATCAAGTAGACCCTTTGAGCTTTTGATCAGGAGCTCAAAAATCCAACACAGGTTTTTGATCAGGTGCCCTGCCACCAAGGTTCACTTTTGAAGGGAGTAATAACCCTTTGTACAGGAGGTTGAAAGAGTTAAAGTTTCTTCTCTAGTATAAAAACAGATTAGAGAAGCTAGTGGATTGCACAGAGTTGGAAAGCTCTAAAGAATCAAGGCTCCCCCTGGCTTAGAGAATATCCAGGAAGGAGTCTTGCTTCAGGGTGCAGGAACTCTTCTGAACTAAGATAAAGAACTGTCTTGGAGTTCTGAAGGAGAAGCTTGAAGAAGACTCTTGATTTGGAAAAGGTGTTCTTCTTCAATCAGCTTCCTTTCTTCTTCTTCTTCTTCTAAAAGCCTCTGAGTGAAAGTCTTCCTGTGAGCAGGATGAACTCAGGATGAAGAAGAATGCTGAAGAGATTTGATCTTCTCAGTTGAATGTGAATTTCTGAGAGCTGTAGATCTCTATTCTGCTGAGAGTAAATATTCTTGTATTTTGTTTATCTATATCTATATATATCTTTCTATATGTATATCTTCTTTCAAAAGAAGCTCTTTATATATGAGCCTTGACAACGGCTCTAATCCTAGTTTGAACTTTGTCTTCTTCTGGAATCTGCAATCTGGGCTGCAAAAAGCATAAAGCAAAAATATATCCTGCAGGCAGACATGCTATAAGGGGATAAAGCTTTCTAAGAAGCTGCATATCCAATCTGATAAAAGAGTGCTAGAAAAAGTCACATCAGAAAGAGCTCTTTACGGCCAGAGAAGACTTTCTGAGTCTAACGGCTATAAAGGACAGCCTGGCAGATAAAACAAAAAATATATTTCAACTAATAAGACAAACCACTTTGTCAGATAAAGATTGGCTCATGCATAAAGAATGGAGCAGAGATTGCCTGGAAATAATAGCATAATATCAATGAAATATACTTTAATAAAATATGTCAAGCAGATAAGAAATACATAATATAACTTTACTAAAGGCAGACAAAAAGACGTTGAACGACCCTCGGAGATCGTCGACCGAAGCACGGAGATCGTCGACCTATCAGACAGATAGTCGAATGACACAGATAGTCGAACTATCAAAGAAGATAGTCGAACTAGCACAACAGATAGTCGACCTATCAGAACAGATAGTCGAGCTATCAGATAGTCGACCTATCGAGATAGATAGTCGAGCTATCAAGCAAAACAGATAGTCGACCTATCAATCAGATAGTCGAACTATCAAAGACAAACAGATAGTCGACCTATCAAACAGATAGTCGAACTATCAAAGAAGACAGATAGTTGACCTATCAAACAGATAGTCGAGCTATCAGATAGTTGAACTATCCAAGAAGATAGTTGAACTATCAAGAAGAGTAGATAGTCGACCTATCAAACAGATAGTCGAGCTATCAAACACAACAGATAGTCGACCTATCAAACAGATAGTCGAGCTATCAGATAGTTGAACTATCCAAGCAGATAGTTGAACTATCAAGAAGAGCAGATAGTCGAACTATCAAACAGATAGTCGAGCTATCAAACACAACAGATAGTCGACCTATCAAACAGATAGTCGAGCTATCAGATAGTTGAACTATCCAAGAAGATAGTTGAACTATCAAGAGATCTGTCTAGTCAAAAGAAGTCGAGCGGGGTTCGACGAGGAAGATTCCAAAGAACGTCGAGCTAACAAGAGTTGAACTAACTCAGAGATAGACGATCGGCTGACAGACGATAGTTGACCAACTGATAGACGATCGTCGAACAGTCGATAGACGAAGGTCGAGCGGCGTTCGACTATAGTCGAACCAAAAACGACTTAACCAAATTTTCCATATGGATAAGCAATTCTACAACTAAGGGAATCTAACCTATTAGCTAACCTTTGACCATAGATAAATCTTGGGTCAAGAAACTAAAAGAGCAGACTAAACTCAAATCCAAACTAGGGTACCAACAATCTCCCCCTATTTGAGTTAAGTCTCTCAAAACAAAACAAAAAAACAAACTACAGGAAATAAATATAATACAGGAAAGAAACATCTAAGCATCAAATGCATCAATTAAACAGTTTACATAAACAGATTGACAATAAAACTTAAGCAGCATCAAAATATGTTTTAGAGATAGAAGAGTCTGGAATAAAACAGATTTTTCTGAGAGGATCTAGAACTTCCTTCTTTGATGTCTTCAGATATTGCTCTCCAATAACTTTGGTTTCTCCTGCTCTTGGAACAACTACTTCTGGATATTTTTCCATATATTTGGTAGCATCAAAAACTTCAGGTCATACCTGGAATCTATCAAGTTCTTTCCTTCTGAATTTGGACATAGTAGTTAAGCCTTTAACATCTTTTCCTTCAGCTCTAGCTTTTCTAACCTGAGCTGATCAAACCAATTCAAGGAATCTGGCCATCCTGAAGTCAGGATTAAGCTCTAAGCTTTAATACTCATTTTCATCAGCTGGATTTAGAGGATTTATAGTTCTGAATTTAGTAGAAGGTTCTAAAAAGCTTGCAGCTGGCTCTTTCTTTTCTTGAATAACTAAAGATGTTGGAGGAGCAAATTCAGCATATCTTTTACTTGATTTCTCAGAGTATATAACTCTTTTGCCTTTTGCATCTATTTTCCTTTTTAGATCATATTCTCTGGAAGATATGATCTTGCTTTCTTTATCTGGTGATGTCCTTTTCTTGGGTGAAGGAGGAGGCAAAAAGGTTGGCTTTAGGTAAACTACCTCCTTCACTTGTTCTTGTAACTCAGCTTCCTGTCTCTGATGTCCAGATTGAGACTTGCCATGGTAGCTTTGATTTCCTTTCTTCTGATAAGTTTGGGAAGAAGTGAATCTAGAAGGAGGAGCAGAGGGACTGGCAACATTTCCAGATGCTCCTGCACTGGGAGGAGGAGGAGGAGGTCCTTTAGAATTCCATTTAGGAGCTGGACTGTCATATCTTTTAGATTTCTTTCTTTGTTTTTACTGATTTTTGGAGAATCCCATCAAGTGCTGATATTCTTTTGACTTGGGATATATTCCTTTCAAAATATAGTATGGTACATCATGATCAGGGTTGGGTACATCAGCTTTTCTTTTTCTTTTGGCAGATTTCTTCTTCTTGGTTCCTTCTGAATCATCAGAGTCATCTTCATCATCAGATGATTGAGGATTATCATAAGGATCAACAGCTTCTCACACAGCTTTTTCTCTATCCTTTAAAGCAGCTTTTTCTAACTCTTCTTCCAAGGCATCCTGTGCCAGAAGAGTGTCTATATCCACTCCTGCAGTGTCATCCCAGACTGTAGATTTTTCTTCTTGAATATCTAAAACATTCTCTTGTTCAACTGTAACTGTCATGGAGATCAGTTCTTCTTGCACAGCTATCTGAGCTGGTTTAGCAGACTCAGGATCTTGAACAGCAGGTTCTGGATCAGCTAGAACTTCTGGAGCAGGTTGTTGAACAAGTTCTTGGAAACCTAAAACTTCTTCCACTATATCTGTAGTATCATGAACACAGATTTTCTAAATAAGATTGAAACATCCCTTCAAGGTATTCATAGACTAGCATGTCAGTTAACATGTCAAGAAAATGAGTAAATGAATTACCTTCAGGATTTTCCTCAGAATTTCCTAACTCCCATAATTCTTCTTGAAAGGAGGTAATGACTCCTTCTAGGAAAAGGGCAACTAAGGGAGTGGAGGATTCTTCTAAGCAGACTTTGACAACAAATTCTGTTTCCATTATAGCATCAGAAATCTCTTTTTCAGAAAGTTGAGGTACTGATTCTTCTTGAGCTACTATCTCTTTTTCTGTAAGAGCTGTTTCTCTTTGAGTATCTGCTGGAGGATCTGCTGGAAGAGAGGCCAGGGGCAGTTCAGAGGCATCTTCATAGAACATCTCCCCTTGCCTAATTTCAGTGGAAACTGAAACCAGGCCCCTAGATGAAGAGGGCTCAGCAGATTTTGAAAGGGCTTGGATGGAGGTAATTAGGGAAGAAATGGAGGATACAAGGGGAGCAATTGCTTCTTCAATCATGGTTTTGATTGAAGGAGTAATTAACTCCAGGATATTGGCTATGAGTGCTGGAGATGTAGATGTGGATGGGGGAACAACAGAAGATGAAAGGTCATCAGGAAAGACAGTTTCCTGATGAGATGTGTTGTGAACTGGTGATTGAGGAGTGGATGAGGGAAAGTCAGTGTGATCTGGAGGAGTAAGTGGTGACTGAGGAGGGGTTGGAATTCTCTCAGATCCTAACAAATCAAAACTGGGAATAGAAATCCCAGCTAGATGTGCAGGAATGGGAGATGCTGGAGATGAAGTATGGAGATTGTGGAGGACTCAAGAAGAAGAGAGGCAGCAGATGGTACTTCAATTGAAGTAGATGGAATTTAAAATTGAGTAGATGGTAAGGCAGATGTCGATGGTACTTCAGTGGAGGTAGATGGGAATGCAGCAGAAGTGGATGGAATGGAAAGAATGGATGAGCCTGCTTCATGTAGAAGGGGAGAGACTAAAACAGTCCTTGTGTTCTCTGACACAACTAGAGCTACCCCTGCAGGAGAAGGCTTCTGAAAACTTCTTTTCCACTTAACAAACAGTGTTGGGTCCATCTTCTTACTGGCATTGGTAGTTGTTGAAACTGTAACCAACAGCTGGGGGTATTTCTCTTTTAGAAATATTCCAAGTACCCTACCCAGGGTCACTTCCTTCTTACCATTCTTCTTTCTTATCAAATCAAACATAATCCCTGCCCAATTGATCTATTTCTTATTTACTATGTCACACATCAAGGCAAACTGCTGCCTGGTGATGTTGTCATGAGCAGAGTGCTTGCCCAGAAGCACTTTCCCAACGAGTTCAGCCAAGAACTTTAATTTTTAACGGAAAATTAACTTTTAACAACTTAGAAGGAATGCCTTCGGCATGTCCTAACTCGATTAACATCCTTCCAAACTCTTTGGTATCTTGTTCATAATCCTATTCACTGTTCAATAATCCAAAAACATCAGTTAAAACGGCAGGAGACAAACTTACCTCTTCGCCGCCAATCGTTCCAGTCATCGATTCGTCATTGGAAGACGAAGTGAAAACCCACTCTTTAATTTCTGGGATGTTGATCTTGATCCTTATGGTCATAAGCCTTTCCAAACCTTGTTCTTTGCAAAGCTGGAGGATTTCCACTATCTGAGAGTCACAGGCGCCGAAGGAGTCAAAGTCTGCGCTGAATCCGACGTCGAACTTCATCGCAGACAGAAGGGCTGGAGAAATCGCCATCGATTTGTCGGAGAAGACGAGAGAGACGAGGAGGAGAAAGCGTGAGGCAGAGCTCAAACAAAAAGACGGAATACGAAAAGACGAGTTCCGTCGACTATAACAAGCACGATCTCTTAACCTAGATCGACCATCGGTTTAAATAAAAACCGCAATCGTCGGTCTATTTTAAAAGATACAGGAGACGATGGTCAAACGGTCGTTCGACGATCGGTTCCTGAAGCAGAGTAGTCGATCCATCGTTCGACTATTTCTGTCTTCCAAACAAAACGAGCTGTCGTCACCCATAGGTCGACGATCGGCTCAAACTGATCGACTATCGTCGAATGTCGTTCGACGATCTTCAAACAAATATCAACAATGGCAGACGTCACACTTAATCTTTTCCATTAATCATGCCTAGTTGAACTAAAAAGAACAGATGCTTCTGTTCATCTAAAGGCTTGGTGAAAATATCACCTCTCTGAAGGTCAGTGGATATGAACTCAAAGATGATCTTGTTCTTTTCCACACAATCTCTCAGGAAATGGTGTCTAATCTCAATGTGCTTGGTTCTAGAGTGGTGCACATGATTTTGTGCAATGGAAATAGCACTGGTACTGTCACGCATGATTTTTGTGTTCTTGTGTGTGTACCCATAATCCAAAAGCTGGTTTTGAATCCACAGGATCTGTGAACAACAACTAGTAGCTGCTATATATTCAGCCTCTGCAGTTGAAGTTGAGACAGAAGCCTGCTTCTTACAGAACCAAGAGACCAATCTCTCTCCCAAGAACTGACAAGTCCCTGAGGTACTTTTCCTGTCAACTCTACAACCAGCATAGTCAGAATCAGAGTATCCAATTAACTCAAATTCTGATTCTGCTGGGTACCATAGTCCTAGATTTGGACATCCCTTCAGGTATCTCAAAATTCTCTTGAGAAGAATCAAATGAGATTCCTTGGGGTTGACCTGGAATCTAGCACATAGGCATGTAGCAAACATTATATCTTGCCTACTTGCAGTTAAATACAATAGGGAACCAATAATGGCCCTATAATTCTTCTGATCAACTGGCTTTTCCTGATCATCAGAATCTATAACTACATTAGTAGCCATAGGTGTATGCATTGCTGAAGCATCAGCCATCCCAAACTTCTTTACCAATTCCTTGGCATATTTGGATTGGGAGATGAAGATGCCACCTGCATCTTGCTTTACTTGGAGACCAAGAAAGTAAGATAGCTCACCCATACTACTCATCTCAAACTTAGAATCCATCAAGTCAGAGAACTTTTTTCACAGTTTGGGATTAGTGGAACCAAAAATAATATCATCTACATACACTTGAACTAACAGGATTGTGTCCTTGTGGTGCTTAACGAAAAGGGTTCTATCAACTACTCCCCTAACAAAGTTGTGCTCTAACAGGAAACTAGCTAGAGTATCATACCAGGCTCTGGGTGCTTGTTTAAGTCCATAAAGAGCTTTTTGAAACTTGAAAACATGTGAGGGATGAGTTGAAGAGACAAACCCAGGAGGTTGTTCAACAAATACCTCTTCCTTTAGCTCACCATTTAGGAATGCACTTTTGACATCCATCTCAAAGACCTTAAACTTCATATAGGCTGCATAGGCTAGAAAGATCTTTATTGCCTCTAGCCTTGCAACAGGAGCAAAGTTTTTGTCATAATCTATACCTTCCTCCTGTCTGTAGCCCTGAGCTACAAGCCTAGCTTTGTTCCTTACAATAATTCCATTTGCATCTAACTTATTTCTAAACACCCATTTGGTGCCTATGATCAGTTGGCCTTTTGGTCTTGGAACCAAAGTCCATACCTTACATCTTTCAAACTGATTGAGCTCCTCTTGCATAGCAATGATCCAGTGGGAATCTAGCTCAACATCTTTTATGGTGAGAGGCTCAATCTGTGAAAGGAAACAAGCATGCATGACATCCTGTCTTAATTGATGTCTTGTTTGTACACCAGCTGATATGTCTCCAATCACCTGAGATGTAGGATGATCTCTAAGTGTGACAACATCAGCAGGTGGGATGTGATCTTCAACAACAGTTGGGATTAATTCCTGAGGAGGAATTGGATCAACTGTTGGTGGTACAGCAACAGCTTCTGCAAAGTCTTCATCACTGTCTGAATCAGTGATGTGAAGAGTTGATAGATGGAGAATCTCTTGAGTGACATCTTTATTTACATCTTGTACCTATAATGAACTTAAGGAAGGAGAAGTTTCCTTCTCCTTGTAAAACATCTGAGATTCATCAAAGGACACATGCACAGATTCCTCAATTTTAGAAGTTGATTTATTAAATACCCTATAAGCTTTGCTTACTTGGGAATATCCAAGAAAGATTCCCATTGAAGCTTTTGCTTCAAACTTTCTAAGGTATTCTTTGTTATTGTTATGAATGTATACTACACAACCAAACACTCTAAAATAATTAATTTTAGGTTTCTTTCCTTTAAGCAACTCATAAGGAGTTTTACACTTAAGCTTGTGTATAAGACTTCTGTTCAGAACATAATTAGCTGTGCTAACATCTTCTGCCCAATAGGAAAGAGGCATATTAGCATCTTCCAACAGTGTTCCTGTAGCTTCAATCAGGGTTCTATTCTTCCTTTCCACTACCCCATTTTGTTGGGGAGTTCTAGGAGCAAAGAAGCTACGTTTGATACCTTCTTTCTCACAGAATTCTTGCATGAGAAGAGACTCAAACTCAGTACCATGATCACTTCTGATCAAGGCCACATGAGTAGAATACTCAGTCTGCACACAAAGTAGAAAGTCTGTAAGAACTTTGAAGTTATCAGCCTTAGTTCTCAAGAAGAACACCCAAGTGAACCTAGAGAAGTCGTCTACAATTACTAAAGTGTAATACTTCCCTCCTAGACTCTGTACATTTATTGGGCCAAAAAGGTCCAAATGTAATAAATACAGGATTCTAGGTGAATCACTTTTATTTACAGATTTAAAGGAGTTTTTGGTTTGCTTGCCTAGTTGATAAGCCTTGCATAGGCTCTCCTTCTTGTAGGGGAAAGAAGGTAAACCTCTAACAAGATTGTATTTAGATAACCTAGATATGTTCTTGAGGTTAACATGGCTAAGCCTTCTATGCCATAAGGTGTTGTTATTATTTGTTACTTCATTAAATAAGCAGATTTTAGAATGGGTTGAATTAAAATCTACTAAATAAATATTACCTTGTCTAATACCTACTAACACAACATTACTATTTAAAGTAATATTACAAAGAGTGTCAGTGAAAGATACCTGATATCCTGCATCACATAACTGACTTACTGAGATAAGATTATGCTTCAGTCCAGTTACATATTCAACCCTTTTGAAAGTTACTGCTCCAATGGTAATCCTACCATATCCTTCAGTTTGACCATAGCTAGAATCCCCAAAGATCACCTTTGGTTCAAGCTTTGCCTTGAATCTTGACAGATTTTCTTTGTTCCCTGTCATATGTTTGGAGCAGCCACTATCCAAATACCACTTGTCCTGAGTGATAGGATAGGTCTTCACCTGCAGTGAGTTAAGTTAACATTGTGGACCCAGGTAACCTTGGGTCCATTATTCTTCACATAATGAAAACTAGAAATAAAAGAATAAGCAGGTTGGGGTTTATATCCTAAAGGGTAAGATCTCCTAGGTGGGATGCTCCATGCAGTTAATGGGTCCACAAACCTAGGGTTTCTATTCATATTAAGGTTTCTAAGGTTCTGGTGGTAATTTTGAAATTCATATTGAGATCGCCGATCTACGTTCGACGATCGATGCTCAGATCGTCGAGCTTCGTTCGACCATTGAGCCTCCAATCGTCGAGCTGCGTTCGACGACTTTTGTATTTCCTTAAACTTTTGTTTTCTCTTTTCTCTCTTAGCTATATATAAGGCTTGATTAACTTGTCTTACTTGCTCAGTGTTCTTTATCCCATCAGCTGAAATAAAGTTCACTGGAGTTGAAAGATGATTTTTAAGAATAATTGGGGGTTCATATGATGAAGCTCCTAAGCCTAACTTATTATTGCCTGACCTAGTGTTTGACATGCTGGTGATTTCTTGCAGCTTAAGACTTCTACCATTTAAGGATTCTTCTAATCTCTTGGACTTTGCTAGTTCATTTTTAAGAAACTTTATTTCTTCACTAGACTTAGTGAGTTCTACTTCTAACCTAGCATTTTCAATGGAAATAGATTTTGATTCAGCTAACTTATTTCTAAGTTCCTTAATTTCCTTATCTGAACTAATTAGATCTAAGCAAAGGGATTTAAATTCAGATTCAAACTTAGAAGAAGAAAAGTCATATGAAGATAATACCTGATCTTCTGTGGGCATTTCTTCATCATCATCAAAACTCTCTGCAGCTGAGTGATTGCTGCAGGCATCAATAGCCATAAGGCAGATTTCCTTTGCCTTCTTCTCTTCCTCATCCTCACTGGATCTTGAGGAGGAAGATTCCTCATCTGAATCACTCTAGGTCTCAGCAACAAATCCCTTCTCCTTTTTCTTTTTTTTGTAGGAGGAGGACTTGGAGTGTTTCCTGTGATGTTCTTTTTCCTTTCTATTTTCATTGCTCTTTTCCTCTGGACACTCTGGTAGAATATGTCCAGGTTTCCTGCAACCATAACAAATAATTTCTTTAGCAGGAGATCTATCATACCTTGGTTTATCTTCATATCTTGAAGATTTCTTTCTGAAGTCTTTTCTTCCCATCTTGAGAAACCTTTTGGCAAAGAGTGCCATTAGTTTCTCATTGGATTGGCTTCCTTCTGAAGCATCAGCAGCTTTGAGAGCAAGACTTTTCTATTTCCTTGTTGGAGTTGGAGTGTTTGCTTCAGCCTCAGCTTCCCTGGTCTTCAGCACTTGCTCAAAAGACTTGAGCTTGCCAAGGAGAGCTTCAGTTGAGATTTCATTTGTACTTCTGGCCTCCTTGATAGGCCAGATCCTAAGATCCCTTGTGTTGGGGAAGCACATTAGTATCTTATCATTGACCTCTGTCAATGTAATCTCCTTATCAAGGGTTCTCAGCTCATTGATGATTGAGCTGAGCCCGGTGTACATGGCTTCAACTGATTCAGCTTCAGTTTTCTTGAAGTTTTCATACTAGGATATAAGGTTGGACCTTCTGTCCTTCCTTTCATCAGCTGAACCAGCTACAATCTTGTTCAGTGAGTCCCACATGGCTTTTGCAGAGGTGCAGTCAGCCACTTTCTTGAAGATTTCATCAGACATAGTCCGAGCCAAAATGTTCATAGCTTTAACATCAGCTATCTTTGCCTTCTTGTAGGCATCATTGTAATCTGGAGGAGGCACTGCACTTAGATTTATAGATGTTGTAGCAGTGGCTGCAGCAGGAGGTGTTGGAGGTCCTGTCAAAATAGAAGAGAAAATGTCTTCATCAATAGAGTTCATATATAATCTTATTCTTGCCTTCCAGATGCTAAACTTAGCTAAGTTGCAAGCTGGAGGTCTGGTGCTAGAGTAATCCTTGGACTGGGCCATGAAGTGAATATCTATAAGCTTGGTATCTATCAGGATCTTGTGACTCAGGTGTTAGCTTGTACAGTCAGTCAACCTCCCTCTGATACCAATTGAAAGTGATGATAGATACAACTCTAGAGGGGGGGGGTGAATAGAGTATTCAAAAATTATGACACCCTACTCAACTCTCTTAGAGTTAATTTGCGGAATGAGTTTATAGATATTGATAACCCTAGAGCCTAACACAAAGTGAAGTGCACTAGAGAAGGGCAACTGTAATTACAGTTGAGCTTTTATCCTATCA
The DNA here is from genome assembly GCA_039513925.1 of Platanthera zijinensis. Classification (NCBI taxonomy): domain Eukaryota; kingdom Viridiplantae; phylum Streptophyta; class Magnoliopsida; order Asparagales; family Orchidaceae; genus Platanthera; species Platanthera zijinensis. The sequence continues at coordinate 79,781,558 of CM077093.1, read as the reverse complement.
CAGCAACTAGCAATCCTAGTTATTTCTACTCACAGCCACAGTGCAATAAATTAAATAAGCAGCACAGACGATACAAGAAATTTTATAGTGGTTCCCGCTAAATAGGTACGTCCACTCTTCTACCACCCTGATAGGAATCCACTACAGGTTTTTTTTCAGCTGCCCTGCCACCAACTGATCTACTTCAGGTAGATTATGTAGACCCTTTAAGCTTTTGATCAGGAGCTCAAAATCCAACACAGGTTTTTGATCAGGTGCCCTGCCACCAAGGTTCACTTTTGAAGGGAGTAATAACCCTTTGTACAGGAGTTTCTTCTCTATTGTAATAACAGATTAGAGAAGCTAGTGGATTGCACAGAGCTAGAAAGCTCTATAGAATCAAGGATCCCCCTGGCTTAGAGAATATCCAGGAAGGAGTCTTGCTTCAGGGTGCAGGAACTCTTCTGAACTAAGACAAAGAACTGTCTTGGAGTTCTGAAGGAGAAGCTTGAAGAAGACTCTTGATTTGGAAAAGGTGTTCTTCTTCAATCAGCTTCCTTTCTTCTTCTTCTTCTTCTAAAAGACTTTGAGTGAAAGTCTTCCTGTGAGCAGGATGAACTCAGGGTGAAGAAGAATGCTGAAGAGATTTGATCTTCTCAGTTGAATGTGAATTTCTGAGAGCTGTAGATCTCTATGCTGCTGAGAGTAAAACTTCTTGTATTTTATATATCTGTATCTATATATATCTGTGTATATGTATATCTTCTTTCAAAAGAATCTCTTTATATATGAGCCTTGGCAACGGCTCTAATGTGAGTTTGAACTTTGTCTTCTTCTGGAATCTGCAATCTGGGCTGCAAAAGCATAAAGCAAAAATATATCCTGCAGGCAGACATGCTATAAGGGGATAAAGCTTTCTAAGAAGCTGCATATCCAATCTGATAAAAGAGTGCTAGAAAAAGTCACATCAGAAAGAGCTCTTTACGGCCAGAGAAGACTTTCTGAGTCTAACGGCTATAAAGGACAGCCTGGCAGAAAAAGCAGAAAATATATTTCAACTAATAAGACAAACCACTTTGTCAGATAAAGATTGGCTCATGCATAAAGAATGGAGCAGAGATTGCCTGGAAATAATAGCATAATATCAATGAAATATACTTTAATAAAATATGCCAAGCAGATAAGAAATACATAATATAACTTTACTAAAGGCAGACAAAAAGACGTCGAACGACCCTCGGAGATCGTCGACCGAAGCACGGAGATCGTTGACCTATCAGACAGATAGTCGAACGACACAGATAATCGAACTATCAAAGAAGATAGTCGAACTACCACAACAGATAGTCGACCTATCAGAATAGATAGTCGAGCTATCAGATAGTCGACCTATCAAGATAGATAGTCGAGCTATCAAGCAAAACAGATAGTCGACCTATCAATCAGATAGTCGAACTATCAAAGACAAATAGATAGTCGACCTATCAAACAGATAGTCGAACTATCAAAGAAGACAGATAGTCGACCTATCAAACAGATAGTCGAGCTATCAGATAGTTGAACTATCCAAGCAGATAGTTGAACTATCAAGAAGAGCAGATAGTCGACCTATAAAACAGATAGTCGAGCTATCAAACACAACAAATAGTCGACCTATCAAACAGATAGTCGAGCTATCAGATAGTTGAACTATCCAAGCAGATAGTTGAACTATCAAGAAGAGCAGATAGTCGACCTATCAAATAGATAGTCGAGCTATCAAACACAACAGATAGTCGACCTATCAAACAGATAGTCGAGCTATCAGATAGTTGAACTATCCAGGCAGATAGTTGAACTATCAAGAGATCTGTTGTGTCAAAAGAAGTCGAGCGGGGTTCGACGATCGACGAGGAAGATTCCACAGAACGTCGAGCTAACAAGAGTTGAACTAACTCAGATATAGACGATCTGCTGACAGACGATAGTCGGCCAACTGATAGAAGATCGTCGAACAGTCGATAGACGAAGGTTGAGCGGCGTTCGACTATAGTCGAACCAAAAACGACTTAACGAAATTTTCCATCTGGATAAGCAATTCTACAACTAAGGGAATCTAACCTATTAGCTAACCTTTGACCATAGATAAATCTTGGGTCAAGAAACTAAAAGAGCAGACTAAACTCAAATCCAAACTAGGGTACCAACAGAGACGTTAAGGAGAAATCAGTTGTATGCCAATTCTCCAAGTGCGACGGCACATTACCCTTAGTAGCATTTCTTGGTCATCTTGAGCAGAGAAAGTATCGTGGTGGACCCATCAAAGATATTTGCAATATGTGAGTGGCTTGTGTTATCTGCGTTGGTGAAAAGACCGAAGTTTATAGGATTGGCCGGCTAGTTCAAACGTTTTATAGAGAACCTCTAGCGGATAACATTATCCCTTACGACTTTGGAGAAGAAGGATCAAAAGTTTGTTTGGTTGCTAGAGTGCGCGCAAGCTTTCGAAGAGCTAAAAAGTCGGTTGACCTCGGTAACTATTCCATGTTCACCGAGTAGAACCGTAGGAGTTGAGGTTTACCGCGTTGCGTGGGGCAATTGATTGTATTGTGTTCTGCTCCAGCATGGGAGTGTAATAACGTTTAGCTCATGTTAATTGGAGGTATGCGAGAGGTTTAATCCAGTCCATGACTTGGAGTTAGCGGCCGTGATATTCGCCCTGAAGTTATAAAGGCACTACCTAAATGGTGGGACGGTCGGTATCTAAATCGATCCTAGGAGTCTGAGGCACTTATTGGATAAAAAGGATTTAAACTTGTGAAAGCGGAGGTGGATAGATTTATTGGTGGACAACACCTTCAACATACATCTTGGCGCAAGTTTCAGGAATATTGGAGATCTCATGCATTAACAAGCAGATCACGGATGATGCTTTTGATAGGTCAAATCCCCAATATTTTTTTGAAGACGGACTGTTGTGGAAGGCAGTCGTTTGTGCGCCCAAGTGTGGAGAGTCAACGGCAGGACTTGATGTACGAGGCTCATTATACAAAGTACTAAATTCACCCGAGGTGCACAAAATGTTTAGAGGTTTGAAGAAGTTGTTCTGATGGCCCGGACTGAAAAAGGATGATCTGATGGAAAAGTTAGCCAAACTCTACATGGATAACGTAGTTCGGTTGTATTGTGCACCCCGCAGTATTGTAAGTGACTGGGATGTTCTCTTCACGTCCAATGACTGGAGGTTGGTGCATAAATTGTTGGGAACTAACTTGAGTATTAGCACAGCCTTCCATCCGCAAGAGGATGGTCAGACCGAGAGGGTCAACAAAATGATGGAGCACATGCTTCACATGAGCATCTTGGATTATTGAAAGCAGTGGTAAGATCGCATGTGCATGGTGGAGTTTGCATATGACAACTGCTACCACGCGAGTAAACAAATGGTGCCTGTCAAGACCTTGTATGGGAGAAAAAGGTCGCACACCGTCGTCTTGGGTTGAGACGGGTGAGTCGATGTTGACCAAACGATAGACAGTGGAAGATGCCACTTCAACTGTACATACAGTTCAGGAATGGTTGCAGATCCATCACGACAGATTGGTAGAATGCTATACCGCCAAAGCATAGGAAAGTGGAGTTTGTTGTTGCCGATTGAGCATAGTTGAAAATCAAGCAGTTTAATGGTGTCTCGCGAGCTCGACATCTGAGGAGGCTGAGTCCGAGGTACCTTGGACCGTTTGAACTCCTGGAGCGGAGTGGTGAAGCAGGGTATTGACTGAAGTTGTCAATGAACTTGAGTGGGCTACATGATGTGTTCTACATATCAGGGTTGCGGAAGGCAGTGCTAGGGCCTTTGCATGTGGTTGCGGTCGGTCAAGTGCCTTTTGATTGTTGGATGACGACGAAGGTTTAGCCCTTATGTATTGAAGACTTTGATGTCACGCGACGCCGCAATAAGAAGTTTCTGAATGTTTAAAGTCCATTGAAATAAATGCGTTCGTGGAGAGCAGATTATGTTGGAGGAATACACCGAGATATTCCGCTTGGGGAAAACTTAGGTTGTATACTTTTACCTAATTTCGGGATGAAATTCTTTAAAGGGAGGGAGATTTGTAACCCCCCGGAATTCGTAATAGAACTGATCGCATCCTAAAGAATTTTTTGTGCCGAATTAGGGGCACACGGCCTAGGACACGGGCGTGTCCAAGTCCGTATCATACTGTGCTTGCTGGGTTATGTCCATGAAAGGACACGGTAGGAAACACAGGTTTGAACAGTAGTGACTCGGGCGTGTCCTCACCCGTATCACCACCCGTGTTCTTCTCGGGTTGAAAACCTGGGGTGTACACGGCCGGGTTACACGGGCGTGTACTGGTCAACACGGGCATGTTCCTTTCAACACGGGCGTATGCTTACCCATGTCCACCAAGGGACGTGATGGTTGGCATGGCGGTTATACGTGACATGCCCCTGGTCACGGGCGTGTCGATGACCCGACACAGGCGTGTCAGGTTGAGACACGGGTGTGTCTCGACCCGTGTCCTACTCTAGATCAACGGCTTCGTATGCAAGCAGGGCACACGGCCAGGCACACGGCCATGTGTAAAGCTGTGTTCGGCTTATTTTATTGACTTTTTGGCTGGATCGGAGCCATCAGTTTTCTTTAAAGGTTATCTGATGGCCCTGGTGTGTTGTTGCTGGGTTAAGTTCGGAAATGGGGATAAACTCCTTATTTTCATCCATAACTCTCTCTTTCTAAGGAGTTAGAGAGAGAGGAATAGGGAGAGGAGGAATCCGGCCGCCGGTGGAGCTTCAGAGCACCATTTTGAGATTCGAGACTGGATCTGCATAAGGAATTCCATCTCGAAGCCTTTCATCCGACTAGTTTCTCATGGATCCAAAGAGGACTTCAAGGGTAACGATTCTCAACTTTGATATGTGAAGTCCTCTTCCTTTCTGCATGGGAAACCCGCTCCCGCGAGTGTGCGGTGAGTGCACGGTGTTCCTTGGGGTAGATATGTGAAGTCCCCCTTGTTTAGAGTCTTGAATCGAAGTACGGGCATATGCATTGTGTGTGAAGCCTACCCGGACGTGTTTGTCTGGATCGGTGATGTTGCATTGTGCATTGATTGTCGGAGAAGACTCCGTATTGTGTTGTTCTTCGGGTTTTCTATACGGTAGATTGCAACAGGGAGCCTTGGGGATTAACTCTAAGGTACACCCAGAAAACTGGGCGGAAATGCATTCCTGCCAACTAGGTGGTTTGGGTCCAACCATGTATAATTGGGATTGTATGTGCGAGGCCTGTCTCCAGGAGACATGTAGGGTCTTTCTTTGGAAAATGGTGAGCCCATAGGGTTCAGAATTATTAGCCTAGGGAGCCGAACAGGAAAGGCAAAACCGTCCCGTGCCCTGCTGGTTTTGCCATGAGTACTATAGTATTCGGAGATGGTAGGGCGACTTGAGCAATGGGAAATGGTGGAGCTGTACCTGCGTTATGTAGACTTGACATGAGAGTATCAGAAATTGGCTCTCATCGGTGGCATATTGAGAGTCTCAGGCCAGGGGCCGTTAATACTAAAATGCTCAAAATAATCCGTCAAGTCAAGAATGAAAGTGAGATAAAGATCTATCTAAACACTAGAGGGGGGGTGAATAGAGTATTTTTAAAATAGCTTTACAATTTAAACAAATAAAACAATTAAGATTTAATTTATGTATAGGTGTAAGGTGTCTTACTAGATAAATCAAAACTAAGACAACAAAAAGAAGAATCACAGCACACAATAAAGAAAATACTCAAGCAACCAGAAGACACAAGGAACTATAGTGGTTCCCCAAAAACCTGGGTACATACACTCTTCTACCACCCTTGGTAGGAATCCACTCAGGATGAGTTGATCAGGTGTCCTGACACCAATGAGCTTTTGATAAGGTGCTCAAAAACCAAACTAGATTTTTTGATCAGGTGTCTTGCCACCACTGAGTTTTGACAAGGCTCTCAGAACCAAACTCAGAACTTTTGAAGGGAGTTTTGATAACCCTTTTATAGCAGGAAAAGAAAAAGTAAACAGGTGAGGTTGTCTTCTCTGTTCTCAAATCAAATGAGAGAAGACTAGTGGATTGTTGATAATATCAAAGCTCCCCCTGAGATGTAGAATGGTTCAGGAGTGAGAGCTTTGCTTCAGGGTGATAGGTCTTCAGAAGCTTCAGATCTCCAGTAGAAGATGATTCCAGTAGATGCTGAAAAATTTGGTGTCTGGAGTTCTTGATGTTGAAGCTATGATCACTTTTCAGTAAGCCAAAAGGATTGTTCTACTAATTCTTCAGAAGAATGATCACTTGTTGTCTGTCACTGTTAATTTTTTTGTTGTTGTGTTATTTTTTCTGTCTTGTTGACTGAAGACAAAAAGGAGGATCTTATTCTCTGAAAAATTCCTTGTCAAAGATAGCCGTTGGCAGTCATAAATGTCTTCTATAACAGTCTTGTCTTCTAGAGGAAAGTCCCATATAACATTCCAAAAAGAATTCCTTGAAACTTGCTCCAGAATAAAGAAAAATGGTTGGCAGATCTCTTGAAATAAAAGCTGAGAGAATTTGAAAATCATTCCAAAAGCTGACTAAATTTGAATCCCCAAAGTCATCAATCTCTCAGGAAAAACGTCGACCTGAGCTCGAAGATCGTCGACCAGAGCTCAGCGATCTGAAGAATAAACTGAGGAGAGATCGTCGACCTGAGCTCGAAGAACGTCGACCAGAGCTCAGCGATCTGAAGAATAAACTGAGGAGAGATCGTCGACCTGAGCTCGAAGAACGTTGACCGAAGCTCGATGACTTTAGCAAAGTTGAGCTCAGAGAGCGTCGAACGGAGTTCGACGTTCCGTCGACCTAAGCTCGACATAAATTGTCTTTGCCTCAGCTTGAAGTCTGATTCCTTGAATGATCCTGGGGGCAGCTCAAACCTAAATTCTAAGCCCTAGACACACTCTAATGTTGACCTTTAAAATAATACAACTAGGTCAAACTGCTTTCCTAAGACAAACATAGTGATCCTTACCCAAATTAGTAATAGGGTGTTCCAACAATCTCCCCCTATTTGGGTTAGGATTACTATTTACAGACAAAAATAGGAAATAAATAAGCATACAGACAAAACAAAAGCTAAACCAATCAATGCAAGAAAATGTCATAGCAGCATTGCAGATCACAGATAAAATATCAGCAAATATTCAGAGGTGGATGTTTGTTCAGCTTACACAAATCACTTCTTCTCAGTTCCCCTTTTAAACAAAATTTCTCTGTTAGGATTGAGGGCTTCTTTCTTTGATCTTCTGTCATCTTCTGCACCTAAGGAAGTTTGAGATCTAGGCCTTAGAACTATAGCCTCAGGATGCAGCTTCATATAATCTTCTGGATTAAAGAATTTCCTTGAAGCATATCTCTCTAGTTCTTTCTTTCTTTGATCTGATAGGGTTGTAATGTTGGAGATGTCTTTGCCTTGCTCTCTGGCCTTTTTCATTTGATCTAGAGCAGCAAGCTCTTTCATTCTGGCAGTCCATGACAAAGGGTTGTTCTCAGGATCCTCAAATGGATCAGGAGGTTCATATCTGTTGATAGACTCAGAATCAGTATGAGGAGTCCTGGAGACAACTGTATCTTTTAGCCTATAAGGGAAAGGACCTGAAGTAGATTCAATATGACCTTGTCCTTCCCTTTGTTGTCTAGAATATGTTCTGTAATCTCTTTGCCTTCCACTAGACTGATATCACTTAGATTGATATCCTCTTTGAAATTGTTCTCTTGGTTGATGTTCCTGAGAAGGTTGGGAAGAGCTTTTCTTTGATGCAGAGGATGGAAGAGCTGAGCCTCCACCAGATCCTGAATCTGGAGGAGGAGGAGGATGAGGTTGAAATTTAGAAGATCCTTTTTCATATCTAGCCAATTTTCTTCTTCTCTTCATAGCTTTCAATTGATTTTTAGAGAATTGCATCCATGGCTCAGAGATTAGGCAATCATGCAAAATATAATATGGAATATCATTTGCATCTTTTGCTTGAGCAGAAGGAACTTTCATCATGGCCTTGCTTCTGGCCTTCCTTTTCTTGGCAATGGTACCAAAAGAGTCATCAGATTCAGTGTGAAACTGATCACTTTCTGAGCTTTGGGGTCTATCATATAAATCATCAGTGCTCTTAATATATTTCTCTTATAATTTCAACTGATCTGGAGTCAGGGTAGGAGCAGCAACATCAGAAATTTGAGCAGAAGCAGCATCAGGAGTTGGAGCAGAAACAACAGCAGGTTCTTCCAGATAAGTAGCAAGTTCTTGAGCAGCAGTAACCTCAATAACAGAAATCATGTCAATATCTTCTGATACACTTGTAGAAACAGCAGTAGCAGCAGAGATGGAAGCAGCAACATCCACAGCTTTGAAAGAATTTACATATGAGGAAATTAGGCTGGGATCACAAACAGAGATAGGCACAATGGACTTAGTCAAATCTTCAACTTGTTCGACTGGCAGAGAACTGAAGAAAGCAAGATCAAAAACTGAAAGCAATTTCTGGAGATCCACTGCAAATGTTGGAGCAGGAACTGCTTCATAAGGCATCTCCCCCTGCCTGGATTCAGTGGCAGCTGGATCAAGGCACCCAGAAGAAGTAATTGCTTGAGAGGAGATGAAGGAGGAGAGCTTGTAGACAGCTCCTGAACATGTGTCAGGAGTGGAGCCAGGGTGGTCTCCAGTAATGAGGTTAGCTTGGGAGCTAGCAGCTCATATAACCTGTCTGCCAGGGCTGAGAGATCTACATGCTCAAGTGGGGCTTGAGTAGAGGTAGGAGAGAAAGTTGCTGGAATGATGTTGACTGAAGCTGATGGAATGGAGAATGTGGAGGTAGGATGTGAAGGAATGGATGGTCTAGGGGTAGGAAGTGTTGAGATTGATGTAATTTGGTTGGAGAAGGATGAGATGGTAGGGGAAAAAGATGGTTGAGAGAGGATGTCTTGAAGAATTTGTTGGAATGGGGAGGTAAAGGGAAGCTCAGGAGGAGTTGAAGGAGGATCATCCATGAAGGCGTCATCTAAGAGAGAATATGATGAAGTGGTGGCAGGAGGATAGTAGTATAAGGGATGGAATTGCTCTGAGGTAGATGCTGGAGGAGGTGAGATTGGTGATGAGATTGTAATGGGGAATGAGATGGCTATGGTGGTGATTGGTGGTGAGGATGAGATAGCTGGGGTAGAGACAGCTGGAGGAGGAGAAGAAGCAGGCAAAGCTTCTGCAGGGGCAGAGACCTGAGGAGGAGTGACTAAGGCAGTACTTGTGCCTGAAGCAGGAGTTGATGCAGCAGCTCTGTTGGGGTTAATAATCTGCCTGTCCCACCTGCTGAAGAGGGCACAGGTAAGTCTCTTGGATGCATTGATGTGCATCCCACTTGAGGTCAGCAGCTCAGGGCACCTGGAGTGCATGTAAACCCCCAAGATCCTCCCAAAGCTTACACAGCTTTTGCTCAGCTTCTTTTTGATCAAATTGAAGAAGATGGACCCCCAGTCCAGATGTTTCTTGTCAACCACAGCTCCCATTAGACAGAACTGATGTCTGGAAATGGTGTCATGGGCTGAGTGCTTTGCCAGAAGCACCTTTCCCACAACATCAGCCAGAAATTGATATTCAATCGACAAATTCTTTTTCAGCAATTTTTTAGGGTTCTCAGTAGAGTGACCCATTCTATCTAGCATTGCATCAGACTCTTCTTCAGATAATTCAATAGAGTCATTTCCAGTGCTGAGGTTGAACACTTCTGTTAGTAGGGCGGGGGACAATGGTACCTGAGTCCCTTTGATAGAGCCGACTACAGAATTCTCATTCTCAGTTGAGGCAGAGAAACACCATTCCTTTATCTCGTCTGCGGCGATCTTCATCCTGATGGACATTATCTGAACTAACTGTTGTTCTCGAAGCAGATTTAAAATGTCCTTGAATCTCTGGTCGCTTCCAACGAAAGAGTTCATGTCGATGTCGAATCCTGTGTCAAATTTCATTTTTGAAAGGGCAGCAACAGTCAGAGCCATCTGTACCTGCAAAGATTGAACAAACACGACCAAGTGTAGAAGGTTTGGAGGGAAAAAAATTACAGAGAGTATGAAGGCGTAAACGACGAGCGGCGGCCGAATAATGATTTTATATTAGGGTTCGACGCGAAAAAGGAAGGATCGTCGACCTCAGATCGACGATCAGGACTCCTGAGGGAAGCTGAAAGGTCTTCAACATCGTAGATCTAAGTTTGACGATCTAGAGAGCGTCGAGCTCAGGTTGACGATCAAAGACCTAAAGGAGATAGTATACAACTATCTGGCAAGCTCTGAACTTAGGTCGACGTTCAGTGAAAACGTCGAACTCCGTTCGACGATTTCTAGGAAAAACGTCGAGCTCAGTTCAGAGACAGAAACTATCTTACAGACACAAAAGGAGATGATTTTTTAGCCTAATCTTGGTCTGTTTTTAGCTTTTCAAAATCTTGTAAATTAGTTTAGGCTTCCTCCATCTAACATGCCTAACTGATTTAGGAAGAAATTGTGTTTCTTTTCATCCAGAGGCTTGGTGAAAATATCTCCCCTTTGCAAATCAGTAGGGATATATTGAAGTTCAATTTTGTTCTTCTCTACATTATCCCTTAGAAAATGATGCCTAATCTCTATGTGTTTTGTCCTACTATGGAGGACTGGATTTTGTGCAATGGAAATAGCAATAGTGTTGTCACAAAATATTTTTGACTTCTCTAAGTTGTAACCATAGTCTAGGAGTTGGTTTTGTATCCACAATATTTGTGAACAACAACTGCCTGCAGCCATATATTCAGCTTCAGTAGTTGAGGTTGACACAGATGTTTATTTCTTACAATACCAAGAGACAAGTCTATCACCAAGGAACTGACAAGTTCCACTGGTGCTTTTCCTGTCTATTCTGCATCCAGCATAATCAGCATCTGAGAATCCAGTTAAGTCAAATGCTGAGTCTTTTGGATACCAGAGTCCTAGATTTGGACAGCTTTTAACATACCTAAGAATCCTCTTAACTAAGGTTAAGTGTGACTCTCTAGGGCTAACTTGAAATCTAGCACATATACATGTAGCAAACATTATGTCAGGCCTACTGACTGTAAGGTACAATAGAGAGCCAATCATTGCTCTATATGTTGTCTGATCAACTGGTTTCCCATGTTCATCAGCATCTAGTACAGCATTGGTAGGCATGGGTGTTTTCATACATGATGCATCAGACATACCAAATTTCTTAACCAGCTCTTTTGCATACTTGGTTTGAGAAATAAATATGCCTTCAGCATGTTGTTTGACTTGCAATCCTAAGAAGAAGGATAGCTCACCCATGCTACTCATTTCAAATTTAGAGTGCATAAGCTTGGAAAACTTTTTGCACAAGTTTGAATCAGTAGAACCAAATATAATATCATCTACATAGATTTGTACTAGTAGGGTATGGGACTTATGTGTTCTAATAAAAAGAGTTTGGTCTACTCTCCCTCTAACAAAATCATTTTTCAGCAAAAAGCATGCTAGGGTCTCATACCATGCTCTAGGAGCTTGCTTGAGACCATATAATGCTTTATGTAGTTTAAAAACATAATCAGGATGGGTTAGAGAGATAAAACCTGGAGGTTGTCTGACATAGACTTCTTCTTTGATCTCCCCATCTAGAAAAGCACTCTTGACATCCATTTGATAGACTTTGAATCCCTTGTGAGAAGCATAAGCCAGAAAGACTCTTATGGCTTTTAATCTTGCAACAGGTGCAAAGGTCTGGTCATAGTCTATCCCTTCTTCCTGAGAGTACCCTTGAGCAACTAGCCTTGCTTTATTCCTTATAATGATTCCTTGATCATCCAGCTTATTTCTGAACACCCATTTGGTTCCAACAATGGGATGATCTTTTGGCTTAGGCACTAGTTCCCAAACTTTATTTCTTTCAAATTTATGCAACTCCTCTTGCATTGCAATAATCCAGTGTGGATCTTGTTCTGCATCTTGAATGGTTTGAGGTTCAATTTGAGAGAGGAAGCAAGTGTGCATCAGGTTCTGGTTGACCTGATGTGTAGTTTGCACACCAGCTGATGTAAGATCCTGTCTCCTCATCCCGAGGCTAACCCGGATCTTGTGCCCAGAACCGCCGCCTTACGGTGACACTAACTCCTGAGTTAGTCGACACCGTAAGACGCCGATTCTGCCGGCTATTACGATCATTTTTCACTAGAGATGCGGAAGTAAAAGTGTATAACCAAACCAATACACAAGTCCACAGAAGTCACAGAGCATATCATATATAAGGAAATGAAAAGCTACTACAGTCCAAAATGAGTACAAAAGTGAAATAGGGCTTATGCCCATATACATCAATAGAAATGAGACTCTCTCTCACCAAACAGAAAGCTGTAAACTAAGCTATCTACTACATCTCCTCCCACCTGAGGACGTGCGGTAGTAGTGTCTGGTGGTGGTGATAGTTGCTCCTCATGCCCTGCCTCCTCGTCCCGCTGGACGTGCTGGTCTATCTCCTCGAGCTCCTAAAAAGGGGGAGTCAACGTATGTTAGTCAAAAAGACTAAGTCGTATCCTCAACACCTCCTCCTGTCGCTCTTAGGCACCGGATGGAAGGAAGATGCGGAGGACAACAAGGGGTTGCAAAGTGGAGCAGGTGACATTTCTATCTAGCAGGAGTAAGTAAAGTCTAGCAGTTATATATATGATCTAGCAGTTCTATATATGATCTAGCAGTTCTATATATGATCTAGCAGTTCTATATATAGTGCAAGTAAGTAAAGACAGTACAGAAAGAGAAGAACTGCAGTAAAAAGGTAGAACTGAAAGTAAAGGTAGTACAGAAAGGAAAGTACGCTACTGCTACTCCTACTCCTATCAATATCACAGAAGTACCCTAACTTATATGAACGCCCATACGAACTTATAAGTTAGGATTTCCAAGATTAACTTATCATATAAACCGCCCATACAATTTATATGATAAGGATCTATGAAGCGTATGTCCCAATGAATGAATGTATGTTATGATGAATATGTTAAACATGCAAGTGCAACACACACACACGACTCCGTGATCACAGACCTTTAGTTCCCTCTTTTTGAGAGCTTGCATCACTCTCGGGTACTACCGTTGTGGCTACGGCAACAGTGGAGCGGGCTCTCCACTTCTAGGTAGGTATAAGCACTACCAGACCTAGACCCCTCTCATACGCCTCTGTACACGTCCTAGGTGCACTCTAGAGTTTTGCGTACGTATTTTGCTGACTACCCGTCAGTCTTGTAGGTCGAGTGTACGTCTTCGGGGATTCTGCAGTATTATATATTTAAGCATACTGGCCCCTCCACCCGTACTCCTCGCCCGAGTCATCGTACTGCCATCGGTGCATCGACTGGCCAGTCCCGCGTGACTCGCCACTAATTTTATGCACATGCAAGGTATTAATCTGAGCTTCCCGCTCGTACTGACATTGTTAACACATTCCCTCCAATCCAATTTGGGTGAGTAAGCGCTTGTATCCCTCCAACCTTAAGAAACAGGTGAGCAAGCCACTCCAACCCGGTTAGGATGAGCTTATTACTTGTATCCCTCCAACCTTGTGAAACAGGTGAGCAAGTAACCCATATGATGTTCCCAACCTTATTTAACCGGCGAACCTATCGCGTAGAACTCCAAACCTATTAGACTACTCTTGTTTTAAGGTTTATTATACCTAGTGATTTAAAGTGAATCCCAGGACTGCCCAAGGCATGCCCCGTGAGGGGGTCTCGAGGGCACTAGGAACCAAGACGGGCATGAAACCCGAAGTTCCCTTTCGCAAGGATAATTAGTTTAAGTTGATGTTTACCCATTACCCACGATTCTCCTTTAGTGTTACTCCTTAGTAGCCTAATGACTTATGGTATTATTATCGGAAAGGCGACGGTCTTCCGTCGGACTCCGTTATGCCTATTGTAAAGTGATTTGCACTCTATCACTCGTTGCTATACTTATGATGTCATCAGCACCACCCGGGTTTATTCCAAATTTCCACGACTATCCCATTTTATTCTATCTCCCGGTGGTCCTAGTAGAGTAATCCTACTTCTTCTAGATGTAGCCCCAGACCTAATACCACCCTGCCATTTCCAAGTTATAATACCATCCCCATCGTTCTGTTCATTAACCTAGGGTGGCATTCTCTAGATAAGCATTTACGTATGACTTGTCTATCGAGACTGAATGACTAGGGTGAGATGACATATCTAATGATCCATTGAATGAACTCCCAAATGCATTGTGTTGTGTTTAATCACATGAGATTATTATAAATAGGACACGTCGATTTATTTATTACTTATCATCATCAGAATCTTTCAATTACGGTTAAGGGTAAAATCGTCATTTTCCCGAATACTTATAATTCAAATCTTCAATTTATCAAGTCGAATCTCAAGGGCTCGAATATGTCTCCCTTGAGTTTATATAATATCATTAGGGTTTTATAAATCTTCTAAACCCTAGTTTGAATCATTTTAGAAAATGCTTACGTGTTCACCAAATTATCAAAATAGTCAATTTCATTAAGTGTGGGATTTTTGCTCCCCAAAAATCCCAACTAACCTAGGGTTTTAAATTATACCCTACTGGTCTACTAAATCAGGGGGTGTGCATTCTAACTGCACCCCTTTAGATAAATATCAAAAACTTGCTATTTGCACCCCGAGCCTAAGTAATTCAATTCTTGCATGTGGGTCTTTCCCAACATGACTTGTTCCAATTTCAGAGAAATTTCTACCACTGGTCTATATGGTCCCTAATGGCCAGCCACCAAAATTTGGGGCCATTTGGAGTTAGCTAACTCCAAGAATCACCTAGTTAAGCCCTAGGGGTATTTTGGTAATTTCCCCACATTTTGTTTCCCAATCAAGCCCATTTTTGGGCAGATCCTGAATATGCCCTAATTATACCTCTGACCAAAATCTCAGGTCAAGGGGGCTTCTGGTTTGGCTTGGGCAGCCATTTGAAATTCTGCAAAATTGCTATTTGCAGCCCAAGTCAAATTTCATTTCTCAAACATGCAAGTGAGATTTCTCATCATGCAGTGAATCAATTTAGCCCAAATTTTAACCATGGGTCTAATATACCCATGAGAGGGTGCCACCAAAATTTGGGGCCATTTGGAGTTAGGAAACTCCAAAAATCACATTTATTTACTTTTGGGTATTTTTATAAAAACTATAGCAAAATGTTCCCCAAAAATTCTGATTTTTGGGGAGGGCCTAGATACACCTAAATTAGTAACCTAGCCCAAATTTCAGCCCATTTGGACCAAGGGTTGGGGCTGAGGAATTATTTTAATTTCTGTCCTAGTTAGGGGGCAGTCCTAGCAAAACAGCCCTACAGGGCAGCCTACTGGTCCAAACCCTATAATTTCTGTGGCATTTTAAAGTTAACTCATCTATCTAGCTTTTTCATTCAGGGTCAATCCTAAGGTGGGGCCTCTAAGTACCCTGAAATTGACATGCACAATTATTGTTACATTGTGACAATATTCCACATTATTCATAAAATAATAATACAGGTTTATAATAAAAATCTCTGCACAGATCTTGAAGCCCATCGGACGGCGGCTGTATTTCTTCTTCATGCAGGCATGCATGGCCATCCCGTGCAGGCCACCCTTGCGGGGTGGATTCCGGCCATCGCCGGCGGCGGGGCCTCCGGCCAAGACCTTCCCCGGCCTCACGGTGGTCGGGGCTAGGGCTGGCCGGCGACTGGGCGGCGGAGGGCGGCGGACGGCGGCGGCGCAACCAAGCCGAAAACCCTAAAACCGCCATTTTTAAACCTATTTTCAAGCCTTTTTGATTCCTATGTCGAGCTCGTTTGAGCTCGACTTCTAACCTAGATGATCTAGGATACTAGTACAGTAAGAGGGGAGGGGATACGGACCGGTGGTGGTTGTGGTCGAGGGTGGCGGCGGCTTCCCCTAGCTTGAACATTCCGGCGAGTTCCATGGCTTGCCATGGCTGTAGGTGGCTCCAGCTCTCTCTCTCTCTCTCTGTCTCAGGGGTAGGAGTGAAGGGAATGAGGGATAGGCTCGGTTTGGGGGTGAGTTAAGAGAGGGGGGCGACTTCACCAAGGAGGGCGATTTCAACAAGGTATGGGGCTCGGGTTGGTGTGTGTGGCCGGCTAGGTGGCTTGGGAGTGGGCCCCACCACTCCAGTTGACTTAATTAGACCCTAATGGTCGGGTTCCAAGGTTGGGGCCAAGGTGGGTGGGTGGTGAGGAGGGGGAGTTGGCTCACCTAATGAAATAGGTTAGGTTGGGTCGGGTTTGGGCTTGGGCTTGACCCAAGGCTGCATGGTGGGTCCTCACACCTCCTAATACCCTTACCTGGTCAGCCAACCCATGGTGGGTTGGTGGGATGAGCCCAAGTGGCCCAAAATAGCTCCTCCACATTTTCTCTCTCCTATTTATCACATTTTCTCTCTCCTAGGTAATTCCCAAAATTACCATTGCATGCCCATATTTTTCTCTTCCATAGGGGGTATAGGGTCACTTTAGGCCCACCTAATGAGTTTGGGTTGATTTGGGTGGACCCAACCTAGTGAAATGGGCTAGGGCACCATTTTCACTATTTAGGTCAACATGTTGACTTGACCCAACATGGGTCAACTAGTTGACCCCATGGCCTACCTTGGGGTCCACTTAGATTGTATTTAGGGTTAGGGCAATGTGGTGGGGTCATGGTGTGGCTAGGGTTTGTATTTAGCCTAGTTTGACCTAGGTTGACTTGGGCCCCATAGTGGGCCCCACATGGTCCAAATCCTCCTCCTAGGGTCAAACCTAGCTAAACCCTAGCATCCACCACATGTCTAACCCAAATCTAAGTCATTTGAAATTTGGGATGTTACAAACCCTATAAACAAAAAAAAATAATTTCGTCCCCGAAATTTAAGTTCGGGCTACGGGGTTTCTACGACAAGCTTTTAAGAGATTCGAAACGTAACTAGAGGGAAAATACAAAACTAAGTTGTACCTGAGGAGAATAGCTCCGGGTGTCTCTCCATCATGAGATCCCTCGGCTCCCAGGTGTGCTCCTCCCGTCCGTGGTTGGACCACAACACCTTCACGAGAGGGACCTTCTTTTTCCGCAACACTCGGACGGCGGTATCGTCGATCCGGACCGGCTCTAAACGAACTGATCGATCTGATGCTACTGGCCCGTCGGTAGTAAAAATATGCTGCTCAGGGCGAAGGAGTGCTCGTCGTAGGGAGGAGACGTGAAAGACGTCGTGGAGAGTTCCCAACTCTATCGGTAGCTGCAGTCGGTAAGCCAAGGGGCCGATCCGCTCCAGGATCAAGTAAGGCCCCATATATCTCGGACTGAGCTTCTTGTGCCTCCGCACCCGGGAAACACCGTGCACTGGACGTATCTTCAAGAAAACCCTATCTCCCACCTGAAACTCCACCTTACGATGCCTCGCATCGTAATACTTCGCCTGTCTGCTCTGGGCCTCCAACATCCGATCTCTGACCAGACGTATCTGAGCCTCCGTATTCTCGACATACTCCGAACCGTGAGCTCGTGTATCCTCATCTTGTACCCATGATAGAGGTGTCCGACACCTCCTCCCATATAGTGCCTCGTAAGGAGCCATCCCAATGCTCGCTTGGTGACTGTTGTTATAAGAAAACTCAATCAAGGGTAACAGTCGCTCCCAGGGCTTCCCCGTATCCAAAATACAAAGACGCAGCAGATCCTCCATAGTCCTGTTGGTCCGCTCTGTCTGACCGCCGGTCTGTGGATGGAAGGCAGTGCTGAAAGAGAGCTGCGAACCTAAGTAAGCATGCACTGCCCTCCACTCCCTAGAAGTGAATCGACCGTCACGATCCGAGACAATCGTCCTGGGGACGCCGTGGTATCTAACGAACTGCTCCACAAACAATCTCACCAATACGGCAACTGGGGCGTCCTTCCGGGTCGGTATAAATCTGGCTACCTTGGTCAATCTATCGACGATGACCCAAATGGAATCGTGCCCAGAGTGGGAGCGAGGCAACCCATGCACAAAATCCATAGCAATATCCTCAAACTTCCACTCTGGCACCGGTAATGGCTGTAATAACCCTCCTGGGCTCTTGCATTCCGCTTTCACTAGCTGACATGCCTCGCAGTGTGTAACATAATGTATGATCTCCCTCTTCATTCCGGGCCAGTACATGCTCTTCCGTAAATCAGCCGACATCTTGGTGATACCGGGGTGCACTGAGTACTGTGTTTGGTGCGACTCCCTGAGTATGTCCTCCCGGATACCACCTCCTGCGGGTATATATATACGGCCACGGAAATGAACGAGGTCATCGCGTAGCGTGTAATCCTCAGCCTTTCCCTCAGCTAGGGCTCCGAATATCGGCTCTAAATCTGCATCCTGCCTCTGATGCGCCCAGATGCGCTCCCGAATGTCACAATCACTAATCATGGAGTTCAGATACTCCCGGTACAGCTCTGGCTCAGTCTCTGACACCACAGTAATGTGCAGGCCCTCCACCATCTGAGCCAACGACATAGCTCCCACCCGAGGTTCCGGACCAATAGTGCCGGCTCTCCTGCTCAAGGCATCCGCCACAGTGTTTGCCTTCCCCGGGTGGTAATGGATCTTGTACTGGTAGTCTCATAGGAATTCTAGCCATCTCCTCTGGCGTAGATTCAGATCCTTCTGAGTGTCGATGTACCTGAGATTCTTGTGATCGGAGAAAATATCACAATGGATCCCGTACAGATAGTGCCTCCATATCTTTAATGCGAATACCACTGCCCCGAGTTCTAGGTCATGGACTGGGTAGTTGTGCTCGTGCTTCTTCAACTGTCTCGAAGCGTATGCTATCACATGACCGTGCTGCATTAGGACAGCACCCATCCCCTGGTATGATGCGTCGGTGTAAATCTGGAATCCTTCCTTCCCAGCTGGAAGTGCAAGGATAGGGGATGAGGTGAGCCTGCTCTTCAATTCCTGGAACGCTGCCTCGCACTTCTCAGACCAATGAAATCCTGCCTCTTTCTTTGTCAAGGATGTGAGGGGGAGAGCTATCCTGGAAAACCCCTCCACAAACTTGCGGTAGTAGCCTGCTAGTCCCAAGAAGCTGCGTATCTCCGTGGCCGATTTCGGCTGCGGCCAATCTCTAACTGCCTCGATCTTAGCTGGATCCACGGCTAGTCCAGCCCCACTGATGGTGTGTCCCAAGAATGTTACCTCCTCAAGCCAGAACTGGCACTTAGAGAACTTAGCATACATGCTATGCTCCCTCAGCTTCCCCAAAACCAACGATAGATGCTGCGCATGTTCCTCCTTGGTCTTGGAATAGACCAAAATGTCGTCGATGAAGACTATGACGAACCGATCCAAGTAAGGCTCGAATACACGGTTCATCAGACTCATGAATGCTGAGGGCGCATTCGTGAGCCCGAAGGGCATCACCGTGAACTCAAACAAGCCATACCGAGAACTGAACGCCGTCTTTGGTATGTCCTCCTCTTGGATCCGCAACTGATAGTATCCAGATCTCAAGTCCAGCTTCGAAAACCAGAATGCTCCCTGAAGCTGATCGAATAGCTCATCAATCCGTGGCAGTGGGTAAGTGTTCCGGACCGTAAGTCGGTTCAATTCCCGGTAATCAATGCACAACCGGAGCGAACCGTCTTTCTTCTTCACGAATAAAACTGGTGCTCCCCAGGGTGAAGAACTAGGCCGGACAAATCCGGACTCCACTAGCTCCTGTAACTGCGTCCTGAACTCTGCCAGCTCCCTTGGAGCCATCCGGTACGGTGTCCGGGATACGGGCTTGGCATCCGGTATCAACTGGATACGGAAGTCGGTGTCTCTGGCCGGTGGTAGTCCGGGCAATTTCTCCGGGAATACGTCGGAGAAATCCCGGACCACGGGTATATCAGAAATGGCCGTCTCCGCCACTATCATCTCGAAGCATACAAGATACACCTCCTCGCCCTGCTCGTAGGCTTTGACAGCCTGTATGGAAGATAATGAAAGAGGTGGGATAGGTCGGATACCTTCGATGGTGACGTAGGAGTCGCCATGCCTGAGGGTGATCCTCTTGGACAGACAGTCTATCTGGGCGTAGTTCCAATGTAACCACACCATGCCAAGAATAATGTCGAAGTCCTGCAGCATCAGGATCGTCCCCGGTATCTGGAATATCTTGCCAGCGATCTCTCCCTCCAAGTTGCAATGCTCCGTAGTCACTATCTCCGAGCCGTCAGGCAGACCCACCCTTCTCTCCGCGCCTGTGAATCTTTCCACGCCATCTAGCCCTTTGATGAAGGCTTCTGATATGAACGAGTGTGTAGCACCCGTGTCGTATAAGGTATGGGCAGGTTTGCCATTGATGATGACTATGCCTGAGGTTTTGATTATTTTAACGAGTGTTATTCTACGAGGCTTAATGAGCTTATAAGATCAAGTAATTTGAAGGAAATGAAACTTTTAAGGTTTTAAATTACCTGTAATGACCTCCTCTGGGTTTCTTGGAACGGCAAGATCCAAGGCGTACATCTGATCACGACCCCTGCCTCAGCCGTGATGTCCTCGTCCTCGGCCTCGGCCTCGTCCTCGACCTCGACCCTGGTATGCTGGAGGGGCCACTGGAGGGGGTGGAGGAGGAGGAGGAAGCTGACGGAACTGCTGCGGACAATCAGCTCTATAGTGCCCCGGCTGGTGGCACCCAAAACAGACCACTTGTCTTTGACCTTGATCTTCCTGCCCGATCGGTCCATGATTCTGAAGAGGTGGAGGAGCATACACTGGAGGAGGCCTCTGCTCCTGCCTGTAGTTCTCCTGTCTGTAATTCTCTTGCCTGTAGTTCTCCTGCCGGTAGTTGGGACGGCGACGTCCCCCGCCTCGTTTGAACCCAATGACCTTGCCCTTCTGGGGGCCTCTACTACTCTCTCCGTGCCATGGCCCATCAAGTGGCCTCTTCCCTCTACTCTGTGTCATAAGCTGGTCCGCCTCGTGCTTCTTTGCCATCTCGATGATCTCTGTCGATGATCCATGAGAAATAAATAGCAGTGCCTGCCGTACTGAATCCCTAAGTCCTCGGTAGAACTTCTTTGCATACCTCCGGTCCTCTAGATCATGAAAGCCTGCAAATCTGGCCAGATGGGAGAATTCCCTCTGGTACTCAATCACTGAACGAGTCCCCTGCTTGAGGTTCAAGAACCTCTCCTCCAACTCATCTCTGTCTGTATCTGACACAAAATGTCCAAGGACGGACTCACTGAACTCCTCCCAGGAGATCTCTGATGGGTCCCTATCAGCATATGTGGAATCCATCATGGATTTCCACCATCTCCAGGCATGTGAATCTAAAGCAGAAGTTGCCAAGGGTACCGCCTGTTGCACCGGGCAACTGATGCCTGCAAGCATCTCCTGTATGGCCTCCAGCCATTCCTCTGTCTTCACAGCATTCTCCGTCCCGTGGTACATGGGCGGGGACAGGCTCCTGAACGCACTCAACCAGTTTGACCCCGGATTTGGCAGCTGTGCCGGGGCCTGCTGGGCTCTAAATGCGTCTAGGATCGCAGTAAGGGTCTGTCCCATCTCAGTCTGCATGAACGGAGTGGCATCCGGAGGGGGAGGGACCACGTTCTGTGGCGCGGCGACCTGTAGAGGTTGCAAAAAGGTGATTCTTAAGTCAAAATTCTTCCAAAATTTGGCCTAACTCATTGTTTAATGGACTATTTAGTGTGACTTTTTACACATGGGCACACCATTGCTTCCGCTGAATAGTTTGTCCGCAAACTACTCTCGAGCGGGGTGTTCCAGTGTTGTGGACTTCTTTCTCTAATGATCGTATTTTTCAAGTGATACCAGTTTGTAAGATCCTGTCTCCTCATCCCGAGGCTAACCCGGATCTTATGCCCAGAACCGCCGCCTTACGGTGACACTAACTCCTGAGTTAGTCGACACCGTAAGACGCCGATTCTGCCGGCTATTACGATCATTTTTCACTAGAGATGCGGAAGTAAAAGTGTATAACCAAACCAATACACAAGTCCACAGAAGTCACAGAGCATATCATATATAAGGAAATGAAAAGCTACTACAGTCCAAAATGAGTACAAAAGTGAAATAGGGCTTATGCCCATATACATCAATAGAAATGAGACTCTCTCTCACCAAATAGAAAGCTGTAAACTAAGCTATCTACTACATCTCCTCCCACCTGAGGACGTGCGGTAGTAGTGTCTGGTGGTGGTGGTAGCTGCTCCTCATGCCCTGCCTCCTCGTCCCGCTGGACGTGCTGGTCTATCTCCTCGAGCTCCTAAAAAGGGGGAGTCAACGTATGTTAGTCAAAAAGACTAAGTCGTATCCTCAACACCTCCTCCTGTCGCTCTTAGGCACCGGATGGAAGGAAGATGCGGAGGACAACAAGGGGTAGCAAAGTGGAGCAGATGACATTTCTATCTAGCAGGAGTAAGTAAAGTCTAGCAGTTATATATATGATCTAGCAGTTCTATATATGATCTAGCAGTTCTATATATGATCTAGCAGTTCTATATATAGTGCAAGTAAGTAAAGACAGTACAGAAAGAGAAGAACTGCAGTAAAAAGGTAGAACTGAAAGTAAAGGTAGTACAGAAAGGAAAGTACGCTACTGCTACTCCTACTCCTATCAATATCACAGAAGTACCCTAACTTATATGAACGCCCATACGAACTTATAAGTTAGGATTTCCAAGATTAACTTATCATATAAACCGCCCATACAATTTATATGATAAGGATCTATGAAGCGTATGTCCCAATGAATGAATGTATGTTATGATGAATATGTTAAACATGCAAGTGCAACACACACACACGACTCCGTGATCACAGACCTTTAGTTCCCTCTTTTTGAGAGCTTGCATCACTCTCGGGTACTACCGTTGTGGCTACGGCAACAGTGGAGCGGGCTCTCCACTTCTAGGTAGGTATAAGCACTACCAGACCTAGACCCCTCTCATACGCCTCTGTACACGTCCTAGGTGCACTCTAGAGTTTTGCGTACGTATTTTGCTGACTACCCGTCAGTCTTGTAGGTCGAGTGTACGTCTTCGGGGATTCCGCAGTATTATATATTTAAGCATACTGGCCCCTCCACCCGTACTCCTCGCCCGAGTCATCGTACTGCCATCGGTGCATCGACTGGCCAGTCCCGCGTGACTCGCCACTAATTTTATGCACATGCAAGGTATTAATCTGAGCTTCCCGCTCGTACTGACATTGTTAACACATTCCCTCCAATCCAATTTGGGTGAGTAAGCGCTTGTATCCCTCCAACCTTAAGAAACAGGTGAGCAAGCCACTCCAACCCGGTTAGGATGAGCTTATTACTTGTATCCCTCCAACCTTGTGAAACAGGTGAGCAAGTAACCCATATGATGTTCCCAACCTTATTTAACCGGCGAACCTATCGCGTAGAACTCCAAACCTATTAGACTACTCTTGTTTTAAGGTTTATTATACCTAGTGATTTAAAGTGAATCCCAGGACTGCCCAAGGCATGCCCCGTGAGGGGGTCTCGAGGGCACTAGGAACCAAGACGGGCATGAAACCCGAAGTTCCCTTTCGCAAGGATAATTAGTTTTAGTTGATGTTTACCCATTACCCACGATTCTCCTTTAGTGTTACTCCTTAGTAGCCTAATGACTTATGGTATTATTATCGGAAAGGCGACGGTCTTCCGTCGGACTCCGTTATGCCTATTGTAAAGTGATTTGCACTCTATCACTCGTTGCTATACTTATGATGTCATCAGCACCACCCGGGTTTATTCCAAATTTCCACGACTATCCCATTTTATTCTATCTCCCGGTGGTCTTAGTAGAGTAATCCTACTTCTTCTAGATGTAGCCCCAGACCTAATACCACCCTGCCATTTCCAAGTTATAATACCATCCCCATCGTTCTGTTCATTAACCTAGGGTGGCATTCTCTAGATAAGCATTTACGTATGACTTGTCTATCGAGACTGAATGACTAGGGTGAGATGACATATCTAATGATCCATTGAATGAACTCCCAAATGCATTGTGTTGTGTTTAATCACATGAGATTATTATAAATAGGACACGTCGATTTATTTATTACTTATCATCATCAGAATCTTTCAATTACGGTTAAGGGTAAAATCGTCATTTTCCCGAATACTTATAATTCAAATCTTCAATTTATCAAGTCAAATCTCAAGGGCTCGAATATGTCTCCCTTGAGTTTATATAATATCATTAGGGTTTTATAAATCTTCTAAACCCTAGTTTGAATCATTTTAGAAAATGCTTACGTGTTCACCAAATTATCAAAATAGTCAATTTCATTAAGTGTGGGATTTTTGCTCCCCAAAAATCCCAACTAACCTAGGGTTTTAAATTATACCCTACTGGTCTACTAAATCAGGGGGTGTGCATTCTAACTGCACCCCTTTAGATAAATATCAAAAACTTGCTATTTGCACCCCGAGCCTAAGTAATTCAATTCTTGCATGTGGGTCTTTCCCAACATGACTTGTTCCAATTTCAGAGAAATTTCTACCACTGGTCTATATGGTCCCTAATGGCCAGCCACCAAAATTTGGGGCCATTTGGAGTTAGCTAACTCCAAGAATCACCTAGTTAAGCCCTAGGGGTATTTTGGTAATTTCCCCACATTTTGTTTCCCAATCAAGCCCATTTTTGGGCAGAGCCTGAATATGCCCTAATTATACCTCTGACCAAAATCTCAGGTCAAGGGGGCTTCTGGTTTGGCTTGGGCAGCCATTTGAAATTCTGCAAAATTGCTATTTGCAGCCCAAGTCAAATTTCATTTCTCAAACATGCAAGTGAGATTTCTCATCATGCAGTGAATCAATTTAGCCCAAATTTTAACCATGGGTCTAATATACCCATGAGAGGGTGCCACCAAAATTTGGGGCCATTTGGAGTTAGGAAACTCCAAATATCACATTTATTTACTTTTGGGTATTTTTATAAAAACTATAGCAAAATGTTCCCCAAAAATTCTGATTTTTGGGGAGGGCCTAGATACACCTAAATTAGTATCCTAGCCCAAATTTCAGCCCATTTGGACCAAGGGTTGGGGCTGAGGAATTATTTTAATTTCTGTCCTAGTTAGGGGGCAGTCCTAGCAAAACAGCCCTACAGGGCAGCCTACTGGTCCAAACCCTATAATTTCTGTGGCATTTTAAAGTTAACTCATCTATCTAGCTTTTTCATTCAGGGTCCATCCTAAGGTGGGGCCTCTAAGTACCCTGAAATTGACATGCACAATTATTGTTACATTGTGACAATATTCCACATTATTCATAAAATAATAATACAGGTTTATAATAAAAATCTCTGCACAGATCTTGAAGCCCATCGGACGGCGGCTGTATCTCTTCTTCATGCAGGCATGCATGGCCATCCCGTGCAGGCCACCCTTGCGGGGTGGATTCCGGCCATCGCCGGCGGCGGGGCCTCTGGCCAAGACCTTCCCCGGCCTCACGGTGGTCGGGGCTAGGGCTGGCCGGCGACTGGGCGGCGGAGGGCGGCGGACGGCGGCGGCGCAACCAAGCCGAAAACCCTAAAACCGCCATTTTTAAACCTATTTTCAAGCCTTTTTGATTCCTATGTCGAGCTCGTTTGAGCTCGACTTCTAACCTAGATGATCTAGGATACTAGTACAGTAAGAGGGGAGGGGATACGGACCGGTGGTGGTTGTGGTCGAGGGTGGCGGCGGCTTCCCCTAGCTTGAACATTCCGGCGAGTTCCATGGCTTGCCATGGCTGTAGGTGGCTCCAGCTCTCTCTCTCTCTCTGTCTCAGGGGTAGGAGTGAAGGGAATGAGGGATAGGCTCGGTTTGGGGGTGAGTTAAGAGAGGGGGGCGACTTCACCAAGGAGGGCGATTTCAACAAGGTATGGGGCTCGGGTTGGTGTGTGTGGCCGGCTAGGTGGCTTGGGAGTGGGCCCCACCACTCCAGTTGACTTAATTAGACCCTAATGGTCGGGTTCCAAGGTTGGGGCCAAGGTGGGTGGGTGGTGAGGAGGGGGAGTTGGCTCACCTAATGAAATAGGTTAGGTTGGGTCGGGTTTGGGCTTGGGCTTGACCCAAGGCTGCATGGTGGGTCCTCACACCTCCTAATACCCTTACCTGGTCAGCCAACCCATGGTGGGTTGGTGGGATGAGCCCAAGTGGCCCAAAATAGCTCCTCCACATTTTCTCTCTCCTATTTATCACATTTTCTCTCTCCTAGGTAATTCCCAAAATTACCATTGCATGCCCATATTTTTCTCTTCCATAGGGGGTATAGGGTCACTTTAGGCCCACCTAATGAGTTTGGGTTGATTTGGGTGGACCCAACCTAGTGAAATGGGCTAGGGCACCATTTTCACTATTTAGGTCAACATGTTGACTTGACCCAACATGGGTCAACTAGTTGACCCCATGGCCTACCTTGGGGTCCACTTAGATTGTATTTAGGGTTAGGGCAATGTGGTGGGGTCATGGTGTGGCTAGGGTTTGTATTTAGCCTAGTTTGACCTAGGTTGACTTGGGCCCCATAGTGGGCCCCACATGGTCCAAATCCTCCTCCTAGGGTCAAACCTAGCTAAACCCTAGCATCCACCACATGTCTAACCCAAATCTAAGTCATTTGAAATTTGGGATGTTACAGCTGAGATGTCTCCAATTACTTGAGAAATTGGATGATCTCTTGTTGTTACTAGATCAACAGGGGGTGTTGATGGTTCACCAACCTGTGTTGTTGTGTCCTCTTGTGGAACAACAACTGGTTCTTCAAGAAGATTTTCTTCCTGATGGTGAGCAGCTTCTTCATCTTCACTACTATCATCCTTTTGTGTAACTTGTAATCTGTTCATGTCTTCAGCTAGAGAGTGCACCTGCAAATGTTCTATGGTAGAAGCATTCTTCTCCTTGAAAGACATGTTAGCTTCATCAAAAGTAATATGGACATATTCTTCTATTTTTTGAGTAGTTTTATTATAAACCCTATAGGCTTTACTGATCATGGAGTATCCCAGAAACACTCCTTCATCAGCTTTAGCTTGGAATTTTGCTAGATATTTCTTGTCATTATTATGGATAAAACAAGTGCATCCAAAAACTTTAAAATATCCTATTTTAGGTTTCTTCCCTTTGAGCAATTCATAGGGAGTCTTTCCCTTTAGTTTATGTATCAGGCTTCTATTCAACACATAGTTGGAGGTGTTCACTGCCTCAGCCCAACAGGATAGAGGTAGGTGAGCATCTGCCAATAATGTAGTTACAGATTCAATGAGTGTTCTATTTTTCCTTTCAGCTACCCCATTTTGTTGAGGAGTTCTAGGAGCTGAGAAAGTATGCCTGATCCCTTCACTTTGACAGAACTCTTGCATGAGAAGAGAATCAAACTCTGTCCCATGATCACTTCTGATCAGGGCAATGTGAGTGTTGAACTCAATCTGAATGCATTTGAGAAAATCTGTCAAACACTTAAAGTTATCAGACTTCTTCCTCAGAAAGAATACCCATGTGAATCTTGAGAAGTCATCTACAACTACTAAAGTATAGGACTTCCCTCCTAAGCTTTGTACTGTAATGGGTCCAAAAAGATCCATGTGTAACAGATACAAAATCCTAGGTGAATCACTCTTATTAATTGATTTAAAACTACTTTTAGTTTGCTTGCCTAATTAACAAGCCTTGCAGAGTCCTTCCTTCTTGTAGGGGCCAGAAGGCAGTCCTCTGACAAGGTTGTCCTTGGATAGCCTAGCAATGGTTCTAAGGTTAACATGTCCTAGTCTCTTATGCCATAGAATATTAGGTCTAGATATGGAATTAAACAGGCAAATATCTACCTTAGATGAATGAAAGTCTACTAAGTAAATATTACCTTTCCTGTTACCTGTCAACACAGTTGTGTTGTCTTCTGACTTGACCTTGCATATTTCTTTGTTGAAAGTCACTTGATATCCATCATCACACAGCTGACTAATGCTTATCAGGTTGTGCTTGAGTCCTTCAACATAGGCTACCTTCTTGAAGGTGACTGTCCCAATTTGGACTGCACCATATCCTTTTGTAGTTCCAAAGTTTGAATCACCAAAAATTACTTTGGGTCCAAGCTTGGCTTTAAAGGATGTGAAGTTGTCCTTATTCCCTGTCATGTGCTTTGAGCACCCACTATCCAGATACCATAGCTGGTTTGATGTTGGATAGGTCTTCACCTGCACATAATCAGCTTATATGTTTTTGACCCAGTTAACCTTGGGCCTAGGTTGATAACCCTTAAATTCAGAAATAAAAGACATCCCAGGTTGATCCTTATAACCTTCAGGATGGTATCTCCTAGGAGGTACTATCCATTCAGTATAGGGATTAAAGCATTGGGATGAAGCACTTCTAGGATTGAATTGAGATTTGCCTCTGAAAGAAGGTTCAAAGCTCTGAACTTCGTTCGACGATCGTCGAGCTGGGTTCGACGATCTTGGGTAAAATCGTCGAGCTCCGTTCGAAGATCGACTATGAGGGAGTTCAGAGTTCAGGAAACGTTGAGCTGAGTTCGACGTTTCAGCCTGAGATCGTCGACCTCTATTCGACGATCATCGACCTCTGCTCGACGTTTTCTGTTGAGCTTTCTTTTTATTAGGTAGATCTGAATTTTTCCTAGCTACCTCTACAACACCCTTTCCTTTATCAGAAATAAATTTGATTAGGGTTGTTAATACTATGGGTTGACTAGATGAGGCACCCAAGCCCAGTGTACTATTTAATCTTGAGTTCACTGTGCTTGTGATGTCCATTAATTTGATACTTCTCCCATTAAGGGATTCTTCAAATTGCTTGGCCTTGGATAGTTCACTTTTTAGTGAAGCTATCTGCACCCTATAGCATTCTAACTCTTCAGAGAGTTTGATGTTCTCTGATTTTACAGTGCTATACTCAGATAGTTGTTTTCTGAGGGAAGTGATTTCCTTCTCAGACTCCAATAGATCTAGGCATAGTACTTTAAACTCATGTTTAAAATCCTCAGAACTGAAATCAAATGAATTGATAACCTGATCTTCTTCTAGTTGAGCTTCTGAATCTGATTCTGACTCTTCTGCGTCTGAGTCTGTTTGAGAGGCATTGATAGCCATCATGCAGAATTCCTTTTCATCAGCATCATCCTCATCATCACTGGAGCCGGATGAGGCTTCAGAGTCCTCATCAGTTTCACTCCACGTCTCAGCAACAAATCCCTTCCTTGTATGTTTGTTCTTGCTGAAGGAGGTTTGTCTGAGCTGTTCTTTCTGAAGTCTTTTTCCTTTCTTCTTTCTCTTCTATCATTCTTGTCCTTGTTCTTATTTTCTGGACAGTCAGGCACAATATGGCCTGGTTTCCTGCAACCAAAACATATAATTTCTTTATTGTTATTTGATTTATCATACCTTGGTTTATCATGACCCTTGTATGATCTCTTTCTGAAGTCTTTTCTGGCCATCTTGTAGAATCTTTTGGCCAGTAAACTTAGGAGCTCATCATTTCCTGTAGCTTTTTCTTCAGGCTCCTCTTCTGCAGCTTTGAAGGCTATGGTCTTTTCTTTCCTTGTGACTGGAGAAGTAGCCTTTTGTTCTTCTTCTCTATTTTTAATGAGCAGCTCATAGGATTTGAGCTTGCCCAGGAGAGCTTCAGTGGTAATCTCATTTAGACTTCTGGCATCTTTGATTGGCCAGATTCTTTAATCCCAAGTGCTGGGGAAGCACATTAAGATTTTGTCATTCAGCTCAGTCAATGAGATTTCTTTATCCAAAGTCTTTAACTCATTGACAATCAGACTTAGTCTATTGTACATGTCAGCCACTGATTCAGCTTCTCCCTTTTTGAAGTTCTCATATTGGCTTATCAAATGGGATCTCCTGTCTTTCCTTTCATCAGCAGATCCTGAGACAATTTCAGAGAGCTTGTCCCAAATTCCTTTGGCTGAGTTGCAGTCAGCTACCTTCTGAAATATCTCATCAGACATTGTCTGAGCTAAGATGTTCATGGCCTTTGCATCTGCAGTTTTCCATTTCTTTATGTCTGCATCTGTTCCTGAGGGAGGTGGAACAGTACTTGTACTTGTGGTCTCTGGAGGTGTTGGGCACACTGTCAAAACAGAATTAAGTATATCCTCATCAATAGAATTCATATAAAGTTTAATCCTTGCCTTCCAGAGTGCAAACTTGGAAAGGTTGCACACTGGAGGTCTGGTGCTTGCATAATCTTTGTTCTGTGCCATGTCTATATAAATAGATAGATATAGTGAAAATAACCCTCTTAAGAGATTGATCTTATCAAGGATCTTTTGGTTCAGGTGTTAGCCTGTATGAGCAACCAACCTCCCTCTGATACCAATTGAAAGTGAGATAAAGATCTATCTAAACTCTAGAGGGGGGGGGGTGAATAGAGTATTTTTAAAATAGCTTTACAATTTAAACAAATAAAACAATTAAGATTTAATTTATGTATAGGTGTAAGGTGTCTTACTAGATAAATCAAAACTAAGACAGCAAAAAGAAGAATCACAGCACACAATAAAGAAAGTACTCAAGCAACCAGAAGACACAAGGAACTATAGTGATTCCCCAAAAACCTGGGTACATCCACTCTTCTACCACCCTTGGTAGGAATCCACTCAGGATGAGTTGATCAGGTGTCCTGACACCAATGAGCTTTTGATAAGGTGCTCAAAAACCAAACTAGATTTTTTGATCAGGTGTCTTGCCACCACTGAGTTTTGACAAGGCTCTCAGAACCAAACTTAGAACTTTTGAAGGGAGTTTTGATAACCCTTTTACAGCAGGAAAAGAAAAAGTAAAGAGGTGAGGTTGTCTTCTCTGTTCTCAAATCAAATGTGAGAAGACTAGTGGATTGTTGATAATGTCAAAGCTCCCCCTGAGATGTAGAATGGTTTAGGAGTGAGAGCTTTGCTTCAGGGTGATAGGTCTTCAGAAGCTTCAGATCTCCAGCAGAAGATGATTCCAGCAGATGCTAAAATATTTGGTGTCTGGAGTTCTTGATGTTGAAGCTATGATCACTTTTCAATAAGCCAAAAGGATTGTTCTACTAATTCTTCAGAAGAATGATCACTTGTTGTCTGTCACTGTTAATTTTTTTGTTATTGTGTTATTTTTTGTCTTGTTGACTGAAGACAAAAAGGAGGATCTTATTCTCTGAAAAATTCCTTGTCAAAGATAGTCGTTGGCAGTCATAAATGTCTTCTGTAACAGTCTTGTCTTCTAGAGGAAAGTCCCATATAACATTCCAAAAAGAATTCCTTGAAACTTGCTCCAGAATAAAGAAAAACAACTGGCAGATCTCTTGAAATAAAAGCTGAGAGAATTTGTAAATTATTCCAAAAGCTGACTAAATTTGAATCCACAAAGACGTCAATCTCTCAGGAAAAACGTCGACCTGAGCTCGAAGATCGTCGACCAGAGCTCAGTGATCTGAAGAATAAACTGAGGAGAGATCGTCGACCTGAGCTCAAAGAACGTCGACCAGAGCTCAGCGATCTGAAGAATAAGCTGAGGAGATATCGTCGACCTGAGCTCGAAGAACGTCGACCGAAGCTCGACGACTTTAGCAAAGTTGAGCTCAGAGAGCGTCGAATGGAGTTCGACGTTCCGTCGACCTAAGCTCGACAAAAATTGTCTTTGTCTCAGCTTGAAGTCTGATTCCTTGAATGATCCTGGGGGCAGCTCAAACCTAAATTTTAAGCCCTAGACACATTCTAATGTTGACCTTTAAAATTATACAACTAGGTCAAACTGGTTTCCTAAGACAAACATAGTGATCCTTACCCAAATTAGTAATAGGGTGTTCCAACAAAGGACCTCTGAACGGAGGTGGTATCCGGGAAGTCTGGTACACCGTCAATGTGCCCTGAGTGCACGGGGTCGGCGGCCGTGCGAGCCTCCACCTGTGTTGAACTGTGCTAGGTTATACTTTCACTAGGATTTTTGGATGGTAATGAAGCCACGGAATTGATCGGATTCACTAAGAATGTGCCCTTAGTGCACGGGGTGTTTGGCCGAGCGAGCTTACACCTGTGGTGAAATATACTTATACACTTAATTGTTTAACTGGGCTAATGAAATGCAGGGAAGGAACACCGCCATCCCGAATAAGGGGCGAGGTCATTATAATTTGGTCAGCTTTAGCTGAACGTTGCTTTGTTTACCACCATACAGTGGAATGTTGCTTGCAGGTGCGGCGGAGCCAAGTACCAAATAGCGGGTTGAAGCCCAAGCTGCTGTGCAGGACCTCAAAGGCCAAAGCGAACTGTTACTTTATTTCTGTCATTTGTGGCCAACCTGCGAGCCGATGTCTGAAAAACACTCTGTTGTTAAGTGAACATTTGTAAGGCCATAAGGCCAAGTACTTTTACTTATTGTGGTATTTCTTTCCTAATGTGGTTAGTGGATATTAATGATACATGTTTTATGATATTGGGTTCTTTCAACTACTTAAAAACTTCTGCTAGTTTCTCTGTGTAATACGTTTATGTTTGGGAGAATAATTTCATTCTGTAACCCTTCGGTCTGTCTGTAGTATATGGCGTCGGGACCCGGCCGGACCTACTGTTATATACCATGCGACGGATAGGGGTGTTACAGCCCGCTCGCATTAGACTCTGAACTTAGGCTTAGGAGTGAGGGGCAAGTTGGGTGGCCGCGATGCAAGGGAGCGAATCTCCTACTCCATCCGGGCTCGCTAACCCATCCACGTCATTGGGTGGGCGAGAAAAGCCTGACGTGTGTTTGGACTTTTGGCAGGCCAGCTTCGGAGGGCCATGGCGCGGTCGGGTTGTCTCGGGCCTTCTTCTCTGGGGCTCGCCGATCTTTAGGCCGGGACCGGATTTCCCGGTTCGCCATCGTGCCGAGAACCATTCGTCGACCCGCCAATCCTTTCGTGGCGAGTGCGGTTAGCGCCTTCCCCACCCGGGCCCCCTTCAATGGGACCCACTGATCTCTAGGCCGAAGTCGGCTTTCCTTACTCGCCATCGTGCCGAGATCCCTTTGTCGACCAGCCGATCCATGCGTGGCGAGGGCAGGTAGCGCCTTCGCCGCCCGGGCCCCCTTCCATGGGACCTGCAAATCTCTAGGTCGGAGCCGGCTTTCCTTACTCACCATCGTACTGAGATCCCTTCATCGACCTGCTGATCCACTCGTGGCGAGGGTGGCTAGCGCATTCGCAGCCTGGGCCCCTTCCATAGGACCCGCCGATCTATTCGTAGTTCCCTGCCGAGGTAGAGAATCTTCTCAGAGTTCTGAGACAGAGTACTCCAAGTGACATCCTGCCCCTGCCATCTTGACGTGTGCCTGGCAGCGGGGTCCGCTCGGGGTTTAAGGCAGACTCCTCCAGGTGACATCCAGCCCTGCCAGATTGACGGGAGCCTGGCAGCGGGATCTGCTCGGGGTCTGAGGCAGACTCCTCTGGGTGACATCCAACACTGCCAGCTTGATGGGAGCCTGGCAACGGGATCTGCTCGGGGTCTAAGGAAGACTCTTCCGAGTGACATCCAGCCTTGCCAGCTTGATGGGAGCCTGGTAGCAGGATTTGCTCAGGGTCTGAGGCGGACTCCTCCGAGTGACATCATGTCCTGCCAGCTTGATGGGAGCCTGGCAGCGGGATCTGCTCAGGGTCTTAGGCAGACTCCTCCGAGTGACATCCAGCCCTGCCAGCTTGATGGGAGCCTGGCAACGGGATCTGCTCAGGGTCTGAGGCAGATTCCTCTGAGTGACATCCAACCCTGCCAGCTTGACGGGATCCTGGCAGTGGGATCTGCTCGAGGTCTGAGGTAGACTCCTTTGAGTGACATCCAGCCCTGCCAGCTTGAATGGATCCTAGCAATAGGATCTACTCGGGGTCTGAGGCAGAGTCCTCCGAGTGACATCCAGCCCTGCAAGCTTGATGGGAGCCTTGCAGCGGGATTTGCTCGGGGTCTGACGCAGACTCCTCCGAGTGATATCCAACCCTGCCAGCTTAATGGGAGCCTGGCAGCGGGATCTGCTCGGGGTTTGAGGCAGACTCCTCCGAGTGACATCCAACCCTGCCAGCTTGATGGGAGCCTGGCAGCGGGATCTTCTTGGGGTCTGAGGCGACATTTACATGACTCAGGGAAAAAACGCTTCAAGTCATCACTACTCCAGGTGAGACTTAAGGTCTCGCCTTCCACATTTCGGAGGCGGTACCTTCCTGACTTCAATGCCTCCTATACAATGTATGACCCCTCCCAGTTTGGATTGAGTTTCCCTACGGTGGCTTACCTCCCCGCGGCGTCAACTTTTATTAAGACCAAGTACCCCACCACGAATTGTTTGACCCTAACATGCTTGTCAAAGTATTTGGCCATTCTTCTCTTCGCTTCCTCTTTCCTGATGGTAGAGAGGTCTCGCAACTCCTCAACCATGTCGAGTGAGAGCCGTGGCCCCTCCTCATTCTCGATCCTCCATTCCTCTCTGCCCTTTTCGGCCTCGACTACCCGAGGGGTTCGGACCTCGAACTCTATTGGAAGCACCGCCTCGCACCCATGGGAGAGTTTGAAAGGAGTCTCTCCTGTCATCGTATTGGGTGTGGTTCTAATGGTCTAGAGGACCGAAGGGAGATGCTCCACCCAGCTTCCTCTCAGATTCTCTACCTTCTTTTTGAGGAGGTTAACAATGACCATGTTCGCCACTTCCACCTGCCCGTTGCTCCTGGGGTGAAGAATCGAGGCGAACCTAAGGTCGATCCCGAGCTGTTCACAAAATCTAATGAACTCAGCGCTGGCGAACTGAGGGCCGTTGTCTGTAACAATGGCCTGAGGGAACCAATGACGACAGATAATCTCCCCCCATACAAAGTTCCTGATGACCTGAGAGGTTACCTTGGCCAATGCCTTAACTTCCAACCTCTTAGAGAAATAATCAATCATC
The DNA here is from genome assembly GCA_039513925.1 of Platanthera zijinensis. NCBI lineage: Eukaryota > Viridiplantae > Streptophyta > Magnoliopsida > Asparagales > Orchidaceae > Platanthera > Platanthera zijinensis. The sequence continues at coordinate 79,746,586 of CM077093.1, read as the reverse complement.
ACGAGCAGGAACCTTCTCTGGCCGCTGGCCTGGGGGAAGGGCCCAACCAAGTCCATTCCCCATATTGTGAATGGCCAGGGGGCGATAATACTCCTGAGGCATTGGGCCAGTTGCAGCTGGAGGGGGGCAAACAGTTGGCACTTATGGCACTCCCTCGTGAACTTCGCCACATCTCAACTCATAGTATGCCAAAAAAACCCTTGCCTGACGACCAGTCCTTCCAAGGTTTGACTCCCAGAGTGGCTCCCGCACTCCCTGGAGTGAATTTCTTCCAAGATCCTGGGGACCTCCCTTTCGACCACGCAGCGTGCTAACATCCCTGAGAGGGTCTTCCGGTATAGCTGGCCATCTCGCATGATGTAGTATGTCGACTTGTACTTGAGCCTCTTCCTGTCCATTCCCTCAGGATACTTCCCAGTGGACAAGTATGTTGAGAAGGGATCCATCCACGAGGGGTGTTGTTCCACCTCCATCAGCTCTCCCTCTTCAATGGATGGACGAAAGAGATCTGTGAGGGTACCTCCCACTCGGGGGCCATGCTTTGCTAGTTGATCCACCTGCTCGCTCTCTTCCCTGGGAACGTGTCGGTTAGAGAAAGTCTGGAAGGTGCTGATGAATCCCTTCACCTTTGTCAAGTAGAGCTGCAGGGTCGGCTCCCTTGCTTCGAACTCCCTGTTAATCTGGGAGGCCACCACCATGGAGTCAGTGAGGACCTCCACATCATTCACCCATAGTTCCCTTGCCAAACGTAGACCCGCAATTACGGCTTCGTACTCGGCTTGATTGTTGGTGATGGGTAAATGTATCATCACTATCTGTTTGATCCTCGTTCCCTAGGGGCTTTCCAAGATGACCCCCTCCCCCAAGGGAGTGCCTCCCCGAGGCACCATCCACCATGAACTTCCAAGGAACCGGGCGAGTGAGTTCCTCCTCCGCCACCTCGATCACATAGTCAGCCAGGAAGTCGGCCATGGCCTGGGCCTTGACCGAGAGGCGAGGGATGAAGGAGATGTCGAACTCGCTCAATTCCACCGACCACTTAGCTAGCCTGCCCGAATGTTCCACCCCCTCGAAGATGTTGCGGAGGAGGTGGTCAGTCACTACTTGGATCGAGTGTGCCTGGAAGTAAGGCCAGAGCCTCCGAGCTGAGATGATTAGAGCGAAGGCCAACTTCTCCAGAATAGGGTAGCGGAACTCGGCCTTCCTCAACACCCTGCTCACATAATAGATTGGGAGTTGCTTCTTCCCCTCTTCCCGGACTAAAACAAAGCTCAGGGCCTCCAACCCGACCCCCAGGTACAAGAATTGATCCTCCCCCTCCTTTGGCCCCTGGAGTAAGAGGGCTTGAGTCAGCTGCCTCTTCAAGGCATGGAATGCCTCCTGGCACTCCGAGGTCCATTCAAACTTCCGGCCTCCCCTCAAGGTCTTGAAGAAGAGAGAGCACTTCTCCCCGGCCCGGGAGAGGAACCTGCTCAACCCTGATAGCTTCCCTGTCAATCGCTGCACTTCCTTCGCATTCCGAGGTGACCCCAGCTCCATAATCGCCCGGACCTTCTTAGGATTGGGTTCTACCCTAGCGGGGGTGAGGAGGTGGCCCAGAAATTTGCCCTTGCTTGCCCCGAAGATGCATTTTAAGGGATTCAGCCTCATCTTATACTCGTGCAGCGTGGATAAGGTTTCCTCCAGATCCTGGAGGTGAGATTCGCCATCTCGACACTTGACCATAAGGTCGTCGACATACACTTCCAAGTTCCTCCCCCTTTGCCATCGGAAGACCCTGTCCATCATTTTTTGATAAGTTGCCCCTGAATTCTTTATCCCGAAAGGCATCATTTTATAGCAGTAGCACCCATCCCCGGTGATGAAGGATATATATTTGATTTCGGGAGGGTGCATCCTGATCTAGTGGTAACCTGAAAATGCATACAAAAAACTCATTATAGGGAAACAATGGCTAAGTCAACCAGCGCGTCGATCCGAGGCAAGGGGTAACAATCCTTAGGGCATGATTTATTAAGAAGAGAAAAATCAACACACATGCGCCACCGGCCGTCTCCTTTTTTTACCATTACAACATTGGAGACCCAGCCGGGGTATTGGATATCGGATACAAAACCGGCCTTAAGGAGCTTGACCACCTCTTCTCGAATCGGCTCGGCCAGCCTGTCCGCTATTGGCCTCTTCTTCTGCTGAATGGGGCGAGCCTCCAAATCCAGGTTGAGGTGATGGCATGCCACATCGGCATCGATCCCAGGCATCCCTACAACGCAGTAGGCAAAGATGTCTACATTTTTCTTGATGCACTCCAGCATCTTGCCTTGGGCCTCTGGGGTAAGCCCCCCGCTGATGTGAATCTTTTCCACCTTGCCTCCGAGGGTTAGAACCTCCATCTCTGTTGGGTACATTGGAATATTTGTACCAGATTTGGATAAGTCCCACCTAACTCAATGATATTCATCAATGTGTATTTGATTGTATTTTAAGTTACCATGTGCAGGTTAAGTAATTGCAAAGGAAATGTTCTAAGTACAAGTGTCGATACTTGTAGAAAGCTGTGTCCACATAAGATGACCGATTGTGTCAACACCCAGAGAATCTGTCAACAACAATTATGTCGACACACGGGACTAGTGTCGACACTCATCTAGATTATGTCTACAACAGCTGTGTCGACCCATTCAAGAATTCAGCCAATACAAGAAGCTGTGTCAACACACCGGACTTGTGTCGACACATTCCAGAATTCAACCATGTCAAGAAGCTGTGTTGACACACATGACTTATGTCGACACATCATACAGAAATTGAAAGTCACACTAGTGTCAACTACCTTCACCTATGGGGGGGATAGGTGTCTTGCACAGTCTTTTAGCGGAATTAATATTATACCTGCATAATTAAACAAAACAACACAGCACAAAAATACGCAGGCAGTTATAGTGGTTCCCCGATTCTGGTACGTCCACTTTCCCCCTTCAAACCATCTCCCAACAAGGGACGACTCGGTCACTTCACCAACCGGATTGAAATCCAATCCTCACACTAAGGAAGAAACTCTTCCAACCGAAGGAGTCACCACTCCTCCACCACGGGTTGCACCCAAACCTTACAACGCGGAACCAACGTTCCTTTACAACAAAAGAAATATTAGAATGTATAAAATACAAACTACTTATGGAGCGCTTGGTGTCCCTCTTCGTTCGATATAGCTTTCTCGACGAATACAAAGAGTACACGACCTAAGCGCTCACTTAGAGAGGATCTCCCCGAAATCGGCGGCGGAAAGAAGTGCGGTGGTGGAGCTTTCGGGATCAGCGGCGGCAAGGTTTGCAGCGGTGAGCTTTGTAGATCCAACATTCGTAGCAAAGCTAGCAAGGTCTACCAACGATCACACTTGGATCGATCGTCTCAATCGATTCGAAAAGGGAAGGTGTTCCCGATCTACAAACCAAGAGACAAAGGATCTCAAGATAGACACGTGAGACGCATTGCTTGACTAATCTTTTGTCACTGGGAGATCAAGATGAATCCAAGATAAGCGGTGGTGACTTTCTCCCGAGCGGCGACGGTGTTCCGAGCGGCGACGACGGCGGAAAGAAATCCGCGATGCTTTAGGTCACGATGGCGGCCCGTTTCTTGTTCTCGGTATTGATTGTTCGTGATGTTCGAAATACAACAGTATTTATACAGTAGGTTATACATTATGACCGTTTTGGGCCCTACCAGTAGAAACCATAATTCCGGTTCAAAACAGCGCGTGTATACTTGGTCCGGTCCAGCGAGCCGCATAAATTCGCCTAAGGCAAATTCGGCGATAATCATTTGTGATTCTCGACGAATCGGCGAGAATCACTTATGATTCTCGTCGAATTTTCCATGGAAGCAATTTAGCCAGAGAGCAAGCAATCTGGTGAGGGTGGGAGAGAATCATTTATTCATTCTCGACGAATCGGCGAGAATGCAAAGTCATTCTCGCCGATTCGGCGAGAGTCACTTTAGTGATTATCGCCGATTCTGCCTTAGTAGAATTCTGGACGGCACTGAGACAGCCGGAAGAACTCGGCGAGAATCGGCTAGTGATTCTCGACGATTCGGCGAGAATCGGCTAGTGATTCTCGACGATTCGCGAGAATCGGCTAGTGATTCTCGACGATTCGGCGAGAATCGGCTTGTGATTCTCGACGATTCGGCGAGAATCGGCTAGTGATTCTCGACGATTCGGCGAGAATCACTAGTGATTCTCGTCGAATCGGTGAGAATCACTTAGTGATTCTCGACGAATCTTACTTAGACGAATTTTCGTCTATCTTCCCGTGAGCTGGTCTTTGACCCATTCTTGCTCCTTGTCAGCTCTTGATCTATCACTGCCCTGTACTTGAAAGTAAGTACACCCCAATAGAGAGAGTACACGTAAGCCAACACACTGATCTGCTCAACGAGGGATTACGTTGCGCAGACCCGTGTATATTGACCTACTGCACCCTGAAATTGGTATGTACTTAGCGTGAAATAACTGCAAGCACAATTTGAATACAAATGATCAAATACAATGTCAATTCACCTTAGCCGGTCCAGGGGCTTCTTCAAATCAGGAACATTGTGGATACAATACCCAATAATATCCCCCTATTTGAAGAAGCCTAAACCCTACAAGCTAAGGTGAATATTACGGATGGATGAAAAACATAAACTGAATAATCAGTTGAGAATTAATTTCCATACCATTACCTTTAGAGCATTTGGAGCATACTTTGCGTGAGCACCTTAGCACCTTAGCCGAGAGGGTAATCTCCCCCTTTTCGGCTTCTACAAATCTGAGACTTTAGCACTTGCCACAATGCTCCCCCTCAGTTCTTGCATTTGTGCTAACTCTCTAGTTTCTTGCGGATGCTCCCCCTTGATCCAAGAGCCGGGTGCCTCTGTATTCTTCATTCCTCAAGGTTTAGCATACCCAGTTAAGTTTTGAAGAGACTGAACTTGGCTTCGTCTAGGGGCTTTATAAAAATATCTGCAATCTACTTATCCGTGGGGACATAGCAGAGAGAGATGTCCTTGTTTTCCACATGCTCCCGAATGAAGTGGTAGCGCACTTCAATATGCTTCGTCCTGCTGTGCGATACGGGATTGTTCGCAATGGCTATAGCACTTGAGGAGTCGCAGTACATTGGTACTTCTTTGAACTGAAGGTCATAGTCTGCAAGCTGATTTTTGATCCATAGAAGTTGTGCGCAACAGCTGCCTGCTGAGATGTACTCAAATTCAGCTGTGGAGGTTGCAACACAATTCTGCTTCTTACTATTCCATTAGATAAGCCTTCTTCCAAGGAATTGACACGTCCCGGAAGTGCTTTTCCTATCATCCCTGCTTCCTGCAAAGTCAGCATCTGAAAAGCCTATTAGCTCGACATCATTGTTTCTCGAGTACCACAAGCCAAGATTAGGGGTACCTTTAAGGTATCTTAGAATTAGCTTAGTAGCGACATAGAGAGATTCCTTAGTGTTCACCTAATATCTGGCACAAATGCATGTGGAGAACATAATATCCGGTCTACTAGCAGTAAGGTAGAGCAGGGATCCAATTATGCTTCTGTACTTGGTTTCATCAAAAGGTTTCCCTTTCTCATCTTTGTCCAGAGACATAGTGGATCCCATTGGAGTCCTCATAGAGGTTGCACTCTCCATTCCGAATATCTTGAGGAGTTCATTTGTGAACTTCGTCTGAGAGATGAAAATCCCATCCTAAGACTGTTTCACTTGAAGTCCCAAGAAATACTTTAGCTCTCCCATACTATTCATTTCAAACTTCCCTTGCATAAGTTTGGAAAACTTCTTGCAAAAGTTGTTATCCGTTGACCCGAATATTATGTCATCGACATATATTTGCACCAGCAAAATCTTTCCTTTGACTTCCCTAAGAAACAATGTCTTGTCTATTTTTCCTGCAGAGAACTTGTTCTCAAGGAGAAAGCTAGACAGAGTCTCATACCAAGCTCGAGGAGCTTGCTTTAAGCCATGTAAAACTTTATTAAGAAAATAAACATGATTGGGATAAGTAAGTTTAACAAAACCTGGAGGTTGTGCAACATATAATTCCTCTTTCAGGTTTCCATTTAAGAATGCCGACTTCACGTCCATCTGATAGACTATGAATCCTTTGTGAGAGGCATATGCCAGAAACAATCTGATCGCCTTGAGCCTTGCCACTAGTGCAAAGGTCTGGTCGAAGTCAATCCCCTCCTCCTGTCTGTAACCTTGAGCTACAAGCCTGGCCTTGTTCTTTATGATAACACCGTGTTCATCCAGTTTATTTCTGAAGATCCACTTGGTGCCGATCACATTCTGGTTCTTTGGTCTGGGAATAAGCGTCCAGACATTGCATCTTTCAAATTGATGCAGTTCATCTTGCATGGCCAATATCCAAGATGCATCCTTATTCGCTTCGTCGAACTTCTTTGGCTCAACCTGTGATAGAAAGCTAAAATGAAGAATCTCGTTAATTATACCTCGGCGAGTTCTGACACCGTCACGGGGATCTCCGATGATTTGATTTCTGGGATGATCCCTCACGTGACGAAGCTCTAGCAGTCTGGCATCTGGAGCTCTAACATTTTCTGGGGCTCCTTCCTCTTCAGGGAGGACAACTCCATTCTGACCGTCATCATCTCTGGTAGGTGTTGTGGTGGAGACTTTGACATACTTGGGAGTTGCATCTTTAGCGGTCTCATCGAGACTAAGATGTTCAATTCTTGTACCTGCATCTTCAAGAAGACCAATGGAAGAATTGCTGTTAAGCAAGCTTCCTTCATCAAATACCACATTTATGGATTCCTCTACCACTTGGGTTTTCTTATTGAAAACCTTATATGCCCAGCTATGGCTACTATAGCCCATAAATATGCCTTGGAAGCATTTTTCACCAAACATAGTACGCGGGTACTTCCCGTTATTTAGTACATAGCATCTGCAGCCAAAGATCCTAAAATAGGACATGGTTGGTTTCCTTCCTTTCAGTAGCTCATAAGGCGTCTTACGATGGCTCTTGTAGATCAAGGCCCGGTTTTGTACATGACAAGCTGTGTTGACAGCCTCTACCCAAAAGTATTCTGGGAGAGAAGCGTCATTCAACATTATCGTGCAAGCTTTAATGAGTGTTCTATTTCTCCTCTCCGCAACTCCATTCTGCTGAGGAGTGCGCGGGGAGGAAAACTCATGAAAGATACCAAGTTCTTCACAGAACTCTGTCATAGCACCAGACTCGAACTTTGTTCCATGGTCACTTCTAATTTTTACTACCGAGAAGTTAAGTTCGTTCTGAATCTGCTTGACAAAACGAGTGAAGATGTCAAACGTATCAGACTTGCGTTTTAAGAAGAACACCAAAGTAAACCGAGAGTGATCATCAACAATCACTAGCGTATATGACTTTCATCCCAAGCTATGAACTTTCATTGGACCAAACAAGTCCATATGCAGAAGATAAAGTCATCTAGAGGAGTCTTTGTTTGCAATGCCCTTAAAGGTAGCCCGAGTCTGTTTGCCCTTCTGGCATGCAGGACAGGGGCTATCTTTGATGCACTTAATGATGGGAGCATCCCTTACTAAGTTTTTAGAAAACAACATACTAATTGTATTGAAATTAATATGTGCCAATCTCTTATGCCATTGTTCACAAAGAGATGCACTATCTGTTGTTACTAGGCATACGGGGGTAGATGAATCTAAACTAAGAAAATCTAAACAGAAGATGTTTCTGCTCCTGATGCCTGTTAATACCGCCTCTGAAGAGGCACACGATATTATCGGGCATTTATCCTTGCATGAACTTAACGTCATAACCTTTATCACATAACTGACTTACACTGATCAGGTTATGATTTAACCCTTCAATATAAGCCACGTCGGTGATAGAAGTTATACCATTGGAAATCATACCATAACCCCTGGTGACTCCTCGATCTGATCCCCCAAAGATGACTTTGGTTCCATTCTCGACTGGAGAGTAATCACGCAACAGGCTTCTTGTCCCTGTCATATGCCAGGAGCATCCACTGTCCAAGTACCAAATAGGAGTTTTGGTGGCCTTTGGACATACCTGCAAAACAAAATTAATTTCCCTTAGGAACCCAATCGAACTTGGGTCCTCGATTACTCGTTAGCATACTCCCCCTCGGATGGTTAGCCCTACGAGAGGTCGGCCTCGCATTGCCAACTTGAGGAGTCTCGTTATTCCTCAGATTAAACCAGTAATCCATGGCAAAGTGACCAACTTTGCCACAGCACCAGCAGTCAAATCGGTTATACTTTCTCCTAGGCACCTGCTTCACCCTTGGAACGGAAGGTCCAACCGGGGCCTTGGACCTAGAGGTTGAGGCATATTGATGACAACAGTCGCATGATTTCTTCACCTCCTGGTTTCTCACTGTAACAGGCTTGGCCTTTGGTTCCTTCTTCCTATTATGGCTGCTAGAGAAGTGGCCATAATCCTCCACTTGGATTTCCTCATAAGGTGCCTTGAAGACACTCTCGCCAAAGTTGCGGGGGAAGGCCCAACCATCATACCGACTCTTGGGCTTTTCAACCGAGGGCCGGAAGAAGTGTCCATAGGTTGACTCAAAGTCCTATTCATTGAAGGGAAAGCCAGGCTTCCTGAATACAACAGGGTTGAGTGGGGCCTTTCCATTTTCTGCAGCAGAGGCCTTCTTAGCAGCCTTATTTTTCCTCTGCTTTTTGTTTCTCCTGGAGGATTTTCCAGGCACACCCACATGCCCCAAGCCAGCCCCCTTAGCCTGAGCAGAGAAGGTATCAACCAGTGGAAGAACAGTGTTTGGCATAGAGAAGATTTGGACAATCTTCCTTTTTGTCGCAAATTGTTCTTCCAACTTATTGATTTCTTCCTATTTAAGGTCAAGGAGACTTAGATGCTCTGAGTGCTTAGAGATCAGGTCCAGATGCTCCTGTCGGAGAGAAATCAAGCTAGTGATCTCTTCCCTTAGGGAGACACCCTCGACCTTAAGGAATTTGACTTCCTTTTTCTGAGCCCTCAATCTCTTGCGGCATTTCTCAAAGGTGTTGAGCAGAAGCTCATACTTTTCGAGGAGCTCAGCTTCTCGGGCAGATGGGCTGTCCTCGAGATCATCATCAGGAGACTCATAGTCAGAGTAAGAGAGGGGGGTACGAGCCTTTTCCTTCCCAGTGAATGGGGGGCATTCTCCTTCTGAGTCAGAGCGACCCACCAGCCTGAAGTAGGCTTCCTCATCATCACTAGAGTCTGAGGAATCAGACTCACTAAGTTTCTTTTACTTTTTGGTGATGTAGCTCCTCTCCTTATTTTTATCTCTAGAGGTTCTGTGCTCTTCTCCCTTCCCCTCCTCTCTCTTTCCTTGATGGAAGTCAGCCACGACGTGACCTGGCTTATTGCACCGAAAACAAATGATGTCAGTATGACGATGTTTGTTCGGTTTTGATTCATACCTGTCAGAAGAATAATTCTTCTTCTCATTTCTAGAGGAGGAGCCGTCTCTCTTTCTTTGATTCCTCATCTTGAGGAACTTTTTGAATTCTCGGGTGATGACGGATAAGTCTTCTTCAGACAGCTCTGAGCCGGAGGAGCATGGCTCGGAGTCTTCCTCATCCTTTTTCAACGAACGGGACGAGGCAGCACCCTTGACTTTCCTAGAGTGAATGGCTTTTAGGGCCACAGTCCTTTCTTTTGTTGTGGCTTTCTCGACTTCTTGTTCTTCTTTCCTCGTGTTCAGCTGAAGCTCATAGGACATAAGCTTCCCAAATAGTATCTGAGGATCAGTTTCTGCTAATTTACCAAACTCTCGGATGGCGCAGATCTTCGTGTCCCATTCCTTAGTAAGGGACCTAAGGAATTTATCATTCAGTTCACCATCAGTGAACACTCTTCCATATCCCTTTAGGGCATTGACAATCTTGAGGAAATTCTCGAAGGTAACTCCGATCTCTTCCTTGGGCCTTGCCAGAAGGCCTCATATTTCTGGTTCACGAGGGATCTCCGATAATCCCTCACTTCATCTGTGCCCTCCATCAGAATAATCAGGCTGTGCCAGATAACCTTGCCTGTCCTATAGTTGCAGAAGTTCTACATCATGGAGTCATCGACTGCGCTGACTAGAATGTTCTGTGCTTTCTTGTCAAGTCCGACCAGCACCATCTCGTCCTTATCCATTTCAGAAAGCTTCTTTGGCACCATTTTGGTAGGATCAATGGTGGAGGCCTTAGTGGGAATATAAGTTCCCTCCTCCACGATCATGAAGAGTCGAGGGTCGACTGCTTCCATGTAAAATATAATCCTTTCCTTCCAGATAGGAAAGTTTAGTCTAGTGCATACTGGGATCTTGCCTGAGTACTTGAGTCCGTCCATGGTAGATATCTGCCTTCTTCTTGACACTAGTGGCAGGAACTTACTCAAGGTGTTAACCTTTTGATGAATAACCTCCCTCTAATACCACTTGAAAGTCACACTAGTGTTAACTACCTTCACCTATGGGGGGGGGGGGAATAGGTGTCTTGCATAGTCTTTTAGCGGAATTAATATTATACTTGCACAATTAAAAAAAACAACACAGCACAAAAATACGCAGGCAGTTATAGTGGTTCCCCGATTTGGGTACGTCCACTTTCCCCCTTAGACCTATCTCCCAACAAGGGACGACTCGGTCACTTCACCAACCGGATTGAAATCCAATCCTCACACTAAGGAAGAAACTCTTCCAACCGAAGGAGTCACCACTCCTCCACCACAGGTTGCACCCTACCCTTACAACGTGGAACCAACGTTCCTTTACAACAAAAGAAATATTAGAATGTATAAAATACAAACTACTTATGGAGCGCTTGGTGTCCCTCTTCGTTCGATGTAGCTTTCTCGACGATTATGTAGCTCACTTAGAGAGGATCTCCCCGAAATCGGCGGCGGCAAGAAGTGCGGCGGCGGAGCTTTCGGGATCGGCGGCAGCAAGGTTTGCGGCGGCAAGATTTGTAGATCCAAACTTCGTAGCAAAGCTACCAAGGTCCACCAATGATCACACTTCGATCGATCGTCTCAATCGATTCGGAAAGGGAAGGTGTTCCCGATCTACAAACCAAGAGACAAAGGATCTCAAGACAAGATAGACACGTGAGACGCGTTGCTTGACTAAGCTTCTGTCACCGGGAGATCAAGATGAATCCAAGATCAGCGGTGGTGACTTTCTCCCGAGCGGCGAGGGTGTTCCGAGCGGCGACGGCGACGGAAAGAAATCCGCGATGCTTTAGGTCACGATGGCGGCCCATTTCTTGTTCTCGGTATTGATTGTTCGTGATGTTCGAAATACAATAGTATTTATATAGTAGGTCATAAATTATGACCGTTGTGGGCCCTACAAGTAGAAACCCTAAGTCCGGTTCAAAATAGCGCGTGTATACTTGTTCCGGTCCAGCGAGCCGCAGAAATTCGCCTAAAAAAATTCGGCGAGAATCATTTGTGATTCTCTACGAATCGGCGAGAATCACTTATGACTCTCATCGAATTATCCTTGGAAGCAATTTAGCCAAAGAGCAAGCCATCCGGTGAGGGTCGGTGAGAATCATTTATTCATTCTCGACGAATTAGCGAGAATGCAAAGTCATTCTCGCCGATTCGGCGAGAATCACTTTAGTGATTCTCGCCGATTCTGCCTTAGCAGAATTCTGGACGGCGCTGAGACAACCGGAAGCATTCGGAGAGAATCGGCTAGTGATTCTCGTCGAATCGGCGAGAATCACTAGTGATTCTCGTCGAATCGGCGAGAATCACTAGTGATTCTCGTCGAATCGGCGAGAATCACTTAGTGATTCTCGTCGAATCTTACTTAGACGAATTTTCGTCTATCTTCCCGTGAGCTGGTCTTTGACCCATTCTTGCTCCTTGTCAGCTCTTGATCTATCACTCCCCTGTACTTGAAAGTAAGTACACCCCAATAGAGAGAGTACACGTAAGCCAACACACTGATCTTCTCAATGAGGGATTACGTTGCGCAGACCCGTGTATATTGACCTACTGCACCCTGACATTGGTGCGTACTTAGCGTGAAATAACTGCAAGCACAACTTGAAGACAAATGATCCAATACAATGTCAATTCACCTTAGCTGGTCTAGGGGCTTCTTCAAATCAGGTACATTGTGCATACAATACCCAACAAAAATCATGTCAAGTAGCTTTGTCGAGACTATGGGAGTTGTGTCGACACTATGGAGCTGTGTCAACTACACCAGGGATTGTGTCAAAACATAAACTTGTTTGTGTCGACACATATGGAGAAATTACTCGACGCTCTGCTTACTAAGACCATGATTCAAAGGATGACTGGTGACTTAAAAGGTGTCATATTCAACAATGTTGTTACAAGTATCAGAGTTGTTGGAAGTCTGTTATGAACCGGATCAGCCGGTAACCTTGGAGAAAGCCTATATAAGGACAGGAACTATCTCCCAAATAAGTGAGAGAAGCAGTAGAGAAACAAGAGAGAACTGTTTTGAAAATAGAAAGGGCAGAAAGCTGGAAGTATCCAAGTAAAGAAAGAAACAATCTCCAGTGTGTCTCTAAGTGCAAATCAAGATCAAATTTGCAAGGAGAATTCAGATTAAATTTTGAAGTAAAAGTGGAAGATGATTATAGATCAACTTCAAGTGGTTCAATCTTACTTTGTTCAGATTCAACAAGCTTTGAAGAAAGCTAAGACAGATTGAACCAGAGGCTGTCAGATCAATCAAGAACTGACCAAGAAATCTGCAACCTTTGTTCTGTTTGCTTGGGTGAAGATTCTCTACATCTTATTTTCATTGTTTTGTAGGATCTAATATAGATCTGAGTTGTAGGCCTAGGGAAAGGCTGAGGTAAGGCTGTCTGTCTGAGGTAGGAGAGGTGTCTCTCTGAGTTGTAAGCCTAAATCTGTTGGGTCTGGTGTTCCTTCACTTGACCCGTGGCGCTTTGCCACTTATTTAAGAAATTAAGTAGCGCCCTCTCCAATAGTCCGGGCTTTTGGTGTAGTTAGGTATGCGCTTGATCCTTCAATTGGTATCAGAGGGAGGTTACGGGTTCAAGACCGGGAAGCGCTATTAAATCCTTAATTTTCCCTTCTACCTATGATGGTCCGGCGGGTGAGGAAACCGTGGACATGTGGTAACCCCACCTCTGAGCCGTGTGGGCCATATGGTAACCCCACCTCTGAGCCGACGGGTTGTGCTGGACGCCGGGGGGGATTGGTTGGTCCGGCATTCCTTCACTTTACCCGTGGCACTTTGCTACTTATTTAAGAAATTAAGTAGCGCCCTCTCCAACAGTCCGGGCTTTTGGTGCAGTTGGGTATGCGCTTGATCCAAAATCTATAAAGGCTGAGGTAGGACAAGGGCCTAAGGTAGGAGTGTAATTAACTCTGAGTTTTAGGAACCTTCTTTGGGTTCTGAGTTGTAATATCAGAGGATCTGAGAAAAAGGAAAGAGGAGTTAGGCTGAATCTAGTGTACTACAAGATAGGCGGAGGGGGAGAGTGTATGTACCCATCATTTGGGGAACCACTATAAATATGTGTGCATTCTGTGATTGGCTGTGATTGTTTCATTACTGTGTTGTGATAGTTACTAGGAATATAGTCTTACTTGCATAAGTTTTCTGCCTATGTATTAAAAAGAAAAGAAACCTATTCACCCCCCTCTAGGTATTTAGGATATCTTGAATCCAATTCTTTCAAGTGGTATCAAAGCGAGGTTGCTCAAAATTAGACTTAACAATCTGAGCTGATCTCCAAGGCATAAGTAAGATTAGTTAAAATGGGTTCAGGAGAGAATCACAAGGAACTTGGATCATTGAAGCTACCCATATATAGGAAAGAAATTTTTGGTATTTGGAAGGTGAGGATCAGATTGTTCATGGAAGCATCTGATCCAAGAATCTATATTACAGTTCAAGAAGGGCCATTTATTCTAATGAAGATCTCAGTTCTTGATGCAAATCTCAAACACTAAAAGAATATTCTGAAATGACCAAGGATGAGATCATTTTAGCTACCATGGATAAGAGAGCACAGAATATAATAGTCAGTGCTATAGATGACTCAACCTTCCAAAATTTGTTTCACTGTAAGACCTCTAAATAAATGTGGGACACCTTTATTGTCTACATGGAGGGATAAGAAGAAGTGAGACAAGAGAGGAAATCTATGCTTAATCAAGAATATGAAAGTAATAGACAAGGAAAGACTAACAGTATTATTGAGTGTTACAAGAAGAGCTTCAGAATTATTAATGAACTAATGTCATATGGAAGAGTTTTCAGCACATATGAACTAAATGATAAATTTCTTAGATCCCTAACCAAGGACTGGGACACCAAGATATGTGCAATCAGGGAGGTAACCAGACTTGCAGAAATCTCTCCTCCTATTCTATTTGGAAAACTACTGTCATATGAAATACAGCTTATGGTCAGAAAAGAGGAAGAGAAAAACAATAAGGGTGAAAACAGAGAAAAGTCTGTGGCCTTCAAGGCTGAATCCACAAGAACAGTCAGGAGGATATCTCCATCTTCTCCTAAGAAAGTTGCTGAAGTTATCTCAGAAAGTTCTGACAATCACACATCAGACAGTCATAATTCTGATGAGGACTTTGCTGCTTTCACAAGGCAATTTCAAAGATTCTTGAAGAAAAAACAGTGGAAATCCCAGCCATCCTCTTCAAAGTCCAAGGATGATTATTATCAGAAAAGGAAATCATCTAGAAAGGACAGGTATGGCACTAAACCTAGCAAATCAACTTCTAATAAGATTCTTTGCTATTGTTTCAACAGACATGGACATATAGTTGATGAATGTCCTGATAAAAGAAAGGAATCTTCTGACAAAAAGAAACATCAATACAAGAACAAGAAGGAAAAGTTCTTTGTTGCTAAGAAATAAAAAACTGGACAGATTCCTCAACATCAGATTCTGAAGCTAAAGCTGAAGCATACATTGGTTTGTTTACAACTGAAGAGGATTCAAAAGAGACCGAGTTCTTGCAAATGCTAGAATCTATAAACAAGAATGAAGATAATCATTGCAAAGGGCTGATGTCCATGACTGATGAAGATCACTGTCAGGATCAGCTTGGCCACAGTAAGGTAAATAGCCTATCTGCAGATTCAGATTATTACACTGGATCAAAATCAGAAGCATCAGCATCAAAAGATGTGGATGGATCGAAATTTCAAAGAGATGTTCATCAACTCATTGATGAATATAGTGACTTGCTGCATGCACTTAAGAGAAGCAGAAACCTTGTTAAAAATCTGACTAAGGAAATTGCTGCTCTTAAGCTCATTGTATCTGATTCAGAAAAAGTGATGAATCAGAAGATGAATGAGATTGCCAAGCTGAAAAATATTACATTTATTCAGATGGGTACAATTACATTCAAGAATGATCAAATCAAAAGTCTGGAAGTGAGACTTCAGAAAGAGAAGGATCTGGTGGCTAGATTCTCTAGGCCAAAATTAGTTTTACCCTTGATTGATAACTTCATTCCTCAAAAGGGTAACACAGGTTTGGGATTTATGGGAAATGCAAGGGATGCAAATTCCACAAGAAAAGGCAAAGCCCAAGTTCAGTCTTTTGCTTTCAAGCCTCCTGTTTTATTTAGGAAAGTTGTGAAGCAAACAAACAGATTTGATTATGATATCACACATGGTCATCATGAGTCATCATTGGTTGATGCTCCAGCCCCATCTATCAAGAAAAGGTCCAACCAATCTACAGTTTTAAAGACTGCTGATAGCAATGCTGTTAAAACTTTATTGAAAAAAGATATAATAGATTTGAGTGCTGCTGTTGTAGTAAGGTGGGCCATTTTGCCATAGACTGTTTGTACAATACAACTGTCAGGAAGAATGTCAGATTACCTGTCAGTAAGTCTGCTAGTAAGTTTGACAGGTTTTAGACTAACCTGAACCTTGGACCCAATAACCATTGGGGTTCTAAGGTTAATTAATTCATTTGATGTAGGTAAGTTCAAGTGGCCAAACTCCAATATGGTACTTGGACAGTGGATGTTCCAGGCACATGACTGGAACTAGAAGAATGTTGAATGACTACACACTTATAGAGAATGGACCCAAAGTAATCTTTGGTGGATCTGAAAAAGGAGTCATCAAAGGGTTTGGTAACATTTCTAACAATTCTATTACTATCACCCAAGTAGCTTATGTGAAGGGTTTAAAACACAACCTGATAAGCATAAGCCAATTGAGTGATCCCTGTTATGACACTTCATTTATTAAGAATGGATGTCAGATTAAAAGGACAAGTGATTAGAAGATTATTTTGTCTGGTTATAGGAAAGGAAATGTTTATTGTCTAGACTTAGTAAGTAAGGGAAATGATTTTCCTATTTATCTTGTTACTGATGAGAAAGACTCTCATTATATAAAATGGCACAAGAGGCTAGCTCATCTTAACTATAACATTATTGGACAGCTCTTTAGTAAAGAGTTTGTGAGGAATGGTCCTCGAATTAAGTGTATTAGGGATGGCATATGCTCAGCTTGTCAAAAAAGCAAGCAGACCAAATCCTCCTTTCACAGTCTTGATACCAAAGACTCAGTGAGGTGTTTGTAACTTTTACATATGGATCTATTTGGTCCTATGTCAGTTCATAATCTAGGTAGGAAGGTCTATACCTTTATGGTTGTGGATGACTATTCTAGATTCACATGGGTTTTCTTCTTGAGACAGAAATCTGAAACTCCAACAATCTTCCACAATTTTGTTAAACAAATTCAGAATGAACTTAATAATTCAGTGGTCAAAATCACAAGTGATCATGGAACTGAATTTCAGTCTGAAAGTATGACAAACTTGTGTGAAGAATATGGGATTCATCAAGAATTTTCTTCACCCAGAACTCCTTAGCAAAATGGTATTGCTGAAAGAAAGAAAAGGACACTAATTGAGGCTGGAAGAACACTGTTAAGTGGTACTTCTCTCCCGAAATATTTCTGGGCTGAGGCAGTAAATACTGCATGCCATGTTCTCAATAGAGCATCCATAACCAAAAGCCTGAAGAAGACACCCTATGAGATTATGAAAGGTAGAAAACCCAATATATCCTATTTTAGGATCTTTGGTAGCAAGTGCTATGTACTTAACAATGGAAAGACATACTTAACTAAGTTTGCTGCGAAATCCCATGATGGGATAATTGTTGGGTACAACAACATGAGTAAGGCATACAGGGTCTACAACTTGACTACACAAGTTATAGAAGAATCAGTTCATATAGTGTTTGATGAATCTAAGATTATTAACTGTGAGTTGTCTAGCAAGTCTTGTAGCTCTACAAGTTTAAAAGAAAAACTGGACATGCTAACCATTAGAGAAGATCAGACTATAAGACAGAATGAAGAAAGTGATGGCTGCTGTCCAGGAGGAGTACAAGACCCACTAGATGCTGATGAAGACCATAAAGTATAGTATGATGGGGAGATTGAAGATGCTCAACCTGTAGACAGATTGCCACCAGCTATTAGACACTTGAAAGATCATCCAGCACATCAAATTATTGGTGATCCTAGACATGGTGTTCAAACTAGAAGCAGGAACATGAACATAGTACTATATTCAAGTTTCTTGTCTCAGTTTGAACCCAAGAAATTTGAAGAAGCCATACAAGACTCAAACTGGATTGATGCAATGCAAGAGGAGCTGTATCAGTTCAAGAGATGCAAAGTATGGGAGCTTGTTCCAAAACCAAAGAATCACAATGTGATTGAAACTAACTGGCTCTACAGAAATAAACTAGATAAAAATGGTATCATAGTCAAGAACAAAGCCTCACTGATTGCCAAAGGATATAGGCAGGAAGGAGGAATAGACTTTGATAAGATATTTGCTCTAGTGGCAAGATTGGAAGCAATAAGGTTGTTCCTTGCCTATGCAGCTTATCAAAGGTTCAAGGTATTTCAGATGGATGTAAAGTCAGCAATTCTAAATGGTGACCTAAAAGAGGAAGTCTATGTTAAACAACCCTCAGGTTTTGTAGATCCTCTTTATCCTAAGTATGTTTACAGGTTGAATAAAGCCCTATATGGACTGAAACAAGCCCCTAGGGCTTGGTATGAAACATTGTCTACTTTCCTCATTGAGAACAAATTTTCAAAGGGGAAAATAGACAAGACTCTATTTCTTAAGGAATCTAAAGGCAAGATTATACTAGTACAGATATATGTTGATGATATTATATTTGGATCAACAGAAAACAACCTTTGCAGGATGTTTGCAAAACTTATGCAAGGGAAGTTTGAAATGAGCAGTATGGGTGAACTGAAATTTTTCTTGGGACTCCAAGTTAGACAGACTAATGATGGATTATCCATATCCCAGTCTAAGTTCACCAAAGATTTAATTAAGAAGTTCGGTATGGAGTCATCCTCCACCATGAGAACTCTAATGGGGACAAGTATGCCTATAGGCAAAGATGATGCAAGAAAACCTGTAGATGAGTCTATGTATAGAAGGATAATTGGCTCCATTTTATACTTAACTGCTAGTAGACCAGACATCATGTATGTTATATGTGTCTGTGCTAGGTACCAGGCAAGCCCTAAAGAATCTCACTATACTGTTGTTAAAAGGATCTTGAGATATCTTAAGGAAACACCTAATCTTGGGCTTTGGTACCCTAAGAATAGAGATTTTCTACTAACAGGGTATTCAGATACAGATTTTGCAGGTTGAAAAGAAGATAGTAAAAGTAAAACTGGCACATGTCAGTTCCTAGGAGGTAGATTGGTGTCATGGAGCAGTAAGAAACAGACTAGTGTGGAAATTTCTACTACTGAGTCAGAATATGTTGCTGCAAGCAGCTGCTGTGCTCAGCTATTGTGGATTCAACCTCAACTTGAAGACTATGGACTCAAGGTAAGAAGAACTCCATTGTTTTGTGATTCTACAAGTGCAATATCTATTGCAAAAAATCCTATTTCACACAGCAGAACTAAACATATAGAAATTAGATTTCATTTCATTAGAAATCATGTTGAAAAAGAAGATATATGTTTAGAATTTGTTAATACAAATTATTAACTTGCTAACATTTTCACCAAACCTCTAAATGAAACCAAATTCAATAATTTCAAAATTTAATTAGGAATGATGAACATAGAGTAGACTGTCAAAATTGACTAAGTAATTATGTGTCGACACTTTCAGGAAGTTGTGTCAACACATTCAGTAAGTGGTGTCGACACTTAGAATTGGTGTCGACACTTAGAATTTCTGGCGTATAGAAATTGTGTCGACACTAAGGATGGTGTCGACACTCAGACATTAGTATCGACTAGTTAGGTTAGATGTGTAGACACATCATTGTCTGAGTCGACTCACATTAGTTAATGTCGTTGTCGAGACCTTAGAAGTATGTGTCGACACAGTTGTAATTGTGTCGACACATTATGTTTCTTTAATCCCGTCTCTTCACCTTCTATTTAGAAACATATAGATAGGACGAAACCAAATTCTGTCGACACACTTTCCATATTCTCGAGACCAAATCCATGTGTTAACACGTTCTTCTTCGTCCAAATTCCAACTCTCTTTCACTTCCAATGGCGCCAAAACATGACGACAACATTAACGAGGGTTATGAACTCATACGTAACGCATTTGATGACGCAGATCAAGAAATCCAAACGGTGATTACCCTAATTACTGAAAATGGACTGGAGTATCTTGTGTCAGAACCCACAAAGATCTGGAAAAAGGAGGTTCTTGAGTCCTATGCTACTGTAACTTTTGATTCAATTGCAATGAAGATAAAGTCCTCTGTTCAAGGAACAAAGTTTAAACTCACCTTGAAAAGATTACGCAAGACTCTCCACCTGCAGCAAGTTCAAGAAGAAGATGAAGTCCAAACTTCTAATACCAAGGAAGCGCTCCAATGGTGTGGACTGAATCCCACCACTAAAATGGGATCTTCTATAAACCGGAAAGGGATGAACACCCACGGAAAATTTCTTTCAGAGATAATCGGCAAGGTTATCTTGTGTAAGACTTGAGGGCATGATAAGATCTCCACCTACATGTTCAGCCTTATGAACAGAATCATCTTCAAAATGAAGGCCAACTGGTCATCAGTTATCTTCAAAAGGATAAAGGAAAGCATCAAGAAACCAAATCTAGGGAATATTAAGTCTATATCTTGCAGAGACGATACCTGCAGTGATGCAACAGTGTGTAGGTTCTAAGATCAATTATATGAGAAGAATGGATTTGAGAATTCTCTCCAGATGGGAAAGGGTGCTAACAAAGGACATTCCTACATCATCTAATTCACTACCTAAGAAAAAGCAGAAATAAACCCCTCATACACCTGAATCCTCTAGTGATTCATAAGAACTAGTGACTTTCAGCTCAGATGAAGAACACCTAGAGGATGATCCAGCCAATACAGATGGTGGTAGGGTGCAGGAAGAACCAGTACCTGAAGACACCATCCTCCTAGATCCATCTAAGGGGGAGCATCATCCTGTACCAAGGGTCACTCAGCTAGAGAGTGAACTAGCCACTGCCATAACACTTGAGGTAATAAGTGATCTTAATCAAATAGCTAGAAAAATTAAGTCTAATACACTAACTATGAATGTAATTGATGTTGAACAGACAAACTAAGACAACATCCAAGCACTGAATCAAGTCCTGATAAACACTTCAGCACTTACTGTTATTCCATCCACTACTCCAATAACTAATACTCCATCTGTCAACAGTCCAACAGAATTCAACATTGACATGCTATTTTCTGAGAATCAGGAAGTTAGGCCTGAAGGGGAGCTTCCAAGGACTGAGGGGGAGCTTACTAGGACTGAGGGGGAGCCTCCTATGACTAAGAAGGAGCTGCCTTCTAGTCCAAAAGAGACAGTTGACATAGCAAGCTCATCAGCATCTGATGATGAAGAAGCAACCCAAGAGAAGAGGAAAAAACTAATGATGGTTAAGAAAATGAGCCAAAGTTATAAGAAGGCTTTGCAAACTGTTACCCAATCACAAGCCCCAGATGTTGACGACAATTCACTCCTGGTGGCACTATAAATTAAGTTGGATGAACAAAGAACTGCAATGGAAAAGTATGTGGATGCACTACAAATTAAGTTGGATGAACAAAGAACTGCAATGGAAAAGTATATGGATGAAAGCCACAAGGATCTACAGTTTACCATGGCTCAAGACATCAAATCCATCAGATTTGAAGTCAATCTAAATAAAAAAGAAATGACATATTATTTTCATAAGGGAGGCATTGCTTAGTCTGTCTAGCAAAACAGCAACAGGAAGCCAAAATACAGATAGATGATATAGCCATCAAGCAAGGATATATTCTGGAAAATCAGCTCAGGATGAATGAAAATCTCACTCAGTCACATGATGAGATTCTTACTGAATTAGAGAACACAGTCACAGCTTATACAACAAAAAAGGAAAAAAAGAAAAATCAGACTTTGATCAGAAACTACAGGCAGACTTAGCCTCAATTACAACTGCTATTCAGAAATCTCAAAGTATCATCTCTAATTAGCTCACTAAGTTCAAGGCTTTCTACAAAGAGGGTACTAATTACTTAGGTGATCAAGTTAGGTTTCAGAAGAATGTTCTCAGGGATCATATTGAGAGAGAAGTCATAAAGGGGGAGAGATATTAGTCACTACAGGATCTGATCATGCTAAATGGATCACTAATACCATCAGAGGCACTCTTGGCTACCCTCCTTTATGTGATGATAACAATACAGCTGAATATGGCATCCAGGCTGAAGGTCAGGAAGGGGGTCAGCAAGAGGTGGCTCAAACCATATATCCTCCTTCTACCTTTGAGGGCATTCAACAAATGGTACAACAGATGTATAGTCCTCCATCAGATGTCCAGAATATGATAAATGAGACAGTGGAAATGTCAAGGGCTGCATTGAAGAAAGAACAAGAAGCTCATCTTTCCAAGAAAAGATTTAGAGAGCAGGCTGAGTCAAGGCCAAATTATGAAAGGTGGAGCCCAACATCAAGGAACATTATACTTACTGCCTCGCAAGCTGTCAAAAATAATATGCATGATAGAGGCAAGTGGTATTCTGAACAAGAATGGGCAAAGTATCAACAGAGACAAAAGGCTATATTTCAGTTCAGAAATAATCATAAAGCTGGGAAGGAACCTGCTACTGTTGTTGAGCCAAGCGAATACTTCCCTAAGCCTTATCACTTTTTTAAAAGACAAAAGATTAAGGCTGAAGAGCTCAGGAAGAAAGATCTAAATGGAAAGAAGCCAGCTGAATACACTGAGCCAAGTGTACAAGCTAAAATTCAATCTTGCAAAGGAATAGTTATCAAGGAGCCTGATCAGCCCTAGAATAGTTCTACTAAATTTTAACTTTGTGTAAATTTATGTAATATTTTGAACTAAATGTTTGTAATTCTGAACACAGATTAAAATTTAATCTGTTGTTATATATTCAGATTCTGTGGATGAATGTTCTGCTTGTTTTAGTGTATTCTGTGAATTTAATATTACATGCAATATTATTACTCATGTCTCTGGATTTATGTTAAAATCATAATCTTTAGTGTTATTTTAAAAAAATGATGTATATCATTGACTAAGGGTTATGAATTCTCCAAATAGGGGGAGATTGTTGGGTACATTGGAATATGTGTACCAGATTTGGAGAAGTCCCACCTAACTCAATGATATTCATCAATGTGTATTTGATTGTATTTTAAGTTACCTTGTGCAGGTTAAGTAATTGCAAAGGAAATGTTCTAAGTACAAGTGTCGACACTTGTAGAAAGCTGTGTCGACATCAGATGACCGATTGTGTCGACACACAGAACTTGTGTCGACACACAGAGAATCTGTCAACAATAATTATGTTGACAAGCCGGACTAGTGTCGACACTCATCTGGATTATGTCTACAACAGCTGTGTCTACCCATTCCAGAATTCAGCCAAGACAAGAAGTTGTGTCGACACACCAGACTTGTGTCGACACATTCCAGAATTCAACCATGTCAAGAAGCTGTGTTGACACACAGGACTTGTGTCGACACATCATACAGAAATCATGTCAAGTAGCTGTGTCGAGACTATGGGAGCTGTGTCGACACTATGGAGCTGTGTCAACTACACCAGGGATTGTGTCAACACATAAACTTGTTTGTGTCGACACATATGGAGAAATGACTCGATGCTTTGCTGACTAAGACCAAGATTCAAAGGATGACTGGTGACTTGATAGTTGTCATATTCAACGATGCTATTATAAGTATTAGAGTTGTTGGAAGTCCGTTATGAACCGGATCAGCCGGTAACCTTGGAGAAAGCCTATATAAGGACAGGAACTATCTCCAAAATAAGTGAGAGAAGCAGCAGAGAAACAAGAGAGAATTGTTTTGAAAACAGAAAGGGCAGAAAGCTGGAAGTATCCAAGTGAAGAAAGAAACAATCTCCGGGGTGTCTCTAAGTGCAAATCAAGATCAGATTTGCAAGGAGAATTCAGATTAAATTCTGAAGTAAAAGTGGAAGCTGATTATAGATCAACTTCAAGTGGTTCAATCTTACTTTGTTCAGATTCAAGAAACTTTGAAGAAAACTAAGACAGATTGAACTAGTGGCTGTCAGATCAATCCAGAACTGACTAAGAAATCTTCAACATTTGTTCTGTTTGATTGGGTGAAGATTCTCTACATCTTATTTTCATTGTTTTGTAGGATCTAATATAGATCTGAGTTGTAGGCCTGGGGAAAGGCTGAGGTAAGGCTATGTGCCTGAGGTAGGAGAGGTGTCTCTTTGAGTTGTAAGCTTAAATCTATAATGGCTGAGGTAGGGCAGGGGCCTGAGGTAGGAGTGTAATTCACTCTGAGTTGTAGGAACCTTCTTTGGGTTCTGAGTTGTAAGACCAGAGGATCTGAGAAAAAGGGAAGAGGAGTTAGGCTGAATCTAGTGTACTGCTAGATAGGAGGAGGGGGAGAGTGGATGTACCCATCATTTGGGGAACCACTATAAATCTGTGTGCATTCTGTGATTGGCTGTGATTGTTTTATTACTGTGCTGTGATAGTTACTAGGAATATAGTCTTTCTTACATAAGTTTTCTGCCTAAGTATTAAAAAGAAAAGAAACTTATTCACCCCCCCCTCTAGGTGTTTAGGATATCTTGAATCCAATTCTTTCAATCTCCACCACCTCTTCTCCCGCTTCCAGATGAGGTCACTCCCCCCATTCCCAAGCGTCCCCTCCTCCTTGGGCAAGGGCCTCTTCCCTGGCTTCCTCCACGACCATTGTCTCGGCTGGCATCCTAACCTCCATCACCTCCTCCTCCTGAGCGCAGCTCACCTCAACCTCCATCTTCTTCAGAACAACCTCCTGCTCTTCCTCCTACATCCTCCGTCCCATCTCTTTGGCACCTTCCTGCCATGAGATGGAGTTTCTGGCGGTGACATAGCACTCCCTCGCCATCTTAGGATCTCCGCGGACCCGGACCTGGACCCCCTTGACGTTGAACTTCAGGCACTGGTGGAAGGATGAGGGAACGCAGCGGAAGGCGCTGATGAGGGACCTCCCGAAGATGGCGTTGTAGCTGCTAGCGGAGTCCACAATGACGAACTTGCAATTGCGGGTATGCCCCCCCCCCCCCAGAGAGACTTGAAGTCCTACTCCCCCTTCGACCTCCTTCCTCTCCCCCGAGAAGCCAAACAGGGGCCCATCTGAGGCCAACACCCTCCTGGCCTCCACCTTCATTGCATCGAATGCCTTCTAAAAGATGACGTTGACTGAGCTTCCATTGTCGATGAGGATCCGAGAGAAGGTGAAATCTTCGGTGGTTGTCTGGATGACTAGCGCGTCACAAAAGGGGTCCTCGTGACCCGGCATGTCCTTGACTGTGAAGGTGATTCTTTCTTCCGGGGGTGGGGTCTGGCATGTGGAGCCAACGCTCCGTCTGTACATGCTATGAAGGATCGCCTTACGGGAAGCCTCGATCCCCGCCCCCCCCCCCATGGAGCGCTCTGATCCCTCCCCGGGTTCCCATGTCCACCCGGTCTTCGCATTTGTCCTCCTCTGCCCGAGGCAAGACCTCCTCAATCTGCAACCCTTGGCGGTCTTGTTGCTGCTACTGCTCCCTATTTCCTCTCATCTCAAGGAACTCCGGGCACGCGGCTGTGGCATACCCTTCCTCCCGATGGAAGTTATAGTAGAGTAGCTCCACCCTAACCTCTCTTCTCCTCCTCCGTATTGCTCTTCTCCTATCTCCCATGACTATGGCGAGAGCTTTCTCCTGGTTGGGGAGGGGTGGCCTCTGGCCCTGCCTCCCTCCTAGAGGGTAGAACTGGCCTTGGCCTCCCTGGCAGTAGTCCCCTCTGTGGAACCCTCTCCTCGCCCCCTACTCCAGCCATTCGGGCCTCCATCCTAGCCGATGATTCGGTTCCAAACGTCCCCACCTGGGCTTCTGATGTTGTTCCCTCTGGCGGGGCTCAACTCTCCTTTCCTCCTGACCTCAGCCTCCTCTGGGTCTCTCCTCCTCCATGGCCCACCTAGCCAACCTCCGGACAAACTCCGGGTTCGACGCAACCCCGTCGACTTCTCTCGCCGCCCTCTCCATCAACTCCTCGTAGTAGAGGGGGGGGGGGGTGAATCCTCTTCACCTCCATTTAAAAGAAACCTTGATGCAGCCCCAGGGTGAAGGCCATCATAAGAGTGTGGCCCGACATCTCCTGAACTTGGGTGACCTCCTCTTGGAAGCGATCGACATAGCTTCCCAGGGTCTCATTCACCCCTTGCTTGATGCGGAACAGGGAGTCTGACTCCCTCTTTCTCCTCTTCGAGGTTGTAAACCTCAACATGAACCCTCGGCGGAGGTCCTCAAAGCAATAGATGGAACTAACCGGTAGCTGATGAAACCATTCCCTGGCCTTCAACTTCAGGGTGATGGCGAAGAGCCTGCATTTGAAGCCATCCGACATCTGCCTGATAGAGACTATGTCCTCAAACCACTAGACGTGTTAGACCGGGTCTCCCTTCCCAATGTAGTACGAAATTTCAGGTTCCCTGAACCCATCTGGGACTGGTGTAGAGGAGACTAACTCAATGAAGGGTCTCCCCCTACTGGCCGAGCGGGAGGGTCTCACGCCCCGAACTTGTCGAATTTGTCGCCGCTCCCTGAACCTAGGAAGAGCACTCGCTCGGGGAGCTCGGCACCCCGACCCTCCTCAGCCACTTCCGTCCCTGCTTGCCTGGCGGGAGCGACTTCTCCGAGTGTCGGATCCGCGAGAACCAGAATCACCGGAGTCGAGCTCTCAGCCCATATGCCGAGTGTGAATCGGACCCTGCCGAGTACTTCATTCCTGAACTCCTCGAGCATCCCAATGGTGGCTAGAGGGGGAGAAGGTGGCGAGTCAGTCCTGTCCGATCCTTACCCTTCTCCTCTAGTCATTGAGCTTACTGAAGGTTTTCTGTATTGACCACTGTCCACGCTCACCGCACCAAAATGTTGAAACCGGTAATCGATCTCTTGTGGAGTTCGCCCTTGGGGAAGGGGTGGTCGCACACCTACTTTTCTCCTGCAAGTAAATGACAAGGAAAAGAGATCAAAGGACTAGACCAAGGGCCCAGCGTGGAGGTCCCACCACACACCCGGAAGATCACTGAGCGCTTCCCCTCCTTAGCCAAGTGTCGGGCTAAGGTACCTCAGAAAGTGCTGGAGGACTTGGAAGATTAGTAAGCATGCCCTTCTGAGGTACCCCTTGGGTCCTATTTATAGGATTCTGAAGGTGTTCTGCAAATAACTAACCTTTGCTGTCTTGAAATTACTGAAAACTCCCCGGGGTGGCCTTCCAACAGCCAAGCTCCGCTGTTCTGAATAGCTATATGCAGCCTGCCCGGGTATGCCAACAACGAGACTCTGATGTTTTGACTGGCTAGGGGCAGGCCAACGGGGCAAAACGGTAAGAAATCCCCCCACTGGTGGCTTGGCGAGTAGCCCTTCAATACCTCTACTCGACGGGAGGCACGGGCTGGGGCTTGCTCGCTGAGAGGGACACGGGTTGGAGACAATCCGCCTGGTAAGGCGCGAGACGACCCACCTAGGAGAGGCGGGTAGGGCTGGCCCGCCTAAATAGGCGCGGGCTAGAGGCTGACCCGCTTGGGAAGGCGGGGGTCAGAAGGCGATTCGCCTAGGACGACATGGGCCAACCCACATAGGAGAGTAGGGTAGGCCTGGCCCGCCTAAATAGGCGTGGGCCAGAGGCTGACCCGCCTGGGAAGGCATGGGTGAGAAGACGGTCCGCATAGGAGGGCGCAGACTGACACACGTAGGAGAGGTGGGTAGAGCTGGCCTGCCTAAATAGGCGCGGGCCAGAGGCTGACCCGTTTGGGAATGCATGGGTCAGAAGGCGGCCCGCCTAGGAGAGGCGGGTAGGGCTGGCCTGCATGGGGGGGTGCGGGTAGGACTGGCCTGCTTGGGCAACCCTTAGGTGTGTGGGCCGAGGGTTAACCGCCCGCTTGACTGAGTCCATTCGGCGAACACGGGGTTGTACACTTGGATCTCAGCTCAACGAACTTAATGCACAGAATAAGAAAGTCATCAAACAGTAGTCAACCATTGAGAGGTCGACGATCTTGGAACTCAGCTTGACGAATAGTAATTCTCAGCTCGATGAACTGTGGACTCAGGTCGACGAATCCAGACTTGGCTGTTTCCCTCTCCTGCTCCTATTTTATTGCAATGATTCCTGAGTAATTAATTCTCTAATATTCTCTGAATATTACCGTTAGACAAGAACATTAATTATGGTCTTCATCAGGATTATTGCCAGTCGTTTTTCTAAGGGACAGTTGGGGAAAAAAATCAATGCCAAATAATTCCAAGGCCTTCAGCATTAATTGCACGAAGAATTTCAAAATTCAAATGGACCTCCACATGGAAATTATAAATATATAGATTTCCCTTCTTCCTAAATAACAATATACAATACACAAGACAAAACAGTAATAAAAAATACAGAATACTCAAGACTAAAAAAATCAATCAGTCAAGAAATCAACTACTACTAGACTAGGAGAAGAACAAATTTCTGAAGAAGAAGAACAATCATCCAAATCAAGAGTCTTCTTCTGTCATTCTCTCAGGAATCGTCAATAGGACAACTACTACTGCATCTATCAAGAAGTTCCTGAAGTTCTTTTGGTTGAAGTTAAAAGCTTGAAGGCCTATCACCCTGAAGCAAAGCTCCATTTAATCCTGAACAAACTTAGTATCTCAGGGGGAGCTTTTGTCACCATCAAATCCACAAGTCTTCTCTATTGTTTGAGAAAGAGAAGACACCATCACTCACTCACCCCCTCTGTAGAAAGGGTTCTCTACTCCCTTCAAAAGTGATTCCTGGTTGCAAGTCTCCTAACCAAAAGACTTGAGGTTTGGTTTTTGAGCACCTTACTAAAAGCTCATTGGTGTCAGTCACCTGAACAAAAACTTGAGTGGATTCCTACTAGGGTGGTGGAAGAGTGGATGTACCCAGGTTGGGGAACCACTATAAAGTTCTTATGTTGTCTGGTTGCCCTTTTCATTTGTTCTTGTTATGGCTGTGTTAGTTAGGATACTATTATTCTTATTAGTCTAATCTGTTGTGCTGTGATAAATCACCCATTGTTTAGAACAAGGTATCTTATTTAGCAAAAAGTTTTAATCACCAGATATACTCTATTCCCCCCCCCCCCCACTAGAGTATATTAGATCTAACCCTCACTTTTATAGTACCAGCCACTCCCCATCCTGTAGAAGAAAGTTCCATTCCCCCTCTTGACCAAACCATTTCATCATCCCTCCAACAAACTTCCTCAGCTCCAGCATCTCTACCTATACCTCTTGTTTCCCCCATCCACCCTGCTTGTCCATCTCACCAACCTACACCTCCTCAGTCCCCTATCATTTCATCCTCAGTGCATCAACAACAATAACTTCTAGATCAATCACAATATCCAGATTCTACAACTCCACCTCTATCCCCCCTTCCATCTCATCTTCAAAATCTCACTTCTCTACCCTCTTTAGACCTTCTTTCATCTCCAAGCAATTCTTCAGATGAACAAATGTTAGATTGTCATCCCTCATCATCTTCCTTCATCAATCCATCTATATCTACTCAAATCCCTCAAGAATTCTTAGATTCATCTTCTCCCTCCATCTCTCTCATCTTAGCATCCCTCACACCCCTTCTCAAACAGCTGATAGCAAAGGCTATTTCACCTCTTGATATGTCTATCTCTACCCTTTGTTGCTTAGATTTCTACCTTCTCTGTCCCATCCTCTTCTGTCAGGAGCTTGGCTCCAGTAACCACTGAAACCAGGCACGGGGAGATACTTAGTGAAGAGGTTGCTCAAGCAGTAGTAGCAGATACGGCAGCAGTAGTAGCAGAAGCAGATACAGAAGCAGATGCAGAACTTATAGTAGAAGCTGATCTTATCTATATTGAATTTACTAATGCAGATCTTATTGAGTTTTTGGATACTGAATATGAGAGCAATTCCTTGTGAAAGTGAGGGTAAGATCAATCCTTCACTCTAGAGGGGCGGGGGGTGAATAGAGTTATTTAAAACAATTTTGCTAAATTAAAAATTATTTTAGAAGTGGAAAACTTGATTTAATAAGTATAGAGTACTATGCAGAAACTGAAATAAAATAACTACAAAAGGATAAATTCACAGCACACGGCACAAGAAAGAGCAAGCAATCCAGAAGACACAAGGAGCTATAGTGGTTCCCCAAAACCTGGGTACATCCACTCTTCTACCACTCTTGGTAGGAATCCACTGCAGGATAAGTTGATCAGGTGTTCTGGGCACCAATGAGCTTTTGATAAGGTCACTACTAGAAAAATGGTTGTTAGCCACAGTTTTTTTTTACCACGGGGGAAAATTGTGGCTAATACAGAAGTATTAGCCATGGTTCCTATTCCGTGGCTAATAAGCTAGTATTAGACATGGATGACTAATCCGTGGCAAATAACCCGACTTTTTTGCCACGGTTTGCCTGTTTGGTGGCAAATAATCTAGTATTAGCCATGGAAGTCTATTCCGTGGCAAAAAGTATGATTTTTTTTAGTCTCATACTGCCAATAAAAAGCTCGATTTGGAGTTTATATAGTCCATTCAAAATTATTGTTTGAAATAAAATCGGCGCAGCGGCGGCGGTGGCCGGGCGGCAGTGGCGGCGGCGGCCGAAAAGTGGCAGTCGGGCGGCGGCGGCCAGGCGGCAGAGGGCAGCCAAATATTTTTTATGTTAGGTTTATTACAGGCCCTTTAGCCACGACAATTGAACCGTGGCAAATGAGGAACTTTTATCCACGACAATTAAACCGTGGCTAATAACTTATTAGCCACGGATTAAGCGTGGCTAATACTATTAGCCATGCTCGCATTGCCCACGCCCATTTGTCGTGGGTAGGCCGTGACTAATTGTTATTAGCCACGGTTTTGGACTTTTAGCCACGAAAATCTTCCGTGGCTAAAAGTCTGTTTTTTAGTAGTGGGTGCTCAAAAACAAAACTAGATTTTTTGATCATGTGTCTTGACCCAAAAGCAAAACTTTTGAAGAGAGTTCAAAAACCCTTTTACAGGAGAGGAAAAAGAAATTGATGTTGTCTTCTCTGTCAATGATCTGAGAGAAGCACTAGTGGATGAGAAGTTGTCAAATCTCCCCCTGAGATGTAGAAGAAGTTCAGGAACTGGAAGCTTTGCAAGGGTGATAGGTCTTCAATGAAAATAATATTCCAGCAAAAGATGTTTTCAGCAAGAACTAAAATGTTTGTTATCTGGAGTGTGAATGATGAAGACTTTTTGATCAGCAGGAATCAGAAAGAAAACTTGTTCTATTTTCTGTGTTGTTGATCTCCTTTTTCTTTCTATATATCTTGTTCTGTATGAGAACTGCTATGTATTCATGTATATTTGTTCTCTCTGAATGATAATAATAAATCCAGTTGTCAAATCTTGATGATAGTCGTAGCAAAGTCATAAAGGCTTTCCTTAAATGTCAACTGTCTCTGTAGGAAAGAAACTAAAAACATTCCTCCTATGTTTCCTTGAAACTTGCTCCAGATTTTTTATAACGGCTAGAAATCTTCTGCAATAAATGCTCTGAGTTGAAGATATTTGAAATCCTTATTAAACTGACAAACTTCCAGAAATCGTCGATCTCAAAAGATAATCGTCGATCTGAGCTCAACTATCGTTGAACTGAGCTCAGAGATATTGGAATAAGTCTAAGACATAAATCATCGATCTGAGCTCAGAGATCGTCGAACTGAGTTCTACGGCTCATCGACTTGAGCTCAGAGATTGTCGAACAGAGTTCGACGCTCTGTCAACCTTAACTCACAGATAGTCGAACTGGGATCGACGCTTTGTTGATCTGAGCTCGACGACAACTTGAATTCTTCTTCTTGGCTTCTCATCTGAACTATGGGGTCTTAGGGAAAGCTTCAAACCTAAGTCCTAAGCCTCAGACCTAACTAGTTGACCTTTACTCTATACAACAAGGTCAAAGCAACAATGCTATGGACATAGTGATCCTGAACCAAATTAGTAATAGGGTGTTCCAACACCTTGGAAATTCTTTATGGAGATTGTCTCATTGCTGTAGATTTATACCTAGATTAAGTTCTAAGATCCTTTGAACTTTTATACAGTAATTGTCTTCTTTTTGTATCCTTTCAAGGGTGTATAGATATTATTTGCTACTCAGCTCCCATCTGTTCAAAGGATTTGCAGTAGATACAAAAATTTTTTGAAGCTCCTGAACCTGAACTCATCTTAGTTCCAGAGGCTGATCTTATTCATGTGGCTGAGGATGAATCTTCTAAGCCCAAGGCCTTTTCTCCTCCCACCTTTGTCTTCTCTACCTCTCCATTGCCTGATATGGATGAGATTTTTACTATGGACATGGATCTGGAAACTGTAGAAGTCCCTGCTGAAATCATTCCACCTCCAGTAGTTCCTCCTTCAGTTGGAAAGCTAGTTTCAAATAAAGTCATTGCTGAGATTGATTCTTTGTATGATAATCCTCAAGGATCTTCAGGTGATGATCAATCTGATGACTCAGACTCTGATGACTCAGACTCTGATGACAGTAGAAATAAAATTTCTTAGAAAAGGAAAGCCCCTTCCAAGGCTATTCCAAAGCAAAATCCAAGTAATGATACTCCATACTATATTTTGCAAAATATTACTCCCTACCCTGGTATGCCCCAGTGGATAAGGTTGTCTAAGAATGAGCAAAAGGCTAGGAAGAAAAGAAGAAGGTACTCTACTCCTCCTCAAAAGTTCAGGAGAAGTCCTCCTGCTCCTCCTCCCTCTTCAGGTTCCTCAGGTAATTTATCTTAGAAGCCTGCTTCCATGACAAAAAGACTTATCAAAGACAACCAAGATAAAACTATCAACTATCCTCTTCAAGCAATCGACCTTCAGATTCTTCAAATAAAGTTCCTACTGTAGAACCAATACAGGATTCTAGTCCAAAAAGGCCAGAGTCTCCTCCAATTCCTTTTGTTGATCCAGAATAGGAGACTTTTGCCAGGATGGCCATATTCCATGAGCTTATAGGACTTTCTCAGATTAACAAAGCAAAAGCTGAAGGCAAAGATATCCCTCAATTCTCAACTATGTCTTCCTACAGAAAAGAAGAATTGCTCAGGTATGCTAGAGCTAATAAATTTTTCAATGTTGATGATTATATGAAGCTGCACCCAGAGGCTGTTGTTCCCAGAACATCTTCTCAAACTATAATTGGAGCATCTGACATGTATATGTCAAAGAAAGACGCTGCCAACTCTAACAGAGTAATCAAATTCAGACAACATTCTGAAGATTCAGACAAAGGCAAAGCCCAGAAGAAGAAATGAGTTTCCTTTCTTTTATTTTATTTTTGAACTATATTCTCTTAGTTTATCATGATGCAAGACTTTATAAATATCTGCTGAATATTTTTTCTTATGTCAGATATATTTTCTTCTGCTTTATGATTGTGTTGTTTTTGTGTTAGTGACCTCACCCAAATAGGGGGAGATTGTTGGATCTCTAGTTTGATTTAGGCTAGATTCACTAACTTAGGCTGAGTATGACCCAACATTGTATAACTAGGGTCATGAGTAGTAGTCCTAAGGTTTAGGCTAAGTCTTGATTAGTGCTACCTCCTTGGACAAGCCAGAAGTGGACTTCAGAGAATCAGATCTAGCAGCTTTCAGAAGACAATGATCAGTTCAAAAATCTTCAAACTCAGCTCGACGATCGTCGATCTCCGATCGACGAACTTAGAGTTAATTCTCTGAGCTGAGCTCGATGTTATCAGAGCTCAGGTTGACGCTTAGTTCTCTTCTGTCAGTTTCTTAGCTCGACGAACTCAGAGAGCAAATTTGGAAAGTTATTCCCAGTTAACAGATAGTAGAGCTTAGGTCAACGAACTTGAACTCCCAGGTCGACGATGTTTGATCTCTGGTCGACGAATTCTGTTTTGCATTCGAAGTTTTCTGTGTAGCTCCAGAATGAGTCCTTCCCTCTTTTGTTCCTTATTAGCAGTATTATTCTGAGTATTTAATGCAAATATTCTTCTGAATATAGCCGTTATTTAGCTGCATTAAATGTGGTATTCTTCAGAATAAATAATTGCTTATTCTATCAAGAACAGTTGCGAAACTCATTAATTTTATTATTCCAGCCATTTTCTATTCCTTCCAGCAACCAGCATTTATGGGAAGAATTCAAAAATTCAAAGAGAATTTTTCAGCAATGGAATAAAAGTAATTCTCTCTTTTTCAAGAAAGACAACAGACAAGAAAGAAAGTTACAAAAAATAGGAAGAGAAATCGAGAAGCACTGAACAGGAAATTCTGAACAAGCACTCGACGCTCTCAATGCTTTCTCATTCTCTGCCATCACTGTAGATTGAAGAAGAACAAAACATCAAGATCAAGAGTCTTCTTCAACCTCTATTCCAAAAATCCTCAGAGACACTCTATACAACATCTGTTACTGGATTTCCTGCATCTTGGCAGATCAAGCTGAAGACCTACTCACCCTTTAGCAAAGCTCTGTTGTTTCAGAAACATTCTACCTCTCAGAAGGAGCTTTGACATCACAAGATCCACACAGTCTTCTCAGTTGTACTTAAGAAAAGAGAAGACTTCCATCAATCTTTTCCATCCCATTATACAGGGTGATTGCTCCCTTCAAAAGTTAGTTTGGTTGACAAGTCTCCCTCCAAAAGACTTGAAGTTGGTTTTGGGCACCTGATCAAAAGCCTGAAGGGTTTCCTGATCTACCTGAACCAGATCTTGTGGTGGCAGTCACTTGATCAAAACCTGCTTGTGGATTCCTACCAAGGGTGGTAGAAGAGTGGATGTACCCAGGTTTAGGAGAACCACTATAAACTTCTTGTGTCGTCTAGTTGCTCCTTTTCATTTATTTTTGCTGTGCTTGTGATTGCTGAATTATTTAGCTTAGTTTTTCTTAATTACTTAACTAATATATGGTATCACTATATTTACTCTGACATAATCTACAAAAAGAGCCAAAGTTTTAATACTCTATTCACCCCCCACCCTCTAGAGTAATCTGACCTAACACCCTCCTTTCAAGCAGTATGTGTAATATGACGGACTTCAAGATGAAGATCCGAACGCGCATATAGCTAGCTTTCTTTAGATTTGTGACACCTTTAAAATCATTGGTGTTACAAATGATGATATTAGGCTAAGATTATTTTCTTTCTCCCAAAGAACCAAAGCTAAACAATGGTTGATGACCTTGCCAAGAGGGAGCATCACCACTTGGGATCAATTAACTGAAAAATTTCTGATGAAGTGTTTACCGCCAGCTAAAACCGCAAAACTTAGGAACGATATTTCTGCCTTTGGACAAATAGATTCTGAAACCTTATATGAAACCTAGGAAAGATTTAAAGAAATCTTAAGGCAATGCCCCCATTATGCGCTGCCTGTATGGTTACAAGTGCAGACATTTTATAACAGGCTAAATCAAAATACAAAGCAAATGATAGACACAACTTCAGATGGTACCTTAAACCACAAAAATACGGAAGCAGCTTTTGAGCTTTTCGAGTACATGACCATGAACAAATATCATTGGAATGTGTCTAGGTCCCGCCCAAACAAACCTGCAGGTATCTTTGAAGTAGACAACGTCTCTCAACTAGCTCTGAAAGTAGAAATTTTAAGTAAAAAAATTACGGAGATGACTGCTGCCTCCGCCCCTTAGGTATGGGAATCTACAACTCCTGCCTCCAAACAATTGCGTAGAAAAGCTTTTCATAATTTTTCTGCTGCTAATTTTCCTGCTCCGGGTTTTGCTTTGCCGAATAGTTATAATCCTACTTTACGGAACCACCCTAATTTTTCATGGAGTAACCCTTTGAACACGATGCGTTCGCCGCCACAAAATGATTTTTTTGCACCACTACCACCTCTTTAAAATTATCCAAAACCTCCAAGTTTGGAGGAGTTACTTTCTAAATATATAACCTCAAATGACTTTATTATAAGAACCCTAACCGGAAGAATTAAATGTCTAGAAAATCAAGTAGGACAACTCACAAATATTATATCTGACCGACCAGTCGGGTCTCTTCTGGCCAATACTGAGCCCAACCCGAGAGAGAAAGGGAAAGCTATAACTCTTTGGAGTGGGAAGCAAGTTTCTGGTATGGTTAGCGAAAAGCCTGAGGCAAGCTCTGCCCCTTTTTTTAAAAATCAACCCTCAGTCGAGAAAATTTTTATCATTCCACCGCCCGCTGAAAAAGAAGTTATCACTCCGCTCTCTGCGTTGAAAAAAGATCTCACTCCACCACCCATCTTCAAGAAGTCATTCGACGAGATGAAGGTCGAGGGCAAGAGGGACTTGACTTTGGATGGACTGCTATTTGGGTTTTCTGGAGAGAGGAAGGAAGTAGAAGGAGGGGTAGGTTTTCATGTAAAGTTGGGGGGCATATCACGGAACTGTAGGTTGGTGATAGTGGACGCCCCAAATAGTTATAATGCCATATTCGGACGCCGCCTCATCAGCGCCTTTCAATGTGTCCCCTCCTCATTTCATCAGTGCCTCAAGTTCAACAATGGAGGGGTGTAAGTTAGGATCAAGGGGGACCCGAAGGTGGCAAGACAGTGTTACATAACGGCAGTCAACACCGTGTCTTGGATGGTAGAGGCGAAAGAGCTGGAGAGGGAATTGGTAGAGCAAGAGGAGGTTGTCGGAGATGAGGAGGAGAGCCCGGAGGAGGAAAGGGGAGAAGGAGTGCATAACGCCCAGAGGGGAGAGGAGGTCGAGTATCAGTAGCAGGAGAGCCTAGAGGAGGCAATGGAGGTAGAGGGGGAGCGAGGAGCAGAAGTAGTCGAGAGGGAGGCCCAAAGAGGCGTGGAGGTCGAGCAACAGCAGGAGAGTCGGGAAGAGGTGATGGAGGTCGAAGAAGCGGGAGGGGAGGAAGATTTTGGGTAGGAAGAAGAAGCGAGGGCTGGCTTGGAGTAGTCGCGGCTGGAGCCGACTGAGGAAGTGGTTGAGATGGAGGTCTTCACCAGTATAGGGCAGGTGCAGAGGGTGCAGGTCAGCAGGGGCTTGAGTCCCGAGAACCAGGAGCGAGTGCGTGCATGCATCCAGAGCAACGTCGACATCTTCACTTGGAGTGCGGCAGACATGCCGGGCATCGATGCGGATGTGGCCTGCCATCTCCTAAACCTGGACCCCCAGACGCATCCCATCCGCCAGAAGATGAGGACCATCACCACCAAGTTAGAAGAGCCCATCCGCGAGGAGGTCAAGAAGCTCCTGGAGGCTGGCTTCATCTCGGAGATGTAGTATCAAGGATGGATCCCCAACGTGGTAATGGTTAAAAAAGGGGGAGGGAAATGGTGTATGTGTATTGAATTTTCTTTGTTAATTAAATGATGCCCCAAGGATTGCTACCCTCTGTCTAGAATCGATGCGCTGGTTAATTCAGCCGTTTGTTTTTCTATTATGAGTTTCTTAGATGCTTTTTAAGGTTATCACTAGATCAAGATGCACCGTCCCAATATCAAGGATGTCTCCTTCATCACGAGGGAAGGATGCTTCAGCTATAAGATGATGCCCATTGGGTTGAAAAATGCAGGGGCTACATACCAACTGATGATGGATCGAGTCTTCCAGGGTTAGAGGGGGAGGAACATGGAGGTCTATATTGATGATCTAATGGTCAAGAGTAAGTTTGTGGATTCGTACCTGCGGGACATAGAGGAGACGTTCGCCACCCTGCGGAAGTTCAAGATGAGGCTCAACCCCTTGAAGTGTGTCTTCGTGGCAAGCCGTGGGAAGTTCCTTGGGCATCTTTTGAACTCGACAGGGGTAGAGCCTAACCTTGATAAGGTGAAGACCATCCTAGAGTTTGAATCACAACGCAATGCTAAGGAAGTCTAGCGCTTGACAGGCAAGTTGGACAGACTAAGAAGGTTCCTCTCCAGGTTGGGGGACAAATGCTCGTCATTCTTTAAGGTACTGCGGGGTAACCAAAGTTTCGAATGGACCATTGAATGTGAAGAGGCTTTTCAAATACTAAAGAGGCAGCTCTCCCAAGCTCTTCTACTCCAAATCCCAAAGGAGGGGGAAGATCTAGCCTTATATCTCGGGGTCAGAGCAGAGGCCGTGAGCTCTGTCCTGGTTAGAGAAGAGGGGAAGAAGTAGTTGCCCATCTACCACGTTAGCCGGATCTTAAAGAAGGCGGAGCTACGCTACCCTATCTTAGAAAAGCTGTCCTATGCCCTGATCATCTCGGCAAGGAAGCTCTGGCCGTACTTCCAAGCACACTCGATTAAGGTGGTAATGGACCATCCTTTTCGCAAGATCTTTGATGGGGTGGAACACTCAGGTAGGTTGGCCAAGTGTTCCATCAAACTGAGAGAGTTTGATATCTCATTCGTACCAAGGCTCTCCATCAAGGCATAGGCGATGGCTGACTTCCTGACAGACTATGTTGTTGAGGTTGGGGTAGAGGAGCCACAGCCCCAGTGGGTGTGGAGGATGATGGTTGACGGGGCTTCGGGATAGCATTCCCTTGGGGGAGGGGTGGTGCTGATAATCCCCCAGGGGGTCACTATAGAACAAGAAGTGGTCTTACACTTCCCGGTGACCAATAATCAAGCAGGGTAAATGCCAGGATAGCTGGCCTTCGATTGGCAAAAGAGCTTGGGATCCAGGATGTGGAGGCTTTTACGGACTCACTGGTGGTAGCATCCAAGCTCAGAGGGGAGTTCGAACCTTGAGAGCCCACCCTGGTGAAGTACTTATCCAAGGTAAGGATGATCATCGGAGGGTTCCAGACATTCTCCATCCAACACGACCCTAGGGAAGAAAGTGCAGCAGCCAATCTACTTGCTAAGTTTGGGCCTCGGGGGGGGGGGGGGGGGGGTAGGAACCCTGACCGAGCTGTTTTGACCAACAATCAAAGAAGGAGAGTTGATGGAGGTGGATAGGCGACCCTCATGGGTGGAACCTTTGGTGACCTTCCTGTCCACTAGCGAGCTTCTAGAAGGGGTTAAGGATGCTAAGAGCTTCAAGCACAAGGCAACTCACTTCCTAATGCTTGATGGGGGGGTTGCACCGAAAAATTTTGTCAGGGCTCCTGGCAAGATGTGTCACTGAAGAGGAGATCCCAAGGATCCTAGAGGAGGTACACTCGGGCGAGTGTGGCAGCCACTCAGGAGGAAGAATGTTGGAAGCAAGGGTTGTAAGGCAGGGGTACTTCTGGCAGACCCTGAGGAAGGATGCGGCAAAATTTGCAAAGAGGTGCCGAAAATTTCAGCTGTGTTCCCCCTCTAGCTGTTGCCCTCTCAAAGGCTCCAAAGAATCACATCACGATGGCCCTTCACCATCTGGGGGATGGATCTTGTCAGGCCTTTTTCTCCGGCCAGCGGGCAGAGGAGGTTTCTCCTGGTCATGATTGATTACTTCTCGAAGTGGCTGGAAGTCAAGGCGTTGGACAAGGTCATCTCGCAGGTCATCAGAAGCTTCATTTGGGGAGAGATCATATGCAGGCACCGGCTACCCTAAGCAATAGTAATGAATAATGGTCCCCAGTTCGCCAGCGAAGAGTTCATCAACTTCTGCACCCAACTGGGGATAAACCTCAGGTTTGCCTCTGTCCACCACCCTAGGAGCAACGGCCAGGTGGAGGCGGCGAATAAGATCATCGTGAACTTACTCAAGAAGAAGGTGGAGAACTTGAGGGGGAATTGGGTGGAACAGCTCCCCTTAATTCTATGGGCCTTGCGAATGACCCGAAACATGGCCACTAGCGAGACCCCCTTCAAGCTCTCTCATGGGTATGAGGCGTTCCTTCCAGTGGAGTTTGAGGTTTGGTCCCCATGGGTCACGGCCGTGGCTGAAGGAGATGAGGCTTGGAGATTGGAGAATGAAGGGGGGTTACGCCTCTCATTGGACATAGTGGAAGAGCTACGCGATATCGCAGCCATCAGGCAGGAAGAGATCAAATGGCAAATGGCGAAATATTTTGACAAGCATATCAGGATCAAGCAATTCACTGAAGGAGATCTGGTACTAAAGAAGGCCGATGCAGCGGGAAGTTTAGCCCCTATGGGACGGCTCAACTCAAATTGGGAAAGGCCTTACATTGTGGAGAGGGTCCTTAGGGCAGGAGGTTATCACCTCCAGTATGTGGAGGGTAGGTTCATGATCCATACCTGGAATGGCGATGACTTAAAGCGCTTCTACCAATGAAAGAGGGGAAGGTGAAATTATATGTTCAAATCCAAGATTATATCATATTACTTTTGTTGATTCATTGTTTACTTGCCTATATTAATGCTGGAATAGATTTTGAAAATTTGCACTCCCCCGAGCTCGGCTCGGCCCCAGGTAGACCCACTGCGTAGGCTCTCATCTAGCTGGCAGGTCCGAAGGCTCGCCCGTGGGGGAGAGGTTTGGTTCTTGGAGATACTTCAGTTTGGATGTTTGCACTACCTTGAGCTCGACTCGGCCCCAGGTAGACCCGCTGCGCAGGCTCTCATCTAGCTGGCAGGTCCGAAGGCTTGCCTTTGGGGGAGAAGTTTGGTTCTTGGAGATTCTTGAGCTTGTATGTTTGCACTACCCCGAGCTCGGCTCGGACCCAGGTAGACCCGCTGCATAGGCTCTCATCTAGCTGGCAGGTTCGAAGGCTCGCCTATGGGTGATAGGTTTGGTTCTTGGAGATACTTTAGCTTTGATGTTTCCACTACCCCGAGCTCGGCTCAGCCCAAGGTAGACCCACCATGCAGGCTCTCATCTAGCTGACAGGTCTGAAGGCTCGCCTGTAGGGGAGAGGTTTGGTTCTTGGAGATACTTCATCTTGGATGTTTGCACTACCCCGAGCTCGGCTCAGCCCCATATAGACCCGTTGCACAGGCTCTCATCTAGCTGGCAGGTCCGAAGGCTCGCCTATGGGGGAGAGGTTTGGTTATTGGAGATACTTCAGCTTTGATGTTTGCACTACCCCGAGCTCGGCTCGGGTCTAGGTAGACCCGTTATATAGGCTCTCATCTAGCTGGCAAGTCCGAAGGCTCGCCTGTGGGTGAGAGGTTTGGTTCTTAGAGATACTTCAGCTTGGATGTTATCACTACCCTGAGCTCGGCTCGGCCCCAGGTAGACCCGCTGCGCAGGCTCTCATCAAGCTGGCAGGTCTGAAAGCTTGCCTGTGGGGGAGAGGTTTGGTTCTTGGAGATACTTCAGCTTGGATGTTTGCACTACCCCAAGCTCGGCTCGGCCCCAGGTAGACCCGCTGCGCAGGCTCTCATCTAGCTGGCAAGTCCAAATGCTCGCCTGTGGGGGAGAGGTTTAGGTCTTGGTGATACTTCAGCTTGGATGTTTGTACTACCCTGAGCTCGGCTCGGCCCCAGGTAGACCCGCTGCACAGGCTCTCATCTTGCTGGCAGGTCCGAAGGCTCGCCTGTGGGGGAGAGGTTTGGTTCTTGGAGATACTTTAGCTTATATGTTTGCACTACCTCGAGCTCGGCTTGACCCAAGGTAAACCCGCTATGTACGCTCTCATCTAGCTGGCAGGTCTGAAGGATCTAGTTTGGGGGAGAGGTTTGGTCCTTGGAAAATCTTTGTCTTGGATATTTCCACTACCCCGAACGAGACCCAGACCTGGGTGGACACGTTGACCAGGCCTTCTGGGATGAACAAGGGACACCCAAAAAGCAGAACAAAGAGGTTGAGAACCTCCCCAGGCAGGAGAAGTCTCAGCGAGGAGATCTCGGCTATAAGGGTCTCAGCAAAAGGAGTCCCCGGCGGGAAGGCTTTTTGACGAGAGGTCCTTGGCCCGACGGTGGGAAGCCCTGGGCGAGAAGCTTTGTTCGCTTACGCAAGGTAATGGGGGGAGGGGGTAGCCCTCCCCTTGAGAACCTATAGATAACGCTTTCGGAAAAAGATTCTCGACAGAACACCGAAACGACACGCTATGCCTCGAGCTCTCGGTAGGTCCCCACCTATTGATCGATAAGGGAGACTATCTTAAAGGGCGAGGCCGAGGGCCTTGGCGTAAGCTTGCTTGATAAGCATTCAGCACAATACAGAGGTAAAAATCAATCATATACAAACATTTACACTATCTTTCAAAATAAGATTACAGAGAATATCCCGCACATTACAAAGAAAAAAGAAAGGGGGGAGAGACCCATCAAGGGGACGTGTTATACCCCCCACTCGAGCTCTCGCTTGAGCTCCCGCGGGAGCTCTCACTAGAGCCCTCCCCGGATGTTTCGCCAGCAGTAGTGGGAGATTTCGAGACATCTACGAGCGGGGAGTCAGGTGTCTCCGGTGGCTTAGGGATGAGCTCGAAGAGCCAGGGGAGGAGCTGGTGGGCGACGATGGTTTCGCCGCCCTCTTTCAAGCACCTCACATACCGCAGCATCTCTATGGTTAGCCGGACCGTTGCTTGGGCATTGGCCTGCAATATCTTGTCGATATCGTATTCCGAGAAGTGACGGCTCCTCATCCTCTCATCTAGTGAAGGAGGAGGCACGGCCGTGGCCGCCGCCACCTCCATGCGCCAGAGCTGGTCCCTCAGCATGACGTTCTCACACCTTATCCCGTTTAGCTCCGCGCGAAGCACCATGCTCTGGGCAGAATCTTGCGAAAGGGAGAAACAAGTAAATACAGAGGAGATGTTGGTTGTATATTATAGGGGCGAGAGCGAGTGCCTTGAATGGTCTCACTTACCTCTTCCTTCGTGCGCAAGGACAGAAGTTGATGGGCATCCTCCAGCTCGGCCTTTAACACTGCCACATGGGACACCGCCTGGTTTCGCGCCTTGAGCATCTTGCCGAAGTTTCGGTCGATGGTGATACTTCGGCGCGCGCACTGTTGCGCGAGCTCGAACCCGCGCAGCAAGGACCGGATGGAATAAAGGTCTAGGAGTCGGGTGGACATTTGGTCGAAGATGCTAACATCCTCCCGGCTGTAAAGAGCATAGCCTAATGCGAAAGAATCGCCGGTGACCTCGTCGCGCTCCGCCCAGCTAGGGAGGAGGGTAGAGATAGAGACCCGGTTGGTCTCGGGATCCCACTACAGCAGGGGCTTTCCTTCTGCATCCAGACACTTCATGCCGAGGCCGAAGTTCTGGTGCCCCTTTGGCACCTGCTAGGGTTGGGCCGGAGCGGAGGTTAGGGCGACTGCGCCCTCGTCACCAGCCCCACCTGTCGCTGGAAGCCTCTCGATAGGGGCCCCAACTGTGGTCCTAGTGGCAGTGGTCACCTCCCCAACTACCGACAAGATCTCGGCA
The DNA here is from genome assembly GCA_039513925.1 of Platanthera zijinensis. Taxonomy (NCBI): domain Eukaryota; kingdom Viridiplantae; phylum Streptophyta; class Magnoliopsida; order Asparagales; family Orchidaceae; genus Platanthera; species Platanthera zijinensis. Next base: position 79,703,724 of record CM077093.1, on the reverse strand, counting down.
AAGGATCGACCCTCGGCGGTAGGCCGGGAGGGAATGGCCGCCACGGACTTCCCCTTGTCGGCGGTGGTGGGCTTTGGTATTTTCAGAGGATTGGACGAGAAGGTGTCGGTCTTCCGCTTCCCAGCACCAGACCGAGGGGGAGGAGCCGGACACTCTCGATAGGTGTGATGGCCGTGGAACAGAGACCTACTGTGGTTGGTTCGAAATGGTCAGATTCCGCGGGCCGGTTAGAAGATCGAGTTTTCTAACGAGAGGAGACAAGCGCACCTATCGCAAGTAGTACTCGGTATTCGGGAAAATACCGAGGTCGTATTATTCTCGGGGACGCGCTGATTATATCTACTCTTCCAGGAACACAATTATCTTACTAACAGTAAGGTGGGATTTTTTTAGTTTAATTAAAACGGAAAGAAAGAAAGCGGAATTTTGCTAAATTAGTTCGATGACGGGTTAACGCTCGGCATCGAATCGGATTAAGACTAAAATAATTCTTAACAATTATTAAACTTTGTTTTTAATTTAATAAAAGGCACTTGGCCGTGGAGGTTCCAAGAACATGAGCTCACCTTGGTCTAGGGATATCGCTCACCTGGGCGCTAAGTCTATTCGACCGAACGTTAGTCCGACGAAGGATTCCCCTTAACGCCCGCATTACGCTAAGAACCTCGCTATTGGGTGGGGAACCCAATCCGGCATAACTACGTTTCTCCTCTTTCGAGGGGGCGTACGCAGTTCTCTTTACCCAAAGGGGATCGGTCCATACGTGCAGCCTCTCGGCGTCGCGTATGGATAACGGAAATAGAGCCCACACATCGATTATGTGGTCCTATGCGTCATTAACCCGGGGTAAACCTTAAGTCCTTAAATTAAAATAAAAATAAAGTTTTTTAATTATTTCAAATCATTTTTTATGTCCCAATGCTCTTCGATGCCGAAGGCTAAAAGAAATTAGCCACTCATCGGTATGGGGACGGCTTTATGTTTTTTGGTGAAGCGTGAGTGTTAAATTGAGCACTGAACAATTATAAGAGAAAACACGAAAAATAGGGCAATTAGATAAATTGAAGGCTAATTGATGCAGGCACTCACGCACACTTCAAAACCATAAAGAAAATTGAATAAAGCAAGTCCTACTCAAATGAGTAGGCGGAAATAAATGCACACACGCACACACTCTTCTTAATTGAAGAAAGCGATAAATAAAGCGGTAAAATTATCTCCTACACGCACGCACTCTACATAATTGAGAAAGCGATAAAATTGCAAGTCCCGGCTCAAATGAGTGGGCGGGAGTAAATTTATCTCATACACTCACGCACTCTACTTGAAAGTAAAACACACACACGCACTCTACAGAAATGAAAACACACGCACCCACACAAAGTTTTCATACTCAAGTGAGTAGGAAGAAAATGAAAGCAGTAAAAAGACAAGTCCCACTCAATCGAGTGGGCGGGAAATGAAAGAAAAGCGCCATTTAACTCTTAACGAGTAGGCGGAAATAAATGCATACGCACACACGCACTCTACAGAAATGAAATAAAGCAGTAAAACCTAACTCATACACGCACACACACTTGCAAAAATAAGAAAAACAAAGTGCTCAGAAAATTAAAACGACTGCATTTCTACCGCTAGAATGCGGTAGAAATGCATAAAAAGTGAAAATAAAAATTAACCGCAGCAAAAGTTTTGCAAATAAACGCAAAATGGAAGTACTCGAAAAATTAATACAACTGCATTTCTACCGCTAGAATGCGGTAGAAATGCATAAAAAGATGAAATAAAAATTAACCTGACTAAAAGTTTTGAAATTAAAAAGCTAAAATGAAGTGATCGAAAAATTATAACGACTACATTTTTATTCATAAGTTTTTATAAAACCTCTAAAAAAGTGAGAATAAAACTAAAAAGGAACGAGAAGTTTTACATTCCTAAGAGCCTAAGTTAAAGAAAATAAAAGCGAACACTTTTAGGGGGGGGGGGGGGGGTTTATAAAACCTATATGAATAAAAATGATAAAGAAGAAAAAGCTAAAGCTAAAAAGTGCGGGAAATGAAAACTAGACGGACGGCACAACGGCTAGAAATGCCGATAAATCCTAAATCTAACTAAGTTATGAAAGCTAAAAAAGATGAAAACATAAAAGAAATACAAAAAGATGAATGAAAAATTGCTTAAGTAGGCGCATTCAAATGGATTATTCATACTAATTAAGAGAGAAAAATTCATATTTTATTAAAGTAAAAACCTTAATACAAACTAAGAGAGAGAGAGGGGGGAGAAATTCTCCTTACATAAGTATGGAATCCAATTGGGCCGCACCTCCCCTAAGCAAAGTGGTCAAAAAAGTGGACAAAATAAGCTTCCTGGAAGCTCTTATTTATAGGCAAATTTTCGGGTTGGTCACGCCCTAGGTCACGGGCGTGACAGGGGGGCGTGTCACTACTATTCATGAGCTGATCGGTTGACTTGACTGGAGCTTTGACTTCGGGGCGAGAACGTGGCGGTCACGCCCCAAGTCACGGGCGTGACGACATTGTCACGGGCGTGACAGGGGGGCGTGACCGAGGGAGCTGGCAGTTCGATGTCGGCAGCGTTGACAGTTTGACTAAGCTTGCGGGCCGGCCTTGACACGGGCGTGGCAAGCATTGACACGGGCGTGACGTTGGGCGTGTCGGGCTCGGATTGATGATCGCCGATCGTCGAGCTGGGAACCTGTGGCCGGCGATCGTCGGGGGGGGGGGGGGGGGGGGGGCGGCGTGACACGGGCGTGTCGGTCAATTGACACGGGCGTGTCAGTCAATTTTTTTGACTTTTCTGGAATTTTTTTCTGGAATTTTTTCTGAAATAAAAATAAAGCTAAGTTAGAAATAATATTTACAAAAATAAGCAATTTATTGAATAAAACTAATAAAAAAGACAAAAAATAAACAAAATTGACTTAGATAAAATACGAAAATATAGGTATATTTACAACTCATCAAGGTGAGAGCCGCAATTTTTGCATGGGCTAGCAGATCTCTCACTGCCCCGGTCTCAGCAAACGGTTAGCGCCGAGGGATTTCCTGCTCCCCTGCAAAGGTGACGACATTCAGCGCTACATTTTAGAGTATGGAATGTCGAGAAAAAGGTGAGACCAAACCTTCTCCAGGAGGCACGGGCGGGAGAGATTCGATGTCCCACCTGAGAAATTTTTACGTCGAAGTCCTTGGTTCTGATGAACTCCAGGAGGGCGCTCTCGCGCGACCCTAAGGTTGGCAGCTTGTAGGCAGCGGCGTCATATTGAATGGGTGCGAGAGGCACGTTGCCAAAGTTGCCGGAAATGAAGACGAACCTCTCAGCCCAGTGGTGGTGCTTGTTGGTGAGACCAGTGGTCATGAGCAACTGCCCGGAGAAGAAGACCCAAACACCCTTAGACCGGAAGATGAACAGCTTCTGGAAGATGGGGAGGCTAAACTCAATCCTCTCGGATCGCATGTAACAGACAAACGCTACCAGGATTGCCACCGAGTTGGGATTGAGCTGTGCGGGAACCACTCCGTAATAGCGGAGGGACTGGCGTATCTTTGGCCAGAGGGGGAGGTGGAAGCCCACCTCGAAATGTTCGTTGGGGATGGCGAGCTCTCCCTCTCCCGTGCAATTCACCCTATCATCATTACCTTGATTTCTCATGGTAAAGCCGGTGGGGATGTAGCGGGAGGTGATCAGTTGGTACTCATCCACGGTAAAACGGCAAGGGGGGAACTTGTGCCTCTGGAAGGCTTCCGCAGAGTGGGAGCGCCCTTCGTTCTCGCTCGGCATCATGGTCAAAAGTTGATGGCGAAAGCTTGCGGAGAAAGGCGAGAATGAGAGAAGGTTGCAGAAGTGAGGGAAGGTCTCGGCAAGGCGCGAAAGAAGCCAGAAGGAGGACAAGGGTTCCGAATCGGAGAAATAAATGTGGTGGGTCGATCAGCCTATTTATAGAAAATCGTGGTAACATTAACTTTCCCAAAAAGGCGGCAGGGGTACAGTAATCCCGTCCCAAGAAAATGGCGCCTTGTTTTCCACTCCGACGCGCCTCGGGCGCCTAACCAGCGATAAGTTTCCACACTTTAGATGACAGTGACGGATCAGCGGTTTGGGTTCACGCAAACACCAAAATAATAGCATGAAACAAAGTAGAAGAAACAAAAATAGAAAAGGAGCTCTCGCCGGGCAAGAGCTCCATAACAAATAATAATCATAAAGTTTTAAGCAGTCTTGCAAACTAGAATAAAAAAGGCGGGTACATAACAAGAAGGGTAGGCAAGGAGGCGGGGGAGGGGAGACTACGATTTTCAATATAGTTCCCAGCGCCATCGTCCTCGCTCTCACCGTGTAGTTCTCGGAGGATAACATGGTGCACCTGAGGTTGATCCGACGCGCTTGGTCTCGTATCCGTGTGATACATAGCCCAGGAGACGACTTGACGGTAGACATATTCGGCCGCTCCGTCTCGCTGGGGAAGTATTCTCGCTCGAGGGCCTCTAGCCTCTACTACACGATCTCGTGGTGCTCCTTCCCCATAGAAACATGGGCCCGCTCTCGCCGAACGAGCTTCAATAGGATGGCCGCTAGCTTCTTCCACCATTTCCTGACATTCCCAGCGCCGTCTAAGATGTCCTCCATCTCGTTCGAAGAGGGGAAGGGGGAGCTCTCGGCATCCTCTCCTTCCTCTCCATCGCCATCTTCATCTTCATCTTCTTCGTCAGCTCCCGCCCGCGAGTCCGGATCCCCTGGTAAAAAAATTCCACAGTTATGGCGAAAGCTAATTAAAGACTATGATAATACCTTGCATACCTGCAGCATGGCAAGAGTCATCGGCCGGTGGCAGGATAGAAGGTTCGGAATCCCCCTCAATTTCATAGAGGAGGTGGAGCGGCTTTCCTCTCCCCGAGTGGAAGGTCTCGGGTATGGTGATCCTGGTATAGCCGGGAGTAGGGGTGGAGTCATCCTCTCTCGCGGGGTGACTAGCCTCCTTGGGGTTACGGAGGGTTCGATAGCCACCCCTCCTTCCAGTAGGGGGATTGGCCGCTTGGTCAACCAAGTTGGCGGTTACTATTTCCTTTCCCCGGGTGGCGGGACCCAGGCTGGCGGAAGCTGACACTGTGGGAAGTTAGTTCAGCAATTGGGAATGCTGTGTTTTTAATGAATAAAAAGAGGGCAGTAGGGATAAAAGGTTACTTGGAGTTCTCGGAGGGTCGGCCAGAGAAGTGGCCTCCGGGACCCGTGGTGGATCTTCAGGAAGGCAAGATGCCAAGTATGGGGACGCCAGCAAGGACCCGACACAATCATCTTGAATCGCCTCCTGTGAGAAGCATTAATCAGTTATCAATCCTTTCACTTAATCAGCTTGAAATTTTGGTAATCAGCAAGTCAGAGAAATTCACCTTCTGCATGGGTGAAGGATTTTCCGCGTGGCTTAGAGAGGGGGTAGGTGAACCCCGGTTCTCGCGCAAAATGTCCCACTGGACCGATTTTGCTTTCTTCTTCTCCTTCTTTAGCTGTGAGGGCTCGGCGGCTCGCGTCTTTCTCGCCAGCCAAGGGGATACTAAGGCGCTGTTCGCGAGAGCTCGCGCCTGCGCCGCATTAATACGGTCTTGAAGGTCCTGCGAGAGCGGCTTGTCAGTACGTTTGGAACGCATCGCGAGACTACACGAGAGCTCAACCATGAGTAGAGATTGGTAGGGGCGGAGTTATGGTCTCCCATCAGCGCACATATATAGCCACAGGGTGGCCCACCAAAAGATTCTCTTTTTCAGGATGACACGTGCTCAATGAATATTTATGGGTTAGACGTGTCTTTTCAAGCTCATGGCTAGCTCGAAAAGAGAGGGGATTGTGTACAACCCCATATTCGCTGAGTGGGACCAAGAGGCATCAATGTCCAGGATTGGACTAGCTTCGGGCTATCTTTGGGCTTCATACTAGAAGATTTGTCACCTTAGAACAGGAGATAATGTTTGCGCCAAGCTTCAGCCGAGACCAATTACTACCCAGAGGCGGGCAATAAGTCTTACGCCTCATGGAAGGCGAGAGCTGGCTCGGTCCGAGGCATTCGACACTCCTCTTTTAGCTTCGGCCAAGCGAAGGCAGGAGGGTTATCGGTATAGGGTTCTCGCCGGGTGGGGCCAAGGGCCCAAGGTAAAATTATTTAGTTGCCCTCGGGTAAAATTACCAATATGCCCCCAGGGCCTGCATTTAGTATTTCATAACAGCGGGATTCAGCTATTGGCAGGCCAGCCCGGGGTATTTCAGTAAATTCAGGTCAACAAAGGCTATAAATAGACCCACAAGGACTCCTTAGAAAGCAGGCTTTCATAATTCTCTAACTCTCTAGTGCTTTTTGAGAAGCTCCTAGCCTAGTTTTTGGATTTTGAGGGGAAGCTCTCAGAGATCTTCCGGGTAAGAGGTGGGACCTCCCTACTGAGGCTTCGGGTCAGTTTTAGGTCCTTTACAACCAGTCGAGGGGCGGGGCTTGAGAGAAGTAGGTGTTGGCTGCAACCCTTTTTTTGAACTCTCGTTGAGGTCATTTTTGGCTTCAACAAAATCAAAAAAATGTTCAGTACATTCTCCTCTTCCTTCTTAAAGAAAAATATAAATCTAAAAAAAAGATAATATTTTTAAAAATAAAAAAAAGAGAATATTTCAAAATAAAAAAAAATTTGTTATTTGTTTTTACTTTGTTTAATTTAAACTAATTTTGCTATTTCAAATAGTACCCCTTGCTTTTGTTTGGTTTTTTCAAATTCCTTATAACGATTTAGCTAACTATAATATTTCTGATCGTTCTTTTTAATTATGTTTCACAAGTAAAATGTTGGTCATGTTATGTTTCTAATTCACGGTAGCATGTTAACGTGAAACGTTTTTTTCTAAAAACTCGCATTTTAATTAAGGTTTTTGTTATTTATTTTCTTTTCTTTCTCGAAAATCTTTCATCCACTATTTTCCTTTTTATTTTTCGATAATTTTTGTAATGTCAACTTGTGATTAGCGTAGTAGATGTTAATGATCCAAGTCAATTATTAATTTTATTTTAAGATAATTTCATTAGTCTTCATTTATTATCTAGGATTTGCTTTTTGAAATTTTCAAAGCTTATGCTTTAAATAAATTTAAAAACATGAAAATGATTTAGCCTATTTTTGTTTTCGTTTGAGTTTTTTTGCCAACATAAAAATTTTTATCTCTAGTTAGCCGCTTTTTAGCCTTTTACGGATTTCAATTGATAGCTCCACTTATCATTTCATTTTCACCAAAGCTAAATTTTCCAACCTATCTAATCGCACTAACCTTTTGAGTTTCAAAAAAACATGTTTATGATAGGGTTTTTTGTGATATATTTGGAAAACTTTTTGAAAAAAGTATATTCAAAAGAAGTGTTTACCTTTGTTTGGCAAATTTCAAAATGAAAAAAATTTATGTATGGACTTTGTTTTGAAAAGAAAAAAATGGAAAAGAAAAAAGAAAGAAAAATATTTTATTTATGATGTACTTTTTTTGAAACTCTTTATTTTTGGTTTAGTGTGATTTTAAGCCTTCATATTTATCTTTGAACTCCATTCCTAATTATATGCCTAAATCAAACATTTCAGCTTTAATAAGCCCTTTTGATTCAATTTTTGAATTTTTTTTTAGCAAAATAAAGAAGAAAAGTAGATTAGTAGAGTTTTGGATTTATATTTAGATTTTTGTTATTTGATTAACATAGTTATAATGTTTCTCTTGGATCGAGTAACAACTCAATGCACTTTTTCATTTTGTTGCTTTGCTTAAATTTATTTAAAAAATTTTGTTAAAATTTTGGATGATTAATTTTATTTAGTAAAGTTGATAAATTATTTAATCTTGTTTAAGTAATTGTTTTAGGTTTACGTTTCACCTTCTCCCTACTTAGTATTTTTTCATTGTACTTGTGTTAGCATTATTAGAATTTTCATGAGTCACTTTTATATTAGCTAGATTTTATTTTTTTGCTTAGGATACGCAAAACTTAAGCTTGGGGGAATTTTATAGTGCATTGTGTAGTCTAAGCTTTTAGGATACTTTTAGTTCTTTTTGTATGTAAATCATGTTTTTATAACTTTATTTTTACTTCCTTTTGTATATATTTTAATACCACTAAACATTTCCTTTTTTTCTTTGCAGGTTTGTAGATTCTCAGTAAATTTCATCGAGCTCAGATTTCGTCGAGCAGATTTCGTCGAACGGCCCAGTTTTGTGGAGCGCAATCGGCCTAGAATTCATCGACCTCGCCTTTAGTTAAACATTCACAGAACTCTCCCTCCCTTCTGCTATTCTGCGTTCGATGAATTTCCCTAATTCGTCAAACTCCCTTCTGCTTTATGCGTTCGACGAAATCTTAATTTTTCGTAGAGCACCCTTCTTCTTACTCCGTTTATCGAATTCTCTATTTTTGTCGAACGTATCTTCTCTTAGCTACGTTCGACGATTGCATCCTCATTTCGTCGAACCTGCTCTGCCTGTGTTCTCCGCTCAACGAAATTTCTCCCTATTTCATCGAGCTCTTCCTCCTTCTCCTCTAATTCGTCGAACTCATCCTCATTTCGTCGAGCTCTCCCTGCTGCTAGAGGACAAGTCCAACTTTTTAAGAAAATCCTACTGCCGCCATTAATGCATGTAGCCCGTACCAAGGCAATCATCATTTCCCGCCATAACCCGTACTAAGGTCAACTTCCTTGCATGGCTGGATGTATTGACAATTTCTTGCTGCTTGAAGAATCTATAAATAGAGCCCCACCCCCTGTGCAAAATATATAGATTTTTTGAGAGGGGAAGTTCTGCAAGTTTCAGTTCTTCCTTGTGTTCTTCCTCTCTCCTTTTCATATTTCAGTTTTCTATTTAGCTTTTCTTTTCTTTTCTGCAATAGTTACTGTTTTATATTTTCTACTTCTATAATAGCTTAGATTTCTTTACTTTTTTGTTTTAGCTTTATTTTAAGTGTAGCTTAGTTTTTCATTTCAACATGTGTAATCTTTTTATTGCAAGTTGTAGTTCTCTGTTGATTTATAATAAAGTTTGTTCTCTGTTTATTTTTGTCTCTGTTTCATTTCCATGCAATCTTACTCAACTCTCCTCTTCCACTTCACCATGAGCAACTAATCCTCCTTATACTCAATCATGATGATCGGAGGTTCGAGTTGATTTTATTATGATGCTCTAGTTTGCTTTTGCTTTGTAAGGTTTATACCTTGAATTACTCTTGAATAATCATGGTTAGAGATATATCATCGATGTATATTTTCTATCTTTGTTTCCACTCCTAGCTAGCCGAGAGGCTCGTAGTTTGGAGTGAACACTCAAGAGTAAAGAGAGTTGCATGCACCCCTCGAGAGAGGCACACGTTAAATATCCCGGATTGTAGTGAAATCCAATAGCAGGCTTCACAGCATAAGGCGAGCTTTAGGCCTCCGATTTAGACGAGAGTTCGATTAGACCTTCCTAAACTCAGGTGGGCACGACTTCGAGAGAAGTGTGTTCATGCTTTAAGAACCTCCGCGATCATGGACCTTTGTCTTATTTTGTTAGAGTTTATTATCGCATGTTTTGATCAACTTAGGCCGAGGTGATTCTCGATTGAGTGCTTTTCTTATCATTGTTTAACCCCTCATTTTAATATCTAGTTGTGCTATTTCTGTTTAAGGGCAAGTGTTCTTCTTTTTGCAAGTATTGTGTTCTTTTAATTTAGTCAATAACCCTAAAAGTTTTTTCGATAAGATAATAGTCTTCGTGTGAGTAAGATTGCTCAATAGTTCTCGGATTTCAATACGACACTTGTGTCCCCTAGCTACAGTTCGATAGGTATACTTGTCTAGTTAGATTTCTAGTTCGGCTCTTTTTCTCTTCACGATTAGTAGACAACAGCAGCTTCCATGAAGAACCTACCTCTTTCCTTCCACATGAGGAAGTTTTCCTTAGAACACTGATGACGGCGATGGCGACGGCATTCTCCTACATGTTGAAGATGACGGCGGCAACGGCGACGACATTCTCCTAAATATTGAAGATGATGGCGGTGACGGCGATGGCGTTCTCCTACATGTTGAAGATGATGGCGGCGACGGCGACGGCGTTCGCCTACATGTTTAAGATGATGACGACGATGGCGACGGCGTTCTCCTACATGTTGAAGATGAAGACTACTTGATGAAGAGCTACATGTTTAAAAATTAGTTATCTCTATTTGCTTTTATTTTATCATGTAATGTTTAAGTATTTTAGGTGTTGATTGATTTTTTTTTAGTGGGCTGCACATAGCCTATGCATGTTGTAATGCCTATATATAAGCATGGACTTTCATGGTTTTTTTTAGTGAATGAAAAGATTAAGAAACCCTAAACCTCTTTGAAATCTCTTCTCTTTCTCCTTCTTGGCCGCCCCCTTCCCTCCTCCTTCTCTTTGGTCGCCGGCCACCCTTCCTCTCCCCTCCTCTTGCTCGGCCTCCCTCCTCTTCCGTCCTCCTCTCTACAAATTTGAGCCCTCTCCTCCCTCCTTCTCAAGTTCGGCCATCCCCCTCCATAGCCGCAAACCACCTCTTTCTTCCTCCTCCACATCATGCCGCCCCATAGCCATTCCCCTACAACAAAACCGAGCCTCCTCCTCCACCATCTCACTCTGGCATGAAGCAAAGAAAGCGGACAAGTTTTCTCTCCGGTCGGCGAAACTCCGGCGGAATCGTGGAAAAACGATCCTTGAAAGTGAACCGGAATCATCTATTCTTGTTGGGTAACGAGATCTTCTACCTTCTTGTGTGATTCTTATTTTTTTAGATTTTTTATTTGGTGGAATACCTTTGTGTTACTTTGGAATCGTTTTCCGTTCGTGGTTTATCTTTCCGATTGCATGTGTTGTTCTTTCTAGTTATTTAATTTTCCGAGAGGTTTGGATAGCCTCGCTGTTGTTTTGTTGGGGGAGATCTACCATTTCCGAACCGTGCTTTTTTGGCGGATCTCTCTTGGTACAACCATCGCTCATTCGGACCGGGTGGGTTCTTTTAGCTTGAGAGAACGATGACCTATAGTCGTTTGTTCGATCTTAAAACAGTGTGGTTACAGTACGTTAGAAATAATTGATAATGTTGTTCGTGAGCGTGCTGCGTTTAATTATTATGTGAACGTAGTAGTGGAAATTGAGAGGCGTACGTGTCATTCCCTTTGCCGTTATAGTGTCAAACACCGTTGCCTACATCAATTTTGTATCAGAGAGAGGTTCACATCAATTTCCCAATTGACACCCCTCCCCAAATTTTTAGGACATTGTCACGCACTTCATAGGCACGCCTCAGAGTCAAAAAAAAAAATTACAAATAATTTTTTTTGTGGTCTGCCAATAGCCGGCTAAATTTTATTTTCTGCAATAAAAAAAATCAGAAAAATTAATTAATAATCTCCATATTTTTGCCAGCAAGAATATCAAAAAAAATTATATATTATTTTGAAATATTAGCGGGAACAAATCTATCTTTGAAAATAAATAGGACCAGGCTATTTTCTACTTTGCGTGTGCACCGGTCCCGGTTGAGTGTTCTCTCCGATTCCCTCTGAAATGGCCCATGACGTCAACGTCTCCCGAGGAAAAACTATAGGTTCCAATTGGAATGTAGGGAAATCTTTCAATTCCCCTATAATGGATGAGATTACTGCTTTAGTTGCTCAACTAAAGGCTAGTCAAGTAGCACCGCCACCGCGCACCTCTAGGCGTGTTAGGATTCTTGCTCCAACATATGATGGGCTAGGTGGACCGCGAGTGTTTCTATGTTGGGTGAAAGATATGGAGCGTTATTTTGAGCAATATCATATTGTGGTTCCCCACAGGATTCCCGTTGTGAGACTTCAACTATTTGGTCGAGCCTATACCTTCTGGCTCAATGAGGAGAGACATTTGGGGATGCCCTCCGTCAACTGACTTGTCGGTTGGCAGATTATGAAGAATATATTAACGGACGAGTATTATCCGCCCTACTATCGTTCCTAGTTTTCTGATTATAGGAGTGACAATAAGTCTCACACTAGATCCTTGCTCCGCCAAGATCTGACTATTTCGAGCACATATGCACCTACCGATGAGGGAAAAGAGAAGCTCAGGACCCTTGTACCTAGTTCGATAGACGTGGTTGCTAGGAATGCCATGAGCCCGAAAGGGGTGCGAGTGTTCCTATCAGCATGATTGAGCCTGAGACTGTGATTAGGATTGTGCCCGTCTCTGAGGACGAGGCTCTTATCACTAACGAATATAGCGACGTTGAGGAGAATTGTTACCCTAGTGACCTGGATGAGGATTTCTCCTTTAAGGAATCATCTCCACTTCCCCTCGTCGATGTTTCTGAAACCATTACTGAGTCTTATTTGGGCAAAGTATCTAGTGAGTTGATAGAGTCACTTTGTGGTAAATGTTGCTCTGATAGAGAGTTAGGTGATGACGAGCCAGTTGAGTTTTCTGTGAGGGAAAATCTTCTGTTTGATTTTTCGATTGATTTTGAAGGCTTTCCCCCGGAGAATTTTACTTGGACGATAAATCCATATTTTTACATTGGGTATGACTTAGCCCCTCCTCCGGAATCTATCGATGCTCCCATTCGTGAGATTTGTACTGTTACTGATATCGTGACTTATGAGTTGGATGGTTGTCCTTGCGAGAGAGTTATATTTTTGGAAGATGACATAGAAGTAGACCCGGATGAGCGTCCCCTGATGCTAACTCCGTTGCGTGAATTTAAATGCGATCTTAACTCTCTCCCGATTTTAGCTTTACCGACTCCCCTCCTGATATGTTGACCCGACTAGCGGATCCTTTCGGACATGAATTTATTTTGCCTGATTTGAGTCATGTTATTTTACCATCCATGCTAGACCCTCCTTGGGACATGTTGTAACACCTCTAACCGTCAAGAAGAATATAATAGAGGGTCCGGCCGGGGCCCCACACCATATTCCACAAACAGGCGGAGACGCTACGAAATAATATCAAAACACCAACGCATCCTAACACAGAGCATTCTAGCGGAAGCTTCACAGTTGAAAACTTGAACTCAAGTACAACAAGAACTGTCCACTAAAAACATAGGAATGTATACAACCAAAGTGTTTGGCCTTAAGGCCTTACAAATTTCTCTTAACAAGGTGTGGTTTACAGACATCGGCACGCAGGCCGGCCACACATGAACAAGAAGAAAGAAAACAAAGCCTTCGAGGGCAGCAACGCAGCTTGGGCTTCAGCCCGCTAAGTCCCGCTCGGACAAGCACCTCCAGCACCTGTAAGAAGCAATCCACCAAGGGGTGGCAAATAGGGCAACGGTCAGCATTCAGGTGACAAATTATAACGACCCTGCCCCTGGCACGGGCAGCGGAATTCCAGCCCTGCATAGCATTTTCCAAAATGATATATATATAGCAAACCACACAAGGTGTGCACGACCGCACAGTAAATACATATCAAAAACGTCGGCACGACGACCCGACGGTCCATGCACTCAGGACACATTCGGGTGTACCGGAAACACTGGATCCCACCAATGAGCATTCTAGTCATGATCGGCATGCATGCCGTCGACTCTCGCTATGTGATCCTAACAGGGCCTTAAGCACCGAAGGTTAGACAACCATAACGCGGGTACAGATCCGCTTATCCCGTTGCTCACATCGTCTTACTTAAGACTAGATTAATGCGGGTATAGCTTCACCTTGCCCGTCCACCACAAGAGTTGAACCCAACTCGCACAATTTCCCGGACTTCCTCCAATACTTCCTGCTGCACCAAGCAACAGGTATGCACCACAGATTGCACACAAACAATCAAATTCTAGGAGATTCCTCCGAATGCAAACAAGCATCACCAATCCAGACCAATACGTCCATATGGGCTTCACACAGCATGCCTAGATCCATACTTTAATTCCGGACTCTAACAAGGGGGACTTCACATATCTACCCCAAGGGACATCACAACCCACCGCACACTCGCGGGGACGGATTTTCCCTATGCAAATGCAGGAAAGTAGGACTTCACATGTCCAAGACGGAAATCGTTACCCTTGGAATTCGCCTTAGAGCCATGGAGAAAATTGAGACAGACTAAAGCCTTCGAAGCCGCCTTGCCTTTGTAAATCCGAACTCGGCTCGCGATTTGGACTACCGCAGCACCACCGGCTGCCGGATTCCTCTTCTTCTTCCTTGCCTTGCTCTCCCCTCTCTCTTAACTTTAGAAAGAGAAAGATGAAACTCAAATGAGCTTTCTCCTCTTCAATCCCGGCCTTATCAACCCAGGGAAGAGCCCAGACCATTAGATCTTGGTCAAAGCAAATGAACGGCTCTGATCAGCCCTGAATTTGATTTCCTGGGCCGAACACGAGTAGTTACACGCCCGTGTCACAGGCCGTGTTCCTGAAGCGGTGCACAACCGAATTATGCCAATCTAGAACACGGGTGTCGACACGCCCGGGATACGCCCGTGTCGACACCTGACACGCCCGTGCCGAGGGGCATTTTCCCCCATCGAGACAGAAATCAGCATTTTCCCCGAGACCACACGGGCACTGGACACGCCAATGTGACAATTTGACACGCCCGTGTCACGATCGTCATGGCTGGGCCTACACGCCGTGTCCTTCTCGGGACAAACTGGCTAATTTTTGGGCATGACACGCCCTGGGACACGCCCGTGTCCCAGACCGTGTCGATGTGTCGATACTCAACGATCATCGACTCAACGATCGTCGACAATGAAGAACACGCCCGTGTCCCAGGCCGTGTACCCAAGACACGCCCTGGGACATGCCCGTGTCCCAGGCCGTATCAGCCAGCCTGAACCTTAAATTGACCTGTTGAGATTTCTGGGGTGTTACAATCCTCCCCTCCTTAATTAAATTTCATCCCGAAATTTGAAGACAGCAGGGAGAAAACAACATAACACAATCAGAGACATATATGTTTCGATTACATATACAAACGAGCGAACAGGTTACCAAAATAACTCGGGAAGCTCGGCTCGCATGGTCTTCTCCCGCTCCCATGTTAGCTCTTCTTGGCCACAATTGTCCCACCGGACTTTGACCATCCCGATTGTTTTATTCCGCAACTATTTCTCGGCTCGATCTTCGATCCGAATGAGCCTCACCTTTGTCGTTAGCCCATACTCAACCGGCACCCAATCATTCTCAATTACTTGAGCTGGATCCTTGACTGCTTTTTGTAGTACTGAGATGTGGAACACATCATGCAGTCCTCCCAATTCCGATGAAAGATCTAGCCGATAGGCAGCTTCCCTAACTCGCTCCACCACTTCAAACGGACCAAGGTATCGCAGACTAAGCTTTTTTAACCGCCGAATCTGAGATACGCCTTTGAAGTGTTTAATCTTTAAATAGACCCAGTCACCCACCGCGAACTCCACGTTTCGGTGCTTAGCATTGTAATACTTGGTTTGACGATCCTGGGCTATTAGTAGTCTCTCTCGAATAGAGCGTATTGTTGAGTTAGCATCCTCGACTGCCTTTTGTCCCAAAAGTTTGGATTCGCCAGTTTCTGCCCAAGCTAACGGTGTACGACACTTGCAACCATACAGAGCTTCAAGTGGTGTCATGCCAATGCTCGCTTGGTAACTATTATTGTAGGCAAATTGCACCATAACAAGATGATCTTCCCACTTCTTACCGAAGTCCAGGGCGCACATACGGAGCATATCCTCCATTGTTCTGTTGGTCCGTTCAGTTTGGCCATCCGTTTGCGGATGAAAGGCCGTACTGAATGCTAACTTCGTGCCCAACAGCTGATGAATTAGCCTCCTATCCTTTGAAGTAAATCGCCCATCACGGTCACTGACGATGCTTCGAGGAATACCGTGCAATCGAACAATCTGCTCCACATAGAGTTTTGCCAATGTTTCAACTGAATCGTCTCGTTTGTTTGGTAGAAAGTGAGCCACCTTTGTCAACCGGTCTACAATCACCCAAATTGAGTCATTCCCACGTTGCGATCTCGGCAACCCGTGCACGAAATCCATGGAAATATCCTCAAACTTCCACTGCGAAACTGGCAATGATTTCAGGAAACCACTCAGCCGTTGACATTTTTCTTTTACCAAAGCACAAGTACGACACTTAGCCATATACTCGGCTATGTCCTTCTTTAAACCAGGCCACCAGAACAATTTCTTCATGTCCTTGTACATCTTTGTGCTCCCAGGGTGAATTGAGTACTTTGTAAAGTGTGCTTCATATAAGAATTCTTCTCGCAATTTACCCGCACAAGGGACTCACAGTCGACCATCCTTCTATAATAACCCGTCATCCCAGGAGAATTGGTCACCAGACCCTTCCTTGGCATAGCGTTGGAGACTTTCATAAAGCTCTGTTGCCCTCTGAACCCTATCCGCAAGGTCATATTGAACCTCCATCCAGTTCAAGCATGCATCGGCCGAAGAATCCCTCTCAACAAAAGATATCTCCAACGCTTCCAATTCTTGGATTAGACGCTCGTCATGTATCCGCAACCAACTTGCCCGCACCGAAGTCCGACGACTCAAGGCATCAGCGACCAAATTTCCCTTTCTGGGAACATAGTGAATGTCGAAGGTATAATCCCCTAGGAATTCCATCCACCTCCTTTGTCGCATATTTAAATCCGTTTGATCAAGCAGACACTTCAGGCTTTTATGATCTGTATAAATATCTACCTTCATGCCATAAAGATAGTGCCGCCACAACTTTAGCGAAAAGATCACCACCGCTAACTCCAAGTCGTGGATGGGGTAATTACGCTCATGCACCTTTAATTGACGTGATCCATAAGCGATCACCTTGCCAAAATGCAGGAGAACGCAGCCTAAGCCTCTTCCTGACGCATCGCTGTATATCTCAAAACAGTTTGTACCACAAGGCGACGTCAAAACAGGTGTCGTGGTCAAATGACCTTTTAGCACCTCAAAAGCTCGCGCGCACTCCGGCGTCCAAACGAACTTCTGATCTTTTCTCGTCAACGTAGTCAAAGGCAAAGCAATCTGGGAGAAGTTCACCACAAATCGTCTATAGTAGCCTGCCAGTCCAAGAAAGCTCCTAACTTCGACCACCGAAGACATCACTGGCCAATCACGAATGGCACTTATCTTTATCGGATCTACCGCTATGCCCTCTCCACTTACCACATGTCCTAGAAAAGCCACCGACGAGAGCCAGAACTCACACTTAGAAAACTTGGCATACAGCTTATTTCTCCGCAAGGTATGCAATACTAACCGCAAATGGTTTGCATGATCTTCCTCCGACTGAGAGTATACGAGGATATCATCAATGAACACAATCACAAACAGATCCAAGTATTCGTGGAACGTTCGATGCATGAGATCCATGAATACCGAAGGCGCATTACATAAGCCGAACAGCATCATTGTGAACTCATAATGACCGTAGCGTGTGCCAAACGCTGTCTTGGGAATGTCACCTTCTCTAATCCGCAATTGGTAATACCCGGATTTCAAATCCAACTTGGAATAGACAGTTGAGCCTGCTAGCTGATCAAACAAGTCATCGATCCGTGGAATCAGATACCTGTTTTTCTCCGTCAGCTTATTCAGTTTGCGATAATCAATACATAGCCGCAAACTACCGTCTTTCTTTTTCACAAAAAGAACAGGCGCGCTCCAAGGTGACATACTTGGGCGTATGTATCCCTGCTCCAATAGTTCTTGAGACTGAACTTTTAGTTCGGCCATCTCTTTTGGCGCTACCTGATACGGCGAACGGGCCACAGGTTTCGCACCCGGCACCAGCTCGATAGCGAAGTCGATTTCCCTTTGGGGAGGTAACCCTGGAAGGTCCGTTGGAAACACATCAGCATACTCCGACACAATCAGCACGTCACTCACACTGGCCTTCGGCACCATCGCCTCTATGAGTGTGAAGAACAACTCCGCACCCTTCTGAACTTCCTTAACAACTTGGAGAGCAGATAACAACATCCCACTCATCCCTTGTATACCAATGAACTTAGTCTCTTGTTCGATATTTTGCCCATGTGTGACCTCTTTTGAAGTGCAATCTATACAGGCATGCTTCTCTGACAGCCAGTCCATACCAAAGATTATATCAAATTCCTTGATCGGCAATACTAGTGTTTTCACCTTGAACTCCCGACTCCCTATCTTGACCTCAAGACGGTAAGATATATCCGCGCACATCAAACATCTGTTAGGTAACAACACCTTTACACTGTCTGTCGTGGTCTGGATAGGTACCCCGACAAGAAAGACGAACTCTTCAGACAGAAACGAATGTGAAGCACCTGTGTCAAACAGTGCTCGCGCTGGATACTCTCGTATAAGGACAAACCCTAAAACATCACAATCAAAACAAGCACAGCACACATGATAAAATAACATTAAAAACTGCGTGCACCTGTGACGACATCCGCCTGCTTAATGGCCTCCTATTGTCCAAGGTTAAAGACCCTGGGCTGCACGTGCAAGGCAGAAGACTCCACCACAGTCTTCCCTTTCTCCTTATAAGACGCTCCCGTCTTCTTGTCACCCTTTGGAGGACCAACTCGGCAATCACGTGTGAAGTGTCCCAACTTCCCGCACGTAAAACAACCACGAGATCCATACCCAGATGTCTCTGTCACAATCACAGAAGGAGCTTGTCCAGTAGACTTGGACTTATTTCCCCAACTCTTACGATACCCAAACTTCTCCGGACGTGGTGGCTTGAACTCTGGCTTTATCACAGCCAAGGTCCCTCTTTCCTGCCCCCTTTTCATGTCCGTCTCCAAAGACCGAGCCGTACAGACTAAGGCTTGAAATCCCTGACTCACAGAACTCGAGAGAAAATACCGCAGCTCATCTCGCAGTCCCGCATAAAACCTATTAGTCTTACGCTCTTATTCGGCAAAGATGGTACCTGCATATCTTCCCAAATATGTGAATTCATGAAGTAATCATCCACACTACGATCTCCTTGAGTTAACCGCTGAAATTCAATTTCCATCGATAACCTTTGCTGCATTGGTAGATGTTGTGCCAAGAACAACCGAGAAAATTCATCCATCGAGACTTCTGCAAGTTGTCTACCGGCTAAGTGATGCAGTTCAATCTCATCCCACCATAAACGAGCCTCTCCTTCCAGTAGGAAAGTGGCCAACATAAGTTTCTGTCCCTCCTCAACCTTGATCGCTCTAATGATCCTCTTGATCCTTGCAAGCCAATCCTCTGCTTGGGCCGGTGACCCTGCCCCAGAAAATTATGGAGGATTGAAGCTTAATAATTTCTTCAACTGTTGATCTGCTGCCCGCGGATCAACTACAGCTGCTACCGGTTCTTGACGTACCCCAGCATGCGTTGGCACCACTGCAGGACATGCCTGCCCAGCCTGCTAAGCATTCATCACAGCAAGTACCGTTTCCGTGATGAAACGTACCGTTTTAGCAGATGGAGGAGGTGTGGGCACCTCAGCTGGTGCCGCACTTTCGACAGAATGTTGAGGTTTGGATTGACCCGCAACACTTCTAGTCACCTATATGTGTAAAACACACAATTTAGCGACCAAGTAAAACGGCAAACATACAAAAAGAATACACAAGTTCAACAAACAAGTGATTCCTAAGTGGACATTCTTGAGTTCAAGTTAAGTGTTATAATGACAGCACTGACACGTGCTCGCCACCCCTCAAAAGAATTCATTCGCGAATTCGTAAGAGATCGACTAACAAGCTGATACCAAATTGTAACACCTCAACCCGTCAAGAAGAATATAATAGAGGGTCCGGCCGGGGCCCCACACCATATTCCACAAACAGGCGGAGACGCTACGAAATAATATCAAAACACCAACGCATCCTAACACAGAGCATTCTAGCAGAAGCTTCACGGTTGAAAACTTGAACTCAAGTACAACAAGAACTGTCCACTAAAAACATAGAAATGAATACAACCAAAGTGTTTGGCCATAAGGCCTTACAAATTTCTCTTAACAAGGTGTGGTTTACAGACATCGGCACGCAGGCCGGCCACACATGAACAAGAAGAAACAAAACAAAGCCTTCGAGGTCAGCAACACAGCTTGGTCTTCAGCCCGCTAAGTCCCGCTCGGACCAGCACCTCCAGCACCTGTAAGAAGCAATCCACCAAGCGGTGGAAAACAGGGCAACGGTCAGCATTCAGTTGACAAATTATAACGACCCTACCCCTGGCACGGGGCAGCAGAATTCCAGCCCTGCATAGCATTTTCCAAAATGATATATATATAGCAAACCACGCAAGATGTGCACGACCGCACAGTCAATACATATCACAAACGTCGGCACGACGGCCCGACGCTCCGTGCACTCAGGGCACATTCGGGTGTACCAGAAACACCGGATCCCACCAATGAGCATTCTAGTCATGATCGGCACGCAAGCCGTCGACTCTCACTATGTGATCCTAACAGGGCCTTAAGCACCCAAGGTTAGACAACCATAACGCGGGTACAGATCCGCTTATCCCGTTGCTCACATCGTCAGACTCAAGACTGGACTGATATGGGTACAGCTTCACCTTGCTCGTCCACCACAAGAGTTGAACCCAACTCGCACAATTTCCCGGACTTCCTCCAAAACTTCCTGCTGTACCAAGCAACAGGTATGCACCACAGATTGCACACAAACAATCAAATTCTCGGAGATTTCTCAGAATGCAAACAAGCATCACCAATCAAGACCAACACGCCCAGATGGACTTCACACAGCATGCCTAAATCTGTACTCCAATTCCGAACTCTAACAAGGGGGACTTCACATATCTACCTCAAGGGACATCACAACCCACCGCACACTCGCGGGTACGGATTTTCCCTATGCAAATGCAGGAAAGTAGGACTTCACATGTCCAAGACGAAAATTGTTACCCTTGGAATTCTCCTCGGAGCCATGGAGAAAATTGAGACGAATGAAAGCCTTCGAAGCAGCCTTGTCTTCGTAAATCAGAACTCGGCTCGCGATTTGGACCACCGCAGCACCACCGGCGGCCGGATTCCTCTTCTTCTTCCTTGCCTTGCTCTCCCCTCTCTCTTTACTTTAGAAAGAGAAAGATGAAACTCAAATGAGCTTTCTCCTCTTCAATCCCGGCCTTATCAACCCAGGGAAGAGCCCAGACCATTGGATCTTTGTCAAAGAAAATTAACGGCTCTGATTAGCCCTTAATTTGATTTCCTGGGCCGAACACGGGTAGTGACACGCCCGTGTCACAGGCCGTGTTCCTGAAGCGGTGCACAATCGACTTAAGCCAAACCAGAACACGGGTGTCGACATGCCCGGGACACGCCTTCATCGATACCTAACACGCCCGTGTCGAGGAGCATGTTCCCCCATCAAGACGGAAATCAGTATTTTCCCCGAGACCATACGGGCACTGGACACGCCCATGTGACAATTTGACACGCCCGTGTCACGATCGACACGACTGGGCCTACACGTCGTGTCCTTCTCGGGACAAACTGGCTAATTTTTGGGCATGACACGCCCTGGGACACGCCCGTGTCCCAGGCCGTGTCGATGTGTCGATACTCAACAATCTTCGACTCAACGATCTTCGACAATGAAGAACACGCCCTGGGACACGCCCGTGTCCCAGGCCGTGTACCCCAGACACGCCCTGGGATACACCCGTGTCCCAGGCCGTGTCAGCCAGCCTTAACCTCAAATTGACCTGTTGAGATTTCTGGGGTGTTACACATGTCTCGTAGTGTGATAATAGATTTCGTGTTTGGTCATGATGAATGTCTCATTAATTTGGTATCCACTCGACTTTCTTAAACTAACCAAATATCTGAGAGTACGTTAATGATGTGGCAATCTTTTGTGCCACCAGATTCCATTCAGTTAGTACCACCTGATTTCATTCTACTAATACACCCGGATGTATCCCCGTTTGTGCCACCTGCTCGCATTCTGTTGGTACCACCAGATCTCGTTGGGTTGGTGCCTCCTGATATAGTTCCACTGGTGCCACCAGTGTTATTTCCGTTGGCACCACCATATTTAGTTCCGTTGGTGCCACCATATGTAGTTCCGCTAGTTCAACCCTATTACTTTCTTGTTGGCGCCACCATATTTAGTTCCCTTGGTTCCATCTCAAGTAGTTCCGTTACCGCTATATTACATGTCAAGTAAACATGCACTAGTATTTGCCTCTCTTGTTCTTAAATTACATAAACACATTAAGGAAGCGCTAGTCACACAAATGTCTTCTTAGCAATGTATCGCTAACTTACATAAGAGAGTGTCTCCCTATAAGGTTTACAGGTTACTCTTGGTGCGTCTCGCCCCTGAATGGATACCTCCGGCCACTTTAAAAAAGTTGGCGATTCGGCGAGCTAGAAATTTTCAGCTTTTTAATCAATTAGGAGAAACAACATATCTGTAGAAGTTAACCACTGAATGGGGTAATTCCCCTAGTTTAAATGTTTCAAATTTCACGCATTGTGTTTTTCCACCTTTTGAAATATCCAACTCTACGTTTGGTGCCACTATATTTTTATTTGGGTTGGGGGTGAGCTTGTTCTTGGATCGTTCTCTCCATTGGTCTCCAACGGAGGTACGTTGACTGTTGATGAAGAAATTTTTCCTCTTTATTTGCCAAATTCTTTTCCGAGTTTCCCCAGGACAATCTTTTTGCTAGACAGGTTCGTATTTGGTGTTTTTCTCTCCTCTCCAAGCGGTGGTATTCAGTGTTATGTGATACGATGGTTTGATCGCCCGGTCTCCGGTGACCCTTGGATTCCGAACTCGGCGATGGTTCTTGTGGATGATGTTCTTCGGCACCCGCACCTCCATGCCAACTCATCGGTGATGAGTTATTTTGAGCGGGGGAGGATTGATGACAGTGACAGCGACGACGACGGAATTCTCCTACATGTTGAAGATTATGGCGGCGACGGCGACGACGTTCTCCTACATGTTGAAGATGATGGCGGCGGCGGCGACGGCGTTCGCCTACATGTTGAAGATGATGACGGCGATGGCGACAGCGTTCTCCTACATGTTGAAGATGAAGACTACTTGATGAAGAGCTATATGTTTAAAAATAAGTTATCTCTATTTGCTTTCATTTTATCATGTAATGTTTAAGTATTTTAAGTGTTGATTGATTTTTATTTAGTGGGCTGCACATAGCCTATGCATGTTGTAAAGCCTATATATAGGCATGGACTTTCATGGTTTTTTTAGTGAATGAAAAGATTAAGAAACTGTAAACCTCTTTGATATCTCTTCTCTTTCTCCTTCTTAGCCGCCCCCTTCCCTCCTCCCTCTCTTTGGCCACCGGCCACCCTTCCTCTCCCCTCCTCTTGCTCGGCCTCCCTCCTCTTCCCTCCTCCTCTCTACAAATCTGAGCCCTCTCCTCCCTCCTTCTCAATTCGGCCATCCCCCTCCATAGTCGCCAACCACCTCTTTCTTCCTCCTCCACATCCAACCGCCCCATAGCCATTCCCTGATGAGTTATAAATATACCTATATTTTCATACTTTATTTAAGTCAATTTGTTTATTTTTGTCCTTTTTATTAGTTTTATTCAATAAATTGCTTCTTTTTGTAAATATTATTTCTAACTTAGCTTTATTTTTATTCCAGAAAAATTCCAGAAAAATTCCAGAAAATGTCAAAAAATTGACTGACACGCCCGTGTCGCATGACCGACATGCCCGTGCCACGCCCTCGACGATCGCCGACCATAGGTTGCCAGCTCGACGATCGGCGATCATCAAACCGAGCTCGAGACGCCCCCAAGACACGCCCGTGTCAAAGTATGACACGGGCGTGACTTCGCCACCTGGTCTGACGTGACGCACGCGACTTTGCGGCCAGACCGCGCCCAGATCGACCTCCCCGACATGCCCCAGTCACGCCCGTGACCGCCACGTGGACCGCCTAAAGTCAAAGCTCGCGTCAAATCCCCTGATCCACCTCCCCGTCATGCCCTAGTCACGCCCGTGACTAACACATGTCACGCCCGTGACCGGGGGCGTGACCGCCACGTTTTCAGCCGAAGTTAACTTTACAGTCAAATCACCCGATCAGCTCATGTATAGTAGTGACACGCCCCCATGTCACGCCCGTGACCTAGGGCGTGTCACACCCGAAAATTTGCCTATAAATAAGAGCTTCCAGGAAGCTTTTCTTGTCCACTTTTTTGGTCCATCTTGCTTAGGGTAAGTGCTGCCCATTTGGATTCCATGCTATGTAAGGGAAATTTATCCCCCCATCTCTCTCTCTTAGCTTAGTTTAGGATGTTTGTTTTAGCTTTCCTTGTAACCTCTTTTTCATTAATACAATGTTAGTTTTTTTTTCTCTCTTATGTTGTTTGGAATCCATTTGAATGCGTCAAACTTAAGTAATTTTTCGTTCTACTTTTGTGCTTCTCATTTTATGTTTTCATGTCATAACTTTTATAACTCGCTAAGTTTAGGATTTTATCACATTTTCTAGCCGTTATGCCGGCCGTTTGTTCTTTTTGCACCTTAGTTTTATTAGATGAGGATTTTATTAGTTTTTCATGCATTCCTATAAACCTGTAAAAGCGTTTTCAAAGTGGTTTTCATTTTTCGCTAACTTAGATTTTCTTTTTAGGACGTTAAACTTTTCGTTCTTTTTACTTTATTTCCACTTTTTACGCACTTTTACGGAGTTATACGAATGAAAAAGTACTCGTTTTAATTTTTCGTCAACTTCACCTTTGCGTTTATTTGCAAAACTTCTCGTCCGGTTAATTTTTATTTCTTCTTTTTATGCATTTCTACCGCATTCTAGCGGTAGAAATGCAGTCGTTTTAATTTTTAGAGCACTTTACTTTTCCTCATTTTTGCAAGTGTGCGTGCGTGTATGAGTTAGTTTTACAGCTTTATTTCAATTTCTGTAGAGTGTGTGCGTATGCATTTATTTTCGCCTACTCGTTAAGAGTTAAATGACGCTCTGCTTTCATTTTCCGCCCACTCGTTTGAGTGGGACTTGTCTTTTTACTGCATTCATTTTCTTCCTACTCACTTGAGTAGGAAAACTTTGTGTGCGTGTGTGTGTTTTCATTTATGTAGAGTGTGTGTGTGTGTTTTACTTTCAAGAAGAGTGTGTGCGTGTATGAGATTAATTTACCCCCGCCCACTCATTTGAGCCGGGATTCGCATTTACTGCTTTCTTCAGTCCTACTCGTTTGAGTAGGACTTGCAATTTTCAGCTTTCATTTACTGCTTTATTTCCTGCTTTCTTTACAGCTTTCTTTATCGCTTTCTAGTGTAAGTGCCCCCATTCCAATGAGTGTCTAACCGCCCTTAGCCCTCGATATCGAAGAGCATTGGGACAGATAAAATGGCTTTAAATAATTAAAGATCCTGTTTTCAGTTTAATTAAATTTCTTAATGTTTGCCCCGGGTTAACGACGCGTAGGACCGCATATCGATGTGCGGGCCCTATTTCCGTTATCCATACGCGACGCCGAGAGGCCGCACGTATGGTTCGGTCACCCTTGGGTAAAGAGAGCTTCATGCTAACCCTCGAGAGAGGAGGCGCGTGACTCTACCGGATTGGGTTCCCCACCCAATAGCGGGGTTCTTAGCGTAATGCGGGCGTTAAGAGGAATCCTTCGTTGGTCTAACGATCGGTCGAATAGTCTTAGCGTTCAGGTGAGCGATAGTCCTAGAGATAAGTGAGCTCATTCCTTTGGAACCTCCACGGCCGAGTCTCCGCCTTAATTAATTTGAAAATTAGGATCTCTTTTTATTAAAAGTTATTTTAGTTCAATTCTCTTTTTGATAGCGTCGCGCTAAGTTGGTCATCGGCTTTCTGCACTTCATTTATTTCCGCACTTTATTTTATGCTTTATTATTATTATGCATTTTTTATATGTTTATGTCATTTCCTTTTTTATCAAACCTAAAAATTATCGGTAGAATAATAGGTATTTCAGGGAAAGAGTAGAAATAGCTAAGCCGGCCCCGAGAACAATACGACCCCGATATTCCTCCACACGGGAATATCCTGTACTATACGCGATAGGTGCACTTGCCTACCTCTCGTTAAAACTCGGTTTCTAACAAAAACAAAACGCTCTTCTTTTTTTTTATAAAATAATATCCCAACCATCTTAAAATAAAATAAAAAGAAACCTCTCGGTTCCGCGACCATCAAGTTTTTGGCGCCGTTGCCGGGGACATTATCGTCTTACTATTTTGAATTCCTGAAACCTATTAATTTTACCCTTTATTTCTATATATATATAAAAAAATAACAAAATAACCACCAAAAAATTATATTTATTATAATAATAATAATTAATACTATAAAAAAATCTAAAAATAAAAAATTTAAAAACTTTAAAACTAAAAAAAATAAAATCAGAAAACTAAAAAACTAAAAAAAACTATAAACTTAAAAACTTATAAAATTAAAAAAATAAATAAATAAGAAAAAAAAACCTAAAAATCAAAAAAGTGATGAAAATTTTTTATTTTCATCAAAAATTTAAAAGTTAAAAAAAAACATATCTTTCATTTTTATTTTATTTTCCTTTAACTTATTTTCATTTTTATTTTCAAAAATTAAAACACAAAAAAAGGACATAAACTTAAAATTCTTAAAAAAAAAACTAAGAAAAATATATATTAAACACACACAAAAAAATTTATTTATATATCTATTTTGTCGTTTCGGCGCGCTTCACAATTGTGAGCGCTAGGGGATCGCGTATCCGTCGCACATTTATCACACTCACTTACCCCTCGCGCCCCCTATCACCCGCACACTTTTCGCCGAACTTATCTTTTTTTTTCTATTTTTTTTCTCCTGCTTTTACTTTTACTTTTGCAGGTCTTAATTTAAGGGGCTTCCCCGAACGCGGTTTAGGGAAGATTTCTAAACCCCTATTTTTAATTTTAATTTTTGTACATACTGCTTAGATTTTTATATATATATCTCGTTCCTCATACTTAGTGCAACATTGGGGACAATGTTGGACTTAAGTATAGGGGTGTTTCCTATTTTCTGTCCTTTTATTTCAAGCACTTAATAAAAAATTCCATAAAATCTGCAAAAATTAAAAATTTCAAAAAAAAATTCATGCTTTAAATAATAATAATAATAATAATAAATATATATATATAATTCCAAAAAAAAATGAAACATCGCTCTGCGACGTTCAACTCATCGAACCAACCACAAATAAGAGTCTGTTCGCGGGCGATCCTTTTCTACTTTGTAAATATTTTATAAATATTCTCGTCTCTTTCCCCTTTTCTTTCCTATCTTGTAAAAATAAACTCTCTCTTCCTGTAAATAATTCTGTAAATCAAAATTCAAAAAAAATTAGTATAACTCACAAAAAAACATAAAAGAAAATAGTATAACTTTTAAATAAAAATCCAAAAAAATGAAAATAACCCCAAAATATCAAAAAAATTAGAAAAACTCCAAAAAACAAAAAAATAAAAATAAAAAAAAATTTCCTTGAATTAAATAATTTGAATCCCTTATTTCTTAACCTCTTTGCTCTCCAAAATAATCATTTCGAGTTTATTTATAAGCGAATTTTAATTAATTCTTTATTTACTATTCGTTTATTAATTGTAGCTCGACAGACTTAAATTTCCTGGGTTAAGATTTTAAAGAATTTTTTATGTCTTTTTCTTATTATAGGGAACTTGTTTTTCTCATTTTCACTTCTAAATTTTTGAATAAAAACACGTTTTTATGTTAGAAAATAACATTCATGGATTTTACATTATTTCTACTAATGCTTTTAGAAACGTAGGAACGTTCAAATTAAAAAGGTTGCTCTCGAAATTTTTATTAAACTCTAGTTTTCTTTTAGAAATTCATCCCTTCCACTTTTTTTTCATACCTTAATTGGCATGATTCCCCACTCACCCTTAAAAGATCTTATGTCAATGGGGATAAGATTTCATCCTGTAAACATAAGCACCCAATAGTTTAAAAAGATTGTATATTAGGAGTAAGAGAATAAAATTCATTACTCCTATACATATGCATTGGGTTTATTTATATTTATGAAGAAAAAAGAAAAAAAGAAAAAAATGTGTTAGGAAAATAAGATTTCATTTTCCTAATTTTTCAAAAAATGTGGGGGTTCGAGAAATAATTACCTCGCCACAAAATCAAAGCCTTCTTCTTATCCGCCAATCCACTTATATAGTTTTCATGATTCTAGAATTAATTTAAAACTTTTTGAGAGCATAATTTTTAAATTGAATTATTTCCTATCAATTTCTTTTTAGCTAAAGTTTTTTCGATAATTCCAATCCATTTTTGTTAAACTAACAAAATAATTTTCGCTTTTTATTTTTTCATTTAGAAGTATTTTTTTGAAACGGTTCCTCTATTTTAACATTTTCATAAGTTAAGATTTAATTCCGAGACTCCGGAAATTCATTTCGATCTTTCGTATAATTAAGTTAAGCGTTAGTTAAATTTAGGATTCTTTTTTTATTACTTATAGGTTCATCTCCAACTTTTGCTCTGGAATAGCAAAAGCTTAAGTATGAGGGTATTTGATGAGTTGTAAATATACCTATATTTTCATATTTTATTTAAGTCAATTTTGTTTATTTTTGTCCTTTTTATTAGTTTTATTCAATAAATTGCTTCTTTTTGTAAATATTATTTTTAACTTAGCTTTATTTTTATTCCAGAAAAATTCCAGAAAATGTCAAAAAATTGACTGACACGCCCGTGTCACATGACCGACACGCCCGTGTCACGCCCTCGACGATCGCCGACCACAGGTTGCCAGCTCGACGATCGGCGATCATCAAACCGAGCTCGACACGCCCCGAAGACACGCCCGTGTCAAAGTATGACACGGGCGTGACTTCGCCACCTGGTCCGACGTGACGCGCGCGACTTTGCGGCCGGATCGCGCCCAGATCGACCTCCCCGACAGGCCCCAGTCACGCCCGTGACCGCCACGTGGACCGCCCGAAGTCAAAGCTCGCTTCAAATCCCCTGATCCACCTCCCCGTCACGCCCTAGTCACGCCCGTGACTGACACATGTCACGCCCGTGACCGGGGGCGTGACCGCCACGTTTTCAGCCGAAGTCAACTTTGCAGTCAAATCACCCGATCAGCTCATGTACAGTAGTGGCACGCCCCCATGTCACGCCCGTGACCTAGGGCGTGTCACACCCGAAAATTTGCCTATAAATAAGAGCTTCCAGGAAGCTTTTCTTGTCCACTTTTTTGGTCCATCTTGCTTAGGGTAGGTGCTGCCCATTTGGATTTCATGCTATGTAAGGGAAATTTATCCCCCTCTCTCTCTCTCTTAGCTTAGTTTAGGATGTTTGTTTTAGCTTTCCTTATAACCTCTTTTTCATTAATACAATGTTAGTTTTTTTTCTCTCTTATGTTGTTTGGAATCCATTTGAATGCGTCAAACTTAAGTAATTTTTCGTTCTACTTTTGTGCTTTTCATTTTATGTTTTCATGTCATAACTTTTATAACTCGCTAAGTTTAGGATTTTATCGCATTTTCTAGCCGTTATGCCGGTCGTTTGTTCTTTATGCACCTTAGTTTTATTAGACGAGGATTTTATTAGTTTTTCATGCATTCCTATAAACCTGTAAAAGCGTTTTCAAAGTGGTTTTCATTTTTTGCTAACTTAGATTTTCTTTTTAGGACGTTAAACTTTTCATTCTTTTTACTTTATTTCAACTTTTTACGCACTTTTACAGAGTTATGCGAATGAAAAAGTACTCGTTTTAATTTTTCGTCAACTTCACCTTTGCGTTTATTTGCAAAACTTCTCGTCCGGTTAATTTTTATTTCTTCTTTTTATGCATTTCTACCGCATTCTAGTGGAAGAAATGCAGTCGTTTTAATTTTTAGAGCACTTTACTTTTCCTCATTTTTGCAAGTGTGCGTGCGTGTATGAGTTAGTTTTACAGCTTTATTTCAATTTCTGTAGAGTGTGTGCGTATGCATTTATTTTCGCCTACTCGTTAAGAGTTAAATGGCGCTCTGCTTTCATTTTCCGCCCACTCGTTTGAGTGGGACTTGTCTTTTTACTGCATTCATTTTCTTCCTACTCACTTGAGTAGGAAAACTTTGTGTGCGTGTGTGTGTTTTCATTTATGTAGAGTGTGTGTGTGTGCTTTACTTTCAAGAAGAGTGTGTGCGTGTATGAGATTAATTTACCCCCGCCCACTCATTTGAGCCGGGATTCGTATTTACTGCTTTCTTCAGTCCTACTCGTTTGAGTAAGACTTGCAATTTTCAGCTTTCATTTACTGCTTTATTTCCTGCTTTCTTTACAGCTTTCTTTATCGCTTTCTAGTATAAGTGTCCCCATTCCGATGAGTGGCTAACCGCCCTTAGCCCTCGATATCGAAGAGCATTGGGACAGATAAAATGGCTTTAAATAATTAAAGGTCCTGTTTTCAGTTTAATTCAATTTCTTAAGGTTTGCCCCGGGTTAACGACGTGTAGGACCGCATATCGATGTGCGGGCCCTATTTCCGTTATCCATACGCGACGCCGAGAGGCCGCACGTATGGATCGATCACCCTTGGGTAAAGAGAGCTTCGCGCTAACCCTCGAGAGAGGAGGCGCGTGACTCTACCGGATTGGGTTCCCCACCCAATAGCGGGGTTCTTAGCGTAATGCGGGCGTTAAGAGGAATCCTTCGTCGGTCTAACGATCGGTCGAATAGTCTTAGCGTTCTGGTGAGCGATAGTCCTAGACATAAGTGAGCTTATTCCTTTGGAACCTCCACGGCCGAGTCTCCGCCTTAATTAATTTGAAAATTAGGATCTCTTTTTATTAAAAATTATTTTAGTTCAATTCTCTTTTTGATAGCGTCGCGCTAAGTTGGTCATCAGCTTTCTGCACTTCATTTATTTCCGCACTTTATTTTATGCTTTATTATTATTATGCATTTTTTTATATGTTTATGCCATTTCCTTTTTTATCAAACCTAAAAATTATCGGTAGAATAATAGGTATTTCAGGGAAAGAGTAGAAATAGCTAAGTCGGCCCCGAGAACAATACGACCCCGATATTCCTCCACACGGGAATATCCTATACTATACGCGATAGGTGCACTTGCCTACCTCTCGTTAAAACTCGGTTTCTAACAAAAACAAAACGCTCTTCTTTTTCTTTATAAAATAATATCCCACTCATCTTAAAATAAAATAAAAAGAAACCTCTCGGTTCCGCGACCATCATTCCCCTACAACAAAACCGAGCCTCCTCCACAACCATCTCACTCCGACGTGAAGCAAAGGAAGCAGACAAGTTTTCTATTCGGCCGGCAAAACTCTGGCAGACTCGTGGAAAAACGATCCTTGAAAGTGAACCGGAATCATCTATTCTGGTTTGGTAACGAGATCTTCTACCTTCTTGTGTGATTCTTATATTTTTAGATTTTTTTATTTGGTGGAATACCTTTGTGTTACTTTGGAATCGTTTTCCGTTCGTGGCTTATCTTTCCGATTGCATGTGTTGTTCTTTCTAGTTGTTTAATTTTCCGAGAGGTTTGGCGAGCCTCGCTTTCGTTTTGTTGGGGGAGATCTACCATTTCCGAACCGTGCTTTTTCAGTGGATCTCTCTTGGTACAACCATCGCTCGTTCGGACAAGGTGGGTTCTTTTAGCTTGAGAGAATGACGACCTATAGTCATTTGTTCGATCTTAAAATGGCGTGGCTACCGTACGTTAGAAATAATTGATAACGTTGTTCGTGAGTGTGCTGTGTTTAATTATTGTGTGAACGTAGTAGTGGAAATAGAGAGGCGTACGTGTCATTCCCTTTGTCGTTATAGTGTCAAACACCGTTGCCTACATCAAACACACAGGCTGCTTCTTGGGGGACATATCCTTGTTTTATCTATGACAGAAAATCTTGTGCTTTGACAACTAGAATGAGATCTTGTTCAAGGTGTTAACCTTTTAATGAATAATCTGCCTCTGATACCAATTGAAAGTATCTAGTTATCTACCTAAGTCAACTAAAGGGTGGTGAATAGGTGAGTTCTGCATCTTTTTGCGGAATAAAAAATAATAATAAACAAACACAAAGAAACACAACACAGACACTTGGATTTATAGTGGTTCCCCATAATAGGTACGTCC
The DNA here is from genome assembly GCA_039513925.1 of Platanthera zijinensis. NCBI lineage: Eukaryota > Viridiplantae > Streptophyta > Magnoliopsida > Asparagales > Orchidaceae > Platanthera > Platanthera zijinensis. Next base: position 79,671,585 of record CM077093.1, on the reverse strand, counting down.
ACTATCCAGCCTCGCCTATCTAGCACTTCGGGCAAGACACGGCTACTTCACCAGAACTCAGATTATCACAATCTTACACCTCGGAGCCTCAAATCCTACAACTCAGAGACAACACTCCTACAACTCCGAGAACAACATGTCCAACAACTTGAAGAACAACACCTCCTACAACTTGATCCAATAAACAAGGATCTACAAACTCGGAAATAGAAACTTCCTACAATCAGAAAAATAGTTTTGTGCCACTTTTTAGATTGCAAATAATCTTCCTCTTCAGATTGAATGGATTCAATCTTCTTCCTTCTTTGAGAGTAGATCTTGAAATTAAGGTTGGAGAAGAAGACTTGAAAATTTGAAAACATTGATCTGAAAAACTTTGTGAATCCGACTAAATCAAGAACGCCTTTGTAGAATCGGAAATCATTGATCTATCTAATTTCTTATTGTAAGGAATCGCTGATCGTGAACTATGATGTCATCGGAACTAACATTTCTGAGCACAGTAGATCAGGAAAGAAAAATATCGGCTGTTTCACAATTTTAAAAATAAGGTATTGAGAGATTAGAGATTCTTGTAATACTTAATGTTAGAAATGGAATCCTTGGTTTTTATAAAATTCATTCTCAACAGAAAGAAATACCCTTCCAAAAACGAGCTTCACTTGTACTATATATGGCCATCATTTTAAACAGAACCCGTCGGAAAAATCGATCCAGAAATCATTAAGTCCATTCCTCGAAATGACTTGTGTAATACTTAGAACACTCAACGAATCACGCAGTCATTTGACGAATTCCATGAGTGCATTCAACAAATTACAAGAAAGAACTCGACGAATTACTCAAGATCATTCAACGAATTTTACTTAGATGAAAATTAGACAATAAGAAAATTTTATGCCAACAATCACTGGACTTCTCGAGAATACTCGACAAATTCCACGAGTGTTCACGTAACATCTCGATAAATGACACGAGACTTCACGTGAATACTCGACGAATTTGACTTAGCCATTTTTGAAGATATTTTAAGAAACAGAATGAAATTTCCCGAGTAAACTCGATGAATTTCACGAGTGTTCATGTGACATCTCGACGAATGACACGATACTCCACGTGAATACTCGATGAATTTGACTTAAGAAATTTTTTGGTTTTCCCTGAACTTCTTTTCCTAGATTCCTATGCACATGATTCAACACCTTGTCATATACAATGAGCGATTACATTGCATAGTCCTGTGTTTTATGACCCATTGTAAATTGACATTGGTGTGTACTTGGCAAAAGAATCCTGCAAGTACATAACTCAAAAGTAATGTCAAATACAAACTCAATTCATCTTAGTTTAAGAGGGACTTTTCAAATCAGGGTTATTGTGGGAATAATACCCAACAGAGATCTAACAACAATAATAGTATTAAAATTGGTTACAATAATACTAGACTCAATGAAAGATAGATCTTTTGAGGTTTGAGTCTTCTTAGGCTTTATTAAGAGAAAGCCCTCTTCTGAAAACAATACAGTTCTTCACTGGATTTTCCTTAAGATCATGAATTAGGCTGTAACTGAACTTGAGAGCTTCTTTTTTATTAAAGTATTTGAAGTTTTTTTATCTTCAATAAGACTAGGAGCACAACATTTATCTATAGTATATATTTTCTCCTTCTTAACTTTTTTCACTTCTTGTACAACCCCGTATTCGATGAGTGAGTTCCCCTCAAGGATTAGTGATTTGCGAGATCTTCAGAAGCCGAACACGAAGCAATCCCCCCTTGAAGTGTTTGTCGAGCCGGCCGTGCGAGTCAAGATTTTGGCATCGAGTGAGGCGAGTTCACTCCACGCCTTCATCTCGCCTGGCAGTGAGTCGGGCGAGATCAGTCGATGCCTTCATCTCTCCTATCGTTGAGTGAGGCGCGCTGTGTCGACGCCTTCTGCCTTGGGCATTCAATGAGGCGAGTGCACTCATCATCTTTAGTTCCTTGGCATTGAGTGAGGCTAGAGAACTCAGCGCCTTCAATTCCTTAGCATTGAGTGAGGCCAGTGCACTCAGTGCCTCAGCCCTTGGCGTTAGTGAGGCGAGTCCACTCAATGCCTTCTACCTTTCGTGTTGAGTTAGGTAAGTACACTCGACGCCTTCTGCCCTTGGAATTGAGTGAGGTGAGTTCAAAGAGAGTTGAGAGGGAGGCGAGAGCTCGGTAGCCTCGTCGACTCGCCTAGGAGGTGTGGGATGAAAGTGGGGCAAGTGGAACATGTGAGCTCGCACTTTCCCCTAGTTCTCAGGAGTAGAAGGGGAGTGGGGTAGGTCGAGATCGCACTCTCCCAGGTCCCTAGGGAGGCAGCGAGTGCCAGCCCCATCGAGCACTTGCCGCCCAAGGCGAGTGGTGATTTTTGGGGGCCACTCACCCAGTATTCTATGTTGTATTTTTACCATTTCACCCCGTTGGCCTGCCCATAGCCTTTCAGAATAGCGGATTTTGGGTATTGGCAGATCGCTTTTGGCTACAAATAACCATTCAAAACATCGGAATTATGTTATTTGTAGGCTAGGTTTCAAAAACTATTAATAGACCAAAGGGGGTACCTCAGAAGGCAAAATTTCAAGCATTCCAATTTTCTTACTCTCTGATTTCCTAGTGCTTCCTGAGGTGCCCTTAGCTCAACACAGGTTAAAGAGGGGATGTGCTCTATGATCTTCCAGGTGTGTGGTGGGACCTCCATGCTGGAGCCTTGGGTACATTTCTGGTTTTATGTTTTTGGTCATCTGAGCTTTTGAGGAGAAGTAAGTGTGTGATCACCCCTTCCCCAAGGATTCAAACTCAACAAGAAGCTGGTTTTTGGTTTCACCATTTTTTGGTGTGGTTAGCGTGGAGAGTGATCAACACCAAAAATCTTCTATGAGTTCGATGGATGGAGAAGAAAGATGAGATTCTTTTAGGGCCGACACGCCACTCCCCCCTCCACTCTCCACCCTCGGGATGTTCGAGGATTTCCGGCAAGAGATGTGGAATCTCCTCTTGTTCGCACTCAACAAGTGTGCCGAGTGCTCAACGGTAGCGGTTCCAGTTGTCACATCCCCAACCCTGGGTGAGAACACCTTCAATAGGAGACTTGGGAAGGAGGTCATAGAAGAGGGGATGGATCGAGATCTGCAGGGGCGAGTTCTATTCCCCGGCTCGGCGAGTCCGGGTAGGGTTAGCGATATCGACACACAAGATCACCTAGCTTGCACGGTAGGGGGAGGCAGTCCTTCAACGAGTTTGTTTCATCCGCCCTAGTTCCAGAGGGGTTTTGAGAGCTAGAGATGTCCTACTACACCTAGAAGGATGATCCAATTCAACATATCCAGTAGTTTGAGGATGTAGTCTCAATCTGGTAGATGTCGGATGCGTTCAAGTGTAGGCTCTTCGCCATCACCCTAAAGGTGAAGGCAAGAGATTTGTTGCACCAGTTACTGGCCAGCTCCATCTATTGTCTTCGAGTACCTACGTCGTGGGTTCATGCTGAGGTTCACCACTTCCAAGAAAAGGAAGAAAGAGTTCGAGTCTCTGTTCCATATCAAGCTGGGGGTGAACGAGACCCTAAGGAGCTATGTGGAGTGGTTCTAAGAGGCGTTCCTCCAGGTACAGGAGATGTAAGGGCATTCATTGATGATTGCCTTCACCCTAGCACTATAGCAGGGATTCTTCACCATAGTGCTGAAGAGGGTGCCGCCTCTCTCCTTTGAGGAGTTGATGGAGAGGGCAACAAGGAAAGTCGACAGGGAGGCATCAAACCCTGAGTTTGTGAGGAAGTTGGCCAGGTGGGCCACACTGGAGGAGCCGAGAGGTGGCAAGGGCCAGGAGGTACGGAGTCTCGAGCCCAGGCAAAGGTAGCAGCAGCAGCAGCAGCCGAGGTGGGGGCGCTAGGAGCTGAACAATCGACTCGGCTAGAGGCAGCAGGAGTGGCAAGACCAGGGAAAGTGGAGAGGTTTCCATTGAGGAGACAACTGCTAGGGGAGAGGGTCTGTTCAACCATCCAGGCTAGAGGCAGGGCCAAAGGCCTCCTCTTCCTGATCAACATGAGGTTATTGTGATAGCTCTAGAGAAAAGGAGGAGAACCCGGCAGTGGAGAAGGCAAGGAGGAAGGGCGGAGCTGACCTATTGCAACTTCCATCAGGAGGAGGGCCATGCCACGACCACGTGGCCGGAGTTTCTCGAGATAAGAGGAAACAGGGAGCAGCAACAACAAAACTGCTAGGAAGTGCTGATTGAGGATGTCTTGCCTGGAATAGAGGAGGACTGGTGCGAGGATCGGGCCGATGTTGGAGGTTAGGGAGGGATCGGGGTTATCTACTGGGTGTGGGAGTTGAAGCTGCCCGTAAGGCATGCCTCCACACTATATAATGCCAGAGCATTATTTCGACATCTCTAACTCCAACCCCAAAGGAGAAGATCATTTTCTCAAGGAAGGATATGTCGAATCATGAGGATCCATTTTACAATGCGCTAGTGATCCCGGCCACAGTCAAAAATTTCACCGTCTCTTAGATCCTCATTGATAATGGGAGCTCGGCCAATGTCGTCTTCAAGAAGGAGTTAGACGATATTTAGGTTGAGGCAAGAAGGGTATTGTCCTCGGATGGGCCTCTGTTCGGATTATCCGGGGAGAGGAAAGAGGTGGAAGGAGTGGGACTCCATATCACTCAAGGGGCAGTCTCGAAATTGCAGGTTCGTCATTGTGGACGCTCCTAGCAGTTACAACGTGATCTTTGGATGGCCCCTCATCAGCGCCTTCCATTGCGTACCCTCTTCCTTCCATCAGTGCCTGGAGTTTAAAGCCGAAGGCATTCAAGTCCGGGTCCGCAGATACCCTAAGTTGGCGAGGGAGTGTTATGTCAAGGCGGTCAACACTATCTCCTAACAAGTGGGAGTCGAGGTGATTGAGAGGAGGATGGAAGAAGAGTCCCTGTTGTAGGCTGGAGAGGGTGCAGAGTAGATGGAGGTAGAGGAGGAAGAGATTCGCGCCCAGGTGGAGGCGGTGAAGGAAGTTTTAGAGGAGCAGTCAAAGGTGATGTCAACGGAGGAAGTCGAGGAAGAAGTACTGGCCCCAGGAAAGGGGGTCGTAGGCAAGTGGGGAGATCAATCTCGGCTATATGTAATAAAGGAGGTGGTGGAGATGGAGGTTCTCACCCAGGAAGGCAGAGTGGTTAAGGTGCGGATCAGCAGGGGGATGATTCCAGAAGACCAAAGGAGGATGTTGGAGTGCATCCAAAAGAACGTCAACATCTTTGTATGGAGCACGACCGACATGTTGGGAATCAATACGGACGATGGCTGCCATCGTCTCAACATGGATCCCGAGGCTCGCCCCATCCGTAAGAAGAAGTGGTATACCATGGAAAAGTAAGCTGAGCCCATCCAGGAGGAGTGTGTAAGCTCCTCAAGGCTGGATTCATTTCAGAGATCCAGTATCCAGGCTTGCTCTCCAATGTTGTAATGGTTAAAAAAGGGGATGGCCGTTGGAGGATGTATGTAGATTTTCCTCTTATTAATAAATAATGTCCTAAAGATTGTTACCCCTTGCCTCGGATCGGCGCGCTTGTTGACTCAGCCTTCGGTTTTTCTATAATTAGTTTTCTAGATTCTTTTTCAGGTTATCTTCAGATCAGGATGCACCTATTAGATATCAAAGATGTCTCCTTCATTATTGGGGACAGGTGCTCTTAGGTTAAATCAGAAGTTTGAATGTTCGAAGGGATACGAAGAGGCATTCCAAACCTTGAACAGGCTGCTGACCCAGGATCCCCCACTCCAGGGACGGAAGGAGGGGGAAGATCTATCCTTATATCTTGGGGTCGGGGCCGAGGCCTTGATCTTTGTCTTGGTCAGATAAGAGGGGGAAGAAATAGCTGTCGATCTACTATGTGAGCAGGTTCTTGAGGAAGGCAGAGCTCTGATATCCAATTTTGGAGAAGTTTGCTTTTGCCCTGGTTATCTCAGCTCGGAGACTCCGACCCTACTTCTATGCACACTCCATCTGAGTGGTGACAGAACAACCCCGCAACAACATCTTTGAAGGGGTGGATAATATGGAAAGGCTGGCATAGTGGTCGGTAGAGCTGAGTTAATTTGAAATATCTTTTGTTACCCGCCTCTCGATCAAGGCACAAGCAATGGCCGACTTCCTCACTAACTATGTGGTTAAAGTAGTGGATGCTGAGCTAACTCGCCCAATTCATTGGAAGGTGATGGTAGATGGCTCCTTGGGCAGACACTCCTTAGGGGTAGGAGTAATACTAGAAAGCCCCAAGGGAACAAAGATCGAGAAAACGGTGGTTGTTCACTTCTCCATTACCAACAGCCAGGCTGAGTACAAAGCTGTGATAGTAGGGTTGCATCTAGCTATGGAGCTGGGGGTGTAGGATGTGCAGGTGCTCACGGACTCTATGGTGGTGGCCTCTTAGATATATAGGGAGCGAGAGGTTAGGGATCCTACTCTCCAATTGTACTTAGCCAAAGTAAAGGGAGTTATCGGCATGTTCCAAACGTTCTCCATTTGACGCGTGCCGCAAGAGGAAAATGAGCAGGTGAATCATTTGGCCAAGTATGGACCCCGAATGGGCGGGGTACCATCACCTAATGTTTCTGCCCTTCCATCAAAGAGAGGGAGCTGATGGAGGTGGACCAATGCCCCATGTGGATGGATCCTTTTACAATCTTTCATGTCCAAAGGGGAGTTCACGGAGTGTATGGATAAAAAGCGATTCAAGCACAAGTCGGCATACTACCTCATGTGTGATGGGCAGTTGTATAGAAAGACCCTCTCAGGGCTCCTGGCACATTGCGCAGTGGAGGGAGAATTTCAGAGTATTCTGTAAGAAGTCCATTCTAGAGAGTGCAGGAGAAACTCAGGAAGTAGGGACTTGGAAGGAAGGATAGTCAAGCAAGGATACTTCTGGCCGACCCTGTGTCGGGATGCCGCCAAGTTTGTGAAGAAGTGCCACTAGTGCTAATTATTTTCCCCACTCCAACTGCTGCCAGCTCAGAGACTAAGGAGCATCACTGTGCCCTGGCCCTTCGCCATCTGGGGAATGGACCTGGTAGGGCCTTTTCCTCAGGCTAGTGGGCAGAGGAGATTCTTGCTAATCATGATTGACTATTTTTCCAACTGGTTGGAGGTGAAGGCGCTGGCCAAGGTGACCTCCCAGTTAATAAGAAACTTTGTATGGGGGGAGATCATATGCTAGCAAGGGTTTCCTCTGGCCATTGTCACAGACAATGGGTCGGAGTTTGTCAGTGTCGAGTTTATCAGCTTCTCTAAACAACTTGGTATTGATCTCAGGTCCGCGTCGATCCATCATCCCAAGAGCAACGAACAGGTGGAGGAGGCAAACAAGATCATTGTGAACCTCTTGAAGAAGAAAGTGGAGAACTTGATGGGGAGGTTGGTAGAGAAACTCCCTTCGGTCTTGTGGGGCCTGAGGACCGCTCCCAATATGGCCACAGTGGAGACCCCCTTCAATCTCTCTCATGGATACAAAGCAGTGTTCTCCATAGAGTTTAAGATCCGGACACCTCAGGTAGTTGAGGCAGATGAAGGAAGAGAAGAGTGGCGGGCCGAGAATGATGATGAGTTGCATCTCTCCCTAGATATGGTAGAGGAGTTGCATGATCTGTCTGCCATCTGGCTGGAAGAGGTCAAATGAAGGATGGCTAAGTACATTGACAAGCACATCCAGATCAGACAGCTCGCGGAAGGGGACTTGGTCTTGAAAAAGGTGGATGTAGTAGGGAGAGCATCTGCCGTAGGAAAGCTCAACCCCAACTAGGAGGGCCCATACATCGTAAAAGAAGCATTGAGGTCAGGAGGGAATCACCTCCGGAATGTGGAGTGCGAGACCCTAAGTCACAATTTGAGCGGTGATGACTTGAAACGTTTATACCCGTGAATCATATACATGCATCTCTTTTTGTTAATATAAAATCTCTTAGTCTTTCAGCTCTTCTTGCAATGGAATTTGTAACAGGCCATGTTTGTAACCCGGACCCTAAGCAGATCCTGCTATCAGGATCTCACCTAGCTAGTTGGGATGGATGTAACTCAATGGAGTCTACCAGGACCCCGAGTAGATCCTGTTGTCAGGATCTCATCTAGTTCGCATGGTTGGATGCCACTCATGAGAGTCAACCAGAACCCCGAGCAGATCCTGTTGTTAGGCTCTCACCTAGCTGATAGGGATGGATGACACTCGAGGGAGTCTACCCGGACCCAGAGCAGATCCCGCTGTCAAGCTCTCACCTAGCTAGCAAGGCTGGATGTCACTCAAGAGAGTCTACCCAGATCCCGCTATCAGGCTCTTACCTAGTTGGACGGGTTGGATGTCACTCGAGAGAGTCTACCCGGACCCCGATAAGATCCTACTATCAGGCTCTCACCTAGCTGGCAAGGTTAGATGTCACTTGAGAGAGTCTACCCGGACAATGAGGTGATCCTGCTATTAGGCTCTCACCTAGCTAGTAGGGTTGGATGCCACTCGAGAGAGTCTACTCAGTCTTCGAGCAGATCCCGCAATTAGGCTTTTACCTAGCTAGAAGGACTTGATGTCACTCGAAGAGAGTCTACCTGGAGCCCGAGTAGATCCCATTTTCTGACTCTCATCTAGTTGGCTGGGTTGTTTGTCACTAGAGATAGTCTACCCAGACCCCAAGCCTATCTCGTTGCAGGCTCTCACCTAGCTGACAGGGTTTGATCTCACTCGAGATAGTCTACCCTGAACCTAAGCAGATCCCGCTGTCAGGTTCTCACCTAGCTGAAAGGGCTGGATGTCACTTGAGAGAGTCTACCCAGAGCCCGAGTAGATCACGTTGTCAGGCTCTCACCTAGCTGATAGGACTGGATATCACTCGAGAGAGTCTACCCAGACCCTGAGCAGATGAAAGTGAGGCTAAGATCTATCTCAACTCTAGAGGGGGGGTGAATAGAGTATTTTAAAATAATTTTTCACAGTTGAAATAAACAGCACATATAAAATTTAATTTATGATATAGTGTAGAGTGATAGTAAGAGGTTAAAAACCAAGAAGTAAAGAGCACAGCACACAGCATACAAATCACACAAACAAACCAGAAGACACAAGGAATTATAGTGGTTCCCCAAAAAACTTGGGTACATCCACTCTTCTACCACCCTTGGTAGGAATCCACTCAGGATGAGTTGATCAGGTGTCCTGACACCAATGAGCTTTTGATAAGGTGCCCAAAAACCAAAACTAGATTTTTTGATAAGGTGTTTTGCCACCACTGAGTTTTGACAAGGCTCTCAGAACCAGACAGAACTTTTGAAGGGAGTTCAAGAACCCTTTTACAGCAGGAAAAGAAAAATAAGAGTGAAGGGTGTCTTCTCTGTTCTCAATCAAATGAGAGAAGCACAAGTGGATTGATGATGTCAAAGCTCCCCCTGAGATGTAGAAAGGTTCAGGAAGAGAAGCTTTGCTCTAGGGTGATAGGTCTTCAGAACTTTGATCTCCAGCACAGGATGGTTTCAGCAAGAAGGCTGAAAATAAGGTGTCTGGAGTTCTGAGATGAGATTGTGAACACTTTTCAGTCAGCAAGAAGATTTTTTGGAGTCACAGTTCTTCTATTATTCTTCTGCTATCAGTAGTCTCTATTCTGTGTGTTCACTTTCTTTCTTGTCAATCTCTGTATATCTTTTCTCTTGTGTATTCTGTATATCTTAATAACACAGAAGAAAGGAATTAAAATTTTCTGACATTTCCTTGTCCAAAATTAGCCGTTGGGAGTCATAAATGTCTTCCAAAAATAGTCTTGTCTTCTAGAGGAAAGTCCATCAAACATTCTCTGAATAATTCCTTGAAACTTGCTCCAGAATAAAGACAAACGGCTGGGAGATCTTCTGACATAAATGCTTATAATATTCAAAAACATTCCAAAGAACAGCAGCATTTGAATTCCTGGAAGCGTCGATCTCTCCAAAAAAAACGTCGATCTGAGCTCTACGATCGTCGAACTGAGCTCAGAGATGAAATGGACAAGCAGACAGAAAACGTCGATCTGAGCTCGACGATCGTCGAACCGAGCTCAGAGACCTTAGAAATAACTTCAGGGAGGGATCGTCGAACTGAGCTAGAAGATAGTCGAGGGGAGTTCGACGACTAAGCAGAAGCTAGCCAAAAGCAGATAGTCGATCTGAGCTCGAAGATCGTCGACCGGAGCTCGACGATTTATTGAAGTTGAGCTCAGAGAGCGTCGAACGGAGTTCGACGATTCGTCGACCTGAGCTCGACGAAAATTGCCTTAGACTTAGCTCTTCAACCTTGATCTTGGAATGATCCTGGGGGCAGCTCCAAACCTAAGTTCTAAGCCCTAGACTCATTCTAATGTTGACCTTCTTAACTATACAACTAGGTCAACTGGGATTCCTAAGACAAGCATAGTGATCCTTACCCAAATTAGTAATAAGGTGTTCCAACAATCTCCCCCTATTTGGGTTAGGATTACTATTTACAGACAATCATAGGAAATAAAAGGGCATACAACAATACAGAAGTTAATACAAAATAGCAGCAAAGCAGATTCACAGATAAATTGCAGTAGATATCCAAAGATGGATGAAATGTTTAGCTTACACAGTTCACTTCCTTTTAGTTCCCTTTTTAAATAAAATTTCTCTATTAGGATTCTGACTTTCTTTCTTTGACCTTCTGTCATCCTCTGCACCTAGAGAAGCTTGAGATTTGGGCCTTGGAACAACAGCCTCAGGGTGCAGCTTCATATAGTCTTCTGGATTGAAAAATTTCCTTGATGCATATCTTTCCAGTTCTTTCTTTCTCTGCTCTGATAAGGTAGTTATGTTTGAAGTATCCTTGCCTTGTTCTCTGGCCTTTTTTATTTGATCAAGGGCAGCCAATTCTTTCATTCTGGCTGTCCAGGATACAGGGTTGTTCTCAGGATCTTCAAAAGGAATAGGAGGTTCATATCTGTTGATGATTTCAGAAACAGTAGAAGGAGTCCTGGAGACAATTGTGTCTTTCAGCTTGTAAGGGAAAGGACCTGAAGAAGAGTCAGAGTGGCCTTGTCCTTCCCTTTGATAGGATCTTTGTCCTCTTTGATTTCCTCTGTAATTACCCCTTCTGGGTTGATATCCTCTTTGATGCTGTCCCCTTTGATATGATCTTTGATATTACTGGGAAGAACTGTGTCTGGAGACTGGAGCTTGAGGGGCTGAACCTGAGCCAGAATCTGGAGGAGGAGGAGGAGGAGGCTGATATTGAGAAGATCCTTTTTCATATTTGTTAAGCTTCCCCTTCTTCTTCATAGCTTTCAGTTGATTTTTGGAATATTTCATCCAAGGCTCAGAGATGGGGCAGTCATGCAGGATGTAGTATGGAATATCATTGGAGTCTTTGGCTTTGGCAGGAGGGACTGACATCATTGCTTTACTTCTGGCTTTTCTCTTCTTGGCAATAGTGCTAGCAGAATCATCAGAATCAGTCCTGTATTGGTCACTCTCAGAACTTTGAGGTTGATCATACAGATCATCAATTCTTCTGATAAGCTCTTCTTGAGCTTTAAGTTTTGCAGAAACAGCAGGAGCAGGAGGAGAGAGAGCAGTAGCAGAGCAGATAGAATCAGGAGCAGACACTAGAGCAGGAGCAGCAATTTCATCAGCATCAGTTGCTGGAATCATTTCTATGTCAGCAGTAGCAGCAGCAGTAATTTCAACAGAAAGAGGCACAGTGGCCTTAGTAGCAGCATCAGAGATATCCACAGCCTTCCAGGACTTGATGTAGGAATCAATATGGCTGGGATCACAGGTAGATACATGCACAATGGCCTTAGACAAATCTTCAGCAGGAGTTGCAGGCAGACAGCTGAAATGGACTGTATCAAATATAGATAGCAGCCTCTGCAGATTCAGTGCAAAAGCACATCCAAGAGCTGGAGCTGGAGTAGACATAATATCAGCAACTGGCACATCAACTTCTTCATAAGGCATCTCCCCCTGCCTTGGTTCAGAGAGAGGTGAATCAAGGCACACAGAAGATGGGATAGCCAGGGAGGAGGAAAGGGAGGCAAGCTTGGTAGACAGCTCCTATACTTGCTTCAGGAGTGGAGCCAGGGAAGACTCCAGTAGAGATGTTAGCTTGGGAGCTAGCAACTTATACAGCCTGTCTGCCAAACTAGGAAGATCCACATGCTCAAGTGGGGCTTGAGCAGAGGTAGAGGCAAAGGTGGATGGAGGGATGGTGGCTGAAACTGAAAATGTGGAGAAAGGTGGAGAGGGAATGGTTGGTTCAGAAGATGGAATTATGGAGATAGAGGAGGTTGAGGTGGAGATAGGGGAAGTAAGAGATGGTGTGAAGGAGGGTTGAGAGAGAATGTCATGGAGCATTTGTTGAAAGGAGGAAGTTGAGGGTGGCTCAGGAGGAGTAGAGGGTGAATCATCCATGAAGGAATCATCAATGAGTGAGAAGGATGGTAGGGAGAAGGTTGAATGGGAAAAGAGAGGATGGAATTCCTCTGAGGTGGATAGAGGAGAGGATGACATAGGTGAGGAAATGGTAATTGGGGATGAGATGATTATGGTGGTGACTGGTGGTGAGGAGGTGACGGCTTGGGTGGATATGGCTGGAGGAGGGGAAGAAGCAGGCATCTCTTCTGCTGGAGGAGTGACTGAGATAGTCCTTGTGCCTGAATGAAGTGGTGCAGCAGCCCTGGAGGGGTTTATGATCTGCCTGTCCCATTTACTGAAGAGGGCACGGGAAAGCCACTTGGATGCATTGATAAACATGCCAGAGGAGGTTAATAGGTCAGGGCATCTGTTGTGCAGAAAGACCCCTAAGATTCTCCCATAACTAACTGCATCCTTGTTGATCTTCTTCTTAATCAGAGTGAAGAAGATGGAGCCCCAGTCCAGGTGTTTCTTATCTAATAAAGCTCCCATCAGGCAGAACTGATATCTGGAAATGGTGTCATGGGCTGAATGCTTGGCCAACAGCACCTTCCCAACTACATCAGCCAGGAATTGAAATTCTATAGCCAGATTTTTCTTCAGTAGCTTATTAGGGTTGACTGCATTGTGACCCATCCTATCCAGCATGGAGTCATACTCCTCTCCAAACAGTTCAATGGAGTCTTCTCCAGTACTGAGTTGAAAGACTTCTGTTAAAAGAGCCGGGGATAGAAATACCTGAGTCCCCTTAATGGTGCCGACAACAGAATTCTCAGTCTTGTCTGTTGCGGTAAAACACCACTCTTTAATTTCTTCTGAGGCAATCTTCATCCTTGTAGTCATTATTGGAGTCAGCTGTTGTTCTCTGAATAAGTTTAGGATGACCTTGAAGCGCTGGTCGCTTCCGTCGAAGGAGTTTATGTCGATGTCAAAGCCTGTGTCGAACTTCATCTTAGCAATAGCAGCACTTGATTCAGCCATATTCACCTGCAACAGAAAACCAAAAACGACCAAGCGTAGAGAATTTGGAGGGAAAAGAAAGAAAGTTGCAGAGTATGAAAGCGTAAGAGGAGAACGACGGCTGAAAGAAAGATTTTATATTAGGGTTCGACGGAGAAAAGGAAGATCGTTGAGCTCAGCTCGACGAAACGTCGAGCTTAGCTCGACGATTTGGGCTACAGAGGGAATCTGAAGAGTCTTCAAAATCGGCGATCTTAGTTCGACGATGTTGAAAAACGTCGAGCTCAGCTCGACGCCCTCTGATCAGAAAGAGAGAAAGCCTAGTTCTAGCGAGGACTCTGAACTCAGATCGACGACTGCAAAAGCGTCGATCTCTGTTCGACGATTTTGGGGAAAACGTCGAGCGCAGTTCAGAGTCTAAACACATTCTATAGACACAAAAAGAGGGATTTTTTTTTAGCCAAGTCTTGGTCTGTTTTAGCTTTTCAAAATCTTGTAATTTAATTAAGGCTTCCTCCATCTAACATGCCTAACTGATTTAGGAAGAAACTGTGTTTCTTTTCATCCAAAGGTTTGGTGAAAATATCTCCCCTTTGCAAATCAGTAGGAATATATTGAAGTTCAATTTTATTTTTCTCTACATTATCTCTTAGAAAATGATGCCTAATTTCTATGTGTTTTGTCCTTTTATGGAGGACTGGATTTTGAGCTATAGAGATAGCACTAGTATTATCACAAAAAATTTTAGACTTCTCTAAGTTGTAGCCATAGTCTAAGAGCTGATTCTGTATCCACAATATTTGTGAACAGCAACTGCCTGCAGCCATATACTCAGCTTCAGCAGTTGAGGTTGACACAGATGTTTGCTTCTTACAGAACCAGGAGACAAGTCTGTCACCAAGGAACTGACATGTTCCACTGGTGCTTTTCCTGTCTATTCTGCATCCAGTATAATCAGCATCTGAGAATCCAGTTAAATCAAATGCTGAATCTTTTGGATACCAGAGACCTAGATTTGGACAACTTTTAACATACCTAAGAATTCTCTTAACTAAGATTAAATGTGACTCTCTAGGGCTAACTTGGAATCTAGCACAAATACATGTGGCAAACATTATATCAGGCCTACTAGCTGTAAGGTACAATAAAGAGCTAATTATTGCTCTATATGTTGTCTGATCAACAGGTTTCCCATGTTCATCAGCATCTACTACAGTATTTGAGGGCATGGGTGTTTTCATACATGATGCATCAGACATACTGTAATACCTCTACCCGTCAAGAAGAATATAATAGAGGGTCCGGCCGGGGCCCCACACCATATTCCACAAACAGGCGGAGACGCTACTAAATAATATCATAACCAACGCATCCTAACACAGAGCATTCTAGCGGAAGTTTCACGGTTGAATTCATGAACTCAAGATAAACAACATTGTCCACTAACATAGGAATGTATATATATACATCAAAAGAGTCTGGCCTTAAGGCCTTACAACAGTTTCTCTTAATAAGAGTGTGGTTTACATACATCGGCACGCAGGCCGGCCACACATGAACAAAAGAAACAAAACAATGCCTTCGAGGGCAGCAACGCAGCTTTGGGCTTCAGCCCGCTAAGTCCCGCTCGGACCAGCTCCTCCAGCACCTGTAAGAACCAATCCACCAAATGGTGGCAAAATAGGGCAACGGTCAGCATTCAGCTGACCAATTATAACGACCCTGCCCCTAGCACGGGGCAGCGGAATTCCATCCCTGCATAGCATTCATCCACATGATATATAGCCATTCAAGCAAGACGTGCACGCCCGCACCGTCACATATCACAAACGTCGGCTCGACGGCCCGACGCTCCGTGCACTCAGGGCACATTCACACCGTTCAGAGGTCCCAGACATAACGGCGCACTATGAGCATTCTAGTCTGATCGGCTCACCGGCCGTCGACTCTCGCTATGTGATCCTAACAGGGTCTTAAGCACCCAAGGTTAGACAACCATAACGCAGGTACAGATCCACCTTTCCCGTTGCTCACATCGTCAGACTCACGCCTGGACTGACGCGGTACAGTTTCACCTTGCCCGTTCCACCATTTCCTAGTTGCAGCCTCACAGCTCAACTTTCCACCAGTAGCACTCACGGCCACAAGAGAGTCCAACTCTCATAATTTCCTGGACTTCCTCCAGTACTTTTATCCATCATGCATACAAGCAATCATCACGGAGCCTTCTCCGATATGCAACCAAGCATCACCAATCCAGACCATGTCCAGATGGGCTTCACACAGCATGCCTAGATCCGTACTCCAATTCCGGACTCTAACAAGGGGGACTTCACATATCTACCCCAAGGGACGCCACAACCCACCGCACACTCGCGGGGAAGGGTTTTCCCTATGCAATGCAGGAATTAAGGACTTCACATGTCCAAGCAGGAAATCGTTACCCTAGGAGTTCGCTTCGGAGCCATGGAGAGAAATTTGAGACGGATGAAAGCCTTCGCAGCAGCGTTGCCTTCGCAAATCCGAACTCGGCTCGTGATTTGGACCACCGTAGCACCACCGGCAGCCGGACTCCACTTCCTTTTCTTCCTCCTTGCTCTCACCTCTCTCTTACTTTAGAAAGAGAAGATGAAAAAGAAGAATGAGCTTCTCCCCCCCTTTTCCGGCCTTATCAGCCCAGGAATGAACTCCAGCCACAGGATCTTATTTAAAGAAAATGAAGGGCCACGATCTACTGAAAATTCCCCTGAAATTTGGCCGACACGGCCTGTGACACGCCCGTGTCACAGGCCGTGTACCCTTAAGCGGCACACGCGGCAGTCGCACCGACTGAAATATTCGAGAACACGGGCATCGACACGCCCGTGTCGAACCTGACACGCCCGTGTCAGTCATGAGACACGCCCGTGTCAGTCATGAGACACGCCCGTGTCTCCTGCTACACGGTACTCACCGATTTCCAAAAACAGTACACGGGTCGGAACACGGCAGCTGACACGCCCGTGTCCAGCCTCACACGCCCGTGTTCCCGGCCGTGTTCAAGGCCGTGTCCTGCTCTGACTTGAATAGGTCAATTTCGAAAATTAATTCGAACACGCCCTGGGACACGCCCGTGTCGAAGGCCGTGTCCCAGGCTCGACGATCGTCGACTCTCAAACGTCGACTAGCCTGAACATGCCCTGGGACACGCCCGTGTCCCATGCCGTGTACACCCGATACGCCCTGGGACACGCGCGTGTCCCAGGCCGTGTCTAACAGCCTCCAACCCAAAATTGTGTACAAACATATTTTGAGATTTTTGGGGTGTTACAATCCTCCCCCCCTTAATAAAATTTCGTCCCGAAATTTGAAGACAAAAGGGAGAAAATAACAAAACATTTATATGTTTCTATTACATATACAACGAGTGAACAAGTTACGAAAATAACTCGGGAAACTCGGCTCGCATGGTCTGCTCGCGCTCCCATGTTAGCTCTTCTCGGCCACAATTGTCCCACCGGACTTTGACCATCCCGATCACTTTGTTCCGCAACTGTTTCTCGGCTCGATCCTCTATCCGTATAGGCTTCACCGTTGTCGTTAGCCCATACTCAACTGGCACTCGATCATTTTCAACTATATGAGCTGGATCCTTGACTGCTTTGCGTAACACCGAGATGTGAAACACGTCATGCAATCCACTCAATTCCGATGAAAGAGCTAACCGATAGGCAGCTTCCCCAATTCGCTCCACCACTTCAAACGGACCAAGGTATCGCGGACTTAGCTTTTTCAACCGCCGGATCCGAGATACACCTTTGAAGTAAAGCGCCCATCTCGGTCACTTACGATGCTCCGGGGAACACCGTGCAATCGAACTATCTGCTCCACATAGAGCTTTGCCAACGTTTCCACTGAATCGTCCCGCTTGTTTGGTATAAAGTGAGCCACCTTTGTCAACCGGTCTACAATCACCCAGATTGAGTCATGGCCACGCTGAGATCTCGGCAATCCGTGCACGAAATCCATAGAAATATCCTCAAATTTCCATTGCGGAACCGGCAACGACTTCAGGAAACCACTCGGCCGTTGACATTCTGCCTTTACCAAAGCACAAGTACGACATTTAGCCACATATGCGGCTATGTCCTTCTTTAAACCAGGCCACCAGAACAGTTTCTTCATGTCTTTGTACATTTTTGTGCTCCCAGGGTGAATTGAATACTTGGTAAAGTGCGCTTCATATAGCAGCCCTTCTCGCAATTTACCCGCACTAGGGACGCACAATCGGCCATCCTTTCGTAACAAGCCATCATCCCAGGAGAACTGATCACCAGATCCCTCCTTTGCATAGCGTTGGAGACTTTCATCCAACTCCGTTGCCCGCCGAACCCTGTCAGCAAGGTCATATTGAACTTCCAACCAGTTCATGCTTGCTTCAGTTGAAGAATCTCTTTCCACACAAGATATCTCCAAGGCTTCCAACTCTTGGACTAACCGCTCATCATGTATCCGCAACCAATTTGCCTGCACTGGAGCCCGACGACTCAAGGCATCAGCGACCACATTTCCCTTTCCGGGAACATAGTGAATGTCGAAGGTATAATCCCCAAGGAATTCCATCCACCTTCTTTGTCGCATATTCAACTCTTTTTGATCGAGAAGATACTTTAAGCTTTTATGATCGGTATAAATATCTACTTTCACGCCATATAGATAATGCCGCCACAACTTTAGCGAAAAGATCACCGCCGCCAACTCCAAATCATGGACGGGGTAATTACGCTCATGCACTTTCAATTGACGTGAACCATAAGCGATCACCTTGCCAAACTGCAGGAGAACGCAGCCTAAGCCGCTTCCTGACGCATCGCTGTATATCTCAAATCCATCTGTACCACATGGCGACGTCAACACAGGCGCCGTGGTCAAACGACTTTTCAGCTCCTCAAAAGCTCGTGCGCACTCCGGCGTCCAAACGAACTTCTGATCCTTTCTCGTCAACGTAGTCAGAGGCAAAGCAATCCGGGAGAAGTTCCCCACGAACCTCCTATAGTAGCCCGCCAGTCCAAGGAAACTCCTGACTTCGGCCACTGAAGATAACACTGGCCAATCCCGAATGGCACTTATCTTAGCCGGATCCACCGCTATGCCCTCTCCACTTACCACATGGCCTAGACAAGCCACCGACGAGAGCCAGAACTCACACTTTGAGAACTTGGCATACAGCTTATTCCTTCGCAAGGTATGCAATACTAATCGCAAATGGTTTGCATGATCTTCCTCCGATTGTGAATATACCAGGATATCATCAATAAACACAATCACAAACAGATCCAGGTATTCGCGGAACGTACGATGCATGAGATCCATGAATACCGAAGGCGCATTACACAAGCCGAACGGCATCACCGTGAACTCATAATGACCATAGCGTGTGCCAAACGCTGTCTTGGGAATGTCACCTTCCCTAATCCGCAACTGGTAATACCCGGACTTCAAATCCAACTTCGAATAGACGGTTGAGCCTGCTAGCTGATCGAACAAGTCATCGATCCGAGGAATTGGATACTTGTTTTTCTCCGTCAGCTTGTTCAGTTCGCGATAATCAATACATAGTCGCAAACCACCGTCTTTCTTTTTCACAAAAAGAACAGGCGCGCTCCAAGGTGACATACTTGGGCGTATATAACCCTGCTCCAACAACTCTTGCAACTGAACTTTCAGTTCGGCCATTTCTTTTGGCGCTACCCGATACGGCGAACGGGCCACGGGTTTTGCACCCGGCACCAGCTCGATAGCGAAGTCAATTTCCCTTTGGGGAGGTAACCCCGGAAGGTCCTTTGGAAACACATCAGCATATTCCGACACAATCGGCACTTCACTCACACTGGCCTTTGGCGCCACCGCCTCTATGAGTGTGAAGAACAACTCCGCACCCTTCCGAACTGCCTTAACAACTTGGAGAGCGGATAACAAAATCCCACTCATCCCTTGCATACCAATGAACTTGGTCTCTCGTTCGGTATTTTGCCCAAGTGTGACCTCTTTTGAAGTGCAATCAATACAGGCACGCTGCTCCGAAAGCCAGTCCATACCAAAGATTATATCAAACTCTTTGATCGGCAATACTAGTGTTTCCACCTTGAACTCCCGACTTCCTATCTTGACCTCAAGACCGCAAGATCGATCCGCGCACATCAAACATCCGTTAGGCAACAACACCTTTACACTGTCTGTCTTGGTCCGGATAGGCACCCCGACACGCAAGACAAAATCCTCAGACAGAAACGAATGTGAAGCACCTGTGTCAAACAGTGCTCGCGTCGGATACTCTCGTATAAGGACAAACCCTATAACATGACAATTAAAACAAGCACAGCACATCAAAAGTAAAAACATTAAAACTTAAGCGCACCTGTGACGACATCAGCCTGCTTAATGGCCTCCTGTTGTCTAAGGTTGAAGACCCTGGGCTGCGCGTGCGAGGCAGAAGACTCCACCACAGCCTTCCCCTTCTCCGCATAAGACGCTCCCGTCTTCTTATCACCCTTTGGAGGACCAAATCGGCATTCACGTGCGAAGTGTCCAACCTTCCCGCACGTAAAACAAGCACGAGCTCCATTCCCAGATGTGTCCGTCACAGTCGCAGAAGGAGTTTGTCCAGAAGACTTAGACTTCTTATTCCATTTCCTTCGGTAGCCAAACTTGTCCGGACGCGGCGGCTTAAACTCCGGCTTCACAACCGCCAAGTTTCCCTTTGCTTGCCCCCGTTTCATGTCCGTCTCCAAAGAACGAGCCGTACAGACTAAGGCTTGGAATCCCTGACTCATAGAACTCGAGAGCAAATACCTTAGCTCATCTCGCAGTCCCGCATAAAACCGACTAGTCTTACGCTCTTCTTCGGCGAAGATCGAGCCCGCATATCTTCCCAAACGGGTGAACTCATGCAGGTAGTCATCCACACTTCGATCTCCCTGTGCTAACCGTTGGAACTCCATTTCCATCGACATCCTTTGCTGCATCGGCAGATGTTGTGCTAAGAATAACCGAGAGAATTCTTCCATTGTAATCTCTGCCAATTGCCTGCCAGCCAAGTGATGCAGTTCAATCTCATCCCACCACAATCGCGCCTCTCCTTCCAGTAGGAAAGTGGCTAACATCACTTTCTGTTCCTCCTCAACCCTGATAGCCCTCATAATCCTCTTAATTCTTGCAAGCCAATCCTCTGCTTGGGCCGGTGTACCCGCCCCATGAAACTGCGGAGGGTTAAAGCTCAAGAATTGCTTCCATTGTTGATCTGCTACCCGCGGATCAACTTCGGCTTCTATCGGTTCTTGCCGTACCCCAGCTTGCGTTGGCACCACTGCAGGACGTGCTTGCCCCGCTTGCTGAGCATTCATCACAGCAAGTACCGTTTCCGTGATGAGACGGACTGTTTCAGCGGATGGAGGAGTTGTGGGCACCTCGG
The DNA here is from genome assembly GCA_039513925.1 of Platanthera zijinensis. NCBI lineage: Eukaryota > Viridiplantae > Streptophyta > Magnoliopsida > Asparagales > Orchidaceae > Platanthera > Platanthera zijinensis. The sequence continues at coordinate 79,650,723 of CM077093.1, read as the reverse complement.
CTGGTGCCGCACTCGCAACAGAACGTTGTGGTTCGGACTGACCCGCAACACTTCTGGTCACCTATATGTGTAAAACACACAGGTTAACGACCAATAAAACGGCAATCATACAAAGAGAATACACAAGTTCAACAAACAAGTGTATTTGCATTCCTAAGTGGACAATCTTGAGTTCAAATTAAGTGTTATAACGACGGCACTAACACGTGCTCGCCCCCTCTCAAAAGAATTCGTCTGCGAATTCGGAAGAGATCGACCAACAAGCTGATACCAAATTGTAACATCTCTACCCGTCAAGAAGAATATAATAGAGGGTCCGGCCGGGGCCCCACACCATATTCCACAAACAGGCGGAGACGCTACTAAATAATATCATAACCAACGCATCCTAACACAGAGCATTCTAGCGGAAGTTTCACGGTTGAATTCATGAACTCAAGATAAACAACATTGTCCACTAACATAGGAATGTATATATATACATCAAAAGAGTCTGGCCTTAAGGCCTTACAACAGTTTCTCTTAACAAGAGTGTGGTTTACATACATCAGCACGCAGGCCGGCCACACATGAACAAAAGAAACAAAACAATGCCTTCGAGGGCAGCAACGCAGCTTTGGGCATCAGCCCGCTAAGTCCCGCTCGGACCAGCTCCTCCAGCACCTGTAAGAACCAATCCACCAAATGGTGGCAAAACAGGGCAACGGTCAGCATTCAGCTGACCAATTATAACGACCCTGCCCCTGGCACGGGGCAGCGGAATTCCATCCCTGCATAGCATTCATCCACATGATATATAGCCATTCAAGCAAGACGTGCACGCCCGCACCGTCACATATCACAAACGTCGGCTCGACGGCCCGACGCTCCGTGCACTCAGGGCACATTCACACCGTTCAGAGGTCCCAGACATAACGGCGCACTATGAGCATTCTAGTCTGATCGGCTCACCGGCCGTCGACTCTCGCTATGTGATCCTAACAGGGTCTTAAGCACCCAAGGTTAGACAACCATAACGCGGGTACAGATCCACCTTTCCCGTTGCTCACATCGTCAGACTCACGCCTGGACTGACGCGGGTACAGTTTCACCTTGCCCGTTCCACCATTTCCTAGTTACAGCCTCACAGCTCAACTTTCCACAAGTAGCACTCACGGCCACAAGAGAGTCCAACTCTCATAATTTCCTGGACTTCCTCCAGTACTTTTATCCATCATGCATACAAGCAATCATCACGGAGCCTTCTCCGATATGCAACCAAGCATCACCAATCCAGACCATGTCCAGATGGGCTTCACACAGCATGCCTAGATCCGTACTCCAATTCCGGACTCTAACAAGGGGGACTTCACATATCTACCCCAAGGGACGCCACAACCCACCGCACACTCGCGGGGAAGGGTTTTCCCTATGCAATGCAGGAATTAAGGACTTCACATGTCCAAGCAGGAAATCGTTACCCTAGGAGTTCGCTTCGGAGCCATGGAGAGAAATTTGAGACGGATGAAAGCCTTCGCAGCAGCGTTGCCTTCGCAAATCCGAACTCGGCTCGTGATTTGGACCACCGTAGCACCACCGGCAGCCGGACTCCACTTCCTTTTCTTCCTCCTTGCTCTCACCTCTCTCTTACTTTAGAAAGAGAAGATGAAAAAGAAGAATGAGCTTCTCCCCCCTTTTTCCGGCCTTATCAGCCCAGGAATGAACTCCAGCCACAGGATCTTATTTAAAGAAAATGAAGGGCCACGATCTACTGAAAATTCCCCTGAAATTTGGCCGACACGGCCTGTGACACGCCCGTGTCACAGGCCGTGTACCCTTAAGCGGCACACGCGGCAGTCGCACCGACTGAAATATTCGAGAACACGGGCATCGACACGCCCGTGTCGAACCTGACACGCCCGTGTCAGTCATGAGACACGCCCGTGTCAGTCATGAGACACGCCCGTGTCTCCTGCTACACGGTACTCACCGATTTCCAAAACCAGTACACGGGTCGGAACACGGCAGCTGACACGCCCGTGTCCAGCCTCACACGCCCGTGTTCCCGGCCGTGTTCAAGGCCGTGTCCTGCTCTGACTTGAATAGGTCAATTTCGAAAATTAATTCGAACACGCCCTGGGACACGCCCGTGTCGAAGGCCGTGTCCCAGGCTCGACGATCGTCGACTCTCAAACGTCGACTAGCCTGAACACGCCCTGGGACACGCCCGTGTCCCAGGCCGTGTACACCCGACACGCCCTGGGACACGCCCGTGTCCCAGGCCGTGTCTAACAGCCTCCAACCCAAAATTGTGTACAAACATATTTTGAGATTTTTGGGGTGTTACACATACCAAATTTCTTAACCAGTTCTTTTGCATACTTGGTTTGAGAAATAAATATGCCTTCAGCATGTTGCTTGACTTGCAGTCCTAAGAAGAAGGACAGCTCACCCATGCTACTCATTTCAAATTTAGAGTGCATAAGCTTGGAAAACTTTTTGCACAATTTTGAATCAGTAGAACCAAAAATAATGTCATCTACATAAATTTGCACTAGTAGGGTGTGGGACTTATGGGTTCTAATAAAAAGAGTTTGGTCTACTCTCCCCCTAACAAAATCATTTTCCAGAAGAAAGCATGCTAGGGTCTCATACCATGCTCTAGGAGCTTGCTTGAGACCATAAATGCTTTATGCAATTTGTAAACATAATCAGGGTGAGTTAGAGAGATAAAACCTGGAGGTTGTCTAACATAGACTTCCTCTTTGATGTCCCCATTGAGAAAAGCACTCTTTACATCCATTTGATACACTTTGAAGCCCTTGTGAGCAGCAAAGGCTAGGAATATTCTGATAGCTTCCAACCTTGCAACTGGTGCAAATGTCTGATCATAGTCTATTCCTTCTTGTTGAGAGTACCCTTGAGCAACTAGCCTTGCCTTGTTTCTGATTATAACTCCTTGATCATCCAGCTTGTTCCTGAATACCCACTTTGTTCCAACAATGGGATGATCCTTTGGCTTAGGCACTAGTTCCCAAACCTTGTTCCTTTCAAATTGATGCAACTCCTCTTGCATTGCAATGATCCAGTGTGGATCTTGCTCTGCATCTTGAATGGATTGAGGCTCAATTTGAGATAGGAAGCAAGTTTGCATCAGGTTCTGGTTGACCTGACTTCTAGTTTGCACACCAGCTGAGATCTCTCCAATTACTTGGGTGATTGGATGATCTCTTGTTGTTACTAAGTCAACATGGAGTGTTGATTGTTCACCAGCCTGTGTTGTTGTCTCCCCTAGTGGAACAGCAACTGGCTCTTCAGGATGATTTTCTTCAAGATGTTGAACTTCTTCTTCATCATCACTGCTCTCATTCTTTTCAGCAACTTGCAGTTTGTTCAAGTCTTCAGCCAGAGAATGTGCCTGCAGAGGTTCTATGGTAGAAGCATTCTTCTCCTTGAAAGACATGTTAGCTTCATCAAAAATAATATGAACAGATTCTTCAATTTTACAGGAAGATTTATTATAAACCCTATAGGCCTTGCTGATCATGGAGTATCCCAGAAACACTCCTTCATCAGCTTTAGCTTGAAATTTTGCTAGATATTTCTTGTCATTATTATGAATAAAACAAGTGCAACCAAAAACTTTGAAATAGCCTATTTTAGGTTTCTTCCCTTTGAGCAATTCATAAGGAGTCTTGCCCTTCAGCTTGTGTATCAGGCTTCTGTTCAACACATAGTTGGAGGTGTTCACTGCCTCAGCCCAAAAGGACAGAGGTAGGTGAGCATCTGCCAATAATGTAGTTGCAGATTCAATGAGTGTTCTATTTTTCCTTTCAGCTACCCCATTTTGTTGAGGAGTTCTAGGAGCTGAGAAAGTGTGTCTGATCCCTTCACTCTGACAGAACTCTTGCATGAGAAGAGAATCAAACTCTGTCCCATGATCACTTCTGATCAGGGGAATGTGAGTGTTGAACTCAATCTGAATGCATTCGAGAAAATCTGTCAAACACTTGAAGTTATCAGACTTCTTCCTCAGAAAGAATACCCAAGTGAATCTTGAGAAGTCATCTACAACCACTAAAGTATAGGACTTCCCTCCTAGGCTTTGCACTGGTATGGGTCCAAAAAGATCCATGTGCAACAGGTACAAAATCCTAGGTGAATCACTCTTTTTAATTGATTTAAAACTACTTTTAGTTTGCTTGCCTAATTGACAAGCCTTGCAAAGTCCTTCCTTCTTGTAGGGACCAGAAGGTAGTCCTTTAACAAGGTTGTCTTTAGATAGCTTAGCAATGGTTCTAAGGTTAATATGCCCTAGTCTCTTATGCCATAAAATATTAGATTTTGAAATGGAATTAAACAGGCAAATATCTACCACTGGTGAATGAAAATCCACTAAGTAAATGTTACCTCTTTTGTTACCTGTCAACACAGTTGTGTTATCTACTGACTTGACTTTGCATATGGTTTTGTTGAAGGTCACCTGATATCCTTCATCGCACAGTTGACTGATACTTATCAAGTTGTGCTTGAGTCCTTCAACATATGCCACCTTCTTGAATGTGACTGGGCCAATTTTGACTGCACCATATCCTTTTGTAGTTCCAAAGCTTGAGTCTCCAAAAATTACTTTGGGTCCAAGCTTGGCTTTGAAGGAAGTGAAGTTGTCCGTGTCTCCTGTCATGTGCTATGAGCACCCACTATCCAGATACCATTGATGGTTTGATGTTGGATAGGTCTTCACCTACACAAAAACAGCTTATTTGTTTTTGACCCAGTTAACCTTGGGCCTAGGTTGATATCCCTTGAATTCTGAAATAAAGGACATCCCAGGTTGATCCTTATAACCTTCAGGATGGTATCTCCTAGGAGGTACTATCCATTCAGTATAGGGAATAAAGCCTTGGGATGTGGGACTTCTAGGATTGAATCTAGATGTGCCATTGAAGGATTGTTCACAGTCCTGATTTCTGTTCGACGATCGTCGAACTGAGGTCGATGGTCTTGGGTCAGATCGTCGATCTCTGTTCAAAGATCGATTATGCTGAAGTTCAGAGTTTGGATATCGTCGAGCTGAGGTCGACGATCTGTAGTTAGCTCGTCGAGCTCTGTTCGACGATCGTCGAGCTCTGCTCGACGCCATCTGTTGAACTGAATTCTTCTCTAACAGATCTGCATTCTTCTTGGGTACCTCTATTACTCCCTTTCCTTTGTCAGAGACAAACTTGATTGGAGTTGTCAAAATTATAGGTTGGCTGGATGAGGCACCCAAGCCCAGTGTGCTATTAAATCTAGAGTTCACTGTGCTTGTGATGTCCATCAGTCTGATACTTCTCCCATTTAGGGATTCTTCAAACTTTTTGGCTTTTGATAGTTCACTTTTCAGTGAAGCTATCTCTTCCCTACAGCATTCTAACTCCTCAGAGAGTTTGAGGTTCTTTGAGTTTAGGACACTATGCTCAGATAATTGATTCCTGAGAGAGATTATCTCCTTCTCAGATTTTAATAGATCTAGACATAGTGTCTTAAATTCATCTTTGAAGTCCTCAGAATTAAAATCAAAAGAGTTGATTACCTGATCCTCATCTGGTTGACTTTCTGAATCTGAATCTGATTCTTCGTCAGAGTTTTGCTGTGATGCATTGATAGCCATCATGCAAAATTCTTTTTCATCTGCATCATCCTCATCATCACTGGAGCTGGATGAGGCTTCAGATTCCTCTTCAGTCTCACTCCATGTCTCAGCAACAAAGCCCTTCCTTGTATGTTTGTTCTTACTGGAGGAGGCTTTGTCTGAGCTATTCTTCTTGTAATCCTTTTCTTTTCTTCTTTCTCTTCTTTCCCTTTTGTCCTTATTCTTGTTTTCTGGACAGTCAGGCACAATGTGGCCTGGTTTCCTGCAACCAAAGCATATGATTTCTTTATTGTTATTTGATTTATCATACCTTGGTTTATCATGACCCTTGTATGGTCTCTTTCTGAAGTCTTTTCTGGCCATCTTGTAGAATCTTTTGGCCAGTAGACTTATGAGCTCATCATTTCCTGTAGCTTTATCTTCAGGCTCCTCTTCTACAGCTTTGAAGGCTATGGTCTTTTCTTTCCTTGTAGCTGGAGAGATAGCCTTTTGTTCTTCTTCTCTATTTTTAATGAGCAGCTCATAGGATTTGAGCTTGCCCAGGAGAGCTTCAGTAGTAATCTCATTTAAACTTCTGGCATCCTTGATTGGCCAGATTCTTGAATCCCAAGTACTGGGGAAGCACATCAGGATTTTGTCATTCAGCTCAGTCAGTGAGATTTCTTTGTCTAGGGTTTTTAGCTCATTGACAATTAGACTTAGTCTATTGTACATGTCAGCCACTGATTCAGCTTCTCCCTTTTTGAAGTTCTCATATTGGCTTATCAGATGAGATCTTCTATCTTTCCTTTCATCAGCAGATCCTGAGACAATTTCAGAGAGTTTGTCCCAGATTTCTTTGGCTGAGTGGCATTCAGCTACCTTCTGAAAGATTTCATCAGACATTGTTTGGGCTAAGATGTTCATAGCCTTAGTATCTGCAGTCTTCCACTTCTTTATATCTGCATCTGTTCCAGAAGGAGGTGGAACAGCACTTGTACTTGAGCTTGCTGGTGGAGTTGGACACACTATCAAGACAGAATTAAAAATATCCTCATCAATAGAATTCATGTATAATCTAATCCTTGCCTTCCAGAGTGCAAACTTGGAAAGGTTGCACACTGGTGGTCTGGTGCTTGCATAATCTTTGTTCTGTGTCATGTCTTTAAATAAATAGGTAGATGTATAGAAAATAATCCCCTTAAGAGATTGATCTTATCAAGGATCTTTTGGTTCAGGTGTTAGCCTGTATGAGCAACCAACCTGCCTCTGATACCAATTGAAAGTGAGGCTAAGATCTATCTCAACTCTAGAGGGGGGGGGGTGAATAGAGTATTTTAAAATAATTTTTCACAGTTGAAATAAATAGCACATATAAAATTTAATTTATGATATAGTGTAGAGTGCTAGTAAGAGGTTAAAAACCAAGAAGTAAAGAGCACAGCACACAGCATACAAATCACACAAACAAACCAGAAGACACAAGGAATTATAGTGGTTCCCCAAAAAACCTGGGTACATCCACTCTTCTACCACCCTTGGTAGGAATCCACTCAGGATGAGTTGATCTGGTGTCCTGACACCAATGAGCTTTTGATAAGGTGCCCAAAAACCAAAACTAGATTTTTTGATAAGGTGTCTTGCCACCACTGAGTTTTGACAAGGCTCTCAGAACCAGACAGAACTTTTGAAGGGAGTTCAAGAACCCTTTTACAGCAGGAAAAGAAAAATAAGAGTGAAGGGTTTCTTCTCTGTTCTCAATCAAATGAGAGAAACACAAGTGGATTGATGATGTCAAAGCTCCCCCTGAGATGTAGAAAGGTTCAGGAAGAGAAGCTTTGCTCTAGGGTGATAGGTCTTCAGAACTTTGATCTCCAGCACAGGATGATTTCAGCAAGAAGGCTGAAAATAAGGTGTCTAGAGTTCTGAGATGAGATTATGAACACTTTTCAGTCAGCAAGAAGATTTTTTGGAGTCACAGTTCTTCTGTTGTTCTTCTGCTATCAGTAGTCTCTATTCTGTGTGTTCACTTTCTTTCTTGTCAATCTCTGTATATCTTTTCTCTTGTGTATTCTGTATATCTTAATAACACAGAAGAAAGGAATTAATTTTTTCTGACGTTTCCTTGTCCAAAATTAGCCGTTGGGAGTCATAAATGTCTTCCAAAAATAGTCTTGTCTTCTAGAGGAAAGTCCAGCAAACATTCTCTGAATAATTCCTTGAAACTTGCTCCAGAATAAAGACAAACGGCTGGGAGATCTTCTGACATAAATGCTGATAATATTCAAAAACATTCCAAAGAACAGCAGCATTTGAATTCCTGGAAGCGTCGATCTCTCCAAAAAAAACGTCGATCTGAGCTCTACGATTGTCGAACTGAGCTCAGAGATGAAATGGATAAGCAGACAGAAAACGTCGATCTGAGCTCGACGATCGTCGAACCGAGCTCAGAGACCTGAGAAATAACTTCAGGGAGGGATCGTCGAACTGAGCTAGAAGATAGCCGAGGGGAGTTCGACGACTAAGCAGAAGCTAGCCAAAAGCAGATAGTCGATCTGAGCTCGAAGATCGTCGACCGGAGCTCGACGATTTATTGAAGTTGAGCTCAGAGAGCGTCGAACAGAGTTCGACGATTCGTCGACCTGAGCTCGACGAAAATTGCCTTAGACTTAGCTCTTCAACCTTGATCTTGGAATGATCCTGGGGGCAGCTCCAAACCTAAGTTCTAAGCCCTAGACTCATTCTAATGTTGACCTTCTTAACTATACAACTAGGTCAACTGGGATTCCTAAGACAAGCATAGTGATCCTTACCCAAATTAGTAATAAGGTGTTCCAACAGCAGATCTCGCTGTCAGGCTCTCACCTAGATGACAAGGCTAGATGTCACACGAGAGAGTCTAACTAGACCCCGAGCAGATCCCGTTGTCAGGCTCTCATCTAGCTGGTAGGGATGGATGCCACTCTAGAGAGTCTTCCCAAGTCCCGAGCTTCTCCCAATGTTAGGCTTCCATCTAGCTGATAGTGTAGGGGTCCATGGTGAACTTTGTAACTGCCCTAGATTCAGGTCCCGAGCTGTTCTATCCAATCAACAGAAGGCATTAGAAGTTAAACTTGGTGTAGAAGCTTGGGAACCATACCCAACAATCCCCAGGAGAGCAGGTAATGGCAAGGCAGGATATCGGTAATTTCTAAGGGATGGCACTACCTAAGTAAGGAAAGGTCAATGATGGCGAGCCGAGGCCATTGTCAGCAACTACACTCCACCCCATCAAGATTTTACTTGGGAAATTTTGGGCCTAGAATGAATCTCAAAATGGATGAAACATCGCAGGAGGGCAGGGTGGTCGCGGGCATAGCGTGGCGAGTGGTTTACCTTTCACTACCCAAGGCTTGCGAGATCTCAGGGTCTCAGTGCGGGTATGTATCCTAAACTAGCAGTGAGTCTACCCTAGCGAGGTCGCTCGATGAGGGGAAGACATGCGCACGAGTGCAACACATAAAGTAAACAAGCATACAGAGAAAAAACAAGCTAAGAATTTTCTTTCATTAATATATTTCATTACACAAAAAGGGCTCGCCTCGGCAAAATTACAAAATGAGGGGGGATACCATTACAAATAAAACAAAAAGAAAAATACGCAAGCTATCTCTCGCCCTCCCCTCCAGAGTGGTCATCGTCGAAGCAAGAGACACCCTTGAAGAGCGAGTCAAAGCTATCCTCCTTCTCGCCAGAGGAGGTGGCATGGGGAAATAGCTCTAGCAACAGGTCCCTTGCTTTCATCTCCTCTCAGCCTACTGTCAATAACTCCATGTCTCGCATGACCTGTAGGGTGTAGTCGACAGTGCTGATGGAGTTAACTCATAGATTGTTGGCGATCTACGCCTCGATGTTCAGCCTCTTTGTTGCGGCTCCCGGCTCGCCAACGGAGGGAGAAGGAAGATTTCGATCAGGCGAGTCAACTCGCCCTAAAACCTCTTATTCTGCTCCTCCTACTTCTTATTCGTCTCTTCCAGCTCGGCAATGCGAACGTGCATCTGGTTCGCAGTCTCGGCATCCTACAAAGCCAGAAATGTAAGAGAAGAGGTCATGAAAGTATTAAGTAAAATACATAGGGGTTAGTAGACACTTACCACCCCGCCAAAATTTTTGTTGAGGATGTCCTCGGCAATTCCAAGCTGCTCGCCAGGTCAGCAACATCGTCCTTGGTGATATCTCTCCTCCTCGGCCTTCGCCAAGTTATGGCTGAGGGGGAAGCCGTGACGAACCGACATATGCGTGAACTCCATAGCACGCATCTGGACTCGCGATCACTCATGAGCGAGCTGCTAGAGGCTCATGTCATTGTAGGCCTTGGCATCCTCACGACCATATAGCCCAAACCCAAGGGCATAAGCGTGCCCACTAGGACGGTGGTGCTCTGTCTAGGAGGGAAGGAGGGATGAGATGGAGACTCGGTGATCTTGTTCATCCCATTGGACCATCGGCTCACCGAGCTAGTCCTTTGCCTTCCTGCCGAGGCTAAAATTTTGGTGGTCTTTAGGCCGGCCCATCTCGCGGGACAGGAATTCCTTGACAGCTGGGGAAGTAGGAGAGTCTTCGCTGCCTTGATCCTTCTCCAGCAAGTCGAGGATGATGTGCTTCCCTTTGGAGATCGCCACCACCTTCTTCATTTTCTTCGGCATTTGGGGGTGGCTAGGCGAGCTTGAACTTACAGGGTCGGGTTGAATCTTACTGGAGGGAGGCCTGACTGACTCTAACTCCATCTAGCAGGCCGCCGCGGCTTCCCGCTCGCCCATGAGTGGGACGGGGTAGAGTCCCGAGTCCGCAAATGGCAGGTGCTCGGGAATCAGTCTCTCTGTTGGTACCCTAGTTTGATTTGAGTTTAGTTCTCTCCTTTTGTCCCTTGACCCAAGAAATATCTATGGTCAATGGTTAGTGGTCTAGCTGTAGAGTCCTCGCTTTTCCAGATGAAGAATTTGGTTAAGTAGTTTGTTCGTTCGACTATCGTCGAACGCCGCTCGACTATCGTCGACTGACTGTTCGACGATCGTCTATCAGTTGTTCGACTTTCAGTCTGCGAGGATAGTTCGACTATCGGTTGATAGTTCGACTATCTGTGTGTTTTGATAGTTCGACTATCTGCTCGGATAGGTCGACTATCTGATAGCTCGACTATCTGTTGATAGTTCGACTATCTGTTCTGCGTTGATAGTTCTGTTCTCGCTTGGTAGTTCGACTATCTGCTTTGATAGTTCGACTATCTGATAGTTCGACTATCTGTTGATAGGTCGACTATCTGTTTGCTTTTGATAGTTCGACTATCTGTTGATAGTTCGACTATCTGTTTCGCTTTGATAGTTCGACTATCTGTTGATAGGTCGACTATCTGATAGCTCGACTATCTGTTGATAGTTCGACTATCTGTTTTGCCTTGATAGTTCGACTATCTGTTGATAGGTCGACTATCTGATAGCTCGACTATCTTCTGATAGTTCAACTATCTGCTGTGATAGTTCGACTATCTCCTGTGATAGTTCGACTATCTCCTGTGATAGTTCGACTATCTGGATCGTTCGACTATCTGTCCGATAGTTCGACGATCTCCGTGCGTCGTTCGACGATCTCCGAGTGTCGTTCGACGTTTTCTGTCTGCCTTTATATTTTGTATTTATTTATTATATTTAATTAATTAATACATTATCTGGCATATCTTTTCAGTTGTTTTATGATAATATTTCCAGGCAATATTTGCTCCATCCCGTTTGCCTGAGTCAAATCTTTTCAGATAAAGTTGTTTGTCTTATTAGCTGACTTTGTATTTTACTTTATCTGCTGTCAGTCCTTTATAGCCGTTAGACTGAAAAGTCTTTCTCCTGCTATAAAGAGTTTGTTTCTGATGTGACTTTATTTAGTACTTTATTATCAGATTGCTTCCTGCAGCTTCCTAGAAAAAGGTTTATACCTTTTATAGAATGTTTCTGCTACAGAGATTGTTTTGTCTTCTTGATATTTACAGCCCAGGTCTCAAGTTTCAGAAGAAGACAAGTAATTCAAATTAAAGAGAGTTGTTGCTTGTTGCTGCTATAAAAAGGACCCTTTGAAGAAGGATTCAAGCTAGCTAACTAGTTACTCAATTCATCTGCATTCAAGCCTTCATCAAGATCAAGTTTTCTGCTCTCAGCAATACTCATCTAACTGAGAAGTGTTAAGCTCTTCTACTCTTCTTCAACCTGAGTTCTCCTGCTTCCAGGAAGATTCAAACTCAGAGTTCTTTTGAAGAAGAAGAAGAAGACAGCTGCTTGAAGATCTTTAATTTTATTATTTATTATCTTCTTGTAGTCTTTCCTTCAGAGCTTTCTGAAGAGTTTTCTGCACTGAAGGAAGACTTCACCTGGACATCTTTGAGCCAGGTGGAGCCTTGATTCTTTAGAGCTTTCTAGCTCAGTGCAAGTTTTTGTGCTTCTCTAATCTTTTGTAAAATAGAGAAGACATCTTAACCTTCTTTCCCCCTCCTGTACAGGGTTATTACTCCCTTCAAAAGTATCCCTTGGTGGCAGGGCACCTGATCAAAAACCTGTGCTTGGTTTTTAGACACCTGATCAAAAGTCTAAAGGGTTTCTGAATCTACCTGAAGCAGATCCTGTTGGTGGCAGGGCACCTGATCAAAAACCTGAGTGGATTCCTACCTTGTTGGTAGAAGAGTGGACGTACCCAAGTTGTTTGGGGAACCACTATAAATTCCTTGTGTCGTCTGGATTGCCTTGTTTATTTCCTGCATTGTGGCTGTGAATAGATATAACTAGGTTACTAGTTGCTGATTAGGATTTCCAAGCCTTAACTGTAATTACAGTTAGCTTGAGTTTGTGCACAACACTTGTGTTAGGCTATAGGGTTAATTCCATATCTATAATCTTTTAATTCCGCAATTCACTCCAAGGGATTGGGTAGACCATTAAGTTTTGTCTAGTGCAAAATTTGATAACTCTATTCACCTCCCCTCTAGAGTAGTATCTATCCCTTCACTTTCAATTGGTAACAGAGGGAGGTTGACTGACTGAATAGGCTAACACCTAAGTCACAAGATCCTGATAGATACCAATGCTTATAGATATTCACTATCACTATCATGGCCCAGTCCAAGGATTATTCTAGCACCAGACCTCCAGCATGCAACTTAGCTAAGTTTGGCATCTGGAAGGCAAGGATAAAATTATATATGAATTCTATTGATGAAAGCATCTTTGCTTCTATTTTGTCAGGTCTCCCAAGAGCACCTGCTGCTGCCACTGCCTCATCATCAACTGATATGAGTGCAGTGCCTCCTCCAGATTACAATGACGAGTACAAGAAGGCCAAGATAGCAGATGCCAAGGCAATGAATATACTGGCTCAGACAATGTCTGATGAGGTATTCCAGAAGGTAGCTGACTGCTCTTCAGCAAAAGCTATGTGGGATACTCTGAACTAGATTGTAGCTGGTTCAGCTGATGAAAGGAAGGACAAAAGGTCCAACCTTATCTCACAATATGAGAACTTCAAGAAAACTGATGCTGAATCAGTTGAAACCATGTACACCAGGCTCAGCTCAATCATCAATGAGCTGAGGACCCTTGACAAGGACATATCATTGACAGAGGTCAATGATAAGATTCTAATGTGCTTCCCTAGCACATGGGATCTAAGGATCTGGCCCATCAAGGAAGCCAAAAGTACAAATGAGATCTCCACTGAAGCCCTTCTCGGCAAGCTCAAGTCTTTTGAGCAAGTGCTGAAGACAAGGGAAGCAGAAGCAGAAGCAAAGACCCCTACTCCAACAAGAAAAGAGCAATCTCTAGCTCTTAAGGCTGCTGATGCTTCTGAAGGCAGCCAATCAAATGAGGAACTAATGGCATTGTTTGCCAAGAGGTTTCTCAAGATGGGGAGAAACGAATTCAGAAAGAAGTCTTCACGATATGAAGACAAACCAAGGTATGACCGTTCACCTGCTAAAGAAATTATATGTTATGGTTGCAGGAAGCCTGGGCACATCTTACCAGAGTGTCCAGAGGAGAAGAACAAAGACAAGAGGAAAGAAAAGGTACAGCACAGGAAGCACTCCAAGCCATCCTCCTACAAGAACAAGAAAAAGGAGAGAGGTTTCATTGCTGAAACCTGGAGTGATTCTGATGAAGAATCCTCTTCCTCAAGCTCCACTGAGGATGAGGAAGAGAAGAAGGCAAAAGAAGTTTGCCTGATGGCAATAGATGCCTGCAGCAATCACTCAGCTGCAGAGAGTTCAGATTCAGATGAAGAGATGCCAACAAAAGATGAGGTACTATCTTCTTATGACTTCACTTCTGAAGAATTTAAATTAGACTTTAAATCTTTATGCTTAGATTTGATTAGCTCAGAAAAGGAGATAAAAAAACTTAGAAATAAGTTAGCTGACTCAGAATTAATTGCTACAGAAAATGTTAGGTTAAAGGAAGATCTCACTACTTGTAGTGAAGAAATTAAATTTCTTAAAATGGAGTTAGCTAAGTCTAAGAGGTTAGAAGAATCACTTAATGGTAGAAGCCTTAAGTTGTTAGAAATTACCAGCATGACTAACAATAGGTCAGCTAATAACAAACTAGGCTTAGGAGCTTCTCCAAGTGAACCCCCAGTTATTCTTAAAAATAATCTTTCAACTCCAGTGAACTTCATTTCAGCTAGTGGAATGAAGAACACTGAGCAAGTAAACCTAGTTAACAAAACTTTAAATAAGGCTAAGAGAGAGAAAAGAAAGAAATTTTTTAGAGTAATGCAAAGAGCGTCGAACGCCGCTCGACGATCGGAAGCTCAATGGTCGAACGAAGCTCGACGATCTGAGCGCCCATCGTCGAACGTCGATCGACATTTTCAACATGATTTTCAAAATCATCATCAGTACCATAGAAACCTAAATGAAAATAGAAACCCTAGGTTTGTTGACCCATCATCTGTATGGAGAATCCCACCTAGGAGATCTCACCCATTAGGTTATCACCCTCAGCCTGCATTTTCATATATTTCCAGTTTTTCTTATGTGAAAAACAAGGGACCCAAGGTAACTTGGGTCCACTCTGTCTAAATAAATGTCTTGCAGGTGAAGGCCTATCCAATCACTCAAAATAAGTGGTATTTGGATAGTGGATGTTCCAAGCATATGACAGGAAATAAAGATCATCTGTCAAAATTCAAAGCTAAGCTCGGCCCAAAGGTTATCTTTGGAGATTCCAGCTGTGGTCAGACAGAAGGCTATGATAGGATTACTATTGGAGATGTTACTTTCAAGAGAGTTGCATATGTGACAGGACTGAAGCACAATTTGATCTCAGTCAGCCAGCTATGTGATGCTGGCTACCAGGTTTCATTTTCTAACTCTTCTTGCAATATTACTTTAAATAATAATGTTGTTTTAGTAGGCATTAGAATAGGTAATATTTATTTAGTAGATTTCAATTCATCTCATTCTGAAATCTGTCTATTTAATGAAGTAACAATTAATAATAATTCTTTGTGACATAAGAGGCTTAGTCATGTTAACCTTAAAAATATATCTAGGTTATCTAAACACAACCTTGTTAGAGGTTTACCTTCTTGCCCCTACAAGAAGGAGAGCCTATGCAAGGCTTGTCAGCTAGGCAAGCAAACCAAAAACTCTTTTAAATCATTAAATAAGAGTGATTCTCCTAGAATCCTATACCTATTATATTTGGACTTATTTGGCCCAATAAATGTACAGAGTTTAGGAGGGAAGTATTACACCTTAGTAATTGTAGATGACTTCTCTAGGTTCAGTTAGGTTTTCTTTTTGAGAACTAAGGCTGATAACTTCAAAGCCCTTATAGACTTTCTACTATGTGTGTAGACTGAGTACTCTACTCATGTGGCCTTGATCAGAAGTGATCATGGTACTGAGTTTGACTCTCTTCTCATGCAAGAATTCTGTGAGAGAGAAGGTATCAAACATAGTTTCTCAGCTCCTAGAACTCCCCAACAAAATGGGGTAGTTGAAAGGAAGAACAGAACACTTGTTGAAGCTGCTAGTATATTGATGGCAGATGCTAACATGCCTCTCTCCTATTGGGCAGAAGCTGTTAGTACAGCCAATTATGTCTTGAATAGAAGTTTGATACACAAGCTTAAGTGTAAAACTCCTTATGAGTTGCTTAAAGGAAAGAAACCTAAAATTAATTATTTTAGAGTATTTGGCTGTATTGTTTATATTTATAATAACAATAAAGAATACCTTAGAAAATTTGAAGCAAAAGCTTCAATGGGGATCATGCTTGGATATTCCCAAGTAAGCAAAGCTTATAGGGTTTATAACAAATCAACCTGTAAAATTGAAGAATCTGTGCATGTATCTTTTGATGAGTCTCAGATGTTTTATAAGGAGAAGGAAAATTCTCCTTCCTCTAGTTCATTGCAGGTACCTGATGCCCCTCAAGAAATTCTTCAACTATCAACTCTTCAGATCACTGAATCAGACAGTGATGAAGACATTGCAGAAGCTATTGCTGTACCACCAACAGTAGATCAAATTCCTCCTGAGGAATTAATCCCAACTGTTGCTGAAGATCACATCCCACCTGTTGATATTGTCACACATAGAGATCACCCCACATCTCAAGTGATTGGAGACATATCAGCTGGTGTGCAAACAAGACACCAATTAAGACAGGATGTGATGCATGCTTGTTTCCTCTCACAGGTTGAGCACCTCACCTTTAAAGATGCAGAGCTAGATCCACACTGGATCATTGCCATGCAAGAGGAACTCAATCAGTTTGAGAGATGTAAAGTTTGGACTTTGGTTCCAAGACCTAAAGTCCAACTGATCATAGGCACCAAGTGGGTGTACAGAAACAAGTTGGATGCAAATGGAATTATTGTAAGGAATAAAGCAAGGCTTGTAGCTCAGGGCTACAGACAGGAGGAAGGTATAGATTATGACCAAACCTTTGCTCTTGTTGCAAGGCTAGAAGCAATAAGGATCTTCTTGGCCTATGCAGCCTACAAGAAGTTTAAGGTGTTCCAAATGGATGTCAAAAGTGCATTCCTGAATGGTGAGCTTAAGGAAGAGGTGTTTGTTGAACAACCACCAGGGTTTGTTTCTTCAACTCAGTCCTCATATGCGTTTAAGTTGCAGAAAGCTCTTTATGGACTAAAGCAAGCTCCCAGAGCCTGGTATGAGACTCTAGCTAGTTTCCTTTTAGAGCACAACTTTACTAGGGGAGTAGTTGATAGAACCCTTTTCGTCAAGCATCACAAGGACACAATCCTGTTAGTTCAGGTGTATGTAGATGATATTATATTTGGCTCCACTGATCCCAAACTTTGCAAAAGGTTCTCTGACCTGATGCACTCCAAGTTTGAGATGAGTAGTATGGGTGTGCTGTCTTATTTTCTTGGTCTCCAAGTTAAGCAAGATGCTGATGGTATCTTCATCTCGCAATCCAAATATGCCAAGGAATTGGTAAAGAAATTTGGGATGGCTGATGCTTCAGCAATGCCTACACCTATGGCTACTAATGTAGTTATTGATTCTGTTGATCACGGCAAGCCAGTTGATCAAAAGAAGTATAGGGCCATTGTTGGTTCCCTATTATATCTAACTGCAAGTAGGCCTGATATAATGTTTGCTACATGCCTTTGTGCTAGATTCCAGGTCAACCCCAAGGAATCTCATCTGATTCTTCTCAAGAGAATCCTGAGATACCTGAAGGGATGTCCAAATCTAGGACTTTGGTACCCAGCTGAGTCAGAATTTGAATTAATTGGATATTCTTATTCTGATTATGCTGGTTGCAGAGTTGACAGGAAGAGCACCTCAGGAACTTGTCAGTTCCTGGGAGAGAGATTGGTCTCTTGGTTCTGTAAGAAGCAGGCTTCTGTCTCAACTTCAACTGTAGAGGCTGAATATATAGCAGCTGCTAGTTGTTGTTCACAGATCCTGTGGATTCAAAACCAGCTTGTGGATTATGGTTACTCACACAAGAATACCAAAATCATGTGTGATAGTACCAGTGCTATCTCAATTGCACAAAATCCTGTGCACCACTCTAGAACGAAGCACATTGAGATTCGGCACCATTTCCTAAGAGATTGTGTGGAAAAGAACAAGATTTGTCTTGAGTTCATATCCACTGAGTTTCAGAGAGGTGATATATTCACCAAGCCTTTAGATGAACAGAAGCATCTGTTCTTTTTAGTTCAACTAGGCATGATCAATGGACGAGACTAAGTGTGACTATATCTGCCTATGTTGAAACCTGCTTGAAGATCGTCGAACGATGATCGAAGATCGTCGAACGGATCAAGCCTATCGTCGACCTCTGGTTAATGATAGCTTATCTGTTTGAAGATCGTCGACCGGCATTCGAAGATCGTCGAACAGGTCAAGCTTATCGTCGATCTCTGGATGACGACAGCTTATTGTTTGAGAAGCCAGAAATAGTCGAATGATTGATCGACTACTCTGCTTCTGGGCCGATGGTCGAACGGCCGTTCGACTATCGGGTCTAGTATCTTTTTAATATATCGACTATCTCCGGTCTAATATAAAGTCGATAGTCAACCTAGGTTAAAAGATCTTTTGTTTTATCGTCGATGGAGCGTGACTTTTCGCATTCTGTCTTCCCGCTTGCGATTTTCTGCCGCTTCGTCCCCTTCGTCTTTGCCGTCCTTCTCGCGCTTTCTCCAGCAATTCAATGGCGATTTCTCCCGCAGTGTTAGCCGTTGTAAAGTTCGATGCAGGCTTCAGCGTCGATTTTGACGCGTTCAGTTGCTGTGAAGCAGGAATTGTAGAAGTTCTTCAGCTGTGCTGGGATCAAGGTCTAGAAAGATTAATGTCATCAAGGATTAAGTTAAATATTCCAGAGATCAAGGAATGGGCTTTCACTTCGTCATCCTCTGACGATTCGATGACTGGCACCATCGGCGGAGAAGAGGTAATTTTAACTCCGGCCGTTCTGACTGATGTTTTTGGTTTGATAAATGGTGAAGATGATTATGAGCAAGATGCTCAAGAATTTGGAAGGATGCTGACTGAGCTGGGACATGCGGAGGGCATTCCCACCAAGTTGCTCAAGGTCAATTTTCCCTTTAAGATTAAATTTCTCGCTGAGTTAGTTGGAAAAGTGCTCCTTGGAAAGTACACTGCTCATGACAATATCACAAGGCAACAATTTGCACTGATGTGTGCAATTGTTAATCAGAAAAAGATTGATTGGGTAGGAGTAATGTTTGATTTGATAAGGAAAAAGAATAATAAGAAAGAGGTTACCCTAGGCAGGGTTATTGGAATTTTCCTGAAGGAAAAGTATCCTCAGCTGCTGGTCTCCGTTGCAACAACCATAAATGCAAGCAAGAAGATGGACCCAAATCTGTTCTCCAAGTGGAAGAGGACTTTTGTGAAACCCGCTCTCACAGGGGTTGCTCCAGCGACATCAGAGAGCACCAGGACTGATTCGGTCGCTCCTCACCCAGTAGAAGCTGGCTCAGCTCTTTCCCTTCCCTCATCTTCTTCTGCTATGCAGTCTGCTTCAGTTGAAGTTCCATCAACTTCAGCTGAAGTACGACTTTCTCTTTCTCCTGTTTGAGAAACAACCACGGTTGTTCTTCCTTCCCCTCCAGCATCTCCTCTTCTTTCTCATCTGGCTAGGATATCTGCTCCTAGTTTTGATCTGTTAGGATCTGAGAGGATTCCAACACCTCCTCAGTCTCCTATTCTTTCTCCAGTTAACACTCCTGTTAACTCTCCAGCTCCATCTCCAATTCGATCTCCAGTCCACACCACTTCTCATCCTAACACTACAACCATCTCTGCTGCATCTCCATCCACTGCAGTTCCATCATCTTTTGAGATCACCCCAGCTTTCATTTCTAGCATTTTGGAGTTGATTACCCCTTCAATCAAAATTATGATTGAAGAGGCAATTGCTCCACTTGCCTCCTCCATTGCCACCTTGACCGCTTCCATTCAATCACTTTCTAAATCTGCTGAGCCCTCTTCTTCAAGGGGCCTGGTTTCAGCTTCCACTTAAATCAGGCAGGGGGAGATGTTCTGTGAAGATGTCTCAGAGCCTCCAGCCTCCCTTCCAGCAGTTCAAGAAGAGACTGATGCAGTTCAAGCTCAAGATGAATCAGTTTCAGTGCTATCTGACAAAGAAATATCTGATGCTATTATGCTATCTGAATTTGCTGTGAAAGTTTGCTTAGAAGATCTCACCACTCCCGTGGTTGCCCATTTCCTAGAAGGGATTATTACATCCTACCTAGATGAGTCCTGGGAGTTGGTAAAATATGAAGGTAATTCACTCATTCGCTTTATTGACGAGTCAATTAATTTGCTAGTTTGTGAATACCTAGAAGGAATGATTTTAGCTTATTTAGCAGATTTGTGTTCATAAATTTACAGATTATATTAAAGAGGATTTAGCTGCTCAGGTTATAGCAGTTGTTTCAGAAGCTGCTCCAGATGTTCCTAATGCTCAAATAGATCCAGAATTGGATTCATTTTTAGATGACATGGAAGATGTATCTGAAAATCAAGAAGAGAAAGCAAGAGTTGCTTGGAATCAAAGAGTTCAATCTTTGTTAGAGGAAAAAGAAAAAGATTTGCAAGTTGAAAAGTCAACTGTTTGGGATGATTCACCAGGGTTGAATTTGGATTTCCTTCTGGCTCAGGATGCCATTGAAGATGAAAAAGAGAAAGCTGCTTTAAAGGAAAAGGCTGTTTCTGAAGCTTATGATCCATATGACAATCCTGCTTCATCTCACTCTGAAGATGAAGAGGATTCTGATTTATCTGAAAATTCAAAGAGAAAGAAAAGGAAAGCAATTGCTCCTCCTCCTCCCAACCGTGACAATGATACTCCATACTATATTCTGAAAGGAATAGACCCCAAATCAAAAGAGTTTCAGCATTGGATGTGGTTCTCCAAGAACCAGCAGAAAGAGAGAAAGAAAGCTAAGAAATATGATAGTCCTACCCCTAGATGGACACCCAGAGGTCCTCCTCCTCCACCTCCTGGTGCAGGAGCCTCTGGGAATTTATCTGCCAATCCTTCTGCTTCATCAGGAAAATCTGCTCCGTCTCAGTCTTCTTCAAGAAAAAGCTCTCAAGGCTTTCATGGAAAATCATATTCTGGCCATCAAAGATCTGATACAGTAAGAGAACAAGTGAAGGAGGTTGTGTTTCAAAGACCAACTTTTTCCCCTCCTCCTTCTCCAAAGAAAAGAGTTTCATCTCCTATGCCAGTGCATTCTGAAAAAGATGTTTCAAAAGGTAAGTAGTTTATTTTGTTTAAAAAAATTCTAGCAAGAACTTTGCTAAGTCTGCTCCCCTGTCTTATCTAGTTAATCAAGATAAAGAACCAGATGATACTTCTTCTGAGACTGTGTATGAAAGTCCTGAGCTTGATCCTAACTTTAGGATGGCTCGTTTTCACGAATTGGTTGGAGCAGCTCAAATCAGAAAAGCAAAAGCTGAAGGAAAAGATACTACTGGTTTAACCACTATGTCTACATTCAAAAAGAAGGAGTTTGAAAAGTTCCAGGTTAATCCTGAGGTCTTTGACCCTTCAAAATATATGGAAAAGCACCCGGAAGCCGTTGTTCCAAGGGCTGCAGAAGTAAAGATTATTGGCGCGCAAGACTTGAAGATGTCTAAGAGAGAGGAAATTGATCCTTTACGGAAAGTTTCCTTTGTTCCTAGCTCGTCTAATCCTAAGCCAGACTCTGTAGATCCTTAATTTTGCTTGACTGCTGTTATATATATTTGACTGTTATTTATCTGTTTGATAACTGCCAGTTAATTGTTAACTGTTTCCTGTATTAATCTTTATTGATCTTTAGCTAGTTCTATGTTTTAGTTTTTGAGAGACTTAACTCAAATAGGGGGAGATTGTTGGTACCCTAGTTTGATTTGAGTTTAGTTCTCTCCTTTTGTCCCTTGACCCAAGAAATATCTATGGTCAATGGTTAGTGGTCTAGCTGTAGAGTCCTCGCTTTTCCAGATGAAGAATTTGGTTAAATAGTTTGTTCGTTCGACTATCGTCGAACGCCGCTCGACTATCGTCGACTGACTGTTCGACGATCGTCTATCAGTTGTTCGACTTTCAGTCTGCGAGGATAGTTCGACTATTGGTTGATAGTTTGACTATCTATGTGTTTTGATAGTTCGACTATCTGCTCGGATAGGTCGACTATCTGATAGCTCGACTATCTGTTGATAGTTCGACTATCTGTTCTGCGTTGATAGTTCGACTATCTGTTGATAGGTCGACTATCTGTTCTCGCTTGGTAGTTCGACTATCTGCTTTGATAGTTCGACTATCTGATAGTTCGACTATCTGTTGATAGGTCGACTATCTGTTTGCTTTTGATAGTTCGACTATCTGTTGATAGTTCGACTATCTGTTTCGCTTTGATAGTTCGACTATCTGTTGATAGGTCGACTATCTGATAGCTCGACTATCTGTTGATAGTTCGACTATCTGTTTTGCCTTGATAGTTCGACTTTCTGTTGATAGGTCGACTATCTGATAGCTCGACTATCTTCTGATAGTTCAACTATCTGCTGTGATAGTTCGACTATATCCTGTGATAGTTCGACTATCCGGATCGTTCGACTATCTGTCCGATAGTTCGACGATCTCCGTGCGTCGTTCGACGATCTCCGAGGGTCGTTCGACATTTTCTGTCTGCCTTTATATTTTGTATTTATTTATTATATTTAATTAATTAATACATTATCTAGCATATCTTTTCAGTTGTTTTATGATAATATTTCCAGGCAATATTTGCTCCATCCCGTTTGCCTGAGTCAAATCTTTTCAGATAAAGTTGTTTTTCTTATTAGCTGACTTTGTATTTTACTTTATCTGCTATCAGTCATTTATAGCCGTTAGACTGAAAAGTCTTTCTCCTGCTATAAAGAGTTTGTTTCTGATGTGACTTTATTTAGTACTTTATTATCAGATTGCTTCCTGCAGCTTCCTAGAAAAAGGTTTATACCTTTTATAGAATGTTTCTACTGCAGAGATTATTTTGTCTTCTTGATATTTATAGCCCAGGTCTCAAGTTTCAGAAGAAGAAAAGTAATTCAAATTGAAGAGAGCCGTTGCTTGTTGCTGCTATAAAAAGGACCCTTTGAAGAAGGATTCAAGCTAGCTAACTAGTTACTCAGTTCATCTGCATTCAAGCCTTCATCAAGATCAAGTTTTCTGCTCTCAGCAATACTCATCTAACTGAGAAGTGTTAAGCTCTTCTACTCTTCTTCAACCTGAGTTCTCCTGCTTCCAGGAAGATTCAAACTCAGAGTTCTTTTGAAGAAGAAGAAGAAGAAGACAGCTGCTTGAAGATCTCTAATTTTATTATTTATTATCTTCTTGTAGTCTTTCCTTCAGAGCTTTCTGAAGAGTTTTCTGCACTGAAGCAAGACTTCACCTGGACATCTTTGAGCCAGGGGGAGCCTTGATTCTTTAGAGCTTTCTAGCTCAGTGCAAGTTTTTGTGCTTCTCTAATCTTTTGTAAAATAGAGAAGACATCTTAACCTTCTTTCCCCCTCCTGTACAGGGTTATTACTCCCTTCAAAAGTATCCCTTGGTGGCAGGGCACCTGATCAAAAACCTGTGCTTGGTTTTTAAACACCTGATCAAAAGTCTAAAGGGTTTCTGGATCTACCTGAAGCAGATCCTGTTGGTGGCAGGGCACCTGATCAAAAACCTGAGTGGATTCCTACCTTGTTGGTAGAAGAGTGGACGTACCCAAGTTGTTTGGGGAACCACTATAAATTCCTTGTGTCGTCTGGATTGCTTTGTTTATTTCCTGCATTGTGGCTGTGAATAGATATAACTAGGTTGCTAGTTGCTGATTAGGATTTCCAAGCCTTAACTGTAATTACAGTTAGCTTGAGTTTGTGCACAACACTTGTGTTAGGCTATAGGGTTAATTCCATATCTATAATCTTTTAATTCCGCAATTCACTCCAAGGGAGTTGGGTAGACCATTAAGTTTTGTCTAGTGCAAAATTTGATAACTCTATTCACCCCCCCCTCTAGAGTAGTATCTATCCCTTCACTTTCACTCTCCCATGCAGGAAAAAACATGTCATCAGAAAATATTTTGATATTGGCAAGCCCATTAAAAGAAAAAGAGGAGAGTTATACCTTCTTCGCGAAGAACCAGAGGGAGCAAGTCGTGGACCCTTCGAAGTAAGGTGACCTCAAAGTCTTTGCCGAGGAAGAATTTGTGCATCTCAACATCATTGCCCGTCATGGTGGGCGGCTTGTATACCTCCTCGCTCTAATGCTGAGGCGAGAAGGGGACGTTACCGAGATCCCCATTGATGAAGACAAACTTCGAATACTAATTATGGTTCTTATTGGCCATCTCGTGAACTTTGAGTTGCGAGCTGTCAAGGAAGGCAACCCCATCATTGGTCATGCGGTATATGAATAGCTTGTATAAGACGATGAGGTTAAACTCTATCGGCTCTCGCTGGAGGAAGCAGCCGAATTCCACCATCATGGCAATCACATTCGGGTTCTGCTTTGCAGGAACTGCCCCGTAGTACTTCAAAATCTTGAGGATCTCTGGCCAGAGAGGAAGGCGCAACACCACCTCAAAGTGCGAGATGGGGAAGGCGAGCTCATTAGCAAAAAAAATGTAGTGATTGCCTCGCATCTCCCAGGTCAACGCGTGATGAAACCCGAGGGAACGTAGTCAGCAATAAAGTCTGCGAGCTCCTGCTCGGTAGTATTCCCTTCACAGAAGGTGTACTCGGAAAACTTCCTCGGGCACTTGGACCGTCCATCAGTAGCAGGTTGCGTTTTGCCTATCTTTCTAAGATCTTGATGCGAGTGTAATTAGCGAGAAGAACAACAGAAGGGGGGGGGGTGAATTTGCAGTGAAGGCGATAGTATGGGGTAGGTGAGGGGCCTTTTTATAGAAAACAAATTAATGGCCAAGAAGACCGGTCAGTTCGGCTCGCCGACCCCGACTCGCCGATCCATGCGACCTGGTTTATCCTATGACGAGCCGAATCTAAAGAAAATAGCATATTATATAGAATCAACAGGCATCAAATTTAAAAATGGTTAAGTTATTACAAACAACAGTTCTCGCAGTTTACAAAAAAAAAAGTACAACAAGCAGAGGAAGTTATTTCAACAATGCGCGAGCTGGGGGTTTGGGGGGCGAGTGTTGGTAGGCTCAGCTAGGGAGCCATTTCCACCTACCCCGTCCTTGCGTCGCCATTCCCGAAGGTCGGCGCGGGTTGTTAAACTCACGGACCTGCTCCAGATCTTGGTGGATGACACACATATTTTCCTGAGTCAGATCAATGAGGGGTCCTAGGGAAGTCATCCCACTTAGCAAGCTGCGTCGGACCTCATCCTCCAACAGTACATAGTCCCGCTCCATCGCATGCAGCCGCTCATGGTCAACTACTTGCTCCTCCTGGATGTCAAACAACACGATCCCATACTTCCGAAGAATCCCAATAGTTCACCTCCTCAGCTTGGCAGGGTCTAGCGAGGCGTCCAGGAAATCCTTTATCATATTGGGCAAGGGAGGTGGAGAGTGGAGAGATGGCTTGAAGGATTCTTCAGTTTCAAAGTGTTTAGGAAGATCTGTGAGAACAAAAAAAATCAGATAAGGAGCTGAGGCTGGCAGAAATGATGAATACTACAAACTAACTTTGCGAGATGGCCCTGCCGAGGTGGAGCTGCCGAGAAGAACTTGGCTGACCCTGAAATGGGCGAGCGAGAGAAGGCTGATGGGCCTTGCCGCAGCTCAGGACTTGAGAGTTTGGGGAGATCAGATTGAAGTTCGGGATGGGGATGCCCCAACACCTCCCCCTGCGAATACAAAATTAGGGGTAGGAATCTGAGGTGACTCATGAGCTAGTGACTTCAGCAGAAGCGAGCCTAGCCCAGTCGCACTAAAGGGAGGCAATGGGTTTCGTTCCCGGCCTTTAGGAGATTATTTGGGGTGCGAGTCACCACGAGGATACTCCAATTGCGGCGCAGATGTATCAGTACCATTATGATGAGTGTCTGGGTCGGTAGGAGGGTCAATGATCTCTTATCCTTTTAGTTCAGTGGTGGTCTTAGAGGAAGAAGTGAGACCGTGATCTGGAGTTGAGGCCAGATCATGGTTGACCAACTTGGAAACCTTTGGGGCAGAGTTGGCCTTCTTGATGGGCTGAGATTTTGGTGGCACGCACAGTAGAGGACTGGGCGATAAGGAGACTAGCTCGGCAGCGCAAGCAGTGTTGAGCTCTCGGGCACGACTAAGCCTCTCTTGGAGCTCCTTGGAGAGAGGCATCTTGAAAGACTCGGAGTAAGGGGAATTGCAAGGGTAACCAATGTAAGGGGTGTAAATTTATAGTATATTGTGAACCCAACCAAAAGAATCTCTCCCGCTCTCGCGACGCTCATCAAATACATGGGGTTGGATGTTTCTTTTCGAACATCATGGAAGCTCACAAAGAGCAGGGAATGTGTACAACCCCATATTTGATGAGTGAGTTACCATACAGGATTAGTGGTTTGCGAGATCTTCAGAAGCCGAACTCGAAGCGAGCCCCCCTCCAAGTGTTTTTCGAGCCGGCCGCACAAGTCGAGATTTTTGAATCGAATGAGGAAAGTTCACTCGATGCCTTTAGCTCGTCTAGTGGTGAGTCAGGCAAGATCACTCGACGTCTTCATCTCGCCTGGCTTTGAGTGAGGCGCACTCTATCGATGCCTTCTTCCATGGGAGTTGAGTGACACGAGTGCACTCAGCGCCTTCAGTTCCTTGGCATTGAGTGAGGTCAAAGCACTCAGTGCCTTCAGTTCCATGGCGTGGAGTTAGGCCAATACACTCATAGCCTCTACCCTTGGAGTTGAGTGAGGCAATTCCACTCAACGCCTTCTGCCTTTGGCATTGAGTGAGGCAAGTTAACTTGACTCCTTCCTCCCTTGGCATTGAGTGAGGTGAGTTCCAGACGAGTTGAGAGGGAGGCGAGAGCTCTATATCCTCATCGACTCTCCCAGGCGGGGTGGGATGAAAGTGAAGCGAGTGGAACAAGTGGGCTCACACTCGCCCCTAGCTCTCTATAGCAACAGGAGAGTTGGGCAGGTCAGGCTCGCACTCGCCCAAGGCCCTGGGGAGTCGGTGAGTGCCAGCCCCATCTAGCACTTGCCGCCACATGCGAGTGGAGGTTTTCAAGGGCCACTCGCCCAGTGATGTGTGTTGTATTTTTACCATTCCACCCCCGCTGGCCTACCCATAGTCTTTCAGAACATCGGAGTTTAGCTATTCTTAGATCGCTTTTGGCAGCAAATAACCATTCAGAATAGCAGAGTTACATTATTTGCAGGCCAGGTTTAAAAACTATAAATTGACCCTAGGGGGTACCTCAGAAGGCAAGCTTTCAAGCATTACAATCTTCTTACTCTCTGATTTCCTAGTGCTTCCTAAGGTGCCCTTAGCTCGGCACAGGCTAAGGAGGGGAAGCGCTCTAAGATCTTCCAGGTGTATGGTGGGACCTCCGTGCTGGAGCCTTGGGTTCATTTCTGATTCTAAGCTTTTGGTCATCTAAGCTTGTGGGGAGAAGTGTGCGATCAACCCTTCCCCAAGGGTTCGAACTCCACAAGAATCCGATTTTTGGTTTCAACACTTCTTATTCCTGTTAGCTGTCGGCTCTTCTCTTTCAGGAAGTACTGTTGTATTAAATAAGTCTGAGGGTTAGGGTTTTCTCCACATCTTTTGACATCGTATGACTAATATCAATAATGGTTGAGAACGAAACAAAACATGTCAGGCGTCTTTTCAGAAAAGATTGATTTGTTGTTTACTTTCGGCGCGGGCAGCAATTTGGAATCCCATAATTTTGAATTGTCACAATGCTAATTTGTCTTGTCACGATGACAATTCTTCATTTCATAATGCTACAACATCTCGGCACAGTGCTACTTTCTTTTCTTTGACTTAGTGAACCCTTATGTTATGGTGTAAGTGTAATACAATGATAGAGTTGTCTTCATTCTGCTTTTTTGTTCTATATAGTGGTGAACTCTTTTGTTAAGTTATAAGTTTAACAGAACGATAAAATTTGACTTTAATATGTCTTTATGACAATATAAATCTTGTCACAATGACATATCAGCTTGACCAATGATATTAGACTTAGAGTGAATTGTTCTTCAATGTAGAGCAGACACCACAATGCTCATACAATTGATCCTTGTCATGACGATATCATCGTGTTCTATTAATCAACATGATGATGTACTATTTTTCCTTATCATAGTGATATCTTATGTCATCACAATGATATTGTCATGTGCTGAGTATTAACCCGACGATATATAACATTTTTCTTATTATGATAGTAAACTGATGTTGTGTCACTTCTCAATGATATTATAAGTGAACAAAATGATATTTTTAACTGAACACGCCATTATTTTAATCGGTCCATATTTGTGTCTCAGTTAAGTGCCAATTTAACTTCTATTTTCTTCTTGCCTTTCTGAGGATGTCAAAAATGAACTTATAACAGACCAACACATACTAAGTCAGATAATCATCAGATGCAAAATGTATTTATCATTAAATTGAGGACTTCTTCACATCTGGCCAAAGTTTCCAACAATCTCCCTCACTTTGAAAAAGTCAGAACCCAAATCAATGATAAAGGACATGTAGAGAATGATAATAATGATTAAATACAAAAACTACAATTATGCCAACATTGACAACAATATAGAGAAGCATTCAAGATATTATATATATAACTGTATAGTCAAAGTGTTTAACATTAAAACAAAATCTACATTGTCTTTCAGCCAAGCTAGAGTCCATCATTCTTCACTCAACTATTTTTTAACTCAGTCTTTTTCTTTTGTCTTGGTCATTCTCTCCCTCCTTATTTCCTTGAACTCTTCAGGAGACATTAATTCCACTTCAGCTTGCATTTTCTCTATCTTGATTCGTGCTGGCCAAATAATTCTACAACTTGATATGCTCCCTCAGAAATCTCAATGGAAGGAAAATTGAGGGCATGTCTAAATTCTGAAGAATCCAGATTGTATGTATAGAGGCTATACTCTCCGCCTTTCAGACTTTTTCAAAAATTCATTGGTGGAGGTTAGCTTTATAGGCTTCAATCCTACTAGTCAGATTCTAAATTATTTCATCTTAATCCTGTAGGATAGCATTTTTGGTGGTGCCTAGGTTTTCCAGTAGTCCATTTTGGCAGAAGTGGATGAAATCCTGCAATTGGTTAACTACTTCATGCAACTCTTCATCAGTCATACTAATATATTGTTTAATGTTGGAATGTCTTAAGTGAATATCTTCAGATATTCATCCATGGTCCTCATGACCTTGACATTATTATGTACCACTCCAACTAATTTAACAAACCATCTTATGATCTCACTATTAACAAGATTTATGTTCTTTTTGATGATATTGATCTCTACCATGAGATCTTCTCTCACAATCTTTATTGACTTTGTAACATATTCCTCAAGACTTTTCCTATGCTCTTACAACAAGATTCTCATCTGATTGATTATGGAACTTATTAATTCCTCGTAGATGTGTTCTTTGGAGGAGATGTTGATTTATAATTATTCCACATCCATTTTCTTCTTCAACTCTTCCAGCAGCTCAGCTACATTAGCTTCTTTACCTATAAAATCCAGTGATCATGGAACATTTTCATGAATCGGGCTCCAAATAGAACAAGCTGTTTGCTGGTGTTCTCAACTATTTCAGTGATTATGAACGCTAGTTTCTTAATTACTTAGATGTTTGACTCTATAGGATCAATGTAATCCTTTCTTGTAGATAACTCTTTTGGGTCCTTTTAAACCCTAAACTCCCTCTCAACTATGTCTCCCTTATATGCAGGGATGTTGAGGTCTATACAAACTTCAAGTATAACTTCTATTGAATTGGTTTCTTCCATGACTATTGTATCTGCAGCCTGTGACATATCAACACCAGAATGCTCTCCGATAAGGTCTGATGGTTATAAATAGACATTTATTTGTACATCCTCCCCCTTAGAACTTATAGGGTTTGGATCAACTTCTTGCTCACTACTTTCAAATGGGCTTTTTTCAAAATTTTCTTCAAACCCAATAAACTTCTTTCTCTTTCTAGAGTTTTCTCCTATTTTACCCTTAGGTAATCTTCTGATAACTTTCTTCCATCTTCCTAGAATTTGTATGTCAATTCTTTTCATATGGGAGATTTTGGTTCCTAGCTTCATGTTCAGTTATTTTAGAATGGAGTTCGGCATGTATAGAGATAGGATTCTTTCATAATTTGGAACTTTGATGATCTTTTGAATTCTCAAGAAAAAAGATGTGCCCAGTAAGTATTTTTTTACTAAAATTACCCTCGTCATTACCTTAAACGTACTCTAGGAGATTTTGTCATGTGATATAGCTTCTATATAAGAGCTTTCCTAATAATATTTGCCAACATCATTCCCTTATGATTGAAATACTTCTTCATCAGAGATCCAACAGTCTTATCTATGTGTCCACACATACTAGTGCAACAGAGATATCTTGTTCAGAGATTTCATCACCCTCTTCTTCCTCACCAAATCTTGGTAGGTGCAGTACCTTTGCAAAACTCTTGTGGCCTATTTTCAGCTTATTTACATTAATCCTTGCTTTGACAACTTTTCCTAATGTCCTTAACCTAACATTAGAGAAGATCTCAACAATCTCTCTCTTCATTTTGATAGTATGTTCTGAGAGCACATATTATAGGTCAACGACAATGAACAATATGAATATTATCGTGATCTCTTCACAGACATCATTGAACCCATTTTGCAATAGTTCACATCCTACATTGAACGAGTCATTATTATTCTTTGGAGACATTTTTGTAATTACTGAAGGATTTCTTCACCTTATTTTGCATGAGCTTGCGGAAGAAGAACTTGTTGCAAAGGCTTTAGAGTAAATGTAGTTTCTATTCATTGTTTAAGGTATTTGACCTCTCTATATATATCCTACCTTAGAATGTGAAATGTGTGTACCTGTGCATCTAAGATTAAGAGATTTATCCTAGCTCTAGTGGCTAAGATAGCCTGTTCCAATTTATATAATTTGATTGTTTGTCAGAGTTATGACATCGAGTTTTCACTATACAATCCCATATTCGATGAGCGAGTTCCACTCAAAGATTAGTGGATTGTGAGATCCTCAGAAGCTGAACCCGAAGCAAGCCTCCTCCAAGTGTTCTCCGAGCCGGCCGCACGAGTCAAGATTTTGGCATCGAGTGAGGTGAGTTCACTTGACGCTTTCATCTCGCCTGGCATTGAGTCCGACGAGATCATTCGATGCCTTCAACTCACCTGGAATTGAGTGAGGCACGCTCTATCGATGCCTTTTGTCGTGGCGTTGAGTAAGGCTAGTGCCTTCAGTTCATTGGCATTGAGTGAGGCCAGCGCACTTAGTGCCTTCAGTTCCTTGGTGTTGATTTAGGCCAGTGCACTCAATGCCTTCAGTTCCTTGGCGATGAGTGAGGCTTGTTCACTCAACGCCTCCTGTCTTTGGTGTTGAGTAAGACGAGCTCTGTCGATGCCTTCTGCCTAAGGTGTCAAGTGAGGCGAGTGGGATAGATGCGGGCCAGGGTGGCCAAGTTAGGCAGTCTCAGCCCCAAGTGATTCGAGAGGGAAGCTAGGGCTCGGCAGCCTCGCAGACTTGCCTAGGCAGGGTGGGATAGAAGAGGGGCGAGTGGACCATGTGGGCTCGATCTCTCCCCTAGCTTTTGATAGCAGCAGGCGAGTGGGGCAGGTTGGGCCTGAACTCGCCCAGGGAACTAGGAAGGTGGTGAGTGCCAACCCCATCAAACACTCACCTCCCCATGAGAGTGGAGGTTTTCAAGGGCCACTCGCCCAGTGATGTGTGTTGTATTTTTACCATTGCATCCCCGTTGGCCTGCCCATAGCCTTTCAGAACAGTGGAGTTCGGTTGTTGACAGATCACTTTTTGCTGCAAATAACCATTCAGAACAGCGGAGTTACTCTATTTGCAAGCCAGTTTTCAAAAACTATAAATAGTGAACAACCCCATATTTGGCGAGTTATGTCAGTAAGAGTCGGTGCAGCCATTTCAACGCAGCCCAAGTCCCAGGTGATTCGATAGGAGGCAAGGGGTCTATGGCCTTGTCATCTCTCCTAGGTGGGGGGATTTATATGAGGGGTGAGCGAAGCAAGTAGGCTCTCACTCGCCCCAGGATCTCAGTAAATAGCGGGTGAGTGGGGCAGACTAAGCTCGCACTCGCCACCCTGAGCGAGTGGAGGTTTCAAGGGGCCACTCTCCCAGTATTGTATGAGGTATTTTTATCATTTTCCCCCGCTATCCTTCCCATAGTCTTCTAAAATAGTGGAGTTACGTTGTTGGCATGCCAATCTGGACTACATATAGCTGTTTGGAATAGTGAAGGTTGGTTGTTCGCAGATCGTTTTTAGAAAACTATAAATAGACCCAAAGGAGTACCTCAGAAGGCAGGTTTTTCAGATTCTCATGCTTATTTTTCCCCTAGTCTTCTTGTGCTTTATGAGGTATCCTTAGCTCAGCACTTGGCTAAGGAGGGGAAGTTCTCTTAGAATTTCCGTGTGTGAGGTGGGACCTCCGTGCTGGAGTCTTTGGTCTATTCCTTGTGCTAAGTCTTTGGTTTTCTATCTTGTGAGAGAGAAGTAAGTGTGTGATCACCCCTTCCCCAAGGGTTAAAATCCACAGAAGTCGATTTTCAGTTTCAATATTTTTTGTGTGGTTTGCGTGGAGCATGATCAGCACCGAAAATCTTTAGTGAGCTCGATGACTGGAGGTAAAGTATAAGGTTCGGGCAGGGCCGACTTGCCACTCCCTCCCCCTCTCGCCATCCTTGGGATGTTCGAGGACTTCCGTCAAGAGGTACGTAATCTTGTCATGCTCGAACTCGGCACTCGCGTAAAGTGCTCAACCCTAGCTTGACCCGTTCTTGAGTCCCTAGCCTTGAGCGAGAACGCCCCTTATAGGCGACCTGGTAAGGAGGTAGCAGAGGAGGGGAGGGAGAGAGATCTATAGGGGAGAGTGTTGTTTCCCGGCTCGGCGAATGGAGGCCGATTCGGCGAGATTGGTGTGCGAGATCCCCCGACTCGCCCAGCAGGGGGAGGAAGCCCTAGTTCCAGAGGGGTTTCGAGAGCCAGAGATGTACTACTATATCGGGAAGGATGATCTAGTTCAATACATCCAGTGATTTGAGGATGTTGTCTCGATCTGACAAATATCGGATGCATTCAAGTGCAGGCTCTTCACCATCACCCTTAAGGAGAAGGCAAGAGATTTGTTCCACCAGCTACCGGCCAGCTCCATCTATAATTTTAAGGACCTACATCAGGGGTTCATGCTAAGGTTCACCACTTCCAACAAGAGGAATAAGGAGTCCGAATATTTCTTCCACATTAAGTATGGGGTTAACGAGACCCTAGGGAGCTATGTGGACAAGTTCACGGAGAAGTTCCTCCTGGTCTAGGAGATGTCAGGGCACACCCTGATGTTGGCCTTCACCTTGGGGCTGCAGCAGGGCTTCTTCATGATGGAGCTGAAGAGGGTGACCCCTATTTCCTATGAAGAGCTGATGGAGAGAGCGGAATAGGAGGTCGTCGGGGAGGCGTAGAACCCTGAGTTTGCGAGGAAGCTGGCAAGGTGGGCCACGAAGGAAGAAAAGGAGCTAAGAGGTGGAAGATGTCAGGAGGTGAGAAGAGTTGAACCCAAGCAGAGGGAGCACCAGTAGCAGCTAAGGTGAGGGCGCCAAGAGCCGAACAATTGGATCGGCTGGAGGCAGAAGGAATGGAAGGACCAAGACCAACGAAGAGGTTTCCATGGAGGAGACAACCACTAGAGGGGACAGGGTCAGTTCCATCTCCAAGCTAAAGGCAGGGCCAGAGGTCTCCTCTCCCCGATCAACACTAGGTTATGGTGATTGGCCTGGGGAGGAGGAGGGCGCAGCCCAAGAGAAGACAGGGAGTCAAGGTGGAGTTACCCTACTACGAATTCCATCAATAGGAGGGCCATTCTACGACCACGTTCCAAGTTGTTGATGCGCAAAATGCGGTTCCAACCAGTTAACGGGTGTTCGATTTCACAGGCTAAGGATGAAGGAAGAAGGGTTGCGGGGATAGAGAGGAAGCTTGCTCAGGCAGAGAGGAAGCTTGCTTGAGTAGAGGAGGAACTTGCCCAAGCAGAGAGGAAGCTTGCTTGAGCAGAGGAGTAGCCTGCCCAAGCAAAGAGGAAGCTTTCTTGAGCAGAGGAGAAGCCTGCCCAAGCAGAGAGGAAGCTTGATCAGGTACTGTCGAGCAGACAGCTACTTGAATGGTTAGCTTTGCGGGTTGATGCCGAGAGAGGAGAGAAGAAGATAGGAGGCCGCTAGTAGTGGCAACAGCAGACTTCGCCCGCTGCGGCTTGAATGCCACTCTTGCGACGGGCTTTTCCTTTATTCAAGAAGAGTTACAATTTGCCATTGCACCATTATATAGAAAGAGAAATAAAGGGTACAATGGGGGAAGCTGGCGGCTGAGGAAGGAGATGCCAGAAACTAAGTAAAAGAGGCTGCGGAGAACTGGAGAACTGAGGCTGAAGATGCTGCTGAAGCTGCCTGCTGATGGCAGAAAAAACTAAGTCCCCAGCCCCTGACGACCTGGGCAGACTGGAGATTTGAGTCCGCAGAGCTTGCCTGATCAACCTTGACGGACTGAGAAAACCGAGTCCACAGCCTTTGATCAAGGTTGCAGTTCTCCTCCCGCCGATGCAGAATGAGAGGGCTTGGGGGGTATTTATAGGCCCGGGGAGAATCTGGTCCAGTGACGTCATCCTTGACGACCTCGGCGACTTGAGCAACCTGAGGAGCAGGCAGACGGACCCCGAGCAGGCAACTCTGGGCTGATTGGGGGGACTCCAAGAGGAGTCCTCCCTTGCCGGAGTGGAGGCCGCCCCCTAGCGGGCGGCCTGGGCGGACTCCGGGGGGAGTCCGCCCGGCAGGCGTGGCCGCCACCTAGCGGGCGGCCTGGGAGGACTCGGGGGAGTCCGCCCGGCCCGGCGAGGCCGCCCCCTAGCGGGCGGCCTGGGTGGATTCCAGGGGGAATCCGCCCGGCCCGGGGAGGCCGCCCCTGGGCGGACTCAGGGGAGTCCGCTCGGCACGGCGAGGCCGCCCCCTAGCGGACGGCCTGGGCGGACTCGGGGGAGTCCGCCCGGCCCGGCGAGGCTGCCCCCTAGCGGGCGGCCTGGGCGGATTCCAGGGGGAATCCGCCCGGCCCGGGGAGGCCGCCCCTGGGCGGACTCGGGGGAGTCCGCCCGGCACGGCGAGGCCGCCCCCTAGCGGTCGGCCTGGGCGGACTCGGGGGAGTCCGCCCGGCCCGGCGTGGCCGCCCCCTAGCGGGCGGCCTGGGAGGATTCCAGGGGGAATCCTCCCGGCCCGGGGAGGCCGCCCCTGGGCAGACTCGGGGGAGTCCGCCCGGCACGGCGAGGCCGCCCCCTAGCGGACGGCCTGGGCGGACTCGGTGGAGTCTGCCCGGCCCGGCGAGGCCGCCCCCTAGCGGGCGGCCTGGGCGGATTCCCGGGGGAATCCGCTCGGGCATCGGAGGCCGCCCCTGGCAGTCGGCCCATGGAGGTCAGCGGAGGCCGCCCCTAGCGGGCGGCTGGCGGAGCATCCAACCTTGGGCGATTTTGGACCCGGCAGTCCGCCTTGCGCGGACTTGGTGGACATCAGGGATAGCCTGCTCCTTGCAGAAAGGAACCTGTAAGAGAAAACCAGAAACAATAGGCACGTTGGAGAGGATTGTCGATTTTGGGGTTAACATAATCCCCGCACTTTTTTAAGTTCCGCAGGGAACTTCGAAAAAGTAGGAAACCCACGAAAATCGTTATCCTCTCCTTAGGAAGCGGAAGAAAAAACAATTTAGCGATCAGGAAAGATAGAACCTGATGCCCCTGAAAGATCTGTCAGTGCCTATATTCTACCTGCGAAGAAAAGTCAATATAGGTAAAAGGAGGTACATCTTGCGTGTACCTGAGTTGGAAAGGACTTGCTGGTATCTGTTGATCTCTGAGAGGAAATTGTCATTATCTGCTAGTCTCTGCAAAAAGGAGAGTAAGCGCGCAGGTAGAAGAAGAAAATAAGCTGCAAGTACCTGAGAGGAACTTGCCACTATCTGCTAGTCTCTGCAAAAGGAGAGTAAGCAACAGATATGATAGGAGAGAAAACTAAGTTCGCAAGTACCTGGGCGGAACCTGCGAATGTTGGCTGTTAACTGTTGGTATGATAAGACATAATCGGATAATAGAATAGATACCTGACACACTCTGTTATCGATTGAGTAATGATCAAACTGCGATGATGACTGTCTCGCGTGATCAAGGTACAATGTCAACATAAAAATCCAGATCTGCGAGATAAGAAAATCCGAAATTAGATTCATGATGACATGGCTTGTGAAAGTGAAGGGATAGATACTACTCTAGAGGGGGGGTGAATAGAGTTATCAAATTTTCCACAGACAAAACTTAATAGTCTACCCAACTCCCTTGGAGTGAAGTGCGGAATGAAA
Organism: Platanthera zijinensis; assembly: GCA_039513925.1. Lineage (NCBI taxonomy): Eukaryota > Viridiplantae > Streptophyta > Magnoliopsida > Asparagales > Orchidaceae > Platanthera > Platanthera zijinensis. The sequence continues at coordinate 79,614,505 of CM077093.1, read as the reverse complement.
AGATTATAGATATAAAGTTAACCCTATAGCCTAACACAAGTGATGTGTACAAACTCAAGCTAACTGTAATTACAGTTAAGGCTTGGAAAACCTAATCAGCAACTAGCAACCTAGTTATATCTAATCACAGCCACAATACATGAATTAAACAAGAGAATCCAGACGACACAAGGAAATTTATAGTGGTTCCCCAAACAACTTGGGTACGTCCACTCTTCTACCCACACGGTAGGAATCCACTCAGGTTTTTGATCAGGTGCCCTGCCACCAACAGGATCTGCTTCAGGTAGATCCAAAAACCCTTTAGACTTTTGATCAGGTGTCTAAAAACCAAGCACAGGTTTTTGATCAGGTGCCCTTCCACCAAGGGATACTTTTGAAGGGAGTAATAACCCTGTACAGGAGGGGGAAGAAAGTTAAGATGTCTTCTCTATTTTACAAAGATTAGAGAAGCACAAAAACTTGCACTGAGCTAGAATGCTCTAAAGAATCAAGGCTCCCCCTGGCTCAAAGATGTCCAGGTGAAGTCTTGCTTCAGTGCAGAAAACTCTTCAGAAAGTTCTGAAGGAAAAGCTACATGAAGAAAGTAAATAATAAAATCAAAGATCTTCAAGCAGCTATCTTCTTCTTCTTCTTCAAAGGAACTCTGAGTTTGAACTTCCTGAAAGCAGGAGAACTCAGGTGAAGAAGAGATGAAGATCTTAACACTTCTCAGTTAGATGGAAATTGCTGAGAGCAGAAAGCTTTTTCTTGATGAAGGCTTGAAAGCTTGAATGAACAACTGGTTAGCTATTAGCTAGCTTGAATCCTTCTTCAAAGGGTCCTTTATATAACAGCAGCAAGCAACGGCTCTCTTCCATTTGAATTATTTGTCTTCTTCTGAGCCTTGAGACCTGGGCTGTAAATATCAAGAAGACACAACCATCTCTGCAGCAAAACATTCTATAAAAGGAGTAAACCTCTTTCTAAGAAGCTGCAGGCTCAAATCAAATAACAGAAGGACTAAATAAAGTCACATCAGAAATAATCTCTTTATAGCAAAAAGAAGACTTTTCAGTCTAATGGCTATAAAGGGCTGACAACAGATAAAGTAATTTATAATGTCAGCTAATAAGACAAACAACTTTATCTTAAAAAGATTTGACTCAGGCAAAAGAGATGGAGCAAATATTGCCTGGTAATTTTATCATACAGCTTAAAACAATGTGCCAGAAAATGTATTAATTAATTAAATATAATAAATAAATACAAAATATAAAGGCAGACAGAAAGCGTCGAACGACCCTCGAAGATCGTCGAACGACGCACGGAGATCGTCGAACTATCGGGCAGATAGTCGAACGATCCAGATAGTCGACCTATCGAAGAAGATAGTCGAACTACCCTGGCAGATAGTCGAACTATCAGAGCAGATAGTCGAACTATCAGATAGTCGATCTATCTTGGACAGATAGTCGAACTATCAAGCGCATAGAGATAGTCGACCTATCAAGCAGATAGTCGACCTACCTCAGAAAACAGATAGTCGATCTATCAACAGATAGTCGAACTATCAAACCAAACTAGATAGTCGATCTATCAGCAGATAGTCGAACTATCAGATAGTCGAACTATCAGGACAGATAGTCGAACTATCAAAGACAACAGATAGTCGAACTATCAACAGATAGTCGAACTATCAAGACGAAATAGATAGTCGATCTATCAACAGATAGTCGAACTATCAAAGCGGAACAGATAGTCGACCTATCAACAGATAGTCGAACTATCAGATAGTCGATCTATCAGAACAGATAGTCGAACTTCCTCGCCAAGCAGATAGTCGAACTATCAACAGATAGTCGAACTATCAACGCAAAACAGATAGTCGACCTATCAACAGATAGTCGAACTATCAGATAGTCGATCTATCAGAATAGATAGTCGAACTATCAACGCAGACAAAGCGTCGACCAACTGATAGACGATCGTCGATCAGCCGATAGACGATAGTCGAGCGGCATTCGACTATAGTCGAACGAAAAAACTACTTAACCAAATTCTCAATCTGGAAAAGTGAGGACTCTACAGCTAGACTTCTAACCATTGACCATAGATATTTCTTGGGTCAAGGGACTAACAAAGAAAAGACTAAACTCAAATCAAACTAGGGTACCAACAATCTCCCCCTATTTGAGTTAAGTCTCTCAACATCTAAAACATAAAGCTAGCTAAAGAGCAATAAAATAATACAGTAAATAGTTAACAATTAACTAGCAAATAAACAAATATAGCACAGCAGTTAATCAAACTATGGATCAACAGAGTCAGGCTTAGATACAGAAGAGCTAGAAACAAAAGAGATTTTCCTTAGAGGATCATCAGATTCTTTCTTTGACAGCTTCAGGTCCTGCGCACCAATGATCTTCAATTCTGCAGCTCTTGGGACTACTGCTTCAGGATGCTTTTCCATATATTTTGATGGATCAAAAATCTCAGGATTAACCTGGAATTTTTCAAACTCTTTCTTTCTGTAAGCAGACATGGTAGTTAGACCAGTCGTATCTTTTCCTTCGGCTCTTGCTTTTCTTATTTGAGCTGCTCCAACTAGTTCTTGGAAACGAGCCATCCTAAAATTAGGATCAAGCTCAGGATTTTCATAAACAGGCTCAGGAGGAGCAGCCTCAGATACTTTATCTTGAATAACTAGATAAGACATTAGAGTATACTTAGCAAAAGGTTCTTGCTAGAAATTTTAAAACAAAGTAAACTATTTACCTTTCGAAACACTTTTCTCAGACTGAACTGGTATTGGAGATGGAATTCTTTTCTTTGGAGAAGGAGGAGGGGAAAAGGTTGGTCTTTGAGCCACAGCCTCCTTCACTTGTCTTTGAGAACCAGAAAACGATTTGCCTTGCGAGCTTTGATAACTTTTTCTTGGCTGGGGCTGAAAAGAAGCAGATCTTCTAGAAGAGGCAGCGGGATTAGCTGATAGGTTCCCAGAGGCTCCTGCACCTGGAGGAGGAGGAGGAGGACCTCTGGGAGTCCATCTTGAATCAGGACTATCATATCTTTTAGATCTTTTCCTTTCTTTCTGCTGATTCTTTGAAAACCACATCCAGTGCTGAAATTCCTTTGACTTAGGGTCAATGCCCTTCAAAATATAATAAGGAGTATCATTGTCTTTACTGGGAGGAGGAGGAGCAGCAACTTTCCTTTTCTTTTGGGCAACTTTCCTTTTCCTTGATTTCTCAGAAACATCAGAATCATCCTCATCATCAGAGTGAGATGATGGAGGATTATCATACGGATCATAGGCTTCTGAAACAGCCTTTTCTTTAAGCTTCAGATCTGATTTCTCTCTTTCCTCTTCCATGGCATCCAGAGCCAGAAGGGAATCTAAGTCCAACCCTGGTGAGTCATCCCAAATGGTTGACTTTTCAATTTGCAGTTCCTTTTCTTCCTCTTCCAACAAAGACTGTACTCTTAAATCCCAGGCAGCTCTTGCTTGAACTTCTTCCACACTCAGAACAGGAGTGTCATCTTTGGCTTCATCTTGATTCTCAGATTCATCCTCTCTATCATCTAAAAAAGATTCCAATTCAGGATCTACTTGGATATCAGGAACACTTGGGGCAGCCTCTGAGACAATTACTATTATCTGAGCAGATAAATCTTCTCTAATAACATCTGTAGAATTATGAATACAGATCTGCTAAATAAACAGAGATCATTCCTTCCAGGAATTCACAAACTAACAAATTAATTGACTCATCAACAAAACGGATGAATGAGTTACCTTCATACTTGACCATCTCCCATGATTCATCTAGATATGAAGTTATAATTCCTTCTAGGAATCTAGCAACCACAGGAGTGGTGAGATCTTCTAGGCAGACTTTTACTGCAATTTCAGATAACATGATTCCATCAGCTATTTCCTTATCAGATAACACTGGAACTATTTCTTTCTCAGCTGGAGCAGACTCTTTCAGGGCTGTCATGACTGCATCTGTTATAGCTAGAAGGGAGGCAGGTGGTTCTGAGGCATCTTCATAGAACATCTCCCCTTGCCTGATTTTAGTGGAGACTGAAACCAGGCCCCTTGAGGAAGATGGCTCAGCAGATTTTGAGAGAGATTTGATGGAGGCAGTTAAGATATCAATGGAGGATACAAGGGGAGCGATTGCCTCTTCAATCATGGTCTTGATTGAGGGGGTAATCAGCTCCACAATGCGGGAGATGAGTTCAGGAGTAATATCAAAAGATGATAGATGTGAAGTGGATGGAGCTGCAGCAGATATGGTAGTAGTGCTGGGATGAAGAATGGTGTGGATAGGGGATTGAATAGGAGATGGAGCAGGAGAGTTAATTGGAGAATTAACTGGGGAATGAATGGGAGACAAAGGAGGAGTAGGAATTCTCTCAGATCCTAACAAATCAAAGCTAGGAGCAGATATCCTAGTCTGATGTGCAGGAAGAGGAGAAGTTGGAGGGGAAAGAGGAACAACCGTGGTTGTTTCTGGAGCAGAAGAGGGAGAAGGTCGTACTTCAGCTGAAGTTGATGGTACTTCAACTGAGGCAGACAGCAAAGCAGAAGAGGAGGATGGAAGAGCTGAGCCAGCTTCAACATGGTGAGGAGTGACTGATTCAGTCCTGGTGTCCTCAAATGTCGCTGGAGTAGGTTTCACAAAGGTTCTCTTCCACTTGGAGAACAGGTTGGGATCCATCTTCCTGCTTGCGTTGATTGTTGTTGCGGTTGAACTCAGCAGCTGGGGGTATTTTTCCTTTAGGAAGATTCCAATGACCCTTCCTAGGGTGACTTCCTTCTTACCAGTCTTTTTCCTTATTAAATCAAACACAACTGCTGCCCAATCTATCCTTTTCCGATTAACAATCGCACACATTAGTGCGAATTGTTGTCTTGTGATATTGTCGTGGGCAGAGTACTTACCGAGGAGCACTTTTCCTACCAGCTCAGCAAGAAACTTGATTTTGAAAGGGAAATTTACTTTGAGCAGCTTCGTGGGAATGCCCTCAGCATGTCCCAGCTCAACTAACATTCTTTCGAATTCCTGAGCATCTTTCTCATAATCCTCTTCACCATTAACTAATCCAAAAACATCAGACAAAACGGCCGGAGTTAGGATTACCTCTTCTCCGCCGATGGTACCAGTCATCGAATCGTCTGTGGAAGACGACGTGAAAGCCCATTCCTTGATTTCTGGGATGTTTATCTTAATCCTTGACGACATTAACCTCTCTAATCCCTGATCCCGGCACAGCTGTAGAACTTCTACGATTCCTGCATCGCAGCTGCTGAACGCGTCGAAATCAACACTAAATCCTGCATCAAACTTCACAACTGCTAGAACTGCTGGAGAGACTGCCATGGATTGCTGGAGAAGCGCGAGAAGGACGGCGAAGACGAAGGAGACGAAGCGGCAGAAAATCGCAAGCGGGAAGGCAGAATGCGAAAAGCCACGCTCCGTCGACGATAAAACAAAAGATCTTTTAACCTAGGTCGACTATCGGCTTTATATTAGACCGGAAATAGTCGATCTATTAAAAAGATACTAGACCCGATAGTCGAACGGCCGTTCAACGATCGGCTCAGAAGCAGAGTAGTCGAGCCATCGTTCGACTATTTCTGGCTTCTCAAACAACAAGCTGTCGTCGTTCAGAGATCGACGATAAGCTCAACCTGTTCGACGATCTTCGAACGCCGGTCGACGATCTTTAAACAGATAAGCTATCATTAACCAAAGGTCGATGATAGGCTTAATCCGTTCGACGATCTTCGATCATCGTTCGACGATCTTCAAGCAGATTTCAACATAGGCAGATATAGTCACACTTAGTCTCGTCCATTGATCATGCCTAGTTGAACTAAAAAGAACAGATGCTTCTGTTCATCTAAAGGCTTGGTGAATATATCACCTCTCTGAAACTCAGTGGATATGAACTCAAGACAAATCTTGTCCTTTTCCACACAATCTCTCAGGAAATGGTGCCGAATCTCAATGTGCTTCGTTCTAGAGTGGTGCATTGGATTTTGTGCAATTGAGATAGCACTGGTACTATCACACATGATTTTGGTGTTCTTGTGTGAGTAACCATAATCCACAAGCTGGTTTTGAATCCACAGGATCTGTGAACAACAACTGGCAGCTGCTATATATTCAGCCTCTGTAGTTGAAGTTGAGACAGAAGCCTGCTTCTTACAGAACCAAGAGACCAATCTCTCTCCCAGGAACTGGCAAGTTCCTGAGGTGCTCTTCCTGTCAACTCTGCAACCAGCATAATCAGAATCAGAATATCCAATTAATTCAAATTCTGACTCAGCTGGGTACCAAAGTCCTAGATTTGGGCATCCCTTCAGGTATCTCAGGATTCTCTTTAGAAGAATCAGATGAGATTCCTTGGGGTTGACCTGGAATCTAGTACAAAGGCATGTAGCAAATATTATATCTGGCCTACTTGCAGTTAGATACAATAGGGAACCAACAATGGCCCTATAATTCTTTTGATCAACTGGCTTGCCGTGATCATCAGAATCAATAACTACATTAGTAGCCATGGGTGTAGGCATTGCTGAAGCATCAGCCATCCCAAATTTCTTTACCAATTCTTTGGCATATTTGGATTGGGAGATGAAGATACCATCAGCATCTTGCTTAACTTGGAGACCAAGAAAGAAAGACAACACACCCATACTACTCATCTCAAACTTGGAATGCATTAAGTTGGAAAACTTTTTGCACAGTTTGGGATCAGTGGAGCCAAAAATAATATCATCTACATACACCTGAACTAACAGGATTGTGTCCTTGTGATGCTTGACGAAAAGGGTTCTATCAACTACTCCCCTAGTAAAGTTGTGCTCTAACAGGAAACTAGCTAAGGTCTCATACCAGGCCCTAGGAGCTTGCTTTAGTCCATAAAGAGCTTTCTGCAACTTAAACACATGAGACGGCTGAGTTGATGAAACAAACCCTGCTGGTTGTTCAACAAACACCTCTTCCTTAAGCTCACCATTTAGGAATGCACTTTTGACATCCATTTGGAACACCTTAAACTTCATGAAGGCTGCATAGGCCAAGAAGATCCTTATTGCTTCTAGCCTTGCAACAGGAGCAAAGGTTTGGTCATAGTCTATACCTTCCTCTTGTCTGTAGCCCTGAGCTACAAGCCTAGCTTTATTCCTTACTATAATTCCATTTGCATCTAACTTGTTTCTATACACCCACTTGGTGCCTATGATCAGTTGGCCTTTAGGTCTTGGAACCAAAGTCCAAACTTTACATCTCTCAAACTGATTGAGCTCCTCTTGCATTGCAATGATCCAGTGGGGATCTAGCTCTGCATCTTTAAAGGTGAGGGGCTCAACCTGTGAGAGGAAATAAGCATGCATCACATCCTGTCTTAATTGGAGTCTTGTTTGCACACCAGCTGATATGTCTCCAATCACTTGAGATGTGGGGTGATCTCTAAGTGTGACAATATCAGCAGGTGGGATGTGATCTTCAGCAACAGTTGGGATTAATTCCTCAGGAGGAATTTGATCTACTGTTGGTGGAACAATAATTGCTTCAGCAATTTCTTCATCACTGTCTGATTCAGTGATCTGAAGAGTTGATAGTTGAAGAATTTCTTGAGGGGCATCATGTACCTGCAAAGAACTGGAGGAAGGAGAATTTTTCTTCTCCTTGTAAAACATCTGAGACTCATCAAAAGTCACATGCACAGATTCTTCAATTTTACAAGTAGACTTGTTATAAACCCTATAAGCTTTGCTTACTTGGGAATATCGAAGCACAATTCCCATTGAAGCTTTTGCTTCAAACTTTCTAATATATTCTTTATTATTATTATGAATATAAACAATACAGCCAAAAACTCTAAAGTAATTAATTTTTGGTTTCTTTCCTTTAAGCAACTCATAAGGAGTTTTACACTTAAGTTTGTGTATCAAACTTCTATTCAAGACATAGTTGGCTGTACTAACAGCTTCTGCCCAATAGGATAGAGGCATGTTAGCATCTGCCAACAATGTACTAGCAGCTTCAATGAGTGTTCTATTCTTTCTTTCAACTACCCCATTTTGTTGGGGAGTTCTAGGAGCTGAGAAGCTATGTTTGATACCTTCTCTCTCACAGAATTCTTGCATGAGAAGAGAGTCAAACTCAGTACCATGATCACTTCTGATCAAGGTCACATGAGTAGAGTACTCAGTCTGCACACATAATACAAAGTCTGTAAGGGCTTTGAAGTTATCAGACTTAGTTCTCAAAAAGAAAACCCAACTGAACCTAGAGAAGTCATCTACAATTACTAAAGTGTAATAATTCCCTCCTAAACTCTGTACATTTATTGGGCCGAAAAGGTCCAAATGTAATAAATACAGAATTCTAGGAGAATCACTTTTATTTACAGATTTAAAAGAATTCTTGGTTTGCTTGCCTAGCTGACAAGCCTTGCATAGGCTCTCCTTCTTGTAGGGGCAAGAAGATAAACCTCTAACAAGGTTGTGTTTAGATAACCTAGATATATTTTTAAGGTTAACATGACTAAGCCTCTTATGCCATAGGGAATTATTATTAAGGGTTACTTCATTAAACAGGCAGATTTCAGAATGAGATGAATTGAAATCTACTAAATAAATGTTACCTATTCTAATGCCTATTAAAACAATATTATTATTTAAAGTAATATTGCAAGAGGAGTTAGAAAATGAAACCTGGTAGCCAGCATCACATAGCTGGCTGACTGAAATCAAATTATGCTTCAGTCCATTGACATATGCAACTCTCTTGAAAGTAACTGCTCCAATTGTGATCTTGCCATAGCCTTCTGTCTGACCACAGCTGGAGTCTCCAAAGATAACCTTTGGGCCGAGCTTAGCTTTGAACTTTGACAGAAGATCTTTATTTCCTGTCATATGCTTAGAGCATCCACTATCCAAATACCACTTGTTTTGAGTGATTGGATAGGCCTTCACCTGCAAGACAATTATTTAGACAGAGTGGACCCAGGTAACCTTGGGTCCCTTGTTTTTCACATAAGAAAAACTGGAAATATATGAGAATGCAGGCTGAGGGTGATAACCTAGTGGGTGAGATCTCCTAGGTGGGATTCTCCATGCAGATGATGGGTCAACAAACCTAGGGTTTCTATTCTCATTTAGGTTTCTATGGAATTGATTATGATTTTGAAAATCATGTTGAAATCGTCGATCGACGTTCGACGATGGGCGCTCAGATCGTCGAGCTTCGTTCGACCATGGAGCTTCCGATCGTCGAGCGGCGTTCGACGCTCTTTGCATTTCTTTAAAGAACTTCTTTCTCTTTTCTCTCTTAGCTTTATTTAAGGTTTTATTAACCAGATTTACTTGCTCAGTGTTCTTCTTTCCACTAGCTGAAATGAAGTTCACTGGAGTTGAAAGATTATTTTTAAGAAGGCCTGGGGGTTCACTGGGAGAAGCTCCTAAGCCTAGTTTATCATTACCTGACCTAGTGTTAGTCATGCTGGTAATTTCTAACAACTTAAGGCTTCTACCATTAAGGGATTCTTCTAATCTCTTAGACTTAGCTAACTCTATTTTAAGAAATTTAATTTCTTCACTATAAGTAGTGAGATCTTCCTTTAACCTAATGTTTTCAGTAGCTATTGATTCTGAGTCAGCTAACCTATTTCTAAGTTCTTTTATTTCCTTTTCTGAGCTAATTAAATCTAAACATAAAGATTTAAATTCTAATTTAAATTCTTCTGAAGTAAAATCATAAGAAAAAAGTACCTCATCTTATGTAGGCATCTCTTCATCAGAATCAGAACTCTCTGCAGCAGAGTGGTTGCTGCAGGCATCTATTGCCATTAGGCAAACTTCTTTTGCCTTCTTCTCTTCCTCATCTTCACTGGAGCTTGATGAGGAGGATTCTTCATCAGAATCACTCCAGGTTTCAGCAATGAAACCTCTCTCCTTCTTCTTGTTTTTGTAGGAGGATGGATTGAAGTGCTTCCTGTGTTGTTTTTTTTTCTTTTCTCTTTTCTTTGTTCTTCTCCTCTGGACATTCTGGCAAGATATGTCCAGGCTTCCTGCAACCATAACAAATAATTTCTTTAGCGGGAGAGCGATCATACCTTGGTTTGTCTTCATAGCGTGAAGACTTCTTTCTGAACTCCTTTCTCCCCATCTTGAGAAACCTTTTGGCAAACAATGCCATAAGTTCCTCATTAGATTGGCTACCTTCAGAAACATCTGCAGCCTTAAGAGCTAGAGATTGCTCTTTTCTTGTTGGAGTGGGGGTCTTGGCTTCAGCTTCTGCTTCTCTGGTCTTCAGCACTTGCTCAAAAGACTTGACCTTGCCGAGGAGAGCTTCAGTTGAGATCTCATTAGTACTTCTGGCTTCCTTGATGGGCCAGATTCTTAGATCCCATGTGCTAGGGAAGCACATAAGAATCTTATCATTGACCTCTGTCAATGATATGTCCTTGTCCATGGTCCTCAGCTCATTGATGATTGAGCTGAGCCTGGTGTACATAGCTTCAACTGATTCAGCATCAGTTTTCTTGAAGTTCTCATACTGTGAGATCAGGTTGGACCTTCTGTCCTTCCTTTCATCAGCTGAACCAGTTACAATCTGGTTCAGTGTGTCCCACATGGCCTTTGCTGAGGAGCAGTCAGCCACCTTCTAGAACACCTCATCAGACATTGTCTGAGCCAGTATGTTCATTGCCTTGGCATCTGCAATTTTGGCCTTCTTGTATTCATCATTGTAATCTGGAGGAGGCACTGCACTCATATCAGATGATGAGGCAGTGGCAGCAGCAGGTGCTCTTGGGGGACCTGACAAAATAGAAGCAAAAATGCTTTCATCAATAGAGTTCATATATAATTTAATCCTTGCCTTCCAGATGCCAAACTTAGCTAAGTTGCATGCTAGAGGTCTGGTGCTAGAATAATCCTTGGACTGGGCCATGATAGTGAATATCTATAAGCTCTTGGTATCTATCAGGATCTTGTGACTTAGGTGTTAGCCTATACAGTCAGTCAACCTCCCTCTGATACCAATTGAAAGTGAAGGGATAGATACTACTCTAGAGGGGGGGGGGGGGGGGGTGAATAGAGTTATCAAATTTTGCACAGACAAAACTTAATAGTCTACCCAACTCCCTTGGAGTGAAGTGCGGAATGAAAAGATTATAGATATAAAGTTAACCCTATAGCCTAACACAAGTGATGTGTACAAACTCAAGCTAACTGTAATTACAGTTAAGGCTTGGAAAACCTAATCAGCAACTAGCAACCTAGTTATATCTAATCACAACCACAATACATGAATTAAACAAGAGAATCCAGACGACACAAGGAAATTTATAGTGGTTCCCCAAACAACTTGGGTACGTCCACTCTTCTACCCACACGGTAGGAATCCACTCAGGATTTTGATCAGGTGCCCTGCCACCAACAGGATCTGCTTTAGGTAGATCCAGAAACCCTTTAGACTTTTGATCAGGTGTCTAAAAACCAAGCACAGGTTTTTGATCAGGTGCCCTGCCACCAAGGGATACTTTTGAAGGGAGTAATAACCCTGTACAGGAGGGGGAAGAAAGTTAAGATGTCTTCTCTATTTTACAAAGATTAGAGAAGCACAAAAACTTGCACTGAGCTAGAATGCTCTAAAGAATCAAGGCTCCCCCTGGCTCAAAGATGTCCAGGTGAAGTCTTGCTTCAGTGCAGAAAACTCTTCAGAAAGTTCTGAAGGAAAAGCTACAGGAAGAAAGTAAATAATAAAATCAAAGATCTTCAAGCAGCTATCTTCTTCTTCTTCTTCTTCAAAGGAACTCTGAGTTTGAACTTCCTGAAAGCAGGAGAACTCAGGTGAAGAAGAGATGAAGATCTTAACACTTCTCAGTTAGATGGAAATTGCTGAGAGCAGAAAGCTTTTTCTTGATGAAGGCTTGAAAGCTTGAATAAACAACTGGTTAGCTATTAGCTAGCTTGAATCCTTCTTCAAAGGGTCCTTTATATAACAGCAGCAAGCAACGGCTCTCTTCCATTTGAATTATTTGTCTTCTTCTGAGCCTTGAGACCTGGGCTGTAAATATCAAGAAGACACAACCATCTCTGCAGCAAAACATTCTATAAAGGAGTAAACCTCTTTCTAAGAAGCTGCAGGCTCAAATCAAATAACAGAAGGACTAAATAAAGTCACATCAGAAATAATCTCTTTATAGCAAAAAGAAGACTTTTCAGTCTAATGGCTATAAAGGGCTGACAACAGATAAAGTAATTTATAATGTCAGCTAATAAGACAAACAACTTTATCTTAAAAAGATTTGACTCAGGCAAAAGAGATGGAGCAAATATTGCCTGGTAATTTTATCATACAGCTTAAAACAATGTGCCAGAAAATGTATTAATTAATTATATATAATAAATAAATACAAAATATAAAGGCAGACAGAAAGCATCGAACGACCCTCGAAGATCGTCGAACGACGCACGGAGATCGTCGAACTATCGGGCAGATAGTCGAACGATCCAGATAGTCGACCTATCGAAGAAGATAGTCGAACTACCCCGGCAGATAGTCGAACTATCAGAGCAGATAGTCGAACTATCAGATAGTCGATCTATCTTGGACAGATAGTCGAACTATCAAGCGCACAGAGATAGTCGACCTATCAAGCAGATAGTCGACCTACCTCAGAAAACAGATAGTCGATCTATCAACAGATAGTCGAACTATCAAACCAAACCAGATAGTCGATCTATCAGCAGATAGTCGAACTATCAGATAGTCGAACTATCAGGACAGATAGTCGAACTATCAATGACAACAGATAGTCGAACTATCAACAGATAGTCGAACTATCAAGACGAAACAGATAGTCGATCTATCAACAGATAGTCGAACTATCAAAGCGGAACAGATAGTCGACCTATCAACAGATAGTCGAACTATCAGATAGTCGATCTATCAGAACAGATAGTCGAACTTCCTCGCCAAGCAGATAGTCGAACTATCAACAGATAGTCGAACTATCAACGCAAAACAGATAGTCGACCTATCAACAGATAGTCGAACTATCAGATAGTCGATCTATCAGAACAGATAGTCGAACTATCAACGCAGACAAAGCGTCGACCAACTGATAGACGATCGTCGATCAGCCGATAGACGATAGTCGAGCGGCGTTCGACTATAGTCGAACGAAATAACTACTTAACCAAATTCTCAATCTGGAAAAGTGAGGACTCTACAGCTAGACTTCTAACCATTGACCATAGATATTTCTTGGGTCAAGGGACTAACAAAGACAAGACTAAACTCAAATCAAACTAGGGTACCAACAGCTTGTTAATCAAGAAGATCCATATGCCTTAAATGATGTGTGATTAACATCTGATAGGAGAACTTGTTGACCATCATCTGGTAAGAGCTTATGCAGGTAGCGTATATAAGATGATCATAAGTCAAGGAAAGATGTTGCAGATTCTTGGAATAGGTTGGATTCAACCTGTAAGAAGGTAAAAAAGGAAAGAAAAGAGGCTACCCCCGAGGATGAACTAAAAGGTTGAATGCTGCCACAGGTGTTCCCCGTGTGCATTATGCATCACTTGCAAAAGTCATCCTGGGTGTAGTCCTAACCAAAGCGGGCTGGCCGCGCATCCTTTAGAAGGGCACAAATAAACAAGAAAAAACCCTAAGAAGGATCGACAGATGCACTGCTCTCTTGCCTCGGGTTACAAGCATCGCTGATCAATTAGACTAGTTGCGCCAAGTGGCCTATTGCTTGTCTGCGGATTGATCAGCGGAGTTGTGAGTCCCGCGGAGGCACGGATCGAGAGTACCATAGAGTGTTCGGCCGTCACAGTTGTGAGATGATCGAGGAGACAAGGCTACACTTGATAGCCATTGCTTTTCAAGCAAAGATCATCGTAACTGTAACGTATCCCTAGCGGAGCACGATAGAACTATCGCAGGAGGCCTCCCCTAAGCACTCACACTGCGCTAGACATCGGCCGGGATCTGAAGCCCTGTCATCCTCCGCACGAGAGTTGAATGGCCCCCACTACACATATGAGAAAACTCCTCATCATATGTGGTCATTGTGGTTTTACGCCTGAGGACAATCTCGAGGGGGCATTGAGCAAGACTTGGCGATATCTCGGTGGTTCAGTGATCTCTTTGACAAAGAGAAAAATATGGAGAAGAAGCATCACAAAAAAGGAACTGTGTCAGTATGAGATCTCTGACGTAAGCTTTATTCAATGAAAAATGAAACACTTAGAAGTGCTGAAAAGTAAAATGTTTGAAGAGTAAAGTAAAGGCAACCAGTCACGATCGTGAGGGGCGTTGAGGAACTGCGATTGGTCATAGCTGATGATGCAAGAACTGTGTCCTCTTTGCTTCAAAACAGCCTTCCAAGGGGACCTTCGTCAATGACATCGATGCACTCACTTGCAAAATCAATGGACCCCAGACGGCCCTTGTCATGTATCTCTATGCACTCCAGCTGACCCTCAGCCACCTCCTTGCCCTTGGAGGTGGAAGGTTGTGAAGAATCAATTTTCTTGACCAGGTCATTGATCTTGCCCTCGATGAGCAATCTTTCAACCAATCGCCGAAGGGCCTTGCAATCTTCAGTTAAATGACCTTTCTCTTTGTGGAATTCACAGAACGGGTCTGAATTTCTTGATCTCTGATTCGCCGGCTGGTAGGTCCTTTTGGGATATGCCTTATCCTTCATGATTTGGCTAACTTCTTGCATGACCTCGTCTAGCTCAAATTCTGGCAGGTCACCTTCTTGCTGCTGATGAACTGCAGCTGCTAGCGGAGATGATGTTGACAATGGTAGCAACCGTTCTTGGGCACGATCATGGCCTTGGAAGGGGTGTTGATGATGCTGAAATCTTCTTGCTTTCCTAGAGAGAGATGGAAAGTCTTTCCGAGGAGACCTCGGAGGCTGCTTGTAAGAAGAAGAATTTTTCTCTGACACCAGCCTGGAGATGAAGCTGGGGTTGCCCTTTTCACCGCGAATATACGAGTTGGCTAAACCAATAAACTCTTGATAAGTCCTCGGTGCTCGGACATTAGCTTCAAACTTTAGTGGACCTTCACGCAGGCCGTGGATGAGAGCCACTCGGTACATTTCTTGATCAATGATCTCAATGTCCAAGATTTCTTTCTGAAAACGATCCACATAATGAGACCAAGTCTCATTCTCTTGCTGCCTGATCTCAAAGAGGGCTTCTGGACCGCCCTTCCTCTTTGAAGAGGTAGAAAACCTGAGCAGGAACTCCCTTCGCAAGTCAATAAAGGAAGAGATTGACTGAGGTCGCAGTCCATAGAACCAGTCTCTCACTTGACCATCAAAGGTCGTAACGAGGAGCTTGCTCTTGGTAGCATCTGAGAGGGTCTTGAGAGCGACGGCTGATTCAAAGGCTTGAAGATGCTTGACAGGATCAGTCTCACTAGTGTAAATGGGCAACCGTGGCTCTCGGAAGTTGACTGGAGTTGGTTCATATCGAACGCTCTCTATAAACGGCGATGGATCTTCTGGTTCTACTGCATAAGGAAAGTAAGGAGCATGAGCAGTAGTTGCAAAAGGAGCAGGAGGATAGGAGTAAAAGGCTGCTGCGGGAGGAGCAAAGGCAGGAGCTGAAGAGGAGGGGTGACTTCCCTGAAAGTTCAAAAATCTGGCTGGACTTCCCCGGGCAGCCTCCCGGAAGAAGTTTTGACGAGTTGCAAACTCATCATCTTGAGATCGCAAGGGAGCTGCTGGCCCCTGCGGAAAGGTTGGAGTATAAAGAGGAGGATAGACCGGCGGATAAGCCGGTGGATAAACTTGAGGAGTCTCTGATGTTGGTGCTAGATTGACTGGAGGAACTGGCGCTGCTGAAGATTGAGCGACCAATTGCTGAGTGAGAGCTGCTAGAGTACGGTTGATGGCTTGAAACTGTTGGGCAGTTTCTCTACGAGATTGCTCTAAGGCCTCCCAAAGAGAATCATCACTGGGACTTGGAGAAAGACTCTCGGCTGGTTGATGGTCTGTCATGAGTAACCACTGCTTTCACTATCTAATCGAGATCTGAAGGTCGCGTGTTAACTTTTGATGCGCGAAATGCGGTTCCAACCAGTTAACGGGTGTTCGATCTCACAGGCTAAGGATGAAGGAAGAAGGGTTGCGGGGATAGAGAGGAAGCATTCTCAGGCAGAGAGGAAGCTTTCTTGAGCAGAGGAGGAACTTGCCCAAGCAGAGAGGAAGCTTTCTTGAGCAGAGGAGGAGCCTGCCCAAGCAGAGAGGAAGCTTGCTTGAGGAGAGGAGAAGCCTGCCCAAGTAGAGAGGAAGCTTGATCAGGTACTGTCGAGAAGACAGCTACTTGAATGGTTAGCTTTACGGGTTGATGCCGAGAGAGGAGAGAAGAAGAGAGGAGGCCGCTAGCAGCGGCAACAGCAGACTTCGCCCGCCGCGGCTTGAATGCCACTCTTGCGACGGGCTTTTCCTTTATTCAAGAAGAGTTACAATTTGCCATTGCACCATTACATAGAAAGAGCAGTAAAGGGTACAATGGGGGAAGCTGGCGGCTGAGGAAGGAGATGCCAGAAACTAAGTAAAAGAGGCTGCGGAGAACTGGAGAACTGAGGCTGAAGATGCTGCTGAAGCTGTCTGCTGATGGCAGAAAAAACTAAGTCCCCTGCCCCTGACGACCTGGGCGGACTGGAGATTTGAGTCCGCCGACCTTGCCTGATCAACCCTGACGGACTGAGAAAACCGAGTCCGCAGCCTTTGTTCAAGGTTGCAGTTCTCCTCCCGCCGATGCAGAATGAGAGGGCTTGGGGGGTATTTATAGGTCCGGGGAGAATTTGGTCCAGTGACGTCATCCTTGACGACCTCGGCGACCTGAGCAACCTGAGGAGCAGGCAGACGGACCCCGAGCAGGCAACTCTGGGCTGATTGGGGGGACTCCAGGAGGAGTCCTCCCTTGCCGGAGCGGAGGCCGCCCCCTAGCGGGTGGCCTGGGCGGACTCCGGGGGGAGTCCGCCCGGCAGGCGAGGCCGCCCCCTAGCGGGCGGCCTGGGCGGACTCGGGGGAGTCTGCCCGGCCCGGCGAGGCCGCCCGGCCTGGGCGAATTCCAGGGGGAATCCGCCCGGCCCGGGGAGGCCGCCCCTGGGCGGACTCGGGGGAGTTCGCCCGGCACGGCGAGGCCGCCCCCTAGCAGACGGCCTGGGCGGACTCGGGGGAGTCCGCCCGACCCGGCGAGGCCGCCCCCTAGCGGGCGGCCTGGGCGGATTCCAGGGGGAATCCGCCCGGCCCGGGGAGGCCGCCCTTGGGCGGACTCGGGGGAGTCCGCCCGGCACGGCGAGGCCGCCCCCTAGCGGGCGGCCTGGGCGGACTCGGGGGAGTCCGCCCGGCCCGGCGAGGCCGCCCCCTAGCGGGCGGCCTGGGCGGATTCTAGGGGGAATCCGCCCGGCCCGGGGAGTCCGCCCCTGGGCGGACTCGGGGGAGTCCGCCCGGCACGGCGAGGCCGCCCCCTAGCGGACGGCCTGGGTGGACTCGGGGGAGTCCGCCCGGCCCGGCGAGGCCGCCCCCTAGCGGGCGGCCTGGGCGGATTCGCGGGGGAATCCGCCCGGGCATCGGAGGCCGCCCCTGGCGGGCGGCCCACGGAGGCCAGCGGAGGCCGCCCCTGGCGGGCGGCTGGCGGAGCATCCAACCTTGGGCGATTTTGGACCCGGTAGTCCGCCTTGCGCGGACTTGGTGGACATCAGGGATAGCCTGCTCCTTGCGGAAAGGAACCTGTAAGAGAAAACCAGAAACAATAGGCACGTTGGAGAGGATTGCCAATTTTGGGGTTAACACAAGTGTTCCTAGAGTTGAGCGGAACTAGGGAGCAGCAATAGTAGCAAGACCTCCGAGAGGTGCGGATTGAAGAATTCCAACCTAGGGGAGAGGAGGATCGGTGCAAGGATAAGGACGATGTCGATAACCGAGGAGGGATCAGAGTGATCCACAGAGGGGTCAGAATCGAGTCCGCTCGAAAGGCGAGTCTATATACTATATATCGTTAAAGCATTGCCTCAACATCTGTAGCCCCACCCCCGGAGGAAAAGATCACCTTCTCTAGGAAGGATATGTAAGATCATGAGGATACTTTTTGCGATCCATTGGTCATCTAGACAGCGGACAATAATTTTACTATCTACCGAATCCTCATTGATAACGGGAGCTCGGTCAACGTCATCTTCAAGAAGGCATTTGAAGCAATGAAGGTGGAGGCCCATATGGTGATGGCCTCGGATGGACTTCTCTTCGGGTTCTTAGGAGAGAGGAAGGAGGTAGAAGGAGGAGTAGGACTCCATGTTACCTTTGGGGTAGTCTTGAAACTGCAGGTTCGTCATCACAGACTCTCCTAGCAATTACAATGCTATCTTTGGACGACCCCTCATTTGTACCTTTCGCTATATTCCCTCATCTTTCCATCAGTGCTTGAAGTTCAACACTGAGGGAATCCAGTTCAGGGTTTTGGGAGACCCCAAGATGGCAAGGGAGTGCTATATCACCGCGGTGAACTCCATCTCTTAGCAGGGAGGAGCCAAGGAGATGGAGAGGATGATTGAGGACCTTTCCAAGCGGGAGTTCGAGGAGAGGTGGAGGAGATAGAAGTAGAGGAGACGATCCGCACCTAGGTGAAGGTGGATGAAGGAGTTCTTGAGGAGCCGACCAAGGTGATGGTCGTGGAAGTAGCTGAGGAGGAGATTCCAGTTGAAAGAGTTGAGTTGTCTACCTAAATCACCTAGAGGGGGTGAATAGGTGAATTGTCCTTCTATTTGCAGAATAAAAAAAAAATTAAAGAACTTGCGCAAACAATCAAGCAATCACAGACGACAAGAAGATTTATAGTGGTTCCCCAACCTTGGGTATGTCCACTTTCCCTCACCGATCTAGTAAATCACTAGATCCGACTACTCCACTATCTCGGATTGAAAACCAATCCTACGTCTCGGAACCAAGTTCCTACAATCTCGATCCAAATGGATCTACACTCGAAAGATGAAAACTTCCTACAAATCGGAGATTAATCTCCTACACAATTTACAAAGAGATTTAAAATACAAACAGAGATTTTTCTCAGATCTGGAAATATTTAACTCTAGGTCTTCTTCTGAACTTGGAGGCTTTTTCAGAATTTATTGAAGAAGAACCTCTGTAGATCTGACCTGAGAAAACTTTGACCTACTCGATGAAGGAGAAGATGAAGATTCCTTTAACAACAAGCCTTTCTTGATCGAAAACAGATGTGTCGATCTTCACATTGAGCGGAGGCGGCGGCTTCTGAAAATTCGTTCTTGGAGAGAGACGACCGATTCAGAATAATAAACAGTACGGATTTTTGCTTAGGGTTAGTCTTAACAAAAAGACATTATATGGGATTTCCCCTAACAGTTAGAATTGACATTAATGACGACACATGGATCAATCACGATGTCTCATTTGAAAATCCCATCTATCTTGACCTTTAAAAAATTTCCTGAAAAATTTGACAGCAGTTCTCGAGAAGAATAAGTTCTCGAGAATAGGATGATTTCTCGAGAACTAAACATCCTGAACTTATGTAAGTACTCGAGAACAAAAGGCGTTGAGTCAACTCAAGAATTATGTGAAGCTTCTCGAGAACTAAAGAAAGTAGTACTCGAGAACTGAAACTTGTTCTCAAGAGCTAAGCTGACTTCTCGAGAGATGGACATAGAAAACTTTTCACGGCTGTCTCTGGATACTCGAGAAGTATAGGCTGAGACTTCTCAAGAACTAGGCTGAGCTTATCGAGAACTAGGCTAAGCTTCTCAAGAACAAGCCAAGGCTTCTAAAGAACTAAGTTAAGCTTCTCGAGAACTAGCTAAGGCTTCTAGAGAACTAAGTTAAGCTTCTCGAGAAATGCTAGCTCTACTTCTCGAGAACTATCATTGACTTCTCGAGAAGTGGACTAAGAGAAATTCTGGACTTAGAAAAAAAAATTCTCTTCAAGAATCCAATCTTCATTCTATGCTCCAAGTATTTGAATATGAAGTGTATCCCAATTGAGAGGCTACACATGAGTCAACACCTTGGATCACTCAGTGAGGGATTACACTGTATGGTCCTGTGTTCATGACCCACTATAGACTGACATTGGTCTACACTTAGATATGGTAATCTGCAAACGCACAACTAAACAAGGATATCAAATACAACTTAATTCATCTTAGTTCAAGGGTGACTTCATGCAAATCTTGGTTATTATGGATGCAATACCCAACAATCTCCCCCTATTTGTAGAAGTCAGAACCCTCTACACTAAGGTGAATTATACCAATAAAGAAAGAACTGTAAATAAAGAAATAGAATTCAAATGCAAGATAGAAAAATTAAACACACAATTAGCAAAACTAGAAATTGTATATATATAATGTTTTAGATTTACAATTCAACATTCATTTCATCCATAGTCTCAAAAACAAATATTTAGAAGAAAATCATTCCTAGCTCTGATGCTGTCTGTCATGCTTCTCCTGTTATCTCCTCTGATAGCTGAAAGTATTTGGGTACTACAAAGAAGGTTTTGGAGGAGCCTTTGGAATTTTCTTGCCATACTCTCTGTCATATATCCTTCTTTTAGTCATAGACTTCTTAGAAGTTCCCACTCAGAGGAGTTGTTGTGGAGATTCCTATTTTCATTATAATCCATCATTAGCTTGAGAGTATCAAGAATCAGTGCTTTGGAGGTAGGACTCCGGACTTGAGCAAATTCTTGAGCTTTTCTTTTCTCTGAATCTGGCTTAGGAACACTTTTGCTCGCAGAGGGGCCTTCCCATACTTCCTTTTCTTAGAAGTGTTGATTACAGGTAAATCTTGAGGAATAATATCATCATCCCATACCTAGTCATAAGAGGCAGGAGGAGGATTCTGATCTTCTGGCCTTGGAGAGAAACAGGGCATCTGAGGTTGTTGCATCTGAGCTGGCATCTGACTTGACTGTCCTTTAGGAAGAGGGTTCAGATGATGGGGAATGACATTAGGATCAAGTTGAAAATTAGGGAAAAGCTGATTGTGCATCCATACTGAGGTGTAATAGGTATAGAATTTCACAGACTGAATTTGCTCTAAAACATTCTTATTAATTTCACTTATCTTGTCAGACCAAGCTGTGTTTGCAGTAGCAATAAACTTATTCACAAGTTTTTCAACATGTTTTTTCAACAAGCTCTCCCCCTTTCTGAATTCTACATATGATGTATCTATAGCATCTTCCTTGAAGGTTCCCACTTCATCACAGATTTTCATAACATGTTCTTGGGCTTTCTTCTCTAACTAGATCTGATTGTTGGCAAGAGTTACATATTGTTCCATTACCTGGCCAACACTAGTAATGGTGTGGTTTATAGCTTTTCCACCAATCTGAAACAATTCCTTGAGTGATTCTGTGTTGTACTGTTTTCTGCAAATCCTCTGCTCATCTTTTTTTCTAGACCAGTGACTTTGTCTTGGAACACTTTCAGAGAATCATCAAAATGTTTCATTTGTTCTGCCAACATAACTTCAATCTTACTGAGAATATCTAAACTTGAAGGGGTTGCAGCAATAGCAGAAATGACAGTAGGAGGGGTAACTAGAGGAGGATGAGGAACTACCCATGGAGGGATCTCATCAACTACTACAGAACTTTTGGCTCTGACAGTATGAGTAAGTATATCACTTTCCTCACCAAGTAGGGAAGGGATGGAGAAATCAAGTTTCTTTAGAGGAGCTGCAACTTCCTCTGGTTCAGGCTTATCCTCTCCTAAGAGAATGAGGGTATTTGGTGGAGTTGATTCTTTTCTTGGATAAGGTGAAGGAGTTGCCCTTAGAGTAGGTTCTGGAGATGGAGAAGGAGCTTGAGAAAGATCCATTGAGGGTTCTTCAGCAGTTTCTGTGTGGAGGGGAAGAGGTTCGTCTAAGTTAAGCTTGGTTATCATATCTTTTATATCTGCTGCAGTAGAGTTGATGATTTTCTGAGCTTGCTCATCTGAGAATGTCTCATTTGAAATATCTGCCATTGGGGACCTGGCTGGAGATCTTATAGGGCTGCTGATAGGACTTCTGATGGGTGAACTTGTTGGTGTCCTGGCTGGTGAACTGATTGTATTTTTGGCTGGAGATCTGGCTGGAGGAGGAGATGGAATTCTGTCAACAGGAACAGAGGAAGCAGGCTCCCCCTTAGTTGATGCACCAAATGGTTCAGCAACTTAATGAGAGGAGGGATATGGGGTCCTGACCTCTGAAGCAGGGGTTGTAAGCTCTTTAGCTATCTATTTAGGGGGTTTTCAGCTTTAACTCCCACCTTTGAATCGAAGCTAAGGAAATCTTCTTCAAGTGATGAATGGGTGTACCTCTGGAAGTCTTGAAGACAACTAGATCGGGAAATCTTAGAAGTTTTGACACAATGGTCGGGCTTAACTTGATCTTAACTCCCTGTACCTTTGATTTCAGAACAGTATTATTCCTCCTAACTTTGGAATTCTAATAGAATTCTTCTACCTCTAGGAAGAGGATTTTACAAGGTTGTTGGAGAACAAAGTAGAGACCGGCGCTGTCGAGAAGAAGTAGAAGATTCTTGAAGTCATCTGAAAGATCGGCAATCCCGACCACCACTAGCTCACTTCCAACTCCTATCCTTGATTACTGCGCCATTGATTCTGAAGATGGCGATGAACGGAGCGCGAGAGAACGGTGGTGTATCGAAGCTCATAGTCTGTGGAAGACAAAGAGTTTTCGAGAGAATGGAATTTGAAATGTCGGTTGAAATGTGATTTCTAAAGTTATATATATATAACTCTAGTTATGATAATTAAGTGTCTAATCAATCTAAGTTAATCTTTTAATAAAGCAAAAATAAGTCTGTCTGCGAAAAGAAATGAACAGAATTCAAAAAGAGACGGGGCATTTCTCAAGAGGTAGGGTTAGTTCTCGAGAAGTATAATAATAGTTTTTAAGAAGTATAAGCCTTGTTTTCGAGAACTTTCAGTACTTCTCGAGAGACAGATTTTTAGTTCTCGAGAAGTAGACTTGAAGTTTTCGAGAACTAGTTCTACACTTTTTGAGAAGTGATAATAGTTCTCGAGAACTTCCTTCCACTTGAGAAATTTCTTACCTTTTTGAAGTATCCTCGTTTCCTGAGCTTTAAGGTGATCCACTCTTGTCTATCCTTCTCTGTTCAGCAACCCAAGTTCAGTTTGTAAGAAATTGAACTTGGTCTCGTCCAACGGCTTTGTGAAAATGTCTGCAACTTGTCGATCTATTGGCACGTACTGCAGATCCACATCCCCTTGCTCCACATGATCCCGGATGAAGTAATATCTGAGCGCGATATGCTTTGTCTGGCTATGCGAGACTGGGTTGTTTGCAAATGCTATTGCGCTGGAGGAGTCGCAAAACAACGGAATGTCTTTAACCTTCATATTGTAATCTTCTAGCTGGTTCTTTAGCCAAAGCAATTGTGCACAACAACTGCCGGCAGAAATATATTCTGACTCGGCCGTTGAGATTGCGATACAATTTTGCTTTTTGCTGCTCCATGAGATAAGCCTTCTTCCAAGGAACTGACATGTCCTGGAAGTGCTTTTTCTATCATCTTTGTTATCTGCAAAGTCTGCATCTGAAAAACCAATTAGTTTGCTGTCATTACTTCTTGGGTACCATAAGCCAAGATTCGGTGTACCTTTAAGGTATCTCAAGATCCGCTTTGCAGCAGCATAGTGAGATTCCTTACAGTTCACTTGGAATCTAGCACAGAAACATGTAGAGAACATTATGTCTGGTCTACTGGCAGTAAGGTAGAGCAAGGATCCAACTATGCTTCTGTACTTGGTTTCATCAAAAGGTTTCCCTTTCTCATCCTTGTCTAGAGACATAGCTGAGGCCATTGGAGTCCTCATAGAAGTTGCACTCTCTATTCCGAATTTCTTAATCAACTCCTTGGTGAACTTCATCTGTGAGATGAAAATTCCATCTTGAGATTATTTCACCTGAAGTCCTAAGAAATACTTCAGCTCTCACATACTACTCATTTCAAACTTCCCTTGCATAAGTTTAGAGAACTTTTTGCAGAGCTTATCGTCTGTAGAACCAAAAATAATGTCGTCGACATAGATTTGCACTAGCAAAATCTTGCCTTTAATTTCCCTAAGAAATAATTTCTTATCTATCTTTCCCCTTATGAACTTGTTCTCGAGGAGAAAGGTCGATAGCGTTTCGTACCAAGCTCGAGGAGTTTGTTTTAAACCGTACAGTGCATTAGATAATAAATAAACATACTAAGGAAAGTTAGGATAAACAAAACCTTGGAGCTGTTCCACGTACACTTCTTACTTTATGTCACCATTCAGGAAGATGGACTTCATGTCCATTTGGTAGACAGTGAAGCCCTTCAGTGCAGCACAAGCTAGGAACAATCTGATGGCCTCCAGCCTTGCCATTGGAGCGTATGTTTGGTCGAAGTCGATCCCTTCTTCTTGATGATATCCTTTGGCGACGAGTCTGGCCTTGTTCTTTATAATTGTTCCATCCTCGTCCAACTTGTTCCGGTAGACCCACTTCGTTCCGATGACATTCTTACCTTTGGGTCTAGGAACTAGTTTCTAAACTTTGCAATGCTTGAACTGGTTCAGTTTTTCTTTCATGGCCAAGATCCATGATGCGTCTGAGTTTGCTTCCTCAAACTTCTTTGGTTCAACCTGTGAGAGAAAACATAAATATAGATTCTCGTTAGTTGTACCTCGACGAGTTATGACACCATCTCGGGGATCTACTATGATCTGGTCCAATGGATGATCCTTCAGATGTCCGAGCTCTAGATTTCTAGCTTCTGGAACTTCTTCAGCCACTGGAGTGACTTCATCAACTTGGATGTTTTCTTCATCTTAATCATCTGCCTCTCCAATGGGGGTTGGAGTAGTGATCTTGATGAACTTTTCTCTTTCATCTCCAGTTGGTTCATCCAAGCTGATTTCTTCGGCCTTGTACCTGCATCTTCAACAAGCACAGTAGACGATTTGCTTTGTAGTAAGCTCGTCTCATCAAATACAATATGTATGGATTCTTATACAACAAGAGTTTTTCTATTGAAAATTTTATATGCCTTACTATGGCTACTATAACCTACAAAAATACCTTCAAAACTTTTCTCACTAAACTTGGTAGTATGATACTTACCATTGTTATGCACGAAGCATTTATAGCAAAAAATTTTAAAATATGAAACTGTTGGTTTCCTGCCCTTTAGAAGTTCGTAAAGTGTCTTATCATGATTCTTATTGATGAGTGCTCGATTTTTCACGTGGCATGCAATATTGACAGCTTCAGCCCAAAAGTACTCTGGTAGTGAAGCATCACTCAACATAGTCCTGCAGGCCTCAATGAGTGTTTTGTTCCTTCTCTCAGCTACCCCATTTTTCTGTGGAGTGCGAGGAGAAGAAAACTCATGAAAGATACCTAAGCTTTCACAGAATTCTGTCATGGCCCCAGATTTGAACTCTGTTCCATTGTCACTTCTGATTTTGACTACGGAACAGTTGTATTCATTCTGGACCTGCCTGACAAAATTAGTAAAGATGTTGAAGGTATCTAACTTGTGTTTCAGAAAGAACACCCACGCAAAGCGCGAGTAGTCATCAATAATAACCAATGTATATTCCTTACCTCTCAAGCTTCTAATTTGCAGTGGACCAAGCAAGTCCATACGAAGTAGATGGAGACATCTACTTGAATTTTTGTCAATAATGCTTTTAAAGGTAGCCCTTGTTTGCTTGCCTTTCACGCATGCATGACAAGGTCTATCTTTGACGTACTTGACATTCGGGGCATCACGTACTAAGTTTTGGGAGAATAATTTATTAATAGTTTTGAAATTAATATGTGTTAACCTCTTGTGCCATTGGTCACCAAGAGACGCACTATCTTTTGCTAAAAATCACACTGGTGTAGAAGAATCTATACAAATGAAATTTAAACAGAATATATTCCTGCTTCGAGTGCCAGATAGAATCGTTTCCATATTGTCAACAGACCTTATCATGGAATTCAACTATGTATCATTTGTCGCTTAGTTGGCTTATGCTTATAAGATTGTGTTCCAATCCCTCAACATAAGCTACATCCGAAAAGGATACACTACTGTTAGTGATCATACTGTAGCCTTTAGTTATCCCGCGGTCTAAACCTCCAAAGATGACCTTTGGTCCGTTCAACATTGGAGAATAATTTTGAAGTAGGCTTCTTGTCCCGGTCATGTGCCGAGTGAATCCACTGTCCAAATACCAGATTTGCGTTTTGGTGGCCTTTGGACATCCCTACAATCATAATCAGTTTGCCTTAGAAACCCAAACATGTTTGGATCCTTGGTCTCGTGTTAGAAAACTCCCCCTACAAGGATTAACATAATGAGTTGTCATCCTCATGTTGCTAACTTGAGGAGTTGCAAAATTTCTTGGATTAAACAAACAATCAATGGCAAAATGACCAATTTTGCCAAAGCACCAACAGTCGAACCTGTTGTATCTTTGCCTTAGGAACTCTTGCTTGACCTTCTGGGATACTGGTCCAGCAAGGGTAGCATTCTTAGAGGAAGAGGCTTCATGATGATGGCAATCACATGATTTCTTCTCCATCACAAGCTTTTCTATAATGGATTTTACTTTTGGTGCTTTCTTGAAGTTATGACCTAATCATAAGGGTCATAGTCCTAAAGAATGACTTCTTCATAAGGTGCCTTAAAGATGCTCTCACCAAAGTTTCTGGGGCGAGTCCATCCTTGGTAACGAGACTTTCGCTCTACATAAGTAGGCCTAGTCAAGTGACCGTAGGACGAGTCAAGATCAAACTTATTCGTTGGAAAGATTACTTTCTTAAAAATAGTCTGATCTAGAGGAGCTTTCCCCTTTTATTCGGCTGAGGCCTTCTTGGTGGCCTTATTATTTCTCTTAGCCTTATTTCTCCTAAGAGATTTACTAGGAGCTCCTACAAGGCCTAACCCAGCACCCTTGGCCTTAGCAAAGAACTCAGCAACGAGAGGAAGAACTACCTTGGGCTTAGAGAAACCTTCAACAAGTTTCTTTTCGGCTTCAAGTAATTCTTCCAACCCCTTGATGATTTCATCCTTCAGATCAAGGTGCTTGGTAGCCTTGTTGAACTCATCAACTACAGTATTTAAGTCTTCTCTAAGTGAGTCCATCTTAACGACTTCCTCCCTCAGAGATCTTTGTATGGCCTTTAGACACTTAATATATTTTGCCTGAATTTTCACGACCTTTCGACATTTTTCGTAAGCCATGATCAACTCCTTATACTGGGCCATGAGTTTATACTCATTGTCAGAGGAGCTGTCCTCATGATCATGCTCAAAAACTTCAGATTCTGAAAGAGGGGTGTGAGATTTTACCTCCCCAGTGAACTGGGGCTCTTGTTCATCATCTGATTGAGCCATAAGTCCAAAGTAGGCTTCCTCTTCTTCACTTGACTCAGATGAGTAAGAGTCTAGCCCTTCTTGGCTATCAGGCTCTTCTCTATCCTCTTCTTGCTGTACGAGGACTTCTTTTTTTCTCTTCTTCCACCCTCCTTCTTTTTGTGGGGGCAGTCAGCTATGACGTGACCTTGCTTGTTACAATAGTAGCAAACTATGCCAGTCGAAATGTGTTTGTTCTGTTTAGAACCATACCTGTCATGGCTGCTTGAGCCTTTTCTATGTCGATCACTGTCATGTCGTGATCTTCTGTGAGAAGCATCCTTGCCTTTCCATTTCTTTTTCTTGTTCAAGAATTTCTTGAAATGTTGAGAAAGTAAGGAGAACTCTCCTTCAGATAGCTCAAATCCCGAGGTACTTGGCTCAGAGTTTTCTTCTTCACTAACTTCTTGTGCTGGGGCTGGAGAGGTAGCCTTTGACTTCCTGGAGGTGTCTGCCTTTAAATCAATAGACTTCTCTTTGGATGCAGACCTGCTCTTCTCTTCTTCAGCTTTCCTTGTGTTTTGTTGAAGCTCATACGACGTCAGCTTCCCGAAGAGATTCTGAGGATCTGTCTCAGCTAGCTTTCCAACTTCCCTGATGGCACATACCTTATTGTCCCATTCCTTGCTTAAGGATCTTATGAACTTGTCATTTAGTTCTCCATTGGTGAAGACTCGGCCATATACTCTGAGGCCATTGACTATCTTGAATAAGTTCTCAAATGTATCTGCAATGGTATCCTTTGGCCCTTGACTGAAGGCTTCGTACTTCTGATTCAATAGAGATCTTCTATCATCCCTCACTTCTTCAGTACCTTCCATTAGAGTAACTAGTGACTGCCACATCTCCTTAGCAGATTGGCAGTGAATAAGGTTCTACAGCATCGAGTCATCGACTGCACTTGCTATAATATTTTTTGCTTTCTTATCCAGAGAGACAAGTGCAATCTCGTCCTTATCTAGATCCATCAACTTCTTTGGAACCTTGTTGGTTAGATCTATAGTGGAGATGGTCATGGGCACGTAAGGACCTTCTTCAACAATCCTGAAGATCCGGGGATCCACAACTTCCATGAAAAATTTAATTCTCTCTTTCAACATGGGAAATTTATTCTTTGTGCACAGGGGAAGCTTGACAAAATCTTTAGCCTTATCCATTGCTTGAAAATTCTCAAAGACAACTTAGAGAGGAAATTGTTCAAGGTGTTAACCTTTTAACGACCAACCTCCCTCTGATTCCAATTGAAAGAGTTGGGTTGTCTACCTAAATCACCTAGAGGGGGGTTAATAGGTGAATTGTGCGTCTATTTGCGGAATAAAAAAATTTCAAGAACTTGCACAAACAATCAAGCAATCACAGACGACAAGAAGATTTATAGTGGTTACCCAACCTTGGGTACGTCCACTTTCCCTCACCGATCTATTAAATCACTAGATCTGGCTACTCCACTTTCTCGGATAGAAAACCAATCCTACCTCTCGGAACACAGTTCCTACAATCTCGTTCCAAATGTATCTAAACTCGGAAGATGAAAACCTCCTACAACTCGGAGATTAATCTCCTATACAATTTACAAAGAGATTTAAAATACAAACAGAGATTTGTCTCAGATCTTGAAATATTTAACTCTAGGTCTTCTTCTGAACTTGGTGGCTTTTTCAGAATTTGTTGAAGAAGAACCTTTGTAGATCTGACCTAAGAAAACTTTGACCTACTCGATCAAGGAGAAAATGAAGATTCCTTGAACAGCAAGCCTTTCGTGATCGAAAACAGATGTGTCGATCTTCACGTTGAGCGGCGGCGGCGGCTTCTTAAAATTTGTTCTTGGAGAGAGACGACCGATTCAGAATAATAGACAGTACGGATTTCCGCTTAGGGTTAGTCTTAACAAAAAGACATTATATAGGATTTCCCCTAACGGTTAGAATTGACATTAATGATGACACGTGGACCAATCACGATGTCTCATTTGAAAATCCCGTCAATTTGGACCTAAAAAAAATTTCCTGAAAAATTTGACAGCAGTTCTCGAGAAATAAGAATAAGTTCTCGAGAACAGGCTGATTTCTCGAGAACTAAACATCCTGAACTTATGTAAGTACTCGAGAACAAAAGTCGTTGTGTCAACTCAAGAATTATGTGAAGCTGCCAAGGCTTCTCGAGAACTAAGTTAAGCTTCTACAGAACTAGCCAAGGCTTTTCGAGAACTAAGTTAAGCTTCTCGAGAACTGCTAGCTCTACTTCTCAAGAACTATCATTGACTTCTCGAGAAGTGGACTTAGAGAAATTCTAGACATAGAAAATTTTCTCTTCTCTTCAAGAATCCAATCTTCATTCTATGCTCCAAGTTTTTGAATATGAAGTGTATCCCAATTGAGAGGCTACACATGAGTCAACACCTTGGATCACATAGTGAGGGATTACACTGTATGGTCTTGTGTTAATGACCCACTGTAGACTGATATTGGTCTATACTTAGCAATGGTAATCTGCAGACACACACAACTAAACAAGGATATCAAATACAACTTAATTCATCTTTGTTCAAGGGTGACTTTATGCAAATCTGGGTTATTGTGGATGCAATACCCAACACAAGTCCCATGTGAGGGGTGCTGGTGAGTGGGTGGAGAAGTCTCAACTAGAGGCTGCAAAAGAGGTGGTATATATGGAGGTTCTCACCCATGAAGGTCGGGTGTAGAAGGGGCGCATCAGTGGGGGGTTGAGCCCGGAAGACAAGGGGAGGATGTTGGAGTTCATCCAGAAGAACGTTGACATCTTTGCATTGAATGTGGTAGACATGTCGGGGATCAATTCAGATGTTGCATGACACCGTCTCAACCTAAATCCAGAGGCCCACCCCATCCAGCAGAAGAAGAGGACCACCACAGACAAGCTAGTCGAGCCCATCAGAGAGGAGGTGGCAAGCTCCTCAAGGACTAGTTTGTATCAGAAATCCAATACCCCGGCTGGGTCTCCAATGCTGTAACGGTAAAAAAAGGAGATGGCCGGTGGAGGATGTGTGTTGATTTTTCTTTGCTAAATAAATCATGTCCTAAGGATTGTTACCACTTACCTTGGATCGACGCGTTGGTTGACTCAGCCGTCGGTTTTTCTGTGATCAGTTTTTTGGATGCATTTTCAGGCTATCATCAAATAAGGATGCACCAAACCGACATCAAATATGTCTCCTTCATCATCAGGGATGGGTGCTACTATTACAAGATGATGCCCTTTGGGCTAAAGAATGTGGGGGCAACATATCTAAAGATGATGGACTGGGTCTTCGGAGAGCAAAAGGGGATAAACCTGGAGGTGTATGTGGATGATCTTATGATCAAGTGCCGGGAGGTGGATTCTCACCTCAGATATCTAGAAGAGACCTTCAGTACCCTATAGAAGTTCAAGATAAGGTTGAACCCCTTGAAGTGTGTCTTTGAGGCAAGCAAGAGGAAGTTCCTAGGCCATGCCCTAACTCCTGATGGTGTAGATCCCAACTCTGATAAGGTGAGGGTGATCATGGTGTTGGGGTCACCTCAGAAAGCCAAGGAGGTCGAGAGGTTGACAGGAAAGTTTGTCGGGCTGAGCAGGTTCCTCTCTCGGGAAGGAGAGAAGTGCTCCCCCTTCTTCAAATCATTGAGGGGGGTTAGTAGTTCGAGTGGTCATAGGAGTCCAAGGAGGCATTCCAATCCTTGAAGAGGCAGTTAACCCGGGATCCGCTCCTCCAAGGGCCTAAGGAAAGGGAGTACTTGTCCCTATATCTTGGGGTGGGAGTTGAGGCCTTGAGCTCTGTCTTGGTCTAGGAAGAAGGGAAGAAGCAGTTGCATATCTACTATGTGAGCAGATTCTTGAGGAAAGCAGAACTCTAATACCCAATCTTAAAAAAGCTGGCCTTCACTCTAGTCATCTTAGCTCGGAGGCCCCGACCCTATTTCTAAGCACACTCCATCAGGGTGGTGACTGACCTTCCCCTCCGCAATATTTTTAATGGGGTTGAACATTCGGCGAGGTTGGCAAAGTGGTCAGTGGAGTTGAGTGAGTTATACATATCCTTCATTCCTTGCCTCTCCATCAAGGCCCAGGCGATGGCCGACTTTCTTGTTAATTCTGTGGTCGAGGTGGCGGAGGCAGAACTCACCCGCCCGGTCCCTTGGAAGGAGATGGTGGATGGAGCTTCAGGAAGACATTCCTTGGAGGTGGGGGTAATCTTGGAGAGTCCCTAGGGAACAAGGATCGAGCAGACGGTGGTCGTGCACTTTACCATCACTAACAATCAAGCTGAGTATGAGGCATTGATAGGAGGATTGTGCCTGGACACGGAGCTGGGAGTGTATGATGTGGAGGTACTCGTAGGCTCCATGGTGGTGTACTTCTAGATCAATGGGGAGTTCAAGGTAAGGGATCCAAATCTACAGTTATACTTGGTAAAGGCGAAGGGAGTAATCAGCATGTTCCAGCACATTCCAAGGGAAGAAAATGAGTAGGTGGATCAATTGGCCAAGCATAGACCCCGAGTGGGTGGCACCATCACCGACTTGTTCCGCCCGTCCATCGAAGAGGTGGAGCTGATGGAGATAGACTAACACCCCTCGTGGATAGATCCTTTTGCAACTTTCCTATCCATAGGGGAGTTTTCGGAGGGGATGGATAAGAAGTGATTCAAGCACAAGTCGTCATACTACCTCACGCATGATAGAGAGTTATATAAAAAGGACCTCTAAAGGTTTCTGGCACGCTGAGTAGCGGAGGGAGAAGTCCAAAGGATCCTAGAATAAGTCCACTCCGGAGAATGCGGGAGCCACTCAGGGAGTCGGACCTTGGAGGGTAGGATACTCAAGCAAGGGTACTTCTGTCCGACCTTGGCCTAGGATGCTGCAGAGTTCACGAAGAAATACCACAAGTGCCAGTTGTTTTCACCTCTCCAACTACTACCGCCTCAGTGACTCCAAAACATCACGATACCCTGGCCCTTCTCTGTTTGGAGTATGGATTTGGTAGGACCCTTCCCTCAAGTCAGCGGGCAGAGGAGATTCTTGCTAATCATGAACGATTATTTCTCTAAGTGGTTGGAGGTAAAGGCACTAGAAAAGGTGACTTCCCAGTTAATCAGAAACTTTTTGTGGGGGAGATCATCTGTTGGCATGGGTTGCCCAAGGAAATCGTCACGGACTATGGGCTGCAATTTGCCAACGTTGAGTTCATCAGTTTCTTCGGGCAACTTGGAATTGATCTCAAGTTCGCATCGTTCCATCATCCCAGGAGTAACCGATAGGTGAAGGCGGAGAACAAGATCATCTTGAACCTCCTAAATAAGAAAGTTCAAAACTTGAAGGATTGTTGGGTATAACAACTTCCTTCAGTCCCCCTTGGCCCTGAGGACCACTCCAAACACAGCCACAGGGGAGACTCCTTTCAAACTCTCCCATGGCTGCGAAGTAGTACTCCCTATTGAATTCGAGGTCCAGACACCTCGGATAGTTGAGGCGGAAGTATGTAGAGAAGAGTGGCGAGCTGAGAACGATGATGAGCTGTAGCTCTCCTTGGACTTGGTGAGGAGTTGTGCGACCTGTCAGCTATCCGATAGGAAGAGGTCAAGCAAAGAATTGCTAAGCAGTTTTACAAGCATGTTTGAATCAAGCAATTCATTGATGGGGACTTGATCTTGAAAAAGGTGGATTCAGCTGGAAGATCAACGACGATGGGGAAGCTCAACCATAACTGAGAAGGTCCATACATTGTCCAAGAGGCATTGAGGCCAGGAGGGTATCGCATCTAGGATGTGAAGGGCGATACCCTTAGTCAAAACTAGAGTGGTGATGACTTGAAGTGTTTTTATCCATGAAATATGTTCGAACATTCCTTTGTTAAATAATGAAATCCTTTGATCTTTCAGCCTTTTTTGGGCAAGGGTGTTCGTGGTTGGCCAAGATTTCTTTAGACCCCGAGATGCTCCCCTATCAGGCTTCCACCTAGCTTGTAGGGCCGGTATCCTCGGTAGATAGTGTTCCTGATCTGGAGCTAAGTCCCGAGATGCTCTGCTTTCAGGCCTCCACCTAGCTGGTAGGGCTGGGATCCTCGGTGGACATTATTCCTGCTCTGGAGCCAAATCCCGAGATGCTACGCTGTCAGGATTCCACCTAGCTGGCAGGGGCAGGATCCTCGGTGGACATTGTTCTTGCTCTAGAGCCAAGTCCCTAGATGCTCCACTGTCAGGTTTCCACCTTAATAGCAGGGTCGAGATCCTCAGTGGACATTGTTCTTTTTCTGGATCCCAGTCTCGAGATGCTCTTCTATCAGGATTCCACCTAGCTGGCAGGGCCGGGATCCTCGGTGGACATTGTTCTTGCTCTTGATCCAAGTCCCGAGATTCTCTGCTATCAGTATTCCACATAACTGGCAGGGCCAGGATACTCGATGGAAATTGTTCTTGCTCTTGAGCCAGGTCCCGAGATGCTCCGTTATCAGGCTTCCACCTAGTTGGCAGGGACAAAATCTTCGAAGGACATTATTCTTTCTCTAAAGCTGACCTTGGGAAGTGGTCAGGAGGAAATGTCACAAAGGAAAGTCGGGGTTGTACATAAAGATCCCCAGGCGAGTAGGTAGTGGCGAGCCAGAATCTCTACGACCATCATTCGGTAGCATTATCTAAGTAAGGAAGGGTCAAAAATGGCGAGCCGAGATCTCGACATCTACTCAAGAATGGCAAGCCGAGGCTGCTCACAGCAACTACACTCCACCCTATCAAGATTTGGGAAATTTTTTGGATCAGGACAAATCTCTAAAGAGCATGAATCCCGAGGCGAGCTGGATGGTCGCAGGTCCGGCTCGGTGAGTACCCCGACCCTACTATTAAGGGGTGGCGAGATCTCCGAGTCTCTATGCGAGTACATATCCTAATTCAAATACATTCTAATAGTGAATACTTTCCTTGCGAGGTCACACGACAGAGGGGGCGACTCGCGTGCGAGTGAAGCATGACAAGTAAATACTGTAACAAATAGACGAAAATTCTTTCCAAGTCTTTTTTCATTGATATATGTTGTTACAATAGAGTCTCGCTTAGACGAAGTTACAAAAATGGGGGACAAGATTATTACAGAGAAAACAAGAGGAAATAAATCACGAGCTAGCTCTCCCCCTCCCCTCCTGAGTCACAATCCTTGAAGTTGGGGACATCTTTGAATAGCGATTCAAAGTTGTCCTCCTTATCAGCTAGAGGGGGAAGGGGGAAGAGCTCCAGCACTAGATCCTTCACTGTCATGTCCTCGTATCCCTCCACCAGCACCTGCATGTCCTTCATAATTTGTAGAATGTACTCGCCAGTGCTAATGGAGTTGACCCGTAGTCTTTCGACGACCTCTGCCTTGCTAAAGACCTTCGGCCACTTTGCCAGGACACAAGGCTCGTTGTTGACCTAGGGGAGGAATATGTCCATTTAGCGGGTGAGCTCTCCCTGGATCCCTTTGTTATGCTCCTCCAGCATTTTGTTCTTCTCCTCCAGTGAATTCTTTCCCGGGGAACAGCACTCACCCCTACTGATCTCGATCCCTCCCTTCATCTACTACCTCCTTATCGGGTCGACAATCAGGGGCATTCTCATCCGAGGATGGGGTTGCAAGAACTGGTGTAGCTGGGGTTGAGCACTCGGCGCGAGTGCTGAGTGCGAGCATGATAAGATTACATACCTCTTGACGAAAATCCTCAATCATCCTGAGGGTGGCGAGAGGGGGAGGGGGTGGCGAGTCAGCCCTGTCAGATCCCTGTACTTCACCTCTACTCATCGAGCTCATGAATGATTTTTAGTGTTGTTCACTCTTCACGCTCACCGCAACAAAATGTTGAAACAAAAAATTGGCTTATGTACAGTTCAACCCTAGGGGAAAGGGTGATCACGCACTTACTTCTGTCTCCCAAACTAAACAACCAAAGACTCAGAACAAGGAAGAGACCCAAGTCTCCAGCACGGAGGTCTCACCATACGCCCGGAAGATCTTAGATCACTTCCCCTCCTTAGCCAAGGGCTAAGCTAAGGATACCTCAGAAAGCGCAAGAAGACAAGAGCACCAGTAAGCATGCCTTCTGAGGTACCCCTTGGGACTTATTTATAGTTTTCTTAAAATGGTCTGCCAACGGCCAAACTACCCTATTCCAAACAGCTATAGGCAGTCCAGATTGGCCTGCCAACAACGTGACTCCGCTATTTTATAAGACTATGGGCAGGCCGGGAGGGGAAAAAGGATAAGAATGCCTCGTACACAACTGGGCGATTGGTCCCAAGAAACATTCACTCGCCTGGGGTGGCGAGTGCTCAATGGAGCTTGCACTCGCTGTCTTATTTTTCCCTCGGCGAGTGTGGGCCTGGTCTGCCCCACTCGCCCGCATCTTGTCGAGATCATTAGCGAGTGCGATCCCACCTGCCCCACTCTCCCCTAATATGTCCCACCCCTCCTAGTAAGTCTGCAAGGCTATAGGGCACTCTCCTCCTTCACGGCTCGCCTGGGACTTGGGCTGCCAGAAATGGATGGACCGACTCTTACTGATCCTAATTACCGGATATGGGTTTGTACACTCTTCACGAAACCAAGTCCATCATCTTCACAAGAATAGAGGAGAGGTTGAAGACTTCAAATCCCTAGGACAAGGTCCTAGCATGATCTATTCCTAGGAAATCATAATCTCGCAAGTCAAACTCTCTTGAGTCGACATCTCTCTTATATAATAACTATAGAACTAGCACCATGGGAGTGGGTAGGAAGCTCACCACATTTCCATCCATGGATCTTGTTATCCTTCCCGGTGACATCGTCTTCTCGTTGGTGTTGTTCTTCAAGGAAAGGAACAATTTTTCCTCCAACAAAATCCGTCAACAGTGGCCTTCCCTCCTCCGCCGGTTTCAGCACAAGTAACGATTCGACAAGAAGTGAAGTGGCGGTTAGGGTTTTCCGTAAGTCTCCTTTTATAGGAAGAATTAGGGTAAACCACTTGCCATGTGTCACCTTATTACTGGAACACCAATTTTTATTTAAATTAAGTCTTGTCAAAAAGACCTGGTCCTAATAAGTCAATTAGCGCATTTCCCGAGAACTCGGCTTAGCACATACACATAAACCCGCTTCAAATTTTCCCGAAAATGTTCTAAGTCAAAATCATTGTATATACCATAGACACTCGACGAATCATCGATATTCGTCATGATCACTCTATGCCTATAAAGTCCATTCAAAATCGTCGAGTATACATGACAATCTGTTGGATGGCATCGAGTTTACTCAATGCACTCGACGCTTCGTTGAGTGGCGTTGAGTCCACTCAATGCCTATAGTAACCAGAATAATTCTAAGTTAAACACTCAACGCCTAATCGAATGTCATTGAGACCACTCAACTCTCTAGGCGCTTTGAGTCCAGAATAATTCTAAGTTAAACACTCAATGCCCCGTCGAATGGCTTTGAGACCACGCAATGCACTCGACGCTTTGAGTACAGAAATATTCTAAGTTAAACAATCAACGCCTTGTCGAATGGTGTTGATACCACGCAACGATCTCCACTTTTTTATTCCAGAAATATTCTAAGTCAAAAGCATTGAGTGGCGTTGAGACCACTCAATGCATCATTGAGTCCTGAATCTTCTAAGTCAAAAGCATTGAGTGACGTTGAGACCAATCAACGCCTCGTTGAGTGACGAACTTTCTAAGTCAAAAGCATTGAGTGGCATTAAGACCACTCAACGCACTCAATGCCTCGTCGAATGGCGTCAAGTTCACTTAATGCCTCACCATCCAGAATATTTCTGAGTTAGAATTTGTTTAGTGGCATTGAGACCACTCAACACACTCGACGCTTTGTCGAATCTAGGATTATTCTAAGTTAAATTCGTCAATTGGTGTTGAGACTACTCAACTCCTATAACATCTAGAGTATTTCTAAGTCATATTTTCCATATTAGTCGAGTATCACTCGACACCTATTACCGGTGCACCCTAAGCTTGAGTTAGCTTTTTTGAATCAAAATGGGCGCTAGAGTTCTAGAACAAAATGGGATGTTACAAATCCTATAAACAAAATAAAATATTTTGTCCCCGAAATCAGGCTAAGGATGTGCGGGAGATAAAGCATGGAAATATAATATGCTTAAATTTTACCTTGGGGAAACAACTCCATGTAGCGCTTTTGCATCAAGTCCACTAGCTCCCATGTATATTCTTCCTTCCCATGGTTATACTACATGACCTTCAACAAAGGTACACTTTTCTGACGCAAGTTCCTCGTCTCGGCGTCCACTATCCACAGTGGCTCTAGTCCAACAGATCTATCAGTTTCCACTGCTCTATCTATGGTGTAAACATGTTGATTGGGGCATAATAGTGCCTTTAGAAGCGACAAAGCATGGAAGACGTCATGCAAATTTTCTAGTTCTGGTGATAGCTCCATCCGATAGGCCATAGGGCGAATTCTTACCAATATACCCACATTTCTAAGGCTAAGCATCTTCATACCACGTACTCGTGACACTCCATGCATCGGCCTGATCTTCAAGAATACTTTGTCACCCACTTGAAATTCCACCATCTGATGATTCTTATTATGGTATTTTGCCTGCCAACTTTGAGCCTCAAGCTTGCGGTCCTGTATCAATCTACCAGCAGCATTGGTATCGTCATTATATTCGATTCCCAAAACATTTGGATCCTCATCCTGCACCCATGACAATGGAGTTCTACACCTACTCCCATAAAGTGCTTCATAGGGTGCCATCCTGATGCTAGCTTAACTATTGCTGTACAAAAATTCCACCAGTAGTAAGAGCCTTTCCCATGGCTCTCCTCTATCTAGTACACACAATCTCAAAAGGTCTTCCATAGTTCTGATGGTCCTCTCTGACTGACCATCCATTTGAGGATGAAAATTATGCTAAAGGTAAGGCGAGAACCCAAGTATGCTTGAACTGCCTTCCACTCCTTAGAGGTAAGGCGACCATTGCGGTCAGAGACTATCTTCTTAGGCACCCCATGGTACCGTACAAACTGCTCCACAAAGAGATGCACTAAAACATCAACATGCGACTCCTTCTTCATTGGTATGAATCTAGAAACCTTCATCAAGCGATCAAAATTTACCCAAATTGAATCGTTCCCAGAGCGCGAGAGAGGCAAGCCGTGAACAAAATCCATAGAGATATCCTCGAACTTCCACTCGAGGATGGGCAATGACTGTAATTATCCTCCAGGACCCTTGCACTCCACCTTCACCTTCTAGCAAGCCTTAAAATGTGTAACATAGTACTTAACAACACTCTTCATTCCCGGCCAGAACATGGTCTTTCATAGGTAACTATACATCTTGGAAATCCCGGGATGCACAAAATACTTGGAATAATATGCCTCTCTCAAGATGTCTTCCCGGATTTCACCGCCCTTAGGAATGTAGAGCCTACCACGGAAATGAACGAATCCATCCTTCATTGTATACTCTTCAGTAGATCCATCCTCAATAGCTTTAATCACAAGGGCCAGAGAAGCATCCTTCCCTTGATCTGCCTGAATTCGATCTCGAAAGTCACAAACTATGCTCATGACAGCTAGATATTCAGTATACGTCTCGAAATCATCCTTACACACCAATGTGATCTCCATCTCCTTGAGCACTCAATCTAATTCATACTCATCATCTGAGACTCAGGGATCGACTCTAGTACTTTTTTGCTCAAAGAATCTACTATGGAGTTTGCTTTTCTCGGGGTGGTAGTTCAATGTAAACTCGTAATCACACAAGAATTCTAACCACCATCGCTGCCTCAAGTTCAAATCTTTTTGAGTGTGAACACACTTCAAATTCTTGTGATCTAAAAAGATCTCGCAGTGGATGTTATACAAAAAATGCATCCAGAATTTTAAGGCGAACACCACTGCTCCTAACTCTAAATCAAGCATTGGGTAATTAACCTCAAGCTTCTTCAACTTCCTTAAAGCATAAGTGATCACGTGTCTGTGATGCATCAACACTGCCCCCATCCCTTGATAGGAAGCATCAGTATAAACTTAAAATCCCCCTTTCCCTAATGGAAGACCAAGGATGGGTTTGTTGGTAAATCTATCTTTCAGCTCTTGAAAAGCAGCCTCACACTGGGGTGTCCACTCATATGGCACACCTTTCTTCGGTAGTGCAGTGAGGGGAAGGGATATTTTCAAGAATCCTTTCATGAACTTGCGATAATACCCTGCAAGTCCAAGGAAGCTCCGTACATTGGTCGTTGACTTCAATGGCGACCACTCCTTCACAGCACGCACCTTAGCTGGGTCTACCACTAACCCAGCCCCACTAATCACATGACCCAAGAAGGCAACTTCTCGGAGCCAAAATTTGCATTTGCTGAACTTAGCAAATAGGGCATGCTCTTTAGCTTCTTCAAAACTAAGTCCAAGTGCTCAGCATGCTCCTTTTCCATCTTCGAATAGACTGAAATTTCATCGATGAAGATGATGATGAAGATGTCTGAATACAACTCAAATACAATGTTCATCAAACTCATGAACGCAAAAGGGGCGTTTGTGAGTCCAAACAGCATCACCATGTACTCGTACAAATCATATCTCGAGCTAAATGTTATCTTCGGGATATCTACCTCTTGTATCCTCAACTGGTAATACCCTAAGCGCAGATCTAGTTTGGAAAACCAATGCGCTCCTACCAGTTTATCAAATAACTCATCAATCTAGGGAAGGGGATAGGTGTTTAGCACCATCAGTTCGTTAAGCTCCTGATAGTCTATGCACAATCTTAATGTTCCGTCCTTGTTCTTTACAAATAGAACACGGGCTCCCCATGGTGTTGAATTGGGGCGAACAAACCCTGATTCTACCAACTCCTGTAACTGAACACTAAACTCGGCGAGTTCCTTTGGAGCCATTTGGTAAGGAGTCCGAGAGACAGGTTTGGCACTCAGTACTAATTTAATCTAAAATTCCACCTCTCTATGTGGGGGTAATCCTGACAGCTTCTTAGGAAATACCTCAGGAAAGTCCCACACTACCCGCACATATTTCACACTTGAATCCATCTCTTTTAATTCAAAACAAATCATATATACTTCATACCCTCCCATATGGGCCTTAAGGGCCTGAATCGAAGACAATAATATATGGGGTGCTAATTTGATACCTTGGAAAATAACCTCCGAGTCTCCATGCCTCAAGGTGATTTGCTTCGCCACACAATCGATCTTAGCGTGGTGACAATACAACCACGACATGCCCACAATAAGATAAAATTCATGTGTTCTCAATACAGTTGCAGGGGTTTCAAAGATCTTTCCTCCAATACATACTTCCAAGCCACACTTGGCAAACAAGGTCATCTCGTAGCCATCCGGAAGGCTTACTCTCAGAGTTGTACCGGTGAAGTGTTGCACTCCTTATAAGTCTTTAACAAGGTCTTTCGAAACGAACTAGTGAATGGAACAGGTATCAAACATTGTATAA
This sequence comes from Platanthera zijinensis, assembly GCA_039513925.1. Classification (NCBI taxonomy): domain Eukaryota; kingdom Viridiplantae; phylum Streptophyta; class Magnoliopsida; order Asparagales; family Orchidaceae; genus Platanthera; species Platanthera zijinensis. The sequence goes on along the minus strand of CM077093.1, from coordinate 79,573,526 downwards.
GCTGGTTTCCCATTAACCATTACAGTGCCTATGTATCAATTATAAAGACTTAAAGCTAACCTCCTAGCATATCGTAGGCAAATGAAGAGAAATACTTATTACATATTAACCAAATCATGACATACCTGCAATCACATCCTTAGGATTCCACTCCTGCGCCATATCTAGTGCAAACATATGCTCTCGAGCAGGTCCAGGATTCCTTCCTCATGGTCCTCGCCCTCGACGACGCACTTGTCCCTGTCCTCGTGGGGCTGCCAGAGGAAGAGTAGGGGGAGTATCTCCACCTAGTTTGGTCAAAAGAGTCGAATGTCGCCCAGCTAATTGCATTGGAAGAAAACTTGCTCATACTGCTCCCTAGGCTGCAGGTACAGTTGTTGCGGTGGAGGTAGTGCTGGCTGCGGGGCCGGATGCTCAATTCTAAAATTCTAGCGGAAGTGACCTCTGCCTTTTTTTTCCTCTTCCTCTATTGACTTGCATCCTTTTATAACGGGGGTCTTCTTCCGTTATGCCCTTGGCTGGTCTCTTACCACTTCCCAAGTGATCCTCCTCCAGCCTTTTCGCCATATCGATGATCTTTGCCAAACTCAAGTACACTATAAACAAAATGGCTTGCCTTATGGGATCTCATAAGCCTTTGTAGAACTTCTTTGCATAACAACGGTCATCCAACTCGTAGGCATCAGCGAACCTAGTGAGGTGCTGAAAGTCCCATTGATATTCCGTCACGGACTTAGATCCTTGCTTCAACTGTAGGAATCTTTCTTCAAATTCATCTCGAGCGGTCGAGGGAATGAAATTCTCTAGGAAAGCTCCAGAAAACTCATCCCAGCTGATGTCTGTATACACTCGTCCTTGGAAAGTGAAACCCATGAGGGACTTCCACCACCTCTTCGCATGTAATTCTAAGTCTAACACTGCTAAGGTCATAGCCATATTGGCTGGACATCTAATTCCAGCAATTAATTCTTACACATTAATCGAGCCACTCTTCATCACAAACAACTGACACCATCCCAAGATAAGCAGGCGGGGAGAGGGCTCGAAAGGTGCTCAACCAGTTGGATCTCGGGGCTTATTGCTACACTGGGCCTGTTGAGACCTGAAGGCATCTAAGATCGACGTAAGTGTTTGTCCAAACTCTGACTGCTGGAACTGGGCAGGGACGGAAGGGGCGGGAGTGCCTGTTACTAGCACTATACGCATTGAAATCTACACATAAAGGTACAAACCTAAGGTTATGTTGACTAATCATAGGTTAACAACTGGACATACTTAGTGTGAATTACACATTGGTACAACACTACTTCTGCTATGTCAGTTTGTCCGCAAACTTACCAAACGAACGGGGGTGGAACCATTTTTCAATGACTTCTTTATTTAAGGATCGTTGCCTATACTACAAGACACGGCCGAGGGAAGGCTTATGCCAAGAACAGTCACCTTGCGGTAGCATTATCACACGGGCTAACCTATACTACAAGATGCCTATCTTGTCGGTGGAAAAATATCATCCATGCCAACCTAACTTAAAGAAAGTAAAAGAGAAGTCAAAATCTGCACAAGTAAATAGTCCAAATAAAGTACATCAATAATAAGAAGCATCAACAGGCTTCTATAATATTAGAGTACATAAAAACATTGCCCATGGGGCTATAACTAGAATCTCTCGAGGACACACATCCATAACCGAAGACAGTGATGGTAACGTCACTTTAGGTCCTGTCATCCTGGCCTGGTTTCCCTCCTGCAAAACCTGTTGTTGCTCTATCTGTGGGGTTTCCTCCTAAAAAGGAATACGTAGCAATTGTTATTCATAAAGACGAAGTGGCAATCATATTCGCTTCCCCGATGACTCTTAGGCACCGGGCGGAGAAAAGGAACAAGAGTACAATATATGTAAAAAGTAGTACAAGAAGGTGGAGAATGTATAAAACATGAAATAAATTAGTAGTAAAGGTGTAGCTTTATTATCAACATTATAATCTAGCAGATCTACTCAAAACATATCCATCCATCAAGAAAATAGGTCTACAATAGGAAAGTAACTTAACTTATATGAATGCCCATACATACATATATGTTAAGGATCAGCTTAACAGTAAAGTAAATCATCATATAAGAGTGCTCATACAAACTTATATGATAAGGATCTTGTGTATGTAATACAATGCAATGTTATGAATGCAATTTGATGACTTACCCATGCACACATAAGCATACTGCTATGTCGACATAGACTTATAGTTCCCACTTTTTGAACAGGTAACTAACCTCTAAGATGCCATCCGTTATGGCCAAACGTTTACAGTAGAACGAGCTTTCCACTACTAGGTGGGCATCCACACTACCAAGCCTAGGAATCCGTACGCCTCAATGCTAAGAACACAACAGCGGAGCTCACATGCGTACTATGGATCAGAGGGGTCTCAGGTAGATGTGCACTGACCTATATCATGGCACAGAGATGTCTTTGTTAGCGTGTCACCAAAGAACACAACCAAACTGTCCTTTAGAACAGAGGGTGCCTCGGGAAGATAAGAACCAAGGACCAAGGCCCAACCATCCAAGTCTATCTGTCAACTTCCATTGGTGTGACGACTAGCGACCCCATAGACCTGTCATACTATCCTTAACTCAGGATTATGACACCGCGTGTCAACTCACACCGCATGTAATTTCACATTTAAGAGCTCCACACTGAGTCCCTTTTTATTATTCACATCCCGTGCTCAACAACACGCAATGGCTCCACACTAAGTCTCTTGTCAACATATCATTCCAGTGCATAAAACATACACGCACCTCAACCCTTCTACATTTCCATCCAACGAAAGGGTTCATCATTTACACAGGTGGCAAGCCACCTTATATAGTACACCAACCCCACACTGCTACCCGTAGGGATACATGACTCGAAGCAGTGGACTACAAAACACATTCCATTAATCATCAAATCACATGGCCATACATTAACCACATCACATTCCTTTCCACATGATCAAACATTCACAACAAGTGTAACACCATATGATAATCACAACAATATAAGGATACTTCACACACACATCAAGCATGATAACATAGCTATGGTTATGCATTCAATTATCGGACATCACACATTCTTACCAAAGCATATTTCATTCTCCTGAATATATTTATGCACATCCCAACCGAATTTCACATGAATATCATTTGTACAACCAATCGTATCAAATCATTTGTTCACTAACTTTCACAAACCATTGGTTTATCAAACTCCTTCAAACCGTTTGTACAATCATGTTTCACCAAATAATTTGTACATAGCGATTATGTATAGACTAAGTTTACCAAAACCTCAACATTATTTTTCTACTATCTCTCCACCAAAACCAAACCCGGTTCTACACAAACCCGAGAACATGTACTTAAGACATGACTGTACAGCAACTTCGACTGAATATTCCCAAGTCTAAAGGACTCAAATGAAAACCTGTAACCATCTATTGAAAAGGTATTTCCAAGGGCTACGAGTTTTGTGTTTAGTCAAAAACCCATATCTGGTCGTATCATACTTGAAAACGACATTGAAGTTCGCTTCGCATAGAAAACAGATTTCTGCACGCATATTCAAGCAAGATGAACGACATCGATTCATCTTCTTCCTTTAGTTATTTGTTCAAGACTATATTTAGACTTTCCTCCTCCCTTATTCACCCTCAATAGACAATTCCTATTCACGAAACCAAGTCCATCATCTTCACAAAGAAGAGATGAGTGGTTGAAGACATCAAATCCCTAGGACAAGGTCCTAGCATGTTCTATTCCTAGGAAATCTTCATCTCGCAAGTCAAACTCTTTTGAGTCGAAATCCCTCTTAGATAATAACTACAGATGTAGCACTAAGGGAGAGAGTAGGAAGCACACCTCATTTCCTGCCATGGATCTTGTTATCCTTCTCGGTGACATCTTCTTCTCATTGGCATTGTTCTTCATGGAAAGGAACAACCTTTCCTCGAGCAAAATCGGTCACCGGCGGCCTTCCCTCTTTCGACGGTTTCAGCACAGGTAACAACTCGGCAAGAAGTGAATTGAAGGCTAGGGTATTCCGTAAGTCTCCTTTTATAGTATTAATTAGGGTAAACCGTCTACCACGTGTCACCCTATTACTGGAATGCCCATTATTATTTAAATTAAGTCTTGTCGAAAAGACCGGGTCCTAATAAGTCAATTGGCGCATTTCCTGAAAACTCAGTTCAGCCCATACACATGAACCCGCAACACAGTTTCCCAAAAATGTTCAAAGTCAAAATTGTCGTGTATACCATACACAATCGACGAAACATCGAGATTCATCGTGATCACTCAACGCCTATAAATTCCTTTCAAAATCATCGAGCATACATGACAATTCATCGGATGGCATAAAGTTTACTTAACACACTCGACGCTTCGTCGAGTGGCATCGAGTCCACTCAATGCCTATAGTAACCCGATCAATTCTAAGTTAAACACTCAACACCTCGTCGAATGACGTTTGGACCACTCAACACTCTCGACGCTTTGAGTCTAGAATAATTCTTAGTTAAACACTCAATGCCTTGTCGAATGACATTGAGACCACGCAATGCTCTTGACGCTTAGAGTCCAGAAATATTCTAAGTTAAACACTCAACGCCTCGTCAAATGGCGTTGAGACCATGCAATGCTCTCTACGCTTTGAGACCAAAAATATTCTATGTCAAATGCATTGAACGGTGTTAAGACCACTCAATGCCTCATTGAGTCCCGAATCTTTTAAGTCAAAAGCGTTGAGTGGAATTGAGACCACTCAATGCCTCATTGACGGCGAAACTTTCTAAGTCAAAAGCATTGAGTGGCATTGAGACCAATCAACGCACTCGATGCCTCGTCGAATGGCATCGAGTTCACTCAATGCCTCAGGATCCAGAATATTTCTGAGTCAGAATTCGTTGAGTGGCATTGAGATCACTCAATACACTCGACACTTTGTCGAATCCACGATTATTCTAAGTTAAATTCGTCGAGTGGTATTGAGACTACTAAATGTCTATAGTATCCAGAATATTTCTAAGTCATATTTGCCCTATTAGTCAAGTATCATTGGATGCCTGTTACTGGTGTACCACGAACTTGAGACAGTTTTCTTAACTTAAAATGCGTGAGGGGTCTAGCACGAAATGAGACGTTCCAGGAAGTTACTTGGAACAAGGTTAGACAAGTTATCTATTTGATGGTGACAGGTGGTCACAAGGTAGGCAGGTGGAGAGATAGAAAATTTGTTTAATTCCACAGGAGTTGAGTGAGGACAGCTCACTCAATGCCAGATGAAAAGAAATGTTGTTAAGTCTACGGGCGTTGAGTGAATCAAGCTTACTCAACCCCAGATGCCAAAAAGCATTGAGAGAAGACAAGATAGCAAAGCCCTTCACCATTGGCAAGGCAGAAAAGTGGTTAAGCCCACAAGCGTTGAGTGAAGGCAATTCACTCAACGTCATACTACAATAGCATTGAGTAAAGCTCAGATAGTCAAAGCTTTATCTTTGATAGTAATGAAATCTGCTTAAGTACAGAAGTGTCGAGTGATGAAGGTTCACTCAACTCCTAAGAAGTTAAGACTACAAAAGTCTAAATGGCATTGACTGACGAAAGCTCGCTAAACGCACTCAACGCCTAAGCTGATAGAAAATCTATCTAAGTACAAAAGCATTGAGTGAAGGCTATTCACTCAATGCCTCATCAAAATATGAGGCTAAAGTAGAAAGCGTTGAGTGAAGAAGCTACACTCAACGCTTTCATTATGGAACGTTACTAAGTATTTTAGCGTTGAGTCAAGCTTACTCACCCAACCACTACTGGAAAAAAAACTATCTAAGTATTTTGTCTTTGAGTCAAGCTTACTCACTCAATGCCTAGTGATAGAAAAAGCTATCTAAGATTTTTGGCATTGAGTCAAGCTTACTCACTCAATGCCTAGTGACAGAAAATCTATCTTAGTGTTTTGGCATTGAGTCTAGCTTACTCACTCAGCACCTAGTGATTTAAAATCTGTCTAAGCATTTTAGCATTGAGTGATGGTTGCTCACGCAATGCCTATACAAAAGAGTTTGAATTTGACTAATTCCACAGATGCTGACATCAGCAAAATTCGAAATGTTGCAGGATGGTTATAGTACGCAACAAACGATACTGTAGGACTACTGTATGACTTTTGGTTCTTAAAGCAAAGTTGTAGCTGTCAAAAATTGTGGGTCCCATTGCTCTAAGAGCCGTTAATCGACGGAAGATAAAATGACAAGGTTGGGAGTTGAGAACTTGAACTTTTAGGGTTTTATTCATTTCAAAAAGAGGCGGCTGAACTTCATCTTCCTCTCCATTGTTACCAAGCTTGAGAATCAAAATTTAAACCAGCTGCTCTAAAAGTTCCAGCAAGTTAGCTGTAGCTAATTCCTTTTACTACAGAAAGTTTAGATAAGTATTTAATAAAGAAGAAGAAGAAGAGCTTCAGGTTTCTACAATCAAGATTTGACGCAGTAGTTCAAGTCTGATAACTTCAGAGAAGCCAATTCAGGGAGCTTTCTCTCCTTGAGGTAAGAAGAAGAAAAAGAGCAAGCCTAAGCGGCTGTGACTTCTCAGCTCAACCAAGCCTAATCCTGAAGACCAACTTCTAGAGCTTATAATAAGTTAGGACTAAGCTTCTGGTTCAGTTCAAGAAGAAATAGAGTTCTATAAGGTACTTCTAACACAAGCAGCTATTCATTGAAGATTTATTCTTGTTGCTGAGAAGAAGTTAGGTCTAAGTTTATCTTACCTCAGGAAGCAACAAGGCCTAACACTAGCTGCAATAGCTAGAAGCTGAAGAAAGATAGTTTGTGGCATTCACACCTGCACTAGCAAGTTCAGAGAAAATCTCTTAGGAAGAAGAAGCAGCAAACGGGCCAACCATAGCTGCAGCACTTTACAGCCCAAGCAGAGTAAATCTTGAATATCAATTTCTTGTGTTTTGAAGAAGAATATAGGGCTAAGATTTTATCAGTTCAGGAAGCAATTGGCTCAGGGACTATTTCCCTGGAGTCAAAGTTGGGATGAGTTCACTCAGTACAGGAAGGTATACTCAGAGATCATATCCTTGTAGTCAAATTTCACCAACCCACTTTCAACCTATAGCATCCTTTTGGATCTGAGAAGTAGGCCTAATTTATAAATGCTGAGGTAGGATCTGGTTGCAGATCTGAGTGTACAACCTGAGTGCCTGAGGTAGGGTTTTGGCCTGAGAGTAGGATCCAGTTTCGTTCAAATGTTGGGCTTTTGAGCCTGAGGTAGGAGAGTCATTCTCCTCGAGTTGTTGGGCACTTGTGCCTGAGTTGTAGGATCCTTTGGATCGGAGGTAGGGCCTTTGTGCCTGAGCTGAAGGAGATTCATTCTCTCTGAGGTAGGGTTTTCCTCGCAGCATGAGTTGTAGCGCCTTTAGGCCTGAGGTAGGTAATCATTGGATCACTGATTTGTAGGGCTTTGTCCCTGAGCTATAATTCTTGGATGAGACTATGTTGTAAGCTCATAGGATCTGAGATTTGGAGAAGTGCCTTATCTAACCAGTTGTTAGAAAGGTGGGAGGGATAGTGGACATACTCATTATCTAGGGAACCACTATAAATTATGTGTGTGCTCTTTGTGGTGTGTCTTGAAAGAAAAAAAATATAATCTCACAAAGTACTTAAAGAAGGAAAACAAAAAGATAGTCATAGAAGACAATAAAACCTATTCACCCCCTAGGTATTTATCTATCCTTGAAACTAAATACTTTCAATATATATCTGTGTTGTTGTGCTAGTTACATCATTTGTTCATTATTTATGATTCATTGTTAGTTATCTGTAATGTACTCATACCCTAGGGAACTACTATAGATAGTTGTATGATGATCTGTGATTGGTGATTGTGTTTGAAATTACTTATATCTGCCTAAATCAGAAAAGAATCAAATTAAGATCAAGTCCACATATTCACCACCATCTAGGTGATTTAGACTACCAACAACAACAAATTATCAGCCTCTTGTCATTTGATGCTATTTATGTTGGAACCCCACCTGTTTTAGGGATTTGAGCTAAGGTTCACTATTTGAGTTGTATAGATTGACCCTCTTTGTGTAGTCTAGGGTCATAGGTATTCATTAGATTATAGGATAGGTCAACAAGTCATATTGATCAGACCAATCCCTCAGAAGACTTAGAAGACTGAAGAAAGCAGAACAAGATAGAATTTTCTCTATTGAAGAAGGCGTTCGACGAACTCTGAAGTGAGATCGACGATCTTCGTCATCAGTTTGACGATCTCAGAGTCTCTTCTCTAAACTGAGATCGACGAAAGATGAACTGAGCTCGACAAACTCTGATCTTCTATCAGGATTGAGTTCGACATTCTTCTATCTCAGTTCGACGAACTTGGAGCCCGGAATGGAAAGTAATAATTCAGTTCAGAGTTCTCAAGGCTCAGCTCGATGAATGAGAGGTTTGAGTTCAATGATCTTGGATCTCAGATCAATGATAACTGTCAGTTCATTCTCTATTTCTCAACAATTATTTCAGATTTACTAAGGCTTATATTTTGGCTTATTTTACTCTAAGTAATTAATGCTTATATTCTCTGAATATAGTCGTTCAAATGGCAGCATTAATTACTTGATTTCACAGAGTCAATATGCATCGAATTCCTTCGGACAGGTAAGGAATTATTTTATTGGATTCTAGCTGTTTGTCCAAGTTCCAAGAAATCAGCAGTCAATTAAGGAAGGAAATTCAAACTTTGCTGCAGGAATATATAGTAAATATAATACAAGTTTTTCAAAAGCTTTAAGAAAGAGAAGTGGAAGCAGTAAAAAAAATTGAGAATACACAAGAGACAGAGAACATTTCTTCATCATAAGTTTGCATCTCCAAAGGGTTTCAAGAGACAACCATCACCATTAGTCTAAAGCTTTCTGGAGATCATTCTCAAGAAGACCTATACACCCTACAAAGCTTCCATCTTCTTGATCAAATTTCTATCTCAGGGGGAGCTTTGACATCATAGAGAAAAATCCACTAGTCTTCTCAGTTATTTGAGAAAGAGAAGTACTCTATACTGTTTTTGTTTTATTCTCACCCATGTATAAAGGGTTTCTTAACTCCCTTCAAAAGTTATTCACCTTGGTTGCAAGTCTCCTGGTCAAAAGACTTGATTTGGTTTTTGGGTACCTGATCAAAAGCCTAAAGGGTTGTCATATCTCCCTTGAAATAGATCTTGTGATGACAGGTCACCTGAGCAAAAAACTTGATTGGTGGCAGGGCACCTGATCAAAAACCTGAGTGGATTCCTACCACGGTGGTAGAAGAGTGGATGTACCTAAGTTTAGGGGAACCACTATAAATTTCTTGTGTCGTCTATGATGCTAGCTTTTACTTATTGTGCTATTTACTATGTGATGTAGTTTTCTTTTCTTCACTTCACCTTTTACACATAGTAACATCACTATCTTAATTCTACAAATTTAATTCTTTAAAAAGGTTTTAAAATCTCTATTCACCCCCCTCCTCTATAGCTAAGCTGATCTAACCCCTCAGGTGGAATTGTCATACCATCTTTCAATTGGTATCAGAGGTTTGTTTCTTTGGTTTCGCAGATTAACATCTGAACCAAGATCATTGTTAGATTGTCTTCTCTCTAGTGTGTTGTTACATCATGGCACAAAATAAGGATTATGCCAGCACTAGACCTTTAGTCTACAACTTAAAAAAGTTTGCAATCTGGAAGGCAAGATTCAAGCTTTATATGAGCTCAATTGATGAGGATATTTTCAATTCAATTTTGACAGGACCTCCTCAACCTACAACAGTGCCTACAATAGCAACTGACACATATATAGTTTCACCACCTGAGTGGACTGATGCACAAAAGAAAGCCAAGATAGCTGATACAAAAGATATGAATATTCTGGCTCAAACCATATCAGATGACATATTCCAAAAGGTGGTTAAATGCACTTCAGTAAAGCAAATCTGGGACTCTCTAAACCAGTTGGTGGTTGGCTCAGCAGATTAGAGAAAGGATAGAAGATCTCTCCTAATCTCTCAATATGAGAACTTCAAAAAGGAAGAATCAGAATCAGTGGCTGAGATATATAACAGACTGAGTGTTATCATCAGTAAGCTAAAAACCCTGGATAAAGACATCTCATTAATTGAGATAAATGATAAAATTTTAATGTGCTTCCCCAGCACATGGGATTCCAGGATATGGCCAATCAAGGAGGCCAGAAGTTTAAATGAGATTTCTACTGAATTTCTCCTTGGCAAGCTCAAGTCTTATGAGCAGTTGATCAAATCCAGAGAGGCTGCTGAGCATAAGACTTCCATATTCTCAAGGAAGGAGCACAGCATAGCCTTCAAGACTATTAAAGAGTCAGAAGCCCTTCCTGCTAATGAAGAGCAGATGAGCTTGCTGGCCAAAAGGTTCTACAAACTGGCCAAGAAAGTCTTAAGGAGAAGGTCATCCAGAAATGATGACAAACCAAGATATGACAAGACTCCAACAAAGGAGATTGTATGTTTTGGATGTAGAAAGCCTGGGCACATTCTACCTTAATGCCTAGAAGCTCAGAAAAGAGACAAAAGAATAGAGAAGGAAAATAAGAAGAATTCAAGCAGGAACTCAAGCCAACACTCCTCCAGCAAACATAAATGAAAGGAGAAAGGTTTCATTACTGAAACCTGGAGTTATACTAATGAAGAGTCTTTATCTTCCAGCTCCATTGAAGATGAAGAAGAAGCCAAGGCAAGGGAAGTCTGCCTCATGGCAATCAATGCCTCATACAGCAGTCTTGATGTTGTAAGATCAAGTAGAAATACAATCTGAGGAATTAGAAGAGGAATCTGAGTCAGAAGAAGATCAGGTAATCTCTTCTTTTGATTTTAATTCGATTCATTTTAAATTTGAATTCAAAGCCTTATATAATGACTTAATAAAATCTGAAAAAGAAATCAAGATACTTAGAGATAGGCAAACTGAATTTAATAATCTTTTTGTTGAAAACATTAAGCTTAAAGATGATTTAGTTTTAGCAAATGAACAAATCATTTCTCTTAAAACAGAACTATGTGAGGCCAAGCAACTTGAGGAATCTCTCAATGGGTGAAGCCTTAAGCTGATGGACATAACAAGCACAGTCAATGCCAGACTAAATGGAAAGCTGGGCTTAGGTGCTTCATCAAGCTTACCCCCCATACTTAAGAAGAATATATTATCAACCCCCATAAAATTTATATCAAATAAAGGAAAAGAGGTAATATATAATAATCAAACAACAGAAGCTTCTCACAAATCCAAAAATCAAAAGAGAAATAACAATAAAAATCAAAATCTGAATAAAAATAATGTTCAACAGATTTCGTCGAACTCAGATCGACAAAATGTGTATAGTTCGTCGAACCCAGATCGACGATCTATGAACGCTAACTATAGTAATAAAAATTCGTTTTACTGCGATCGACGAACTTTATATGGTTCTTCGAGCAGCAATCGACGAATGTGGGACACAAAAAATTAATATATTCATTCTCTGAGCAAAGATCGACGATCTCATCCTATTTCATCAAATGCAGATCGACAAACTTATGATTATTCGTCAAACCCAGTTAGAGTTAACAAAAAATTCAATTCTTCTAGAAACTCTAATCTGACGAGACAGCTTGTTAATCCTTTTACCAGTTGGGAAATTCCACCTAGGAGATATCACCCATTAGGATATAAAAGCCAACCCGAATTTTCAACTATTTCCAGCTTTTCTTATCAAAAAAATAAAGGACCCAAGGTAACCTGGGTCAAGGACTATTAACTTCTATTTATACAGGTGAAGAGCTGTCGAGCTTTTAATCAACAATGGTATTTGGACAGTGGATTCTCCAAGCATATGATTGGCAGCAAGGACAACTTAATTAATTACAAGTCCAAGCTGGGACCAAAGGTGATCTTTGGTGACTCCAATTATGGCCAGACTGAAGGCTTTGGAGAAGTCATGGATGGGGAAGTAACCTTCAAAAGGGTTGCATATATAAGTGGACTAAAGCATAACCTCATCTCCATAAGTCAATTATGTGATGAAGGTTATCAGGTATCATTTAACTCGAGCTCTTGTATTATTTCTACTAAAGAAAAAAAAACTGTTTTAATTGGAAATAGACAAGGCAACATATATGTATTAAATTTTCAATCAGTTATTTATGATATTTTTCTTTTTAATTAGGTTAGCAATCATAATTATTTGTGGCATAAAAAACTAGGACATGTAAATCTGAAAAACATTGCAAAGCTATCTAGGAACAACCTTGTTAGAGGATTGCATTTTGGTCCCTACAAGAAGGAAGGCCTCTGCATGGCTTGTCACTTAGGCAAGCAAACTAAATCTATGTTTAAATCTTTAAATAAAAGTGATTCACCTAGGATCTTGTACTTGCTACATATGGACCTCTTTGGCCCTATTATTGTACAAATCCTAGGAGGGAAATCTTATACTTTAGTTATTGTAGATGACTTCTCAAGATTCACTTGGGTGTTCTTTCTGAGATCTAAGTCAGATAACTTTAAGGTTCTTACAGATTTTCTCAAGATCATACAGATTAAGTACTCTAATCTAGTTTCATTGATCAGAAGTGATCATGGTACTGAGTTTTAGTCTCTTCTTATGCAAGAGTTCTGTGAGAAGGAAAGTATCAGGCACTGCTTCTCAGCTCCTAGAACTCCTCAACAAAATGGGGTAGGTGAAAGGAAGAATAGAACCCTAATTGAGGCTGTAGGCACATTACTTGCAGATGCTTATATGCCCCTCCCCTTTTGGGCAGAGGTTGTGAGTATAGAAAACTATGTACTAAACAAAAGTTTAATACATAAACTTAAGAATAAGACTCTCTATGAATTTCTTAAAGGGAATAAACCTAAAATCACTTATTTTAAAGTATTTGGTTATATATGTTATATTCACAACAACAACAAGAAACATATTAGAAAGTTTGAAGCTAAAGCTGCAGAGGGAATTTTTCTAGGATATTCTCAAGTCAACAAGGCTTATAGGATTTCTAATAAATCCACTTTAAAAATTGAGGAATCAGTCTATGTGACTTTAGATGAAGCTAACATGTATTACAAGGAGAAAGAAATATCTACCAGTAGCTCATTGCAGGTACCTCACTTGTGTGAGAGATTGAATGATATAAACCTCACCCAAGAGGTGTCTTCTAATCCCTCTCCACAAGCTGTTGAAGATGATAGTTAAGAAGAAAGCTTGGATGTTGCTGACACTCTAAAAACAGCTAGCCCAATTCCATAAGAGGAATTAATCCCACAAGCTGTTACTCAAACTCCTCCCACTGATCTTGTCACACTTAGATATCATCCCATATCTTAAGTGATTGGATACATATCAGTTGGTGCGCAAACAAGGCATCAATTCAACCCTGACTTGATGTTTGCTTGTTCCCTTTCTCAACTTGAGCCCCATTCCATAAAAGATGTAGAGCAAGATCCCCACTTAATCATTGTAATGTAAGAGGAGCTCAATCAATTTGAGAGATATAGAGTTTGGGATTTGGTTCCTACACACAAAGACTACCCAGTCATTGGAACCAAATAAGTGTTCAGAAATAAACTGGATGCTGATGGTAACAATATAAGGAATAAGGCAAGGCTAGTTGCTCAAGGCTACTCACAGGAGGAAGGAATTGACTATGACCAGACCTTTGCTCTAGTGGCAAGGCTTAAAGTCATAAGAATTTTCTTTGCTTATGCTGCCTACAAGACGTTCAAAGTCTACCAGATGGATGTAAAGAGTGCTTTCCTCAATGGTGAACTAAAAGAGGAAGTTTATGTGGAGCAACAACCAGGTTTTATCTCTTCAACTCATCCTTCTTTTATCATTAGATTGCATAAAGCTCTCTATGGTTTAAAAAAAAGCTCCAAGAGCTTTGTATGAGACCTTAGCTAGCTTCTTGTTAGAGCATAAATTTTCTAGAGGCATTGTAGATAGGACCCTTTTCATTAGATATCATAAAGATAAAAAAATTTTAGTTCAAATATATGTATATGACATAATATTTGGCTCAACTAATCCCAAACTATGCAAAAGTGTTTCTGACCTTATGCATTCAAAGTTTGAGATGAGTAGCATGGGTGAACTTTCATATTTCCTGGGTATCCAAGTGAAGCAATCACCTGATGGTATCTTCATCTCTCAATCTAAATATGCTAAGGAGCTTATTAAAAGATTTTGTATGTGTGATGCCTCAGCAATGAAGACACCCATGGCTGCAAATACTGTGATAGATTCTGATGAAGATGGAAAATCTGTTGATCAGAAAATTTATAGGGCCATTGTTGGGTCTCTATTATATCTCACAGCAAGTAGGCAAGATATCATGTTTTCTACATGCATTTGTACTAGGTTCCTGGTGAACCCTAAAGAATCTCATTATATTTTGCTAAAAAGGATTTTGAGATATATAAAGGGTTGGCCAAATCTAGGACTTCTATATCCATCAAAGTCAAAATTTGACTTAACTGGATTCTCAAATGCTGACTATGCTGGATGTAGAGTGGACAGAAAAAGCATATCAGGAACATGTCAGTTTCTTGGTGATAGGCTGGTGTCCTGGTTCTATAAGAAGCAAACTTCTGTGTCCACTTCAACTGTAGAAGCAGAATACATAGCTGCTAGCAGTTGTTGCTCATATATTTTCTTGATTCAGAATCAACTACTGGATTATGTATACAACTTAAATAATTCAACTATATATTATTATAATACCAGTGCTATATCGATAGCACAAAATCTAGTGCATCATAGTTGGACCAATCATATAGAAATAAGACATCATTTCATTAGAGATTGTGTAGACCAAAAGAAAATTAATCTTGTCTTTATCTCCACTGATCTACATCGAGCACACATCTTCACCAAGCCTTTGTATGAGAAGAAACATCTGTTCTTCTTAAATCAGTTAGGTATGATTAATGGAGAAGAGTTAATTTAAATTTTGTTTATGTTCAACGATTAGTTGACAGTTCGTCGAACGGAGATCGACGATCTATGAACTCCTCGTGAAGAGTTCATCGAACGGAGTTCGACGACCACTTCTTAGTGAAACATATTTTGACGAAAGGAGATCGACGATCCCTGCTTTAGTGAATTTATCGTCGAACGAAGATCGACGATTTATTCATCTTCTTTAAACTAAGATTGACGAACTCATTTTCTATTAAAATATTTCGTCTAACTCAGATCGAAGATCTTTTCTATTTCGTAGGACTAAGATCGTCTTTTCGTCTTCTAAAAAACTTATAATCTAGGTTTTAGACGAAATCCGTCCCGCGCTTTCAATTCCTTTTGCACTTGATCTCGGTTTCTCCTTGCAGGCGATTTCAATGGCGATTTTGGCGGCAACTCTTTCTGCGATGAAGTTTGATGCTAGTCTTGATATAGACATGGATTCCTTCAAGCACACCAATCAAATCTTCCAGGACATACTGATGTTGTTCGATGAGCCGCACCTTCAAAAATTTATGACAACAAGTATGAAGCTGTCAGTTGTAGAAATAAAGAATGGGTTTTTATATCATCATCCCTAGATGCACAAACCCTAATCGTCACCATATCTGGACATGAGGTTATTCTAACTCCTGATATCTTATCTGAAGTTTTCAGTTTTGTAAATGGTGATGGTGATTTTGAAATGGACTCGACTGAGTTTGCTGAAATGCTTACAAGGATGGGTCAGTCTGAGGGAAACCCTAGTAAGCTGCTGAAAAAGAACTTGTCAGTGGAGTACAAGTTTCTCACTGATGTGGTCGGCAAGGTGGTGCTCGGGATGCACAGCGCTCATGACTACATAACCAGGCACCCGTTTTTGCTGATGGGTGCGATGGTGAATAAGAAATCAGTAAATTGGAGCATTATATTGTTTGATTTGATAAAGAAGAAAAATAACAAAAGAGAAGTTTGTTTTGGGAGGATATTGGGATTCTTCCACCAGGAAAAATGTCCCCAACTGTTGGTTTCCCCAACAATTTTCATAAATGCTTCCAAGAGGCTGACCTCAACCCTCTTTGTGAAGTGGGAGAGGACCATCAATAAGCCTTCCAGGGCATCCTATTCCTCTAAACTTTTTGAGGACACAAGGACTCCAAGAGTCAATCCCCCACCTGCTGATGAAGTGGCACCAGAAATTCTTCCTCCTCCACCTTCTCCTAGACTACCACCTTCACCACCTCCTCAATAATCCTCCATCCATGATGTCTCCAAAGTCATCTCTACTCATCTCCATCTCCACCTCCTTCATTTCCTCTACCTCACTACCTAGATGAAATCCAATCCACCATCTCTGTATCTACACAAATGTCACCCACCTTCAATCTCTTTCCAACACCAACACCAACACCATCCCCATCACCAATACAAACTCCTCCAAGATCTCCATTTGCTGATGACATCCCTATAGATATCCCACCTGACATCCCTTAAGTAATCCCCACTCTAATTCTACCTCCACCTCTATCCACTTCACTCAATATCTGTACTTCATGTGACATCACCACCTCATCTCTTCCATCATCCTCATCTGATCCATCTACCATCATCTCTCTTCTCACCCTAACCATCAAATATCTCTTAGAGGCTGTCATTGTACCTCTAATTCTCTCCATCACCTCTCTCTCTCTACTAAGCTTGCTTCAATTTCTGGCCCTTCTTCATCTAGGGGCCTGACATCAGACATTCCTGATATCAGGTAGGGGTAGATGTTCAATGAAGAAGTTTCTCCTCCAGCAGTTCCAGCAGTAGCAACAGCAGCAAAAGCAAAAGATATTGTTGATACTGAAATGCCAGATGTAGAGCTTACAGATTTCTTGGATGCAAATTCTGCAGAGATAGATGATTCTTTGGTCATTCTTTCTAGAGACCGTTCCATCTCTCCAGTAGTTGACTTAAATTCTGTTCTAGATTCTTTTGACCTTCTATATATAAACATTCTTTCATTTGTTTCCCCTCAGTATTGCATAGACATTGTCTGTTATACAACTCCAGTGAGCACAGAAATTTTACAGGCTATTCAGGATAGTTTTGCAGTTAAAGAGCTTCTAGAGATTTAGATTGAGATACCTCCAGTCCTTTAGACTGAACTCTCTGAGCCCAAGGCTCTTTCCCCTCCTACTTTTATCTTCTCCACCTTTCCAATCCTTGATATGGATGTAGTTCAAGATGAAGACATGGCTGAAGATAAGCAGATTGTTTAGGAAAAACAACTTGTAGAGGAAAGTTCAGAAAATCTAGCTCCAGCTCAAGGAGTGTCTCTTTCAGCAGAGCAATTAAGGCAGATTGATGATTTATACAATATGCCTCCTAATGATTCCAGTGAAGATGAATCATAGGATTCTAATGATTATGAGAATACTAAGTCAAGGAAAAGGAAATTAAAGAAGAAGAAGGTAGTATCTAAGGCTTCAGCAGCTCCTTCTAACAACTCTAAGAAGGATATTCCTTATTATATTTTATATATTATTCCTTTGACTCCAACCACTCCATACTGGATGAAGCTATCTAAGAACCAGTATAAAAAGCTGAAGGATAGGAAGAAGTTTGGTAGAGCTCCTACTAAGAAGTTCAGGAAGGACTCTCCTCCTCCTCCCCCTACTACTACAGGTGCCTCAGAAAATATTGCACCTAAGTCAACCTCATCCAAGCAATCAAAGTCCAATGCCCCTCATAATCAAGGAAGATCCTCTAGATCTTATTCTAGAGGTGGCTACTCTAGTAGGAGAGGAAGACAGCACCAAGGCAGATATACTGAAAAGAATAATGAATGTAGACAACCAAGATCTTATTTTGCTGGAAAATCTACAAAGAATTATCCTTCTACAAACTTTCAGCAATAGTCCATAATGTACAGGAAAGCTCAAAGATCTGCTCAGGATACTTCAAAAGTTGACCCAGGGAGACCTCAATCTCCAGTATATGAACCTGAGTTAGATTCTAACTTCAGAATGGCAAGATTCCATGAGATTATAGGCGTATCACAGAAGAATAAAACTAGGAAAGAAGGAGCTGATCCCTCTCAGTTTACTACCATGTATACATATAAACAAAAGGAGCTTGAAAAGTTATAGGTAGATAAACAACTTTTTGATCCTAATGTTACATGCAGGTACATCCAGAAGCTATTGTTCCATGAGCCTCAACTGTAACACTTCTTGGAGCTCAAGACCTGAAAATTTCCAAGCATGAAGCAGAAAATCTATTGGATCCCTAGTTGGATTTGGGCTAGGTTCACTAAGTTAGGATATGACCCAACATTTATAGACAAGGGTCATGGTTGTGTCCTAGATTCTAGGTCAAGTCCTTCGAGTCAACAATGCCAGGGACAAGCCCTCAACAAAGTCAGAAGACTCAAGACTTAGAGAATTCAAGACTTAGAAAAAGAAGTTCTATATTCGTCGAACTCCGGTCGATGAAATTCGTGCTCAACTCGATGAACTCAGAGACAAATCTTTTAGCTCAGCTCGACGAACTAGGTTCTCAGCTCGACGAACTAGGTTCTCAGCTCGACGAACTCTGGACAAAGTGATAACTTATCTGAGTCAAACTTCAGTCGACAAACTAAGAACATCAGCTAGACGAACTCTGTTCTCTGGTCTACTAATTCTGGATAAGGTGATTCAACACTCAATGCCAGATGACATTTCACTCAACGCCAGATGACATTTCACTCAACTCCAGATGACATTTCACTCAACGACAGATGACATTACACTCAACGCCAAAATGATACTTCAATAATCTACACTAGAAAATAGTCTAAGTCCATAATCAAAACTTAGCTCGACGATCTTGGACCAACTGGACTAACTCTGTTCTCAGGGCTCAACTCTAAAATCTTAGATTCAGCTCGACGAACTTGATGCAAAGAAGAAGAAATTTATCAAGCAGCATTCAGAGGTCGACGATCTTGGATCTCAGCTCGATGAACAACTATTTTCAGCTCGACGAACTGTGGACTCAGGTCGACGAATCTAGTCGTAGCTGTTCTCCTCTTTTGTCCTTATTATGTGGCAATGATTCCTGAGTAATTAATGCTCTAATATTCTCTGAATATTACCGTTGGACAAGAGTATTAATTATGATCTTCATCAGTATTACTACCTGCCATTTTTATAAGGGACAGTTTGGGAAACAAATCAATGCCAAAAATATTCCAAGGCCGTCAGCATTAATTCCAAAAGGATTTCAAAATTCAAATGGACTTCCTCACGGGAAATATATAAAAGATATAGATACTCCCTTCTGGATATGCATAAGATACAATACAGACATAATCTAGAGACATACAGAATTCTTGAGATTGAAAATCGATTAGTCAAGAATCAAAAGCTGCTAGACAAGAAGAAGAACAATTCTGAAGAAGAAGAACAACCATCCAAATCAAGTGTCTTCTTCTATCATACTCTCAGGAACTCTCTGAAGGACAACAATACTGCATCTGTCAAAATAATTCCTGAAGTTCTTCTTGTCAAAATTGAAAGCTTGAATCCCTATTACCCTGAAGAAAAAGTTCCATCCCTCCCTGAATAAACTCAATATTTCAGGGAGAGCTTTTTGTTAACATCAATTCCACTAGTCTTCTCATTTGTTTTTGAGAAAGAGAAGACACCATCACTCTCTCACCCTCTATGTAAAAAGGGTTCTCTACTCCCTTCAAAAGTGATTCTTGGTTGCAAGTCTCCTAACCAAAATACTTGAGGTTTGGTTTTTGAGCACCTGATCAAAAGCTCATTGGTGGCAGTCACCTGATCAAAAACCTGAGTGGATTCCTACCAGGGTGGTAGAAGAGTGGATGTACCCAGGTAGGGTAACCACTATAAATTCTTGTGTTGTCTGGTTGCCCTCTTCTTCTTATTCTTATTATTGCTGTATTGTTTAGTTCTTTTTGTGTTATTTAGTTTTTCCTGTGATTTTATTTATTTCATTTGGTATTCTGTGATATAGTACCTAAGTTTAGGAGTATTTCATATAGTTCAGAAAAAGTTTTAAATATACCCATATACTCTATTCACCCCCCCCCTAGAGTATATCAGATCTAACCCTTACTTTCAATTGGTATCAGAGGTGGTTCTTTTGGTTGTACAAGTTAAAACCTTGAACCAAAGATCCTAAGTTAGTTCTGTTCTTTAACTTTGCTAGACTTATTTACACAGAATGGCACAGAACAAAGAATATTCAAGCACTAGACCTCCAGTGTGTAACTTGTCCAAGTTCACAATCTGGAAGGAAAGAATTAGGCTCTACATGAACTCTATTGATGAAGATATATTTAATTCTATCTTAACAGGACCACCAGCTCCAGTGGCTTCAACCTCAAACACATCAACTAACCTGAGTACAGTCCAACCCTCTAGATGGACAGATGCACAAAAAAAGGCGAAGATAGCTGATTCCAAAGCCATGAACATACTGCCTCAAGCCATGTCTTATGAAATATTTCAAAAGGTTGCTGAGTGTCAATCAACCAAGGAGATTTGGGATTCCCTGAACCAAATGGTGGCTGGATCAGTAGATGAAAGGAAAGATAGAAGGTCAAATCTCATCACTCAGTATGAGAACTTCAAGAAGGATGAAGCAGAGACAGTAGAAGTAATGTACAACAGACTTAGCTCCATCATCAGTGAGCTAAGGACTCTAGAAAAAGAATTCACTTTGACTGAAGTGAATGACAAAATCCTCATGTGCTTCCCCAACACATGGGACTTAAGAATCTGGCACATCAGATAAGCCAGAAACATGACAGAGTTTTCAACAAAATCTCTTCTAGGAAAATTAAAGTCCTATGAGCAGCTGATCAAAGCAAGAGAAGCAGCAGTGGAAGTGAAGAATTTTACACCAACTAGGAAGGAGCACAGCATAGCTTTCAAAGCTACAGAAGACTCTGAAGTCATTCCAATAAATAAAGAGTTGATGAGTCTCTTTGCCAAGAGATTCTTCAAGATGGCCAAAAAGCACTTCAGAAGGAAACCTTCTAAATATAAAGATAAGCCAAGGTATGACAAAACACCCTTTAAAGAAGTAGTGTGTTTTGGGTACAAGAAACCTGGGCACTTCATTTATGAGTGTCCAGAAGCTCAGAAGAAGGACATAAGAAAGGAGAAGGACTCAAGAAAGAGTCACTACAATAATTCTTCCTCAAGCAAGCATAAGAGGAAAGACAAGGGCTTTGTTGCTGAGACATGGAGTGATACTGAAGAAGAATCTATATCCTCCAGCTCTAGTGAGGATGAAGAAGAGGAGAAATCAAACGAAGTCTGCCTCATGGATATTGAGGCAGGCAGTAGTAGATCAGATACAGATGAATCTGAAGATGAGGAATCATTATAAGCTTAAGATCAGGTAATAACATCTTATGATTTTGAATCAGATGAGTTTAAATTGGAATTTAAAAATTTGTGCTTAGACCTGATCAGCTCTAAGAAGGAAATCAAACTTCTCAGAGAAAAACTAAATGACTTAGACAAAATCACCTCAAAAAATGCTAATCTAACAAATGAACTGATTTCTGCTAAATAATAAATATCTTTTCTGAAATCTGAACTTAGCAAGGCTAAGAAGTTAGAAGAATCACTAAATGGAAGAAGTTTGCAACTATTAGATATCACTAGTACTATAAATGATAGGATTAACAATAGCAAACTAGGACAAGGTGTCTCCCCTAGTGATCCACCTCTTATTCAGAAAAATAACCTTTGCAAACTAGTAAAGTTTATATCTGACAAAGGAAAGAAGAATAATGAACAGGTTAATATGGTCAATGAATTTCTTGAACAAATTGAAATTAAGAATAAACTTAAAAAACAGAAGAATAACAGAAACAACAATGTTCAACAGTTATCGTCGAACTCAGATCGACGATATATGAATAGATCGTCGAACTCAGAACGACAATCTCTGAACGCAAACTTAAGTAATAATTATTCTTCGATCTGTGATCGACGATACCAGTATGGTTCGTCGACAAGAGATCGACGATTTTGGTGCCCTGAGAATGAATATCTTCATTCTTCAAGTAGAGATCGACGATCTCATCCAACATCATCGAGCTCAGGTCGACGATCCAACCAGAAATTATCGATCGCATATTCTTACAACAGAAATCAAAATTCTAACAACAACTTTAATCCTTTTAGTAAATGGATGTTGGGTATTGTATCCAAAATGTACATGATTTGAAGAAGCCCCTGGACCAGCTAAGGTGAATTGACATTGTATTTGATCATTTGTTTTCAAGTTGTGCTTGCAGTTATTCCACGCTAAGTACACACCAATGTCTGGGTGCAGTGGGTCAATATACACGGGTCTGCACAACGTAATCCCTCGTTGAGCAGATCAGTGTGTTGGCCTACGTGTACTCTCTCTATTGGAGTGTACTTACTTTCAAGTACATGGCTTAGAAAGATCAAGAGCATACAAGGAGTAAGGATGGGCCAAAGAGCAGCTCACGGGTGGAAAGACGAAAAATCATCTAAGTAGAAATTGTCGAGAATCACGAAGTGATTCTCGCCGATTCGACGACTAGTGATTCTCGCCGAATCGTCGAGAATCACTCGCTGATTCTTGCCGATTGTTGCCGGCTATCTCTACGCCGTCTTGATTTCTGCTTAAGGCATAATCGTCGAGAATCACTAGTTGATTCTCGCCGAATCGACGAGAATGACTTTGCATTCTCGCCGATCCGTCGAGAATGAATATTGATTCTTGCCAATTCTCTCTGGTTGGCTAGATCTTCGGCCAGAATTCTGCCAAGTAGAATTCGGCGAGAATCATAAGTGATTCTCGCCGATTCATCGAGAATCACCTATGATTCTCGCCGAATTTTCCTTAGGCGAAATTTTGGTACTCGCTGGACCAGACCAAGTTTCAGGCGCTGTTTTGAACCAGAGCTAGGGTTTCTTTTGGTGGGCCCACAACGGTCATATTGTATGACCTACTATATAAATACATCAGTATTTTGAACAGTAATAGCACGAACATATAAGAAAGAATACCGAGCTGCCGACGTAACCTAGATCGCAGATTTCTCTTCCGCCGCCGTCGTCGTCACTCGGGAAGATAGTCGCCGCCTATGATCGTGGATACCTCCTGATCTCCCGGCGACAGAAGCTCAGCCAAGCTACGCGTCTCACGTGTCTATCCAGTGATCCTTTATCTCTTGGTTCGTTGATCGGGAATACCTTCCCTTTCCGAATCAATCGAGATGATCGATCCTAGTGTGACCATTGGTAGACCTTGCTAGCTTTGCTACGAAGGTTGGATCTCTAAAGCTCAGCCGCCACACTTCTTGCCGCCACCGATCTCGAATGCCAAGCCGCCGCTCTTCTTGTCGCCGCCAGTTTGGTGGAGATTCATTCTAAGTGAGAGCTAAAGTCGTGGACTCTTCGTCGTCTTCAAGAACGTGTCATCGAACAAAGAGGGACACCTAGCGCTCCAAAAGTAGTTTGTATTTTATACATTCAAGTTTTTCTTTTGATTGTAAAGGAACGGTTGTTCCTCTGTGTAAGGGTTGGGTGCAACCCGTGGTGGAGGAGTGGTGACTCCTTCGGGTGGAAGGGTTCCTTCCATTAGTGTGAGGATTGGATTTCAATCCTGTTGGTGAAGTGACCGAGTCGTCCCTGGTTGGGAGATAGGTCGAAGGGGGAGAGTGGACGTACCCAAATCGGGGAACCACTATAAATAGCTTGTGTCTTTCTGTGTTGTGTTGTTTTGTTTGTTTGTGCAGGTATAGCTTAATTCCGCAAAAACGCTGCAAGACACCTATTCCGCCCCCCCCCCCCCATAGGTCAAGTTAGTTGGCACTAGGTGGACTTTCAATGGATAATACAACCTAGAAGATATCATCCCAAAGGGTATAAAGATCAACCTGAATGTTCTTACATTTCTAGTTATAGCTATGTAAATCAACAAGGACCCAAGGTTACCTGGGTCAAGAATAACTAACTGCTTTATTTGCAGATGAAGACCTGTCCAGCATACAATCAACATTGGTATTTGGACAGTTGCTGCTCCAAGCACATGATAGGCAGCAAGGACAACCTAATTGATTACAAGTCCAAGCTAGGACCAAAGGTCATCTTTGGTGACTCTAACTATGGCCAAACAGAGAGCTATGGCAATGTCAGGATTGGAATAGTAACTTTCAAGAGAGTTGCATGTGTAAGTGGACTAAAGCATAACCTCATCTCTATAAGCAACCTCTGTGTTGAAGGTTATCAGGTATCATTAAACTTTAGCTCTTGTATTATTACCTCTAAAGAAAATAAACCTGTTTTAATTGGTAATAGATAAGGAAACATATACCAAGTTAATTTTCATTTTGTAACTTCAGACATATGTTTACTTTACATAGTTAGCAGTCAAAATGACTTGTGGCATAAAATATTAGGGCATGTAAATCTGAAAAATATTGCTAGGTTATCTAAGGACAACCTTGTTAGAGGTCTACTTCTGGCCCCTACAAGAAGGAAGGACTCTGCAGGGCTTGTCAACTAGGCAAGCAAACTAAATCTAGCTTCAAATCCATTAATAAGAGTGATTCACCTAGGATATTGTACTTACTACATATGGACCTTTTTGGCCTTGTGGCTGTACAAAGCTTAGGAGGGAAATCTTATACCTTAGTGGTTGTAGATGACTTCTCCAGATTCTCTTGTGTATTCTTTCTGAGATCTAAGTCAGATACATTCAAGGTTCTTACAGACTTTCTCAGGACCATACAGATTGAGTACTCTACTCATGTTGCATTGATCAGAAGTGATCATGGTATAGAGTTTGAGTCTCTTCTTATGCATGAGTTCTGTGAGAAGGAAGGTATCAGGCACTGCTTCTCAGCTCCTAGAACTCCTCAATAAAATTGGGTAGCTGAAAGGAAAAATAGAACACTCATTGAAGCTACAGGTACATTACTTGCAGATGCTTACATGCCCCTATCCTATTGGGCAAAGGCTGTGAATACAACAAATTATGTCCTGAATTGAAGCTTGATACACAAAAAAAAACATAAGACTCCCAATGAATTGCTCAAAGGGAAGAAACCAATAATCAACTATTTTAAAGTTTTTGGTTGTGTGTGCTACATTCATAATAATGACAAGAAACATATTAGAAAATTTGAAGTAAAAGATGTAGTGGGAATTTTTCTAGGATATTCCCAAGTCAGCAAAGCTTATAGGGTCTTTAACAAATCTACACTGAAAATAAAGGAATCCATGCATGTTACATTTGATGAGGCTAACATGTTTTATAAGGAGAAAGAGATTTCTACCAAAGTCTCCTTGTAGGTACACAACTTGTGTGAGAAAGTGGATGACTTAAACCTTTCCCCCAAAGTTGTACCTCATCTTCTCAACAAGTCAATGAAGAAAGTGATGAAGAGACTGTGGAAGAAGCTGATCCCCCTACAACAACAGAAGCTATTCCACAAGAAGAATTGTCTCCAAATGATGCTGCAGAATCAACTCCACCCACTGATTTTTCATACACTAAGGGATCACCCCAGATTCCAAGTGATTGGAGATATAACTGTAGGTGTACAAACAAGACATCAACTCAACCAAGACTTGATGCATGCCTGTTTCGTCTCTCAAATTGAGCATCAATCCATAACTGATGCACAACAAGATCCCCACTTGATCATTACAATGCAAGAGGAGCTTAATCAGTTTGAGAGATGTAGAGTTTGGGTTTTGGTTCCAAGACCAAAAGACTACCCAGTCATTGTAACCAAATGGGTATTCAAAAATAAGCTTGATGCCCATGGTGTGATTGTGAGGAACAATGCTAGGCTTGTTGCTCAAGGGTATAGGCAAGAGGAAGGGCTTGACTATGATCAAACCTTTGCTCCAGTTGCCAGGCTAGAAGCTATAAAGATATTTCTGGCTTATGTTGCATTCAAAAAGTTCAAAGTTTATCAAATGGATGTGAAGAGTGCTTTCTTAAATGAGGAACTTAAAGAAGAGGTTTATGTTGAACAACCTCTAGGTTTTGTTTCTCCAACTCATCCCTCTTATGTGTTTAAATTGCATAAAACTCTCTATGGTTTAAAGCAAGCTCCAAGAGCTTGGTGATGGCGACATTGCTGATGCGGTCGTTGATCCCCGACATAGAAAGTTCGTGGATTGGGACGGTCGTTGCTGCAAGCTTGAAGATGAGAGTCTACCACGACGTTTCTATGCCAACGCCGCGACGTTCTTCGCCAACGCCGCTACATATTTTGCACGACGTCCGCTGCTGCCATTTTAAAATAAAATATATAATTATAAATTAAATAATTATAATTATATATTTTATTATTTCATCATTTATTATTATGTCCTATTTTATTATTTCAAGAGTATCTTTTATTTAGTATCTTTTATTTCATGCATGTATTATTTTATTTTATGCATTATATGTTTAGATTGTTTTCCTATTTTATGAATGGTGGAGATTGAGTGGTGTAAGGCTATTTAAAGCCATGCTTGTTGTTGATTTCATTAGTGAAGAATGAAAAAGAAAACCTAAGAAATTCAAAGTGAATTTTTCCCCCCTCTTGGCAATTTTCGGCCTCCTCTTTCTTCTCCCCTCTCTTGGCCGCCGGCCACATCTCCTTCACCTCTCTATCTCGGCCTCCTTTCCTCCTCCCTCCTCCTTCTCCAAGATCGTTTCCGGCCACCCTCCTCCTTTTTCCCAAAACCCGAGCAGCCTCCTTCCACAAAACTGCCAGCCACCACATCTCTCCCCTAGCCGCCACCCCCCATCATATTGAGAAAATTATTTTCTCATCACCTTTTCTCTCTCTCCCTATATAATTACTGGACTTTTCAAGGAACTCCCTCTTCTAGGGTTTTGCGAAGGAAGACGGCTTGCATTTTCATCATCCGGCGCGGAACCGTGGAGTTGCGTGGGAATAGAATCAACCACCGTCGTGTGCGCATCCTCCACCCATCTCGTGGACGGAATTCTCGTGGGATTTTGGGTAACGATTTCCTATACCATCTCTCGTGTGATTCTTTCTAAACCATTGTGAGTTTTGGTGGAAACAGAAGGCTAGTATTTGGTCCTGATTTATATTGAATATTGTGCTTAATTAAAATCTAAATTTTCAAGCCTAAATCATCTGAATATTCTCATGAAAATTGGAACGGGTAAGCAACCCTCGTATTAATTAATTTTTGGGGATTATTTTGGACTTAGTTTTAAAATCACTTATTTAGTCCGAATATTCTTGTATAGGTCTTGTGAATGTTTGCGCGTAACTTAGTTTGATTTGCTAATTGTCGAATCTAAGAACGCGTAGTTTAATCAGTCGAAACCATGGGCCTGCATCAATTTGGTATCAGAGGGAGGTTCTCGTCAATTTCCTAATTGGCACTCCTCCCCCTCTCAAAATTTAAAAATTCAAATTTCAAATTTAAAATTTCCAGTTTCGAATTTCAAATTTCGAATTTCAAAATTCAAATTTCAAATTTCAAATTTCGAAATTTCAAATTTCAAAATTCAAAATTCAAATTTCAAATTTTAAATTTCAAATTTCAAATTTCAAAATTCAAAATTAAAATTTCAAATTTCAAATTTCAATTTCAAATTTCAAAATTTAAAATTCATATTTCAAATTTCAAATTTCCAATTTCAAATTTCAAATTTCGAATTTCAAAATTCAAATTTCGAATTTCAAAATTCAAATTTAAAATTCAAATTTAAAATTTCAAATTTCAAATTTCAAAATTCAAATTTCAAATTTCAAATTTCAATTTCAAATTTCAAAATTTAAAATTCAAATTTCAAATTTCAAAATTCCAAATTTCAAATTTTTCTCCAAATTAAAACAAAAAAAATATTTTGTGGTCTGCCAATAGCCGGCTAAATTTTATTTTTGCAATAAAAAAAATTCAATTTTTTTTTTTATAATCTCTTATTTATTTTCAGTAGGAAAATCCAAAAAAAGTATTTTATTGCCTTAGTTATTAAGCGGGAATAAATCCATCTGTTGGATTTTATATAGGGTCTGATTTATTATTCATTGCACGTGCACTAGTTCCGGGTGAGTTTTCTCTCCGGTTCTCATTATTATGGCCTATGACGTGTATGCTCCCCGTTTAGATTATTGGTATGTTAATCCCATGGCTAAACAAAATCCAGACTTGCCTTCATACCATAGGAATACCAACCATCCCCACGTTTATCCTCCCACTAGAATTGAGGCACCTACTTATGATGGTTTAGGGTATCCCCAAAATTTTAGAGACTGGCTTAAAGGATTAGAAAATTATTTTAGGTGTCATGTATGGGACGACCACCAAAAGGTTAACATAGCCAGAGATCGATTAGTAGGTCGAGCCCGCGTGTTTTGGCTAAACGAAGAGCGTCGTGTTGGTAGTTATAAACATGTTTGGTCGGCAATGCGTAGCTTACTCTCGGATCAATTTGATCCTGCCTATCTCCGCACTACTAACACCAAGCCTGTGAGTGAGTATCATTGTGGAGCTAGACCCATAGCTATTCATAGGAGTTACCCTATGCCTCAGGTTAGATCATTTCCCCACAACGATAGGACTACACCCAGTGTGCCTAATTCCACTCCTAGGGACAGTACACAGCCTAAACCCAATATTTTTGAATCAAAAAATGTTACTACTAGGGTTATGCCTCTGTTAGCCTCGATGAATAAGCCCAATGAGATAGTGACTGTTACCTCTGAGGATGCTGATGTTGATATACTATCTCTGGATTTTGAGGATGACCCCGTAGGTGATAATATTCTGACATGTTCGCTAGTGCCTGACGATTCTGAGGTGTCTGAGTTTGAGGGAATCCCTAGTGATTTAGAAGACGATGTATGGGATGATTACGTACCAATCTGTGAGAGTATTGTGAAGCCTATTATTTGCCCTACTAGCGCTGTGACTGTTCACCCTAGTATTGAGAGCCCTCTCCAGGCTATGATCCCCATCGTATTAGAGCCTACGATTACACATACTGAGATTATATCTGAGTTACCTGAGGAGTCTGACTGTGTGGATGTCCACATTATTATTGTGGCTGAGTTACCATGTTAGGGAAGGGTAATTTTGGACGATTCTGTTGTTGTACACCCGGATGAGAGTACTTTGATGTCGTCACCATTGGGTGAAATTTCTACTGATTTTAATTTTATCCCGGGCTTGATTTTACCGACCCTTCCCCCTGCTTATTTAACCACAGATGTTGACCTTTTAGGACGAGGAACCAGAATACCTAGTTTGAGTTATGGTGTCATGCCCATTTTATCTCCTACTTTGACATTGACGCAACGTGTAGATATTACTATGTTAAGCGCAATAGTATTTAGACTTTTCACCGCACCTCATAGGAATGACTACATGTCACTTTTGCCTGCTCATTTTTCTCTGTGTCCGTCTACGATTCGGTACCCTACTATGACTGATTCTGATTCGTCGACAATTGTGCCTCTAGATGTGGTATCCCATAGATATACTTATATACCACACCCGGTCGAACGCATTTACCCACCGCCTTTTGATGACCCCCATTTACCCACGTTTGTGACTATAGTTGGGTCTCTTGAGTTGTCTCGCTCGCACATCATTTAACATTCGGGAGCGTCCAATTCTATTGTATGTGATGAGCGGTTCACCTTGGCATGTCTTCATGCCAAGCGTGAAAATATTAAAATTAAAATTAAGACTACTGTTTTGGATCCCATGAAATTCTTCCCTGATTTGAAAGCTCTCGTGCCACCTGACTTAACCCCCTTATCCTCCGTATTTAGGTCTAGTCATGTAGCACATGGATTCTCTCCTTATGTGTTTTGGACGTTAGTATATCACCTTAAGTTATGTCGTACACACTTCCACTCCTTTCTGAGACTGTTCGACGCTAGAGCTAGTGATTTGGGTTTAGTCTGGTCAGTCCCCGAGCGGATACCTTCGGTCTCCGTTAATAAATTAATATGTAGGAACGCCGACCCATCCAAAATTATGAAGAACGTCGGATTTTATGCTTTTATTCTAGATTTTTATATAGCACGGAGTGTTTCACTTTATTTCAAGTTTCCGGACTTTTTACTGTACGTCTCTGTTCCACCTGAGTGTATTTCTCCGTCGTTTCTTCCTACCACTAAATATTCTTTTGGGTTGGGGAGTGTTAGTACTGTCGTGTCTATTTTCCACGTTGACTCCTTGGTTCTTGAACCGGATGGTAAGATTCAAGTTTTATTTCTTTTGCTTGACACCCTTTCGAGTTTCCTCGAAATTCTTGTTGTTTCTATGCCTGACAGGTTCGCCGTACTGATAGATGTTCATGCTACTACGACATGGATTGTGGGGCCAGATTTGCCCGATGTTGCTGCTGCTTTTGCCTGTTCCCCCCTCACGGGCCACTCATCGGAGATGAGTAATTTTGAGTGGGGGAGGATTGATGGCGACGTTGCTGATGCGGCCGTTGATCCCCGACATAGAAAGTTCGTGGATTGGGACGGTCATTGCCGCAAGCTTGAAGATGAGAGTCTACCACGAAGTTTCTTCGCCAACGCTGCGACGTTCTTCGCCAATGCCGCTACATATTTTGCACGACGTCCGTTGCTGCCATTTTAAAATAAAATATATAATTATAAATTAAATAATTATAATTATATATTTTATTATTTCATCATTTATTATTATGTCCTATTTTATTATTTCAAGAGTATCTTTTATTTAGTATCTTTTATTTCATGCATGTATTATTTTATTTTATGCATTATATGTTTAGATTGTTTTCCTATTTTATGAATGGTGGAGATTGAGTGGTGTAAGGCTATTTAAAGCCATGCTTGTTGTTGATTTCATTAGTGAAGAATGAAAAAGAAAACCTAAGAAATTCAAAGTGAATTTTTCCCCCCTCTTGGCAATTTTCGGCCTCCTCTTTCTTCTCCCCTCTCTTGGCCGCCGACCACATCTCCTTCACCTCTCTATCTCGGCCTCCTTTCCTCCTCCCTCCTCCTTCTCCAAGATCGTTTCCGGCCACCCTCCTCTTTTTTCCCAAAACCCGAGCAGCGTCCTTCCACAAAACTACCGGCCACCACATCTCTCCCCTAGCCGCCACCCCCCATCATATTGAGAAAATTATTTTCTCATCACCTTTTCTCTCTCTCCCTATATAATTACTGGACTTTTCAAGGAACTCCCTCTTCTAGGGTTTTGCGAAGGAAGACGGCTTGCATTTTCATCATCCGGCGCGGAACCGTGGAGTTGCGTTGGAATAGAATCAACCACCATCGTGTGCGCATCCTCCACCCATCTCGTGGATGGAATTCTCGTGGGATTTTGGATAACGATTTCCTATACCATCTCTCGTGTGATTCTTTCTAAACCATTGTGAGTTTTGGTGGAAACAGATGGCTAGTATTTGGTCCTGATTTATATTGAATATTGTGCTTAATTAAAATCTAAATTTTCAAGCCTAAATCATCCGAATATTCTCATGAAAATTGGAATGGGTAAGCAACCCTCGTATTAATTAATTTTTGGGGATTATTTTGGACTTAGTTTTAAAATCACTTATTTAGTCTGGATATTCTTGTATTGGTCTTGTGAATGTTTGCGCGTAACTTAGTTTGATTTGCTAATTGTCGAATCTAAGAATGCGTAGTTTAATCCGTCGAAACCATGGGCCTGCATCACTTGGTATGAGACCTTAGCCAGCTTTCTCTTAGAGCATGGTTTTTCAAGAGGCATAGTAGATAGGACCTTATTTACCAAAATGCATCATGAGAAAATATTGCTAGTGCAAATATATGTAGATGACATAATATTTGGTTCTATTGATCCCAAATTATGCAAAAGATTTTCTGATCTAATGTATTCAAAATTTGAGATGAATAGCATGGGTGAGCTCTCCTACTTCCTTGGTCTCCAAGTGAAGCAGCTCCCTGATGGCATCTTTATTTCCCAGGCTAAATATGCTAAAGAGCTTATTAAAAAGTTTGGGATGGCTGATGCCTCAGTAAAGAAAACACCCATGGCTACAAATGCTGTAATAGATTCTGATGTGCATGGGAAACCTGTGGATTAGAAATTATATAGGGGCATTATTGGGTCCCTACTATACCTTATAGCTAGCAGACCTGATATTATATTTGCTACATGCCTTTGTGCTAGTTTCCAAGTGAACCCTAAAGAATCCCATCTAGTTTTTCTAAAAAGGATTTTGAGATATATAAAGGGTTGTCCTAGTCTAGGTCTCTGGTATCCTACTGAGTCAGAGTTTAAGTTAACTTGATACTCAGATGCTGACTTTGCTGGATGTAGAGTGGACAGAACAAGTACCTTAGGAACCTGCCAGTTCATTGGTATGAGATTGGTGTCCTGGTTTTGTAAGAAACAATCATCTGTGTCCACATTAACTGCTGAAGCAGAATACATTGCAACTGGTAGTTGTTGTTCCCAGATGCTGTAGATTCAGAACCAATTCCTGGACTATGGGTTAAACTTAAATAATTCAACTCTACTATGTGATAACACAAGTGCTATAGCTATAGCACAAAATCCAGTCCATGACAGCAGAACTAAACATATAGACATAAGACATCATTTCATTAGAGAGTGTGTAGACAAAAACAAAATTAATCTTGTCTATATCTACACTGATTTACAAGGAGCTGATATTTTCACCAAACCTCTGGATGAAAGAAATCACATGTTCTTTATAAATCAACTTGGAATGATAAATGGAGAAGGTTTAGTTTAGTCTATGTCTGCAATCGACGAATTTTTCAGAGTTCGTCGAACGGAGCTCGACGAACAAGGAAAAGTTCTTGAGATTTTCGTCGACCAGAGATCGACGAACTCTCTGTGAGTGAAGTTAGTTTTGTTGAACTGAGATCGACGAACTTACTTCAGAAAAGTTTTGTCGACCATAGATCGACGAAATGTCTTCAAATCTTCAGACTGAGATTGATGAACTGTTTAACTCCAAATTATTTCGTCGACCTCAGATCGACGATCCTTGATTTTTTGTGGAACGGAGTCTGTTGGTTCATATTCTGGAAAACCTTATATTTTAGGTTTTCTTCGACCTCCGTCCCGCGCTTTCAGTTCTTTTGCACTTGATCGGCATTTTTCCTTAGCAGGTGCCCTCAATGGCGATTCCCGCTGGATCTCTTGCTGCTATGAAATTTGATACTGGTTTTGACTTGGATTTTGAATCGTTCCAGTACTCTGATCAAGTTTTCCTGAACATTCTTCAACTGTTTGAAGATCAACAACTAAAGACTCTGCTTTAGACTCGTATCAAGATATCTGCTACAGAAATCAGGGAGTGGGTGTACACAACTACTACAAACGAGAACATGATGACTGGCACCATCGCGGGTAATGCTATTTCTCTTACCCCCGATATTCTAATTGAGATTTTTGGATTGAAAATGGTGAGGATGAATTAGAAATAGATTCTGAAGAGTTTGATTTGATGCTGAGTACAATGGGTTATTCTGGAGACACCCCAAACAAACTACTTAAGAAACTTTTGTCTGCCGAGTATAAGTTTCTTGCAGATATAGCTTGGAAGGTGTTGCTTGGGAAGCACACAGCACATGATTACATCACTAGGCATCAGTTCCTGGTTATGTGCGCCATAGTAAATAAGAAAGCTGTGAACTGGGGTCAAATTCTGTTTGATTTAATTAAAAAGAAGAATAAGAAGAAAAAGGTGTGTTTTGGAAGGATCCTTGTGATCTTCCTCAAGGAAAAGGCTGCGGATACCTAATCTCCTCGACCATATCCATCAATGCTTCAAAGAGACTCACCTGTGCTCTTTTTAGCAAGTGGGAGAGGACCATCACTAAGCCAACTAAGGCTACCTCCTCATCCACTAAAACTTTTGAGAGTACAAGGGCTGCACCAGCCTCTCCCCACCCCACTAAAGGGATCCTCTCCACCCCTCCACCACCACATGCCCCTCAAGTTCCATCCCAATCTAAAGTCCAACAAACCCCACCCTCCACTACCATCATAGTCCATACCCCTACACAACCAACATCTCTTATTCCTCCCTCTCCTACACATATACCATCCCAACCAAACTCCCCCCAGCAAGATACCTCTGTACCAAAACCACCCCAATCTCCTCTTTCATCTCATCTTGCTGATATCCCCCACACCAACCTCTCATCATTCCCATCCTTCAACATTTTATCCTCTCCACTGAACCCTCCCTCTCCTCAACATGACTCCCTCTTAGACACTCCCATTCTATCTCCACCTATCACCCCTCCAGCAACTGCAATTTCCACTCAACCAGCTACTGCCCCACCATCCACCTCTCCAAACTTGGATCCATCACTTATCACTCCTCCCATTACTCTCCTCGCACCCCTACTCAAATCTCTTATAACAGAGGCCATTTCTCCTCTAGTTGCCTCCATATCCTCTCTTGCTGCCCAGATCTCTGCCCTCACTACTGCTCCCTTTTCATTTGGGGGCCTGGCTTCAGTGTCTATTGAAACTAGGATAGGGGAGATACTTCATGAAGAAGTAACAGTAGTTGCAGCAGCAGCAAGACCAGTTATACAGGTCTAGGATACAGCAGATACAGCAGTAATGGATACAGAAGCAGAAGCTGAAGCAGATGATACTGATTTATTTAATTTGATTAATTTTATTTAAACTGACATGGAAATAGATGAGTCAGTTATATTGGAAATAAATACTGTTGGTGATATTTTCATTAATCCCACAGTAGACTTGATGGGTCGGTTAAGATCCTTTGATACAGCTTATCTAAGTCTCCCTCCAGCTGAGTGTACTAAGCCATCATTGGCTATTACCCCTTATTCTTCTCCAATAAGCCCTGAAGTTATCAAACAACTCAAGGCCAGTTTTGCTATCCCTGCCACTCCATCATCTCCACAGATTATTTCTCCCATTGTATCTTCTCCCATGGCTCCAGTATTTATAATGGATGACTCTCCAGTGTAAGATCTAGATGCCTTGATCTTGGATGACATAGAAGAAGAAAATAAGTTAGCTACTCAGACAGAAAAGAAAACAGTTTCATAGGACACACTAAAAGAAATTGATGATATGTATGACAATCCTCAACCCTCTGATGATGATGATTCTGATAAGGATCAAAAGAGGAAGTAAATCTCTAAGAAAAGGAAGGCTCCTCCTCCTCCTGCTCCCAAGCCTGGAAATACAAATGACACTCCCTACTATATTTTATAAAACATAACCCCATACAAAGGGATGCCAGCCTGGATATGGCTTTCAAAGAATGAACAAAAGGCCAGAAAGAAAAGCAGAAGATACTCTCCTCCCCCCAGCTAATAAATACAGGAAGGATCCTCATCCTCCTCCTCCTCATCCTCTAGCTGCTGGTGCTTCAGGAACCACTTCTCAAAGGTTAGATGCACCTTCCAATCCTACATTCACCAGAACTTATCAGAGGCAAGAAAGGCCATCTAGACATCAATCTCATGGAAGTGGCCAGCAAAGAAGTATTGGTTGTACAGAGCAGATAAAAGAAGTAGTCTATGAAAAGCCAGAGTTCTCTCCTCCCCCATCATAAGCTAAACAAAGAAGGCATTAAGTATCACATAAACCAAAAGGAAAATATAGTTAAACTGCACCTCCAAATTCACTATACACTAAGAGTGATAAAAGCCAGAAAGAAACAAGCTTTCAAGCATAGTCTACTCAATTAAGGCCTGCTACTCTGTTACCCTCCCAAGATGATCAATCATCTGTCAGTAAGGATGTTGATCTTAATTTCAGGATGGATAGGCTTCAAGAATTGATAGGTCTGTCACAGATAAAGAAGGCCAGAGAAGTAGGAGAAGATCCAACCAAGTTCACTACCATGTCCTCATATAGAGAGAAAGATCTTGAAAGACTTCAGGTAAGCAAGAAGGTATTTAATCCTACAGATTATATGGCTAGACACCCAGAGGTTATAGTTCCCAGAACCTCCACCCTGACAGTGATTGGAGCAGCAGACATGTACATATCAAAGAAATAAGCTGTTAATCCTGATAAGAAAATCATTTTTATTCAGCCTGGGGATAAGAGCAAAGAAGTTAAGCCAAAGGAGAAGTAACAAAAAAACTAGAACCTGAACTGCTATATGGTATATTTTTGATAAATTGTGTTTTATGTTACAAAGCTAACTGTGTAAATATATCTACTGCACATTTACTGTTTAACTCTCTGCCATATATATATTGTATTCTTAATTTGTACATTTTCTTGTATTGAGTCTGTTATTAGTGACCTCACCCAAATAGGGGGAGATTGTTGGATCCCTAGTTTGATTTGGGCTAGGTATACTAAGTTAGGATATGACCCAACATGTATAGACTAGGGTCATGGTTGTGTCCTAGAGTCTAGGTCAAGTCCTTCGAGTCAACAATGCTAGGGACTAGCCCTCAACAAAGTCAAAAGACTCAAGACTTAGAGAATTCAAGACCTATAAAAAGAGGTTCTCAGCTCGACTAACTCAGAGACAAATTTCTTAGCTCAGCTCGACGAACTTGGTTCTCAGCATGACGAACTCTGGACAAAGTGATAACTTCTCTGTCAAACTTAAGTCGATGAACTAATAACATCAGCTAGACGAACTCTGTTCTCTGGTCGACTAATTCTGGATAAGGTGATTCAACACTCAATGCCAGATGACATTTCACTCAATGCCAAATGATATTTCACTCAACGTAAGATGACATTTCAGTCAACGCCAGATGATATTTCACTCAACGACAGATGACATTACACTCAATGCCAAAATGATACTTCAACAATATACACTAGAAAATAGTCTAAGTCCAGAATCAAAACTCAGCTCGATGATCTTGGACAACCTGGACTAACTCTATTCTCAGGGCTCAGCTCGACGCTCTTAGATTCAGCTCGATGAACTTGATGCACAGAAGAAGAAAGTTATCAAACAGCATTCAGAGGTCGACGATCTTGGATCTCAGCTCGACGAACAGCTATTCTTAGCTCGACGAACTGTGGAGTCAGGTCGACGAATCAAATCTTAGTTGTTTTCCTCTTTTGTCCTTATTATGTGGCAATGATTCCTGAGTAATTAATTTTCTAATATTCTCTGAATATTACCGCTGGACAAGAGCATTAATTATGGTCTTCATCAGGATTACTGCCTGTCATTTTTATAAGGGACAGTTGGGCAAACAAATCAATGCCAAAAATATTCCAAGGCCGTCAGCATTAATTGCAAAAGGATTTCAAAATTCAAATGGATTTCCTCACGAAAAATATATAAAAGATATAGATTTTCCCTTCTGGTTATGTATAAGATACAATACAGACATAATCTAGAGACATACAGAATTCTTGAGATTGAAAATCGATTAGTCAAGAATCAACAGCTGCTAGACAAGAAGAAGTACAATTCTGAAGAAGAAGAACAACCATCAAAATCAAGTGTCTTCTTCTGTCATACTCTCACGAACTCTCTGAAGGACAACAATACTGAATCTGTCAAAATAATTTCTGAAGTTCTTCTTGTCAAATTTTAAAGCTTGAAGCCATATCACCCTGAAGAAAAAGTTCCATCCCTCCCTGAATAAACTCAATATTTAAGGGGGGAGCTTTTATTAACATCAATTCCACTAGTCTTCTCATTTGTATTTGAGAAAGAGAAGACACCATCACTCTCTCACCCTCTTTGTAAAAAGGGTTCTCTACTCACTTCAAAAGTGATTCTTGGTTGCAAGTCTCCTAACCAAAAGACTTGAGGTTTGGTTTTTGAGCACTAGATCAAAAGCTCATTGGTGGCAGTCACCTGATCAAAAACCTGAGTGGATTCCTACCAGGGTGGTAGAAGAGTGGATGTACCCAGGTTGTGGATCACTAAAAATTCTTTTGTTGTGTGGTTGCCCTCTTCTTCTTGTTCTTGTTGTGGCTGTGTTGTTTAGTTCTTTTTGCGTTATTTAGTTTTTCCTATGATTTCATTTATTTCATTTGGTATTCTGTGATATAGTACCTAAGTTAAGTAGTACTTCTTATAGTTCAGAAAAAGTTTTAAATATACTCATATACTCTATTAACCCCCCCCCCCCTCTAGAGTATATCAAATCTAACCCTTACTTTCAAAATCCTTTTAGGAAAATTGTGTTTACTAAATCTTCTTCTACTCCTCCCTCTGATAGTTCTTAGAACAATTTTCATTCTCTATGTATA
Organism: Platanthera zijinensis; assembly: GCA_039513925.1. NCBI lineage: Eukaryota > Viridiplantae > Streptophyta > Magnoliopsida > Asparagales > Orchidaceae > Platanthera > Platanthera zijinensis. Next base: position 79,535,246 of record CM077093.1, on the reverse strand, counting down.
TACTGTTATATCTGCTACATTTTCTGTTAATTCTGTCAGATATCTGTTGTTGTGTTTTATGTTTGTATTTTCTTTGTTTTATGCATTGTACATAGTGACCTCACCCAAATAGGGGGAGATTGTTGGAACCTACCTATTTTAGGGATCTAGGCTAAGGTTCACTATTAGGGTTGCATAGATTGACTCTCTTTATATAGTCTAGGGTCATGGGTCTTCATTAGATTATAGGATAGGACAACAAGTAATATTGATCAGACCAATCCCTCAGAAGACTTAGAAGACTGAAGAAACTAGAACAAGGCAGAATTTTCTCTAATGAAGAATGCATTCAACGAACTCTGAGGTGAGATCGATGATCTTCATTCTCAGTTCAACGATCTCATAGTCTCTTCTCTAAACTGAGATCAACAAAAGATGACCTGAGCTTGATGAACTCTGATCTTCTATCAGGATTGAGTTCGACGTTCTTCTATCTCAGTTCGATGAAATTAGAGCACAGAATGGAAAGTAATAATTAATTTCATAATTCTCAAGGCTCAGCTCGACGAATGAGAGGTTTGAGTTCGACGATCTTGGATCTCAGATCGACGATAACTGTCAGTTCATTCTCTATTTCTCTGCAGTTATTTCAGATTGACTAAGGCATATATTTTGGCTTATTTTATTTTGAGAAATCAATGCTTATATTTTATGAATATAGCCGTTAAAATGGCAGCATTAATTACTGGATTTCACAGAATCAATATACATTTAATTCCTTGGGACTGTTAAGGAATTATTTTATTGGCCTTCTAGCCGTTTGTCCAAGTTCCAAGAAATCAGCAGTCAATTAAGGAAGGAAATTCAAACTTTGCTGCAGGAAAATATAGTAAATATAAAACAAGTTTTTCAAAAGCTTTAAAAGAAGGAGAAGTAGAAGCAGTAAAAAAATTGAGAATACACAAGAGACAGAGAACATTTCTTCATCATCAGTTCGCATCTCCAAAGGGTTACAAGAGACAGCCATCACCATTAGTCTAAAGCTTTCTGGATATCATTCTTAAGAATACCTATACACCCTTCAAAGCTTCTATCTTCCTGATCAAATTTCTATCTCAGGGGGAGCTTTGACATCATCAAAGAAAATCCACTAGTCTTCTCAGTTGTTTGAGAAAGGGAAGAACTCCATATTGTTTTTGTTTTATTCTCACCCACTGTATAAAGGGTTTCTTAACTCCCTTCAAAAGTTATCCACCTTGGTTGCAAGTCTCCTGATCAAAAGACTTGATTTGGTTTTTGGGCACCTAATCAAAAGCCTAAAGGGTTGTGAGATCTCCCTTGAAATAGATCTTATGGTGACAGGTCACCTAAGTAAAAACCTGATTGGTGGCAGGGCACCTGATCAAAAACCTGAGTGGATTCCTACCAGGGTGGTAGAAGAGTGGATGTACCCAAGTTTAGGGGAACCACTATAAATTTATTGTATCGTTTAGGATGCTAGCTTTTACTTATTGTGTTGTGTGCTGTGTGTTGTAGTTTTCTTTTCTGCACTTCACCTTTTACACATAGTAATATCACTATCTTAATTCCGCAAATTTAATTCTATAAAAAGGTTTTAAAATCTCTATTCACCCACCCCCCTCTAGAGCTAAGCTGATTTAACCCCTCAGGTGGTATTTCCATACCATCTTTCAATTACTTTGACTATTTGTACGCCCGGTCCAATTCCGAGCTAATACAGTCCGATTTATCTAGACTAGGGAATGACCAAGTGACCCGTAACACTTTGGCTCCATTTGTGGGAAATTGTTTTTGAAAGCTCTGACAAGTTTTAGCATCCCCAAACAACAAAAATGGCATGAAGAGGCATACATACTATAAACAGCGTAGCCTTGGAAGAGTTCCCTAAGTTATCCCCGGTTAACTCACCTACAGACAAAGATCCACTGCCCAATAGAATTATTATTGCCCCTCCTACAAACTTAATGGAGGAGTATTTCTGATTAACGAAAAAGCACCAGGATTATGTGATCACCCACCTATGGGACTTACGAATGCCTAATCTTCCCAATGTTGTTGAAGCTCATGGGGAACGACTGGCGATTGTACGGGGTACGCCCCACCCTAGGATGTGATGCGCCACAAGGATCCTCCCGCAAATGAACTTTCCTTTGAAGCGAGCTACATGCACACTGCTCAGAGGCCAGAGCCACAGTCCAATATCCTACACAACCCTAGCCTAATGGATGCAAACATCCCACAAGACAACCACTAGCTCACACGCTAGGAGGTAAGGGACATGATCGAAGAGGAGTATGGTCGGGAGCAATGTCGCCCCGTGAACGCACTACGTCCCTTCAATTACGGGTCCCCACTCATCATCTAAGTCCTGGCACATCCCATTCCACATGGATTAAATATGTGGTATTTTATCGGGTGGAATACCCCCTAGAGCCCCTAAATCACTTTGAAACGATCATGAACCTCTTTAACACATCCAATCAGCTGTTGTGCTCAGTGTTCCCCATAATTCTAAAAGGGAAAACACATACGTGGTTCGACTCCCTGCAAGAGGGGCCAATCTAAAACTTCGAGGAGCTCACTCGCCTCTTCATCGATCAGTTTATAGCCAACCGATGGATTGTCAGAGACCCCTCTCAACTCTCTAGCATATTCCAAAACGAAGGAGAGTCACTCAAGGAGTTCTTCCGCCACTTCACCTCTAAGGCTCGACAGATCCAGGTGTTCGACTCAGAGCTTCTCTGTGTAACATCCCTTAAACAAATAGACCCCTAGGAGTGATTTTGTCATGACTAGGTCATGATAAAACCCTAGGAAGCTCAAAGAGACCATGTGAACTTAGGCATGAAGGTGAAGATCACCATGGTCTACAAATAACACATTCCAATTACCTAACCTATAGTTTGACTTTAAGGCCTCACCTTGACTCTTTGACCCCCACCATAACATCCCTAACTAATTAGCTGGTCCCTTGGAGCACCTAGAACCCATTAGGGTCAACTAAAGTGGTAAAGTTGACCAAAGTCAACCCTAACCCTAAAATGGTTAAAGTGGCCTATCTAGGGCCAATGGACTTCACCTTGACTCCTTGACCCCACCTGAACCTTCCTAAACCTTTAGGAGGTTCATTGGGCCACTAAGGGACCATTGGGGTCAACCCAAGAGGTTAAGTTGACTAAAGTCAACCTAAACCCTAAATGGTCAAAGTACCCTAATAAGGGTCAAGTGACAACCAAGGTGTCAAACCAATCCTTCCCAAATTTCCCTAGACCTTAGGGGAGGCCAATGAGTCACTAAGGACCCATTGGGGTCAACCCAAAAGGTTCAATTTACTAAAATAAACTCAACCCTAAATTGGGTCAAATAAGCTCAAGTTGACCCAACTTAGCCCAACTCACTTGGGCTAAGCCCAAGTTTAGTGACCCACTAGCTTTAGGAGAATGATATTTACATGGAATGCCATCTAAATTCTATAAATGATGACTAGGAGAGAGAAACCTTAAGTTCCCCTTAATGGAGGAGAGAGAAAGAAGAATGAGAGAGAGGAGTTATGGAGGGAGACCATGGGTCATGTCATTCATCTCCCCATTGCCCCCATTCATATCCCTTGACTCTTGGGATGAGAATACCATCAATTCCAGCCAACCAACATTAATGGGAGGAGCCCAACCACCATGGCCGACAACCCCGTCACCTCCCCTCCCATGGATAATATAAATCCCCCTATATAGCTCCCCATTCCCACTTTTGGCCAACCCATCACCTTCAAAACATTATTGGAAGTCGAAATGAGGTATTGGATCAATAGTTTTGGTGGAGGATCGTGTAATCGGGTAATCTCTCCAGAGAGGAGAAACCCCACAGCCAACCACCGCCACCGCTGACGACGAACCCCAAACAAGGTTCATTTCTCCTCCTCTCCCCTTGCGCTTGTGTCTAGATAAAATTAGGCTGAGAAATCAGGCTCAAACGAGTCAATCCAAGTGAGGAAAAAATGGTGAATTTCCAAAAAATCATGGTGGCGGGTTCGCCGAAAAAAACCACCTCTGGCGGCCAAAGCACCGTCGGGCGATAGCCACCACCTCGATGGAGGTGGTGGTGGCAGTGGTCGGCCAGGGAGGTGGACGGGTGGATGGCATGAGGATATGGAAAAGCTTTAGAAAATTCAATTTTCATGGTGTGTTCGGGTTTTGGAGAAGATGAACAGTGCATCAACTATTTTTTTATTATATATATAAGTAATATAGTTCTTAATTACCTCTTTAAATGCACATTTTGATGCTGTTAAATGAGGCCCTTGGAGGTCGTTTTAGGAAAAGTTACCAGTCACAAAGGTTGTAGACATTTGTGTCTACTTTATTTTAAAATTCGTTTCGAGCGATTTGGGTCAGTGATCTGAACACAGCAGTCAATATGGTGCAGCCTATACATAGGCCTAACCAGAGACTAATTGCAGTACCCCCACCAAACTAGTTAGGAAAATGCCTTGAAATTTAGACCATAGGCTAATTATACAGACACACTCAACATATCAAAAAATTGGAAATTTTGGAAAACAATTTTCTATATTTTTTGTAAAAATTTAATAATCATTTATGAGTTAATTAGAGGGTCTAATGACCTCATAATTCCCCAAAATTTTGGTGGATGACCCTTAGAGTCATGATAATACACTAGTAAAAATCCCAGCCTATTTGGGTTTGATTTGAGTAGGTATTTGTGTGCCCAAAGTTTAGTTCCTAAGGGGGCAAATCAGGGCAAATGGTGTTTAATGGGTTGTGTGGTCAATCCTCACCCAAAAGGGATGGATCTCTAGCCACTGATTTATTGTCATAAAAATACCCTTATAAGAGATTTTGGGTGGTTTAAGGTTGGTGTGCCCTAGAACCCTAGTGTTAACACTAGGGTTGAGTTTTGAGCTCAATGAAGGACATAAGACTATATGTCCTTGGAATGTCTTGGAAATTGATTGATGAGTTCATAGGGTGGTAATAAGCCCTAGAAAATGTTATTTGAATTTTTAGGAGTATTTAACCCCATCTGAAATAATTTAGGACCAATTAGGGTACTTCTACTCATAATTTTATTGCATGATTATATTATCTTGGATGTTCATTAAACTTAGGCAGTGATCTTATATAGTTGTTATTAATCTTTGGAAATTATTGTATGAATATTGGATTAATATTTATAGTACTTCATTCACAAACCCTATATTTTCCTTGATTATAAGATTATTATTTAAGAGTTAATTACACACTAGAAATTTATAAAACTTAGTTTGAAGACATTCTAAGGATTCATTATGCCCTGTGAATTTTATAAAAGTATTGGAAGACTTTCCATACAGGATATTTCACAAGGTGCTTAGTGTTGAATTTTTTTAAAATGATTTATTTATGTTACCAAAGTTGTTTAGAAATTTTTTTTTAGTAGATTTTTCTAATCAATTTTAACATTTGGTAATTTTCACATAATTTTGGATGAATATTTCTAATATTTCCTGCTTTACCACATGCTTGTGGATAATTAATCAATAATTTTTTGGAGATCAAATCCTTTTTGGAAAATTATGAATTTCAATATTTACTATTATTTTGATGATATACACTTGTAATAAATTTTATAAGGAAATATCTTGTCAGGACATTATACTTGCTGTTAAAAAGCCTAGGTGGCCTGATTTTTAAGAAAATATAATAAATGCTAAATAAATTAGGAAAAATATCATCTTCTGGATTTAATCTTAAAATATCATGATTGATCCCTAATAATATCTTAGGTCATTTTGATGAATATTTGGAGGGGTCACCATTCATGCACACCATGTAGCTCATTAGGTCTACACAGTAAAAACTGTAGAATTAAGGAATCATGTGAACCTTTGTATAAGATAAAGGAGGTAGTTGGTGGACTTAATCGGGAGAGTATGAATGAGGTCACCAATGAAAGTCAGATGTGAGATCCTGGTTGACTAGGGGAAAGGTTGTGCTCGGGATCGACGATTGATCGTCTTTCCCTTGGAGAAAGTCTAAATACACTTAGGGTTAGACTAAGTGTAAGATCAGTAGAGTCGGGACATGGGTAGATACAAATAATAATAAGTACCTGGTGAAAGGGAGATTTTGGCTTCAGCCCATCATAGTTCTTAGTGCCTTTGAGAGCCCTTCACAGGGAATGCCCTAAGCATTAGAAGGTTAACCCTAAACTTTAAGGCTAAACTGTTAGTGCAAGATTATTTCTAAGTACTTCACTTTCACTCACCCCGTAGTCACAGGAGGCTAGTTTTATTTAGACTCGCGAGTGGTAGGCTCGGCGGTGATAGGTACGGACTAGTTAGTTCGGGGAGCCAGTGGCTCAGAAGGTTTTTGTGACGGACGGGTTAGTCCTGGGAGCCAATGGCTAGGAGATTTATATTTTTCATAATTGCTTATGCATAAAGGTGGTGGGTCTTCAATATTATACTGTCAATCACACTGACATCGATACATTGACTCGACACTTGTAGTTCTCACTTAGCCAATCAAAAGATTGGCGGGTTTTTCAGCATTAGTACGTGGTGACTCTAGTGTGTCCTTCAGAGACGTACATAAGGGCTAGGCCAGGTAGTGTGGTTACCCACCTAGGAGTGGGGTGGCCCAACCCACTGTCTCTCTCATCCACTACGGAGGCTCCTAGAAGTGAAGCTAGCTTCTAAAATCGGGGAACTAAAGATCTGTGCGCATAGAGTCTTGTGTGTGTGTTTTACACTTGTATGAACATACCATTAAACTAGCATAACATAGCATATCATATCATCATTGCATTTAAACCCCTACCCCTATCATATAAAATGGTATGGGACTTTTTATACGATATGCCTTACAAAACGACCCATTAACTTATGAGTTTGTATGACCATTCTTATAAGTTAAGGTTACTTATTTTATAGCTTACTTTACTTTTCTTTATCTTAGGTAGAAGGTAGTCATAGTTCTTTACTTGTACTTTTATTACTTATAGTGTAGCATGTGTTTATTACTCTGTACTTTACCTTGTTTACATTACCGCTACCTTGTTATAGTTCCTTTGTACATACTCCTGCTATGGAAGATGTCGCATGCTCTTGTTCATTCTCCACCTTAAATATCTTTCCTTTCCTCCTCCCCACACGGCGCCTAGGAGTCACAGGGGTGAGGAGAGCATGATAGTGGCTTAGTATTTTGACTAACGGTCGGTGGACCCCCATCATCTTAGGAATTCAAGGTGATGCACCAGTTGCAGGAGGATGGCAGGACTTGAGGAGAAGTTGATGCACACTACTACTACTACTCGGCGATAAGTCGAGGACGTTTTTTAGTTTGTTTCTGTTATATGTGTGAGTTGTGTGAGAGAGATCTTTTTTATTAGACATGTACCGGGCTTAAGCCCATTTTTCTACTCTCTTTCATACTTTGTACTCATTGTGGACTATTGCTCTTTTATATATATTGATAGTGAGCTGTGATCTGTAGACTTGTATTACTTACTCTCTTTTTTGTTTGGTCTACTGTGATGTGATCATTTTAGCTGGCATGATTGGCACTGTGCGGTGGCATTTAACTTGGTAGTTGGTGTCACCGTAAGGCGGCGGTACTGGGCGTAATACTCGGTGGTGAAGTGAAAAAAAGGTTCTTACACTTTGTGGCATCTTTCTTGGAGGAATCCGCCCAAGTAGATTCCACTTAGCTCTAATGAGTGAGATGGTTCCAATTTATGCCGACCATGTTAACCGTATCAAAGAATAAATCACAGCCAAAGAGGCTATTGTGGCCTACCACGAATAATTTGAAGGGTCTTCCAAGTGGAAGAGGGAACCAGAACCTATGCCCTCGACACACTATCAGGATGACAATCGTCAGGGCAATCCCCACCAGGATCAAGGCTCTCGTAGGCATCGGGAGTTCACCCCGCTAAACACCTCCCGGATGCAGGTATGCATGGCTATTTAGAACTCTGGCATGCTTCAATGCCCAAAGATGTTGCCCCCAAACTGAGTGGACCAGAGACAGTACTGCGAGTTCCATCATATGAATTGGAGCAGTACAGAGGACTGCCACCGACTGAAGGATGAGATAGAGCATATCATCTGATAAGGTAATTTGGGGAAGTACTTACAAAGTCAAGCGCCCAATCAACCCCCACCACACCATCCTAGGCAGGATCAGCCCCCACAGCACCAGGAAGTGCAAGGGGGCAGACAAATGGTCGGGGAACTCGGGACCAATGCCGGCTATTGAAAGTATCTAGCATATACCTAAATCACCTAGAGGGGGGTGAATAGGTGATGTTTGTGTCTTTTTGTGGAATAAAAATTATCTCAAAATTCATGCAAACAAATACAGAGATTTGTAGTAGTTCCCTATATTAGGTACGTCCACTGTCCCACATTGCCTATCTACTATGAAGGGATATATTTGGATACTTCACCTTTCTCATATTATCACAATCTTACACCTCGAAGCAACGCTCCTATACCTCAATCCACAACCGGATCTACACCTCGATCCACAAATCGGATCTACAAACTTGATTGATACACGAATCTACAAACTCGATCCACTAACGGATCTACACTCGGAAAAACAAACTTCTTAAAATATCGGAGACAAAGCTCCTACAAATGTTAAAATAATATTACAACAATAATAAATATGTTACTCTTCTAGATCTAAAATCTTCAAGGATCTTGCTTCTTGAAAACTTAAATTCTTGGTGAAGGAGGTTGAGGAAGAAAATTGAGAAAACTTGATCTTAAAACCTTGGATCCGACACGATCAAATAGATGTTGAAGAATCTTGGAAACTTAGATCGGTCGAATCTCTTCTCCTTTCGAATAGCTGGATCGAGAGAAAATTCGCAGAGAGGAACGATGATGAAGACAACGGCTTCTCCCAAATTTTGAATGATCTGTGTGATTCAGAGCTTTGTTGAAAATTAGATTAGGGTTTTCGAATCATCTAACAAGACTATTTATAGATCATTGACTAATGGTCATAAGTCATTAACGAAAGATACATGTGGTTCAATCATCATTAACATAGATTAATTTGAAATCCCGTCAGAAGATTTGAAACAAAAAATCTACAAGTCCATTTCTCGAGAAGAAATACATTTCTTGAGAAATGACTAGCTTTCTCGAGAAAAGAAAGCTTCTCGAGAAAAGACTTGGTGAAAATTCTCTGAAAAAAAATTCCTGATTTCTCGGGAAGGATATTATTTCTCGAGAAAAGTACTTACCGCAAATTTAGAACTGAAGACAGATTTTTCAAGAAGAATATGATTTCTCGAGAAATGAATTGCTTTCTCGAGAAATGCTCTAACCTTCTCGAGAAATTTACTTAACGAAAAATCTGTGAACTTAAAGAGTGATTTCTCGAGAAAGAATTAATTTCTCGAGAAAAAGACTTAGCTTTCTCGAGAAATGATTTACCTTCTAGAGAACTACTTTGCTTTTCTCGAGAACTAATTTGGCTTCTCAAGAAATCTACAGGGCATTTCTCGAGAAATGTACTTATAATATTTTAAGACATTTTTCCGATAAGTCTTATAGTTTCTCGAGAATAGCTATGCTTTCTCGAGAAATTTACATAGACTTCTCGTGAAATACATGTCATTTCTCGAGAAATGGACTTGGGAAATTTTTCAAAAATAATTTTCTTTTTTTCATTATTGAAACCAGCAACCCTTCTTTTCTTTCATTGCTCTAGTACTTGAAAATTAAGTGCATCCAAATAGAGAGGTTACATGAGTCAACACCATGGATCACACCTTACATTGCATGGTCCTGTGTTTAGTGACTCATTGTAAACTGACATTGGTCTACACTTGGCAATAAAAACCTACAAGCACTCAACTAAAGTGTTACGTATTGTGTCCACAATAACCTAGATTTGTATGAAGTCACCCTTGAACTAAGATGAATTAATTTTGTATTTGATGCTGTTTTCAAGTTGAGTGCTTGCAGGTTATAATTGCCAAGTATAGACCAATGTCAGTCTACAATGAGTCACCAAACACAGGATCATACAATATAATCCCACATTGTGTGATCCATGGTGTTGACTCATGTGTAGCCTCCTTATGGGGACACACTTCATTTTTAAAGTACTAAAGTTATGGGAGAAAGACTAGTTGTTGATTTCCTTGAAGAAAATATTTTTCAGAAAGTCGGAATTTTTCTAAGTGTTTTACTCGAGAAGGACCTCTTTGTACTCGAGTAGTATTGAAGTAAATTCTCGAGTCAGCTTAGTCCAGTTTTTGAGTAGCAAATGTTGTTCTCAATAACGCTTAGTTTAGTTCTCAAGAAGCTATACAGTACTCTAGTAAGACTCGTCTCTTTCTCGAGTTTACACAAAACTAAGCTCAGAATTTTTCTAAGTCTAGTACTTGAGAAGCAGAAGCCATTACTCGAGAAGGCCAAGCCTTGTCTCGAGAAAGCAAGAACCTGGTACTCGAGAAGCCGAAGTTATTTCTCGAGAATTATAATTTGTTTTCGAGAAGTCCAGTCAGCTCTCGAGAAGTCATTATCTATTTCTTGAGAAGCCAGAACTGATTTCAAGTATTTTCCTTAAGTATCTATTCTCGAGAACCTTATACTATTTTCTTGAGAAATAAGTGTTACTCTCGAGTAGTCTATTCTTCACTCGAGAAATGCAGTTCATTTCCTGAATTTTTGTTAAGTCCCGACGAAAGTTGATTTCAAATCAATCTAGTTTCTTATTGGTCCACGTGTTCTATCACTAATGATTATGACCATTAGGCAATTCCTATAAAAGTTCTTATCAATATCGACTAACCCTAACACAAAAATTCAAGTACAGTCGATGATTTTATGTTGTAGAATCCGATTCACTACTAATCCTCCAAGGAAATGTGACAGTCTCTCATCGTCCTGATGGAAGGTACTGAAGAGGTAAGGGATGTCAGAAGATCCAACCTAAATCAGAAATATGAACATTTAGACAAGGTCCTAAGTATTCTATTGCTGACACATTTGAAAGTTTCTTAAAGATTGTCAATGGCTTAAGTGTCAATGGCCGGATATTCACTAATGGAGAACTGAATGACACATTTTTGAGATCTTTTACTAAGGAATGGGACAACAAAGTCTGTGCAATCCGGGAGTTTGGTAAGCTGGCAGAGACTGACCCTCAGAATCAATTTGGAAATCTTATGTCGTATGAACTCCAAATAAACTCAAGAAAAGCTGAAGAAGAGAAAAGCTGGTCTTCATCCAAGGAGAATTATGTCGCTCTAAAGGTAGACATCTCGAGGAAGTCAAAAGCTACATCTCCTACTCCCGTACAGGAAGAGAGTGATGAAGAAGCTTCAGAGTCATGTACCTCAGGAACAGAGCTATCTGAAGGAGAGTTTTCTCTTCTTTCAAGACAGTTCAGGAAGTTCTTGAACAAGAAGAAACAGTGGAGAGGCAAAGATGCTCGTCCAGAATATCACGTCATGATGGTGATCGTTGTAACGCCCCCGATTTTTTGACGATTTTATTTAAATGAGAAACATCATATTTATGACGTCATGGCGTTACCTTTAACGTCAAGATGGCGACATAATGCCATAAAGGCATTTTCGTGTCCATGCGGTCAAGTCGGCCGAATTCTTGTTGTTATGAGAGAATTTTGCATTTGGAATTTAAGTTGAGTAATTTTTGACTTACTCGTCAAGTTTCGTCGCGATCCGAGCGATATTTGGGCCTCGGCATTTTTTCCAAAGTTTTGTGGAATTTATGTTCGTCGTAAACTTTGAAAACTTATATCTCGAGAATGGCTCGTCTGATCTTGGTTTTGACTTCGCCGTTGTGTTCGTAGCATCTGTGTTCGCCTACAGCGTGAGGTTCGTTCAATTCGGCGCTCGTTTGGGCCTCCGTTTTGATCTCGCGTTTCCTTATTCAAATATATATAAATATGATTATTTTAATATTAAATTACTATTCAAAAATGAAAAGTACTATTCATTCTTATAGTTTGATCAAAAGGTTAGATTTGCCAAGAAATTGTTTTTCCTGCAACCTTGACTTGTGTGAAGTTTCTGCTCATTATGTAAATCTTCTGTTCCTCCAATTCTGTATACTCGAGTAGTCTGTCTATGTATACTCGAGTAGCCTTCTGTATACTCGAGTAGTTTGTTTCTGTATACTCGAGTAGTTTGTCTATGTATACTCGAGTAGCCTTCTATATACTCGAGTAGTCTGTTTCTGTATACTCGAGTAGTCTCTTTCTGTATACTCGAGTAGCCTTCTGTATACTCGAGTAGTCTGTTTATGTATACTCGAGTAGCCTTCTGTATACTCGAGTAGCCTTCTGTATACTCGAATAGTCTATTTCTGTATACTCGAGTAGTCTGTTTCTGCATACTCGAGTAGTCTGTTTCTGCTTACTCGAGTAGCCTTCTGTATACTCGAGTAGTCTGCTGTCTTCTCGTGTAGTCCGTCATAGTTTGTATTCGAGAGCCTTTTTGAGGGTCAAAACAGTGTCGTATAGAAATATGGCTAACATGAAATTTGTTCGTCTCGACGAGATCTACAACTTTCATGTTGGGCACTTTTCTATTTGAAGCCATTCTAGACCCCCAATTTTGTTTTCCGCAAACTGCTCGTACTTAAACTATTTTTTTATATATTTAGACAAAATTTTTTTATAACTACTTATATATATATATATTCTTATACTTAGGTTATTTAGAAAAATAGAAATACTTCTTCTTCTCCGATTCTTTCCCCCGAACCAGAGCGGCGTGATCGAGAGAGAGAATATTTCGTGAATCTTCCGGTGGCCGCCGACGGAGCTCCGGTGCTCGAAATCTTCAACCGAGCGTAGATTTGGAAAGCTCTCACCGAGAGCTACGCTATCGTGGTAAATTTTTCCCCTTTCTTTGAGTTTTCTCGTTAGGGTTTTTCGGCCCTAACCCCCTTTTCGACCATTTTTGTCTAGATTTCAACTTCCTCCATCCTCTTTTGCCCCGATCTGTGACTTGGACTAATTTGGAGAACTTTTCCGGTAAAACCAAGGTGGTGGTTTCCCCTCATTTCTCCTTGTCCGATTTGATGGTAACGGTTCAGTTTTTATGTTCTTTAAAATTTTCTTCACTTTGCTTTCCAAGTTATTGCTACGATTAACCTTTTTGGATGATCACTCGAGATTGTAAGATTTTGTCTTGATGAACTTGATCTTGTCTTAATATATTTAATCATTCTTGATGTGTCTTATTAATGCCTTTAAATGTATTACCTATCGTTATTGATCGTATTAGAGTTTGTCTAGGATTGTAAATCGTTCATAGGGGTTGATCAACCATGTCTTGAAAGTAGAAGTGTCAAGTAGAATCCGACGAGCCAAATCTCGAGATATATGTGATGGTTTCTTTGTGGGTTTTCTTGATTGCGGGAGTTAGTGGACGAAATCACCTCCGCAAAGTTTGATGCCTTTATTAGTACCTTGTGGAAGTCTACCAGGTTTTTGGGCATCTGCGGTGTATGGTGGAGAGTATGAGACTCCCTCGCAGTTAAGCAGATATTTTATTCGTAAGGGTGTGTCCAGTTGAGTGACCACCTCGCCCGTGTTTTTGGGGTAGAGTCAACCACGGGTGCCTAATAAAGGTTTTGTATTTCTTCTTTATGATTTATTCATGTTGTCTCCTTATAGCCTTGTGCGTCTGGTGTACTCTTGTGACGAATCACCTAAGTGTTCTTTTTTTTCTGATGATGCCTTGTTTCTTTTTATACTTTACTTCAAAGGTTTTGGTCTTGGGTTGGTACCCCTTTTGACCCTTATTTATTTTGGCTTATTTTTCTGCCACCATTTGTATCCTCTTGCTGAGGTGTTCTGTCTTTGGAATGCCTCAGGTTCGGAGCATTAGCAGGTAGCGGAGCCGGTTTTGGAGCCTTAGCAGCAGCAGTTTGGCTGTAGTTTCCCCCTCACCGTAGCGAGGTAGTTTGTTGTTTTAGTTTTCTTTGCCCAGTTTTAGACATATTCATATTGTGGGTTCGTGTCAGGTTGTTGACGCCCACAGGTTTGTTGACCTTTTTGGACACTTGCTAGCTGTTGGGGTTTCCTTATGTTTGGTTTACATTACTTGCTCTCTGGGATGATTTATTGCTAGGATTGCATGTTAGATATTTTTAACCTATAAAACTCTACTATTAGTAAAGCATACTTGTCATCTCTTTCAAAACTAAGCCACTACTTTTATTTAGCGTAAAGACTTTCCTACACTTATTATAAATCTAGGGTTTGCATTGTATGAGTTGTTCCTCGGGGACATTTATACTCATGTAGGATATTATAGTCAATTTAAATAAGTATTTTCCGCAAGCGTATAATTTATATTTTAAATCGTGAACTAGATGATTCACTAAGCCGAGGGATACGGCTACCATCATAACTTAAACTGCATTTTATTCATAACCATTTATGTTTTCTATTAAAATTGTAGAGTTTGGACTCTTGCCTGAACGTCTGCAGTTATCCTCTGCACGGCGTGGCATCACGACGCGTATTTTCCCCTTGCTCTGATATAATTAAATTGTTGGGAAAAATGCGGGTTGTGATAGTTGGTATCAGAGGGAGGTTGCTTGACAATTGGTCGGGCAACCTTCCCTTGTTAGTGTTAGTTGCTTAGTGTCCTGTCATACACACACCGATGTGTCATCAATATGTCTTGGCTGAAGCATGAACACTACACTCATAAGCATGATTAGAAGTATACGGGGCATATTATGTAGTATGGGATGCATAATATGTGTTTGTATATGGATCCACCATAGGTGGCAACATGTGAGGGTTATGTAGTATGGGATGCATAACCTCACCACATGAATGCCCATTAGCACGTTTTCTTTTCGTTGCATGCAATATTATGTAGTATAGGATGCATAACATTGCATGTGTACGCCGCTCATAACATGCATTAAGGCCTTTTATAGAATTCATAGCACCACATGCATATCATAACATAACATAAGCACAACATGCCAAGCTAAAGATTTACTTGATGACATATGTACACACATGATTTTAAATAAGAGTAAAGAATTCATGCATTCATATCATAGGCACATGAGTCAATAGGATGATAAGATATCATCCTGAGTAGGACATATCATCATCATATAATCCCAGAGCAAGTGACAGCTTTAGCAAGTGTCTTTCAAGTATGGTCTGAACTAGTTTTGTTTGCCCTAGTCGTAATCTAGGATTTTAATTGGGTTGTTCGTTTGCCATTTTAGAAATGCCTCCAAAGCGTATTGCGACGAGATCGACTCCCCTGTCGGAGGGTGAGTCATCAGGTGCGCAGAGTGATGCGTTGATTGAGAGTTTGCGCTAGAGCAACGAGGCTCTGTCAAGACAATTAGTTGCGATGCAAACGCAAATTCAGTCATTGTTGTCTACCGCTCCAGCGCGGCAACCTTCAGTGCAAGAGCCTACCTTGGGTCAAGTCGTGCCCAATACCCATGCTCCTCTGGTGGCCCCGGTGGCAATACCACCAGAAATGAATTTCATATCGCATTTCCAGCGATTGGGACCTCCCACCTACGACGGGAGTGCCGACTTTATGATTTTGGATGATTGGATCATCTCAATCGAGGAGATGTTTTCGTATTCCGGGATTCTAGAAGCCCAGAAGGTTATGATTGCAGCCTATCAGCTAAAAGGCCTAGCAAAGAGTTGGTGGATTCGTGAAAAGGAGAGTCTGAAGGAAGGCTGTACCTGGGACTCTTACAAGAAGATGTTGCTGAAGAAGTTTCTGCCCTCGGTCGAGCAAGACCGTCTCATGAATAACTTCCTGCATTTGAAGCAGAGACAGCTCACGGTGAGCGAATATGAGATTGAGTTTAGCAAGTTGAGTAGATTTGCTCCCGATTTGGTAGCTTCGGAGGAGGGAAGAGTGAAACGTTTCCTGGGAGGACTAAGAAGTGATGTCCAGCAGTAGGCATGCGCTTATGGAGCTGACAGTTATGCTATGGCAGTGGAAGCCGCACTAAAAGTTGAAGCGATTGAAAATGCCAAGAACCGCGGTGCTGCGACGAGGAAAAAGAAAAGGAAGGGTGTTGAGGATGGTAGCTCCAGGGCATCTGGCCCTTCTTCGAAGAAGAAAGGTAAGGAAGTGTGTAGTTTCTGTGGTCGTTCTGGCCACCCTTACGAAAGATTTTTTAAGAGAACAGCCACCCTGAAGCAGCAGCAAGTGCACGCCATCCAAGGTGCACCTAAGGGAGAGATCGTGTGCTCATTCTGTGCAAGGAAGGGTCATGATGTGAGTCGGTGCTGGATGAAAGAAAGGACCTGCTTCCAGTGCGAGTAGAAGGGACACCAGAAATCTTCGTGCCCCCAGGCTCAAACCCCACTACAGCCTGCCCCGCTTCGAGCTCTACCGCCACCACCAACCCTAGATAAAGGAAAAGGAAAGCTGAACGTGATGACTAGCGAGGAAGCTCAAAACTCTACGCAAGTTATTTCAGGTTAGCCCCAGTCTATTTTATCCCTATTATTTTCATTGTTGCCATAGTCATCGTTCGTTTAGTTATGTATGTTACGGTTTTAGGGGAGTTTAAGGTGCGGAATAGGTGGGCGCGCGTTCTGTTCGATTCGGGTGCCACTCATTCCTTTGTGGCCAGGCGGTTTGTTGATAAACATCGCCTGGATGTTGATCAATTGAGAGACTCCTTCAACGTCAAGCTTCCCTCCGGTGATTCGGTGATATCCAATCAAGGAGTTCTGAGATGCCCTATTCATCTTGGCAATTTTCTGGCCCTTGCGGATCTGTTAATTTTAGACCTGACTGATTTTGATGTGATTTTGGGCATGGACTGGATGTCCAAGTATGATGCAGTCATCCAGTGCAAGGCAAAAAGACTGGACTTCAGGATGGACAATGGCCAACCTATGAGCGTCTATGGATTTCAGGACAGAGTTTCCCCTGTCATTTCTACGGTACGTGCTATAAAGTCTGGTTGCGAGGCGTTTTTAGTTTCTATTTCTGCTCTGGAAACAGCTTCTGTTACACCACGTCTTGAGGATGTCTCGGTGGTGCGAGAGTTTCCAGATGTCTTTCCTGATAGTCTTCCAGGACTTCCTCCTGAGAGGGAGATTGAGTTCGTGATTGACCTCGAGCCAGACACTCGTCCCATCGCCAAAGCACCGTACCGTATGGCTCCGCGTGAGTTGGATGAGTTGCGTACTCAACTCGATGAGTTGCTGAGGTGTGGTTTTATTAGACCAAGTTCTTCTCCGTGGGGTGCTCCGGTTTTGTTCGTAAGGAAGAAGGACGGATCGATGAGGCTTTGCATCGATTATAGGGAATTAAATAAGGTGACCGTTAAGAATAGATATCCCCTGCCAAGGATCGATGATTTGTTCGATCAGTTGCGTGGTAGCTCGGTATTTTCAAAAATTGATCTTCGCTCAGGCTACCACCAGTTGAGGATTCGCGAGGAAGATATTCCCCGAACCGCATTCCGTTCACGGCATGGACATTATGAGTTTTTGGTGATGTCTTTCGGTTTAACCAATGCACCCTCTGCTTTCATGGATTTTATGAATAGAGTGTTTAAGGATTTCTTGGACTGATTCGTTATTGTGTTCATAGATGATGTCCTAGTGTATTCCCGCAATGTTGAGGAGCATACTCAGCATTTGCGTTTGGTTTTGTCGACCTTGAGGGAGCATAAGCTATATGCGAAGTTGAGCAAATGTGAGTTCTGGCTACCTCAGGTGTCCTTTCTGGGTCATATTGTAGGCAAGGATGGTATTTCTGTAGACCAGACCAAGATTTCTGCCGTGATGGAATGTTAAAGACCTTCTACACCTAAGGAGATTAGGAGCTTCTTAGGCCTCGCTGGCTACTATAGAAGATTTGTGGAAGGATTTTCGGTGTTGTCTGCTCCTTTAACTAGACTTACTCAGAAGAATACTGCATTCATTTGGAGTGATAAGTGTGAAGAGGCTTTCCAAGAGTTGAAGAAGAGACTGTGTACTGCCCCAATTTTAACCTTACCTACTGAAGGAGTCGAGTATGCTGTGTACGTCGATGCGTCACACGTCGGACTTGGTTGTGTTTTAATGCAAGATGGTAAGGTGATCGCGTATGGATCGAGGCAACTAAAGATTCACGAGAGAAACTATCCTACGCACAATTTGGAGTTTGCTGCCGTAATTTATGCGCTGAAGCTGTGGCGACACTTATTGTATGGCGCGCTGTGCAAGATCTATACGGACCATAAGAGTTTGAAGTACGTCTTCACTCAGAAGGAACTAAACCTACGCCAGCGTCGGTGGTTAGAATGTGTGGCGGATTATGAAGTAGAAATTCTTTATCATCCGGGAAAGGCTAATGTAGTAGTTGATGCCTTGAGTAGGAAGACCGCTAAAATTTGTAATCTATCGGTACAGTCCTTGGTAGAAGAATTCTTGTTGATGAACATCGAGATTGGGAGTAGTTCTACGCCTGCTAGTTTGGAAGCAGAAGCGCCCTCTTGGATTTCCCTTACTAGGGTACACCAAAAGGATGATCCGGAATTGTTACACCTCTGGAATAGGACCGAGAAAGGAGAGTTACCTGATTTTTCTTTGGACGAGCTAGGTACTCTGAAATATCGGGGTAGATTTTGTATTCCTGACATGGGTGACATTCGGGCTAATATTTGTGAAGAAGCTCATGGTTCCAGTGTTTCCTATCATCCTGGTTCCACCAAAATGTATAAAGATCTAAAGCAAATTGTTTGGTGGGCAGGGATGAAGGGCGATATCGCAAAGTTTGTATCAGAATGTTATACGTGTCAGCGTGTCAAGGCTGATCATAGAAGGTCTGGTGGTAAATTGACACCTCTTGATATTCCAAGTTGGAAATGGGAAAGTATTTCAATGGATTTTATCACTGGTCTACCAAAATCTCCCTGTGGGCATGACTCAGTTTGGGTGATAGTCGACAGACTGACAAAGTGTGCCCACTTTGTTCCGTTTAAGATTGGGTATTCGATGAAGAAGATAGCTGAGCTATATCTTAAAGAGGTCATCAGGTTACATGGAGTGCCTGTTAGCATTGCATCAGATCGGGACTCCAGATTTACGTCTCGCTTTTGGAAGAGCCTGCAAGAGGGGTTGGGTACCGACTTAAGGTATTCCACCGCCTATCATCCACAGACGAATGGGCAAACAGAAAGAGTAAATCAGATCGTGGAGGACATGATTAGATGTTATATTTTGGATCATGGTGGTGCTTGGGATGAGCGTCTCAGACTCATGGAGTTTGCTTACAATAATTGTTATCAAGAGAGCTTGCAGAAGGCCCCGTTTGAGGCCTTGTATGGGAGGCGTTGTAGGACTCCCTTATTTTGGGCTGAGGTTGGTGAGAGACCATTGCTAGGTCCGGAAGCCCTTGAGGAGATGAATTGTGCGGTGACTCATATTCGAGAGAAGCTACGTGTAGCACAAGAGCGTTATGAGAAATATGCTAATCGACGAAGGGTCGATTTGGAGTTTGTCGTTGGGGACTTGGTTTTCCTGAAAGTTTCTCCGATGCCAGGAGTAAAAAGATTTGGAAGGAACCACAAGTTAGACCCCCGGTATGTGGGACCTTTTCAGATTCTGGAGCGCATCGGAGTGTCAGCTTATCGACTAGAATTACCTGCTAGCTTCCCTGGTGTCCACGATGTGTTCCATGTGAGCCAGTTGCGGAAGTGTGTTCGTAGTGATCGTCAAATTCTTGACTCGGTGCCCCAAATTCAGCCCAATCTGTCGTATGTGGAAGATCCTATCCGCGTTTTGGAATCTCAAGAGCGTGTCTTGCGAAGGAAGACCATCCCCATGGTTAAGATTCTTTGGAGAAATCAAGACGTCGAGAGCGCGACGTGGGAATTGGAGTCAGTAATGAGAGAATCTCATCCGCACCTCTTCTCCTAGTTTCGGGTACGTCGATATGTTTTCAGTCACGTTTGATTTTATCATTTTGATTTGGTTTTGGAGTTGTGTTAAGTTTCGGGACGAAACTTCTTTTTAGGGGGAGTGACTGTAACGCCCCCAATTTTTCGACGATTTTATTTAAATGAGAAACATCATATTTATGACGTCATGGCGTTACCTTTAACGTCAAGATGGCGACATAATGCCATAAAGGCATTTTTGCGTCCATGCTGTCAAGTCGGTCGAATTCTCGTTGTTATGAGAAAATTTTGCATTTGGAATTTAAGTTGAGTAATTTTTGACTTACTCGTCAAGTTTCGTCGCGATCCGAGCGATATTTGGGCCTCGACGTTTTTTCCAAAGTTTTGTGGAATTTATGTTTGTCATAAACTTTGAAAACTTATATCTCGAGAATGGCTCGTCTGATCTTGGTTTTGACTTCGCCGTTGTGTTCGTAGCGTCTGTGTTCGCCTACGACATGAGTTTCGTTCAATTCGGCACTCGTTTGGGCCTCCGTTTTGATCTCGCGTTTCCTTATTCAAATATATATAAATACGATTATTTTAATATTAAATTACTATTCAAAAATGAAAAGTACTATTCATTCTTATAGTTTGATCAAAAGGTTAGATTTGCCAAGAAATTGTTTTTCCTGCAACCTCGACTTGTGTGAAGTTTCTGCTCATTATGTAAATCTTCTGTTCCTCCAATTCTATATACTCGAGTAGTCTGTATATGTATACTCGAGTAGCCTTCTATATACTCGAGTAGTCTGTTTCTGTATACTCGAGTAGTCTGTCTATGTATACTCGAGTAGCCTTCTATATACTCGAGTAGTCTGTTTCTGTATACTCGAGTAGTCTGTTTCTGTATACTCGAGTAGCCTTCTGTATACTCGAGTAGTCTGTTTATGTATACTCGAGTAGCCTTCTGTATACTCGAGTAGCCTTCTGTATACTCGAGTAGTCTGTTTCTGTATACTCGAGTAGTCTGTTTCTGCATACTCGAGTAGTCTATTTCTGCTTACTCGAGTAGCCTTCTGTATACTCGAGTAGTCTGCTGTCTTCTCGTGTAATCCGTCATAGTTTGTATTCGAGAGCCCTTTTGAGGGTCAAAACAGTGTCGTATGGAAAAATAGCTAACATAAAATTTGTTCGTCTCGACGAGATCTACAACTTTCATGTTGGGCACTTTTCTATTTGAAGCCATTCTAGACCCCTAATTTTGTTTTCCGCGAACTGCTCGTACTTAAACTATTTTTTTTATATATTTAGACAAAATTTTTTATAACTACTTATATATATATTCTTATACTTAGGTTATTTAGAAAAATAAGAATACTTATTCTTCTCCGATTCTTTCCCCCGAACCAGAGCGGCGTGAGCGAGAGAGAGAATATTTCGTGAATCTTCCGGTGGCCGCCGACGGAGCTCCGGTGCTCGAAATCTTCAACCGAGCGTAGATTTGGAAAGCTCTCACCGAGAGCTACGCTATCGTGGTAAATTTTTCCCCTTTCTTTGAGTTTTCTCGTTTGGGTTTTTCGGCCCTAACCCCCTTTTCGACCATTTTTGTCTAGATTTCAACTTCCTCCATCCTCTTTTGCCCCGATCTGTGACGTGGACTAATTTGGAGAACTTTTCCGGTAAAACCAAGGCAAGTGGTGGTTTCCCCTCATTTCTCCTTGTCCGATTTGATGGTAACGGTTCAGTTTTTATGTTCTTTAAAATTTTCTTCACTTTGCTTCCCAAGTTATTGCTACGATTAACCTTTTTGGATGATCACTCGAGATTGTAAGATTTTGTCTTGATGAACTTGATCTTGTCTTAATATATTTAATCGTTCTTGATGTGTCTTATTAATGCCTTTAAATGCATTACCTATCGTTATTGATCGTATTAGAGTTTGTCTAGGATTGTAAATCGTTCATAGGGGTTGATCAACCATGTCTTGAAAGTAGAAGTGTCAAGTAGAATCCGACGAGCCAAATCTCGAGATATATGTGATGCTTTCTTTGTGGGTTTTCTTGATTGCGGGAGTTAGTGGACGAAATCACCTCCGCAAAGTTTGATGCCTTTATTAGTACCTTGTGGAAGTCTACCAGGTTTTTGGACATCTGCGGTGTATGGTGGAGAGTATGAGACTCCCTCGCAGTTAAGCAGATATTTTATTCGTAAGGGTGTGTCCAGTTGAGTGACCACCTCGCCCGTGTTTTTGGGGTAGAGTCAACCACGGGTGCCTAATAAAGGTTTTGTATTTCTTCTTTATGATTTATTCATGTTGTCACCTTATAGCCTTGTGCGTCTGGTGTACTCTTGTGACGAATCACCTAAGTGTTCTTTTTTTTCTGATGATGCCTTGTTTCTTTTTATACTTTACTTCAAAGGTTTTGGTCTTGGGTTGGTACCCCTTTTGACCCTTATTTATTTTGGCTTATTTTTCTGCCACCATTTGTATCCTCTTGCTGAGGTGTTCTGTCTTTGGAATGCCTCAGGTTTGGAGCATTAGCAGGTAGCGGAGCCAGTTTTGGAGCCTTAGCAGCAGCAGTTTGGCTGTAGTTTCCCCCTCACCGTAGCGAGGTAGTTTGTTGTTTTAGTTTTCTTTGCCCAGTTTCAGACATATTCATACTGTGGGTTCGTGTCAGGTTGTTGACGCCCACAGGTTTGTTGACCTTTTTGGACACTTGCTAGCTGTTGTGGTTTCCTTATGTTTGGTTTACATTACTTGCTCTCTGGGATGATTTATTGCTAGGATTGCATGTTAGATATTTTTAACCTATAAAACTCTACTATTCGTAAAGCATACTTGTCATCTCTTTCAAAACTAAGCCACTACTTTTATTTAGCGTAAAGACTTTCCTACACTTATTATAAATCTAGGGTTTGCATTGTATGAGTTGTTCCTCGGTGACATTTATACTCATGTAAGATATTATAGCCAATTTAAATAAGTATTTTCCGCAAGCGTATAATTTATATTTTAAATCGTGAACTAGATGATTCACTAAGCCGAGGGATACAGCTACCATCATAACTTAAACTGGATTTTATTCATAACCATTTATGTTTTCTATTAAAATTGTAGAGTTTGGAGTCTTGCTTGAACGTCTGTAGTTATCCCCTGCACGGCGTGGCATCACGACGCGTATTTTCCCCTTGCTCTGATATAATTAAATTGTTGGGAAAAATGCGGGTTGTGACAATCGTCACAATAAAGGTTCAAGTAGCCAAGGTAGGTATCACTCAAAACCAAACAAACATATTTCTTCCAACATTGTTTATGATTGTTACAATAAGCCTGGACACGTCATAGCTGATTGCCCTCGCAAGAAAAAGGAGGGTGGAAGAAGAGAGGAGAAAAAATCTTCTTATAATAAGAAGAAAACTAAAAGAAACCTGGTAGCCAAGAAGGCCAAGACCCTCAGTGACACAGACTCATCTGAGTCTAGTGATGATGAGGAAGCCTACTTTGGGCTCAAGGCATACACAGATTAAGAAGAAAAAATCCGGTTCACTGGGAAGGTAAACTATCACACCCCTCTCTCGGAAGCAGATGCTTCTGACCATGATCATGAGGACTGTTCGTCAGATAATGAATCTGAACTCATGACTCAATATAAATAGTTGATTAAGGCATACGACAAATGTCGAAGAGTCGCAAGAACACAAGCTAAAGTTATTAAATCTCTTAAGCCCAAGGAGAGAAATCTGAGAGAGGAATTCATAATGATGGACTCACTCAAAAAGGAATTCAATTATGCGATGGAAGAATATAATAAAGCTTTCGAGCACCTGAACCTTAAGGAGAAAATAATTAAAAAGTTGGAAGAACAACTTGCTGCTGAAAAAAAACTTGTTGAAAGTTTCCCCAAGCCCAAGAAAATCCTTCCACTTGTGGCTTAATTCTCTGCTCAGGGTAAAGTAGATGGCTTAGGCCATGTGGCTGCCCCTAGTAAATATTCTAGGAGAAATAAAGCCAAAAGAAGAAATAAGGCTGCCAAGAAAGCTCTCGCCAAGGAGAAGGGGAAAGCTCCTCAAGACCAAACTTCGTTTAAAAAGTTTATCATTCCAACAAACGAGTTTGATCTTAATTCATCCTACGATCACTTTTCCAGGTATACTTATGTTATAACGTTCTAATTCGCGCTAGGCACCTTGTGCGTGTTTTTGAGTCAGGAGAACCGGGGTAGGCTCAAGGGGGTGTAGGTGATCAGGTGTGGACATGCTGGAAATGAAGAAACAAGCTAAAAACTGGGGTTGAGCATGACACGGGTAGGGACACGGGCGTGTGCCTAACCATGTTAAATGGTGCTGGGTGGCTATGGACCTGGGTGATTTTGGAACAGTTTTTAGTGGTTTGTCCCGAGAAGGATACGGGTCAGGACACGGGCGTGTCCCTACCCGTGTGTCATGCCTTATGTACATGCCCGTGTAGAGGCACGACCCGAAAAGGACACGGGTAGAGACACGGTCGTGTCTCTACCCGTGTGCATCTACCCAACAAGAGCAAAGAAATGTCCCATGAAGGACACAGGTAGGGACACGGTCGTGTCCCTACCTGTGTACTTCAAGCCCAGGTCGACAATAATTGTCCCGTGAATGACACGGGTAGAGACACAGGCGTGTCCCAACCCGTGTACTTCTAGCCCAGGTCGACGATAATTGTCCCGTGAAGGACACGGGTAGAGATACAGGCGTATCCCTACCCGTGTACTTCAAGCCCAGGTCGACAAAAAATATCCCGAGCAGAACACGGGTTTTGACATGGGAAGGTGACACGGCCGTGTCACATGAACACGGGTAAGGACACGGCCGTGTCCCTACCCGTGTCGATTCTGTATAAAAAGGAAAAGTGAAACCCTAGCCGTTTTCACTCTTCATTTCATCCCTATTTCCTGAGAGAAATTTCTGGAGGAGGAGCTCTTGCTGGAGCCATCTGTGGAGGAGGAGAAATGCCACCGCCGTTAAGGACAAAGTGATGTCGCGGAGGAGGATGACTAGATCCATGGCCAGAAATAGTGGTACTGCTGGAAATGAGGTGAGCTTCCTCCCCTCTCCCTTGGTGCTAGATCTGTAGTTATCTAAGCGAGATGTCGACTCAAGAGAGTCTTTACATGGGAGCATGGTGATTTCTTTAGGAAGGGCCTTGCTAGAACATGTGTTCTAAAGATTAGTCATCTTCAACCTCCCCTTCCTCAAATGATGATGAGGGTGTATCCGTGAAGAGGAATGGCCTTGAGAGGGTGAATAACGGTTGAGGAGATTTTGGTGGCGATTTGGGGAAAAATTGCTTGAGTAGGAAGACGAACGGATGTCGTTCATTTCGCTTCAAGATGCGTGCAGAATCTGTGTTCCGCACGAAGCGGCCTTCTTTGCAATTTTTGGGCAAGAAATGGTTGAATCTGGGTTTTTGACTAAACATAAAAGACGTAGCCACTGAAATCACATTTCCAACGAGTGGTTACACGTTTTCGGGTGAAGCTTGTAGCCACGGGAATGTCTGATCTAAGTAAGGGCTGTAACTAAGCGCACAGAATTTATATTCTATACGCTGCAGTCTTTGGAGCAGATTTTGTGTAGGTTAAAGCCTGATCTGGGTTGCAGGCTGAACACAAAAGTTGTAGCCAATATAAAAATCTTTCCATAGAGGGGTTACACGCACTCACCGGATTCCTGTAGCAACGGGAATCCTCAGTTGATGTTGTTGTCAAGATTTAATTCTGCACTAAAAATTATGGGTGATTATAACATGAACTTGGATTCGGTGGGATTGATGTTGTAATCTAATGCGAGGTTCGGGTGAACTATTTTATGATAACCACCGTAGTGATATTAATGTAGAATCTTGTTAATTTGAATTAGTAATATGAGTAGTGATGCAAGCTTACCTTAAATGAAATGTCTTGACATAAATTGCTAGATCATTTATGCGCATTGTAATTATCTTATATTGGAAATCATATGAGATGACATGTAGATGAATCAACTATGACCATAGGTATGTCGAATTTATAGAATGACATATAGTAGTCCAATGCTTAGAGTGTCGTCTCCCTACGGGTAGAATTGTGGAAGATTGTAAGTGCGGCGTTGGCTGTCACTAGTCGGAATGGGTTTAGATGAATAAAGTGGATGGTTGGGCTTGACCCTCATGCTTTCTCCGAGGTTCCTTCCATGCCATGGTGTTGTGTAATTACATGTGGTGTGAGTCGACACACGGTGTCGTAATCCTGGGTTAAGGATTGTGTGGCAGGTCTACGGGCTCGCATATCATTCCACCGATGGGAGTTGACAGATAGACTTAGGGCGGTTGGGCTTGCCCCTCGTGCTTTCTCCGAGGTCCCTTCCGTGCCAAGTGATTGGTTGGACTTGATCCTCATGCTTTTCCGAGGATCCATCCGTCATACATGGCCAGTTTGGGGCTAGGTTCTTGGTGCACATCTACCCAAGTGAACCCGTTGGGCCGTAGTACGCATGGGCTCCACTGTTTTGTGTTCTTAGCGTTGAGGCGTACGGGGGCCTAATTGAAGTAGTGTGAATACCCACTTAGTAGTAGAAATTCTCGTTCTACTATCACCATCTGGACACGATGGTTGGCGCCTGAGAGGTTAGCTACCTGCTCGAAAAGGGGGAACTACTAGTCTGTGTCGACATAGCAACTGCATGTGCATGATCATGGGTGTGTCATTGCATTGCATACATAACATTGCAACTCATTACATACACAAGACCCTCATCGTATAAGTTTTTATGGGCACTCCTATATGATGAGTTATTATTGCTGAACGATCCTCAACTTATATGCTTGTATGAGTATCCATATAAGTATAGTTAGTTTTGTTGTAACTCTATATTCATATGCTGTGATAGATGGTAGAACTGATAGAATCTCTTATTACTCGTGTTGCCACTTGCTTGTTTATACTCCTGTTTATTATATATTATAATATTGTACCCTGTCTATTTCTCCCCCTGGTGCCGAGGAGTCACCGGGAGAGCAGATGCGAAGCCACTTAGTCTTTATGACTAACAGTTACTACGTCTTCATTTTTAGGAGGAAACCCCGCAGGTGGAGCAGTAGGTGATTGAGCCGGTCAGCCAGGACAGGATGACAGGTCCTGAAGGGATGGTGCCATCGTTACCGTCTGTTATGGATGTGAGTGATGAGAGTTTTGTTGTAGCCCTTCGGGGCAATTTTATTGTTATACTCTAATATTATAGAAGCATGTTGTAGCTTCTCTTTTGGATTATTTTTGGACTATATAACTTATGTGGATTGACTTCTTGTTTATTCTTTTGGTTGGGTTGGCATTTTAGTTTGATATTGGTTGTAGCCGGTAGAATAGGCGTCTTGTGGTACAGGCTGACCCGTGTGTTAGAGCTACCCCAAGGCGGCTGTTCTGGGCAGAAGACCCCTTGCGTCCCGTGTTTGGTGTTCCGGGAGGGGGGAGTTTTACAAATGGTATCAGTTTGCCACGATCCTCAACTAAAGAAGTCATTCAACAATAGGCCACTCCCGTTCGACTAGTTAGTTTGGGGACAAACTGACTTAGCGGAAGCAGTGGTGTGCCCATATATAATTCACACTAAGTTTGTCGAACTCTGACCTTAAGATTAGCGAACCTAACCTTAAATTTGCATTCTACGTATAGATTCCAGTGCATGTTGAGCCATTGGGGGGCACTCCTGCCCCACCCATACCCACTCAGTTCAAACAGTCCGAGTTGGGGCAGACGCTCACCGCAATCTTGGATGCTTTCAGGGCACAGCATCCTCTAGTGTTACAAGATGCCCCAGGATCTAACTAGCTAAGCGCCTTTCGGGCTCTCTCCCCTCCCACTTACCTTGGGACGGAGTCAGCCGTACGCACGAAAGAATGGCTTTACACAGTACAAGAGTTATTGGATGGTATCCGTTGTCCAGCCAACATGGCGGTGTCACTGGCGGTGTCCACCTTGGAGCTATATTCTAAGAGGTGGTGGAAGTCACTCATGGGCTCCACCTTCCAAGGCCGAGTCTATACAAAGATAAGTTGGAGCGAATTCTCGGATGTTTTCTTGGATCACTTCATTCTTTCATCTGCTTGAGATAAACTTAAGGAGAGGTTTCTTCTACTGAAACAAGGATCAAAGACAGTTACTAAATACCAGCGAGAGTTCCAACATCTCACAAGGTTCGCGGACTTATACGAGTTAGATGATAGAGGCTATGTCAAGCATTTCTACAAAGGGCTGCGAGATCCCCTAAGGCAAGCCCTTTTGTTTATAGCGGATGCTAGCTTGGCGGAGATCATCGATATGGCAAAAAGATTGGAGGCGGACCACTTGGGTAGAAGTAAGAGACCTGTAGAGGGCATTATGGAAGCTGGCCCAAGCAACAGAAGAAGACAGGACTTTAGAAGAAGAAGAGGATATCAAGGAGATGGAGGGCGCGTCCAACGAAACTATAGGGTGGAGCATCCGGTTCCGCAACTGCCCGCGTTGCCTCCACCGCAACCGCCTCAGCAATTTCAGCAACTTGAGAGGCGTCCTGGGCAGGTGTGTTTTGAATGCAACCAACCGGGTCACATTCGACTTTTCTGCCCGCAATTGTTTGGGAACGCCCCTCCCGCTCTCCCTCTGGCGGCCCCTCGAGGGCGGGGTTACATGCGTAGTTGAGGACGAGGACTGCGAGGAGGTAATCCCGGCCATGCTCGGGATCAAGTGTACGCGCTAGACATGGCGCAAGAACAGAATCTTCATAATGCTATTGCGGGTAGGTGCAGTAACCCTTCATGTTTTCAATATTAAACTTAAGTTTCTTACGACATTCTAGGCTAGCAATACGTTTTGATTACTGGCACTTAGGCACCGTGATGATTGGTGAAAAGACGGCTTATACGCTGTTCGATACCGGTGCCTCACACTCCTTTGTGTCCGAGGATTTCATTAAGGACATAGGGGGTGTGCAGTACTTTGCTGGAATAGCCCGACTAGTGCGCCTTCCGGACGGTTCGGATATGGTTGCAACCACTAAGTGCGAACTTGAGGTACTTATAGAGGGAATGGCTTTCGATACGCCTGCCACTGTCTTGAAAATGCCAGAGTTCGACATCATTCTGGGCATGGCATGGTTGGACTGGCACTTTTCAAGGATCGATTGCGCGGAGAAGCGAATTTATTTGAGACATGGAGACTCCGATGTCATCTTCCAAGGTATTAACTTCGCTCCTCGTCTGACGTTATTGTCCGTCCAAGTTGTAAAAGCTCACATGAAGGGGGACGAAGTCATTATGATTTGGTTCGAGTTGAAGGAGATAGCATTGGATGTAAAAGACGTACGGGTAGTGCGGGACTTCCCTGAGGTATTTCCTGAGAAGCTACCAGGATTACCCCATCATAGAGAGGTTGACTTCCAAATTAATCTGGTACCGGGTGCCAAGCCTGTATCCAAGGCCCCTTACCGAATGGCATCAAAGGAACTCGCGGAGTTTAGAGTTCAATTGGAAGAACTGATGGAGTCCGGATTTGTTTGCCCCAGTTCGTCACCATGGGGAGCCCCTGTATTGTTCATGAAGAAGAAGGATGGAACCCTGCATTTGTGCATAGATTATCGGGAACTCAATCGGTTGACGGTTCGGAACACTTACCCGCTACCTCAGATCGACGAGTTGTTCGATCAACTAGTGGGAGCGCATTAGTTTTCTAAGCTGGACCTGCGCTTAGGGTATTACAAATTGAGAATACAAGAAGGGGACATCCAGAAAGCAACCTTCAGTTTAAGATATGGGTTTTACGAGTTCACTGTGATGCCGTTTGGGCTCACAAATGCCCCTTCGGCCTTCATGAGCCTGATGAACAAGGTGTTCGAGCCCTATTTGGACATCTTCGTCATTGTCTTCATCGACGACATCCTAGTCTACTCAAGGACGGAGGAGGAGCATGGCAAGCACCTGGCCTTGGTGTTGGAGAAATTGAAGGAGCACGCCTTGTACGCCAAATTTATCAAATGCGAATTCTGGCTTAAGGAGGTTGCCTTATTGGGTCATTTGATCAGTGGGGATGGGCTAGCCATGGATCCAGCCAAAGTGCATGTTGTAAAGGAGTGGTCGCCTTTGAAGTCAGCGACCTACATACGGAGCTTCCTTGGACTTTCCGGATACTACCGCAAGTTCGTAAAAGGATTCTCCAAGATTGCCATCCCGCTTACTTCTTTGACAAAGAAAGGAGTGTCATTTGAGTGGACACCCCAATGTGAAGCGGCGTTCCAAGAATTGAAGGATAGACTTACCTCCGCCCCTATCCTCATCCTTTCGTTTGGGAAGGAAGGATTCCAAGTTTACATGGATGCGTCATATCAAGGGATGGGTGCAGTATTGATGCAGCGCGGCCACGTGATTTCTTATGCTTCAAGACAATTGAATAAGCACGAAATCAATTACCCAGTTCATGATTTGGAGCTAGGAGCAGTGGTGTTCACCATGAAGGTTTGGAGGCATTATCTATACGACGTCCACTGCGAGATTTTCTCAGACCTTAAAAACTTGAAGTACGTTCATACTCAAAAGGAGTTGAACTTAAGACAATGGCGGTGGTTAGAGTTCCTATGCTACAATGAGTTCACCTTGAACTACCACCCCGGAAAAGCGAACACGGTAGACGATGCGCTGAGTAGAAAAATACAAGGCTCGAGCCCTGAGTCTCGGTTGATGAGTATGGAGCTGGCTCAGATGATTGAGGAGTTGGAGATTACTTTAATATTTACGGTCCCTTCCGACGGAATATACGGAGTACTTGGCCAGCATGAGCATAGTTTGTGACATCCGGGACCGGATCTGTGTGGAGCAAGGAGTGGACGCGGCTCTGGCCCCGGTAATCAAGTTAATCAAAAATGGGACTACCGACGAATACACCCTAAAAGACGGCCTCGTTTTTTTTCGCGGCCTGCTCTACATTCCCAAGGGCGGTAAAATCCGGGAGGATATCTTGAGAGAGGCACATTGCTCTCATTATTCAGTGTACTCGGGAATTGCAAAGATGTACGCCAGCCTACGGAAGACTATGTGTTGGCCGGGAATGAAGAAGGATGTCCGATATTTTGTTTCACATTGTGAAGCCTGTCAAAGGGTGAAGGCGGAGTGCAGGAGTCCCGGTGGCTTGTTACAGTCATTGCCCATCCCCGAAGGAAGTTCGAGGATATTTTCGTGGACTTCGTACATGGGCTACCTCGCTCACGCTCAGGGAATGATTCTGTGTGGGTGATCGTTGATTGATTGACAAAACTAGCCCGGTTTATCCCTATGAAGGAGGCTTATGTGGATGTCTTGGTACGCCTCTTTGTGGAGCAGTTTGTACGATGTCATAGCGTGCCTAAGACGATAGTTTTTGACCGTGATGGTCGTTTTACCTCCAAGGAGTGGAAGGCGGTTCAGGCATATTTTGGCTCACGCCTTACCATCAGCACCGCATTTCACCCTCAGACGGACGGGCAGTCGGAGCGGACCATCCGGATATTGGAGGATTTGTTGAGGTTGTGTGTGATAGTTAGGGGAGAGCCCTGGGAAAACCTCTTGACCTTGATAGAATTCTCCTACAACAACAGCCATCAAGCGAGCATCGGCATGGCGCCACATGAGGCCCTTTATGGAAGAAGGTGTAGAACCCCCTTGTCTTGGGTGCAGGATGAAGACCCAAAGAGTTTTGGAGTTGAATATATAGATGACACTGATGCGATTGTTATACTGATACGGGATCGTATGTTGGATGCTCAAAGTCAGCAGGTGAAGTATTATAATGCAATGCACCGTATGGTGGAGTTTAAGGTGGGTGATAAGGTGTTTCTGAAAATCCGGCCGATGCATGGAGTGTCACGGGTGCGTGGAGTAAAGAAGCTCAGCCCAAGGTATGTTGGGCCCTATGTCATTTTGGAAAGGATTGGCCCGTTGGCCTATCGGTTGAAGTTACCGCCGGAGCTGTAGAATATCCACGATGTGTTCCATGTTTCGTCGCTTCGAAAGGTGTTGTTGCGGCCCGATCAATACATCCCCACAACTGATGGTGCGGTGGCGTCATATAGATCTGGGCGATTGGAGCCGGTGCGGATCATAGACAATGAGATAAGAACCTTGTGCCGCAAAAGTGTTTCCTTGGTGAAGGTGCTATGGTATAATCATGGGAAGGAGGAATTCATATGGCAGCAAATGGATCTGATGCAAATACGCTACCCAGAATTATTTACTCCAAGTAGTTTCATTTGAAAGCATGTTTTAATTTCTGTATGCTTATATCCCCATAGCCTTAGCCTGATTTCGGGGACGAAATCTTTTATTTTGTTTATAGGATTATAACGTTCCAATTCGCGCTAGGCCCCTTGTGCGTGTTTTTGAGTCAGGAGAACCGGGGTAGGCTCAAGGGGGTGCAGGTGATCAGGTGTGCACTTGCTGGAATTGAGGAAACAAGCTAAAAACTGGGGTTGAGCATGACACAGGTAGGGACACGGGCGTGTCCCTACCCGTGTTCAATGGTGCTGGGTGGCTTTGGCGCTGGGTGATTTTGGAATAGTTTTGAGTGGTTTGTCCCGAGAAGGACACGGGTCGGGACACAGGCGTGTCCCTACCCTTGTGTCATGCCTTGTATACATGCCCGTGTAGAGGAACGGCCCAAAAAGGACACAGGTAGAGACACGGCCGTGGCTCTAACCGTGTGCATCTACCCAACAAGAGCCAAGAAATGTCCCGTAATGGACACGGGTAGGGACATGGCCGTGTCCCTACCCGTGTACTTCAAGCCCAGTTTGACGATAATTATCCCGTGAAGGACACGGGTAGAGACACGGGCGTGTCCCTACCCGTATACTTAAAGCCTAGGTCGACGATAATTGTCCCGTGAAGGACACGGGTAGAGACACAGGCGTGTCCCTACCCGTGTACTTAAAGCCCAGGTCGACAAAAAATGTCCCGAGCAGAACACGGGTTTTGACAAGGGAAGGTGACACGGCTGTGTCACCTGAACACGGGTAAGGACACGGTCGTGTCCCTACCCATGTTGATTCTGTATAAAAAGGAAAAGTGAAACCCTAGCTGTTTTCACTCTTCATTTCATCCCTATTTCCTGAGAGAACTTTCTGGAGGAGGAGTTCTTGCTGGAGCCATCTTTGGAGGAGGAGAAACGCCACCGCCGTCACGGACAAAGTGATGCCACGAGGAGGATGACTAGATCCATGGCCGGAAATGGTGGTACCGCTGGAAATGAGGTGTGCTTCCTCCCCTCTCCCTTGGTGCTAGATCTGTAATTATCTAGGCGAGATGTCGACTCAAGAGAGTCTTGACATGGGAGCATGGTGATTTCTTTAGAAAGGGCCTTGCTAGAACATGTGTTCTAAAGATTAGTCATCTTCAACCTCCCCTTCCTAAAATGATGATGGGGGTGGATCCGTGAAGAGGAATGTCCTTGAGAGGGTGAATATGGGTGGAGGAGCTTTTAGTGGCGATTTGGGGAAAAATTGCTTGAGGAGGAAGATTAACGGATGCCGTTCATTTCGCTTCAAGATGCGTGTAGAATCTGTGTTCTGCACGCAGCAACCTTCTTGGCCGTTTTCGGTCAAGAAATGTTCGAATCTGGGTTTTTATCTAAGCATGAAAGTCGTACCCACTAAAATAAACTTTCCAACGAGTGTTTACACATCTTCGGGTGAAGCTTGTAGCCACAGGAATTTCCGATCGAAGTAAGGGCCTTAACTAAGCGCACAGAATTTATATTTTGTACGATGCAGTCTTTAGAGCCGATTTCATGTAGGTTAAAGCCTGATCTAGGTTGCAAGCTGAACACAAAAGTTGTAGCCAATGGAAAAACCTTTCCATAGAAGGTTTACACGCACTCACCGTATTCCTGTAGCCACAGGAATCCTCGGTTGATGTTGCTGTCTAGATTTAATTCTGCACTAAAAATTCTGGGTGACTATAATATGAACTTGGATTCGGTGGGATTGATGTTGCGATCAAATGCGAGGTTCGGGTGAACTATTTTATGATAACCACCATAGTGATATGAATGTAGAATCTTGTTAATTTGAATTCGTAATACGAGTGGTGATGCAAGCTTACCTAAATGAAATGTCTTGAAATAAATTGTTAGATCATTTATGCGCATTGTAATTACCTTATATTGGAAATCATATGAGATGACATGTAGATGAATCAAATCTTGCCATAGGTATGGCGAATTGATAGAATGACATATAGTAGTCCAATGCTTAGAGTGTCGTCTCACTACGGGTAGCATTGTGGAAGGTTGTAAGTGCGATGTTGGCCGTCACTAGTCGAAATGGGTTGAGATGAATAAAGTGGATGGTTGGGCTTACACTCTTTTCTCCGAGGTTCCTTCCATGCCATGGTGTTGTGGAATTGCATGTGGTGTGATTCGACATGAGGTGTCGTAATCCTGGGTTAAATATAGTGTGGCAGGTCTACGGGCTCGCCTATCGTTCCACCGATGGGAGTTGACGGATAGACTTAGGGCGGTTGGGCTTGCCCCTCGTGCTTTCTCCGAGGTCCCTTCCGTGCCAAGTGATTGGTTGGACTTGATCCTCGTGCTTTTCCGAAGATCCATCCATCACACATGGACAGTTCGGGCTAGGATCTTGGTGCACATCTACCCAAGTGAACCTGCTGGGTCGTAGTATGCATGGGCTTCGCTATTTTGTGTTCTAAGCATTGAGTCTTACGGGGGCCTAAGTGAAGTAGTGTGAATACCCACTGTAGTTAGAAATGCCCGGTCTACTGTCACCGTCTGGCCACGACGGTTGGTGCCTGAGAGGTTAGCTACCTGCTCGAAAAGGGAGAACTACTAGTCTGTGTCGACATAGTAACTGCATGTGCATGATCATTGGTGTGTCATTGCATTGAATACATAACATTGTAACTCATTACATACATAAGACCTCATCGTATAAGTTTGTATGGGCACTATATATGATGAGTTATTATGTTGAACGATCCCTCAACTTATATGCTCTTATGGGCATCCATATAAGTTGAGTTACTTTTGTTGTAACTCTATATTCATATGGTGTGATAGATGGTAGAATTGATAGAATCTCTTATTACTCGTGTTGACACTTGCTTGTTATACTCCTGTTTATATATATTTAATATTGTACCTTGTCTATTTCTCCGCCCGGTGCCGAGGTCAGGTCGGGGAGCGGATGTGAAGCAACTTAGTCTTTATGACTAACGGTTGCTTACGTCTTTTTTTAGGTGGAAACCCTGCAGGTGGAGATGCAGGTGATGGAGCCGGTCAGCCAGGCCAGGATGACAGGGCCTGAAGGGACGGTGCCATCGTTACCGTCTGTTACGGATGTGAGTGATGAGAGTTTTGTTGTAGCCCTTCGGAGCAATTTTATTGTTATACTCTGATATTATAGAAGCATGTTTTAGCTTCTCTTGGATTATTTTTGGACTATATAACTTGTGTGGATTGATTTCTTGTTTATTCTTTTGGTTGGGTTGGGATATTAGTTTGATATTGGTTGTACCCGGCAGAATAGGCGTCTTGTGGTACAGGCTGACCCGTGTGTTAGAGCTACCCCAAGGCGGCTGTTCTGGGCATAAGACCCCTTGCGTCCCATGTTTGGTGTTACGGGAGGGGGGGGGTCTTACATATATAGAGCCCAATTCTCGGTACCAAGGATGGACCCGTACCCGGAACCTGTGTGAAAGTGTCTTCAAGGCACCTTTTGAGGATATCACTCTTCAGATCTACGGCCCTTATAGTCATGGTCATAACTTCGAGAAAGCTCCAAAAGTTAAACCCATTGTGGAAAAGCCTCTTAAGGAGAAGAAGTCGTGTGATTGTCATCTCCATGAAGCTTCTGTTTCTAAGTCTGCTGCCGCTTCTAGACCACACTCTCAAAAGGTCAAGCAGGAGAACTTAGGCACATAACAGGTTTAACTGTTGGTGTTGTGAAAAAATTGGTCACTTTGCTATAGATTGCTGGTTTAACCCAAGATTTTATGTAACTCCTCAAGTTAATAATGTGAGAAAGACCACTCACAATGTAAACACGCGTAGGGGGAGTATGCTAACTAGAGAAAAGGACCCAAACAAGTTTGAATTCCTAAGGCAAATTGAATCTACTTTTGCAAGAATGTCTAAAGGCACCAAAAATCATATCTGGTATTTAGACAGTAGATGCTCTCGGCATATGATCGGGACCAGAAACTACTACGGAATTATTCTCCAGTCATGAACGGGCCAAAAGTAATCTTTGGAGGTTCTGACAGAGGGATTACAAATGGCTATAGTATGATTACTAATGGTAGTGTATCCTTCTCAGATATGGCATATATTGAAGGATTGGAACATAATCTCATAATCATAAGACAACTCATGATAAAGGATACATAGTAGAATTTCTTGCAGACAAGTGTTTGATAAAATTGGTCGATAACTTAGAAACGATTCTATGAGTCACTCGTAGTAGAAATATATTTTGTTTAAATTTATTTGCATAGACTCTTCTACGCCAGTGTGCTTTTTAGCAAAAGATAGTGTGTCTTTTGGTGACCAATGGCAAAAAAGATTAGCATATATAAATTACAAACTATTAATAAATTATTTTCTCTTAATTTAGTATGTGATGCACCCAACATTAAGTGCATTAAGATAGACCTTGTCAAGTATGTATAAAAGGCAAGCAAACAAGGGCTACTTTTAAAAGCATTATTGGCAAAGATTCTAATACGTGTTTACACCTACTTCATATGGACTTGTTTAGTCCACTAAATTAGAAGATTGGGAGTTAGGATTATACATTGGTTATTGTTGATGATTACTCTTCTTTTCATGGGTGTTCTTTCTAAACACAAGTCAGATACTTTTGATATCTTTACTAATTTTGTCAGGCAAGTTCAGAATGAATACAGCTGCTCCGTTGTCAAAATCAGAAGTGACAATGGAACAGAGTTCAAGTCTGGGGCCATGCCAGAATTATGTTAAAGTCATAGTATCTTTCATGATTTTCCTCTCCTTATACTCCTCAACAGAATGGAGTTGCTGAGAGAAGGAATAGAACACTCATCGAGGCTTATAGAACCATGTTGAGTGATTCCTCACTACCGAAATTTTTTGGGCTGAAGCCGTCAACATTGCATTCCACGTGCAAATAGAGCACTCATAAACAAGAACCATAATAAGACACCTTACGAACTACTAAAGGAAGGAAACCGACTATTACATATTTTAAATCTTGGTAGTAAATGCTTCATACTTAACAATGGAAGCACACGACCTGAAATATCAGTGAAAAAAGTTTGATTTTTGGTAGGTCCATAGTCTCCAATAAGCATATACAATTTTTAATGCTTGGTTGTTAGAAGACTATGTTGTTGTATTTGGCTAAGAGACCTCATACCGAAGACAGTGTTCGTGTGATTTAAGATGCAGGTTCAAGACTTACTTA